>OY755089.1:19318353-20518353 GCA_963576655.1 Gastrophysa polygoni
AGTGAAGTCTTTCCTGATGCTCACAACCTCCAAACTTTCAAGAAAAATTCTAACACCTTCCTTTTCTCCCAAAATTCCAGCGCTGGCTAACACGATGTTCCTCGAACATTATAGGTTTTCCTATCGTGTTGTCCACAGATAAAAAAAAAATCGTACCTATTCCTCCAAGGGTTCATTTCCTTTCAGAAAAAGAAGAATCAGAATGAATATACGATGTGGAAATGATTTCTTTCTATATATAATCAACGAGAATTTTTCGTATCAACCAATAGTCAATGATTGAAATGGGAATTGACAGAGGATTCACGGACAAAAAGAACCAACCAAATTGAGGTAATCCTTGAAGAGCTGGAGAATTTCGAAAGGCCTGTATGGCCTATTTCATTGCATGTATGTATGGCCTATTTCATCTGCAAACTCAGATAATTTTTGTGCCATGCATCATTGTCGTTCATTCAGATTTTCTCATAAGAATATGCGATTGCTCTCTGAGACTACTTTCCGACAATGTTTTCTGAGTCTGCAGTACCCCTTCTTCGATACCTTTTATATCTCAACTGTTGAAATAGGAGAGGAGATCTTCGGCATGTCACTGCATCCTGGAAATATATGTCAAGCTCTTCCTGGAAGTATATAGGAGTTCCAAGACCGAAGAAATTGTATTTCCCTCCACCACAATGTCTTCTAGAACCCGCCATTTTGCTCACGCCCAACACTTCAGGCGGCTGCTTTCCTATATTTCCTATCGAGGTTGAACTGGATACATCTCTCGATAGCATGTATTTTGGTTCGGAAACTCGTCCATGAGCTCGCAATATTCACTCGTATCTAGACAACGCGAACTCTGAGCTGGCAGGAACATGTTAAAGGTTTGTTTCGAGTTTCACTAACAGTTTTTGCCGATTTTCAAAGATGCTGTTGGATTCAGGATGCACACCAATGACTTCATTTTATTTATCGGTATTCCGTAGGCTGGTGACTTCCCTTTCGCATTCATTTGCATCAAGAGAACCCGTTCCTCGGCCGCCTACGTATTCGCACGTTCGTGAATGAAACACGCATCGATAGGCGTCAAATGAACCTATTACTCTGCTCACGACCTACCGTTGTTGTTGCTGTCTTCAGAGATTTTTCTCGCAAATCGAGAGTGCCTAGCGGGACCTCGATTGGTAAGTCAGTATTCAGGAACTTTCGCTTGACACCGAGTCAGGTGTGGGATCGAACTTTGTTACTCAAAAATTCGATCATAAAATTCGATTTGCATTAACGTTCACTTCACCGAAGATAATATGACTCGTAAATTCCTAATGAAATTTCTCGTTGTGGGAAGAAAATAAACGAGAGAAATATCATACAGGAGCGATTTTATGAGCGGATCATATTCATATGTATTCAATCAACTGGTCTCTGAATTTGATGGAGAGTGTGACAAAATTGATCATTGTCCTGAGTAGATCATCTCAAGACAATATTAGTGAATGAAAACTGTAGGAAAATCCAGTGATATGATTTTTTTTTTTTTTTCGTCGAGGTCGCCAGGTGTACTGTGAGGTGAATCTATGATAGCGATGATATGTTCCATTGAACATACTTCTTGATAGTTTCGGTGCTTTCAACTACTGACTAGATCGTCTCTTGAACTATATATTTCTTTCACGAGTCTATCCTCTATAGACTTATTCATGATCTCAACCGACATGATCACGAACTCATGCTTGATGAAGATTGATATGCCACCCTTTTTTGTTCTCGTATGCTCATTATATAAATTGGTTGTTTTGAATGAAGATAAAATTGTTGTGTATATTGTTAATATCTACAACACGAAAAGGGTTGAACGCCAAACATTTATCTGAACAAAGGAACAACAAAACGGTGTTATATCTGATTCAAGAATGTCACAGACGACGATGATGCCAAGTAGTTAGTCATCCCAAGATCGCAGATATTGGACAATATTGAATTGAATGTTGGCATTAAATTCGATGAGCTTAACGAAGAAGGTAGATCTGTTTATGGGAGAGTCACTGGTGGAAGGATTCCTGATCTTGCTAGTTCTAGATATTCGAAAAAATAAAAAACTCATTCAAGTGCACTTAATCATCTATCAACAATGATCTAAATCATTGAATTGTCATCGATTTATTGAGTGAAATATATCGAAGATATGCTCGACTCCATTTTCTGAAGAGTTCTGCCGAGTTTTGACGAAATAGATGTACGGATGACAAGAAGAAGAAGAAGTATATCAGCCAACTTTTCATGTCTCCCAACATGGGTCAATAAATCTTCTAACTCATCACTTACGGAATACATCAATGAAATATTCAATCATCTGTTGAATGATATATTTGATCAGCCATGAGTGTTTCAAATTCCTGGAATGGAATGTCTTTCTTTTTTGAATCAGTGGTATCACAACAGACAACACTAACCAAAAATTTATAGATCAGATGATAATAGACTGGAAGACGAAGAAGATGCGAAAATGTATTCGTATCTCGACGGACCTATAAACCAAATACTATTCAGAATTCTTTTCACCTACGTGTCAAAATACCTGTCGATTAAAATTAATTCCACCACTTAGCTCCCAAATCCCTCACACAATAAACTAATAAAATCTAGCAAAAGCCGATAACAGTCTAGAGAATCCCGAACACTGGCCCATTTGAGAGTTCCCTTTCGGCAGTTCTATTCAAAGAATACCGATGGACATCAGGACCATCAGGTATAATAAGGTGGGTGGGATTCGTACCCACAGGAAAATTTCTTTGCAGACTATACAGGTAGAATTTTGGGTTCGATAGCGTTTGTTTCTCATCTGCTGACTAACGCATGTTATGTAATTGCGAGATACCTGGCATATTTCGTGGTCTAGACGGACAAGTTCGAACGATGTCGGAACAGGTCAGAATACTAATATATTTAGTTGCAAATTGAGAGCATGGCAAGAGGCATGACTCATGATGTGTGAATACTTAAGATTATTCATTCACACATCATTCCGCCTATAGAATGATTGATATGATGATTGCATAGTCACATGATGAGCATTTTGAGTTGTCATTCTGGTGAATGGAGGAATATGAAACACAAAAATTAGTGACAATGTTCATAATGGAATACATCCCAATGAATACAACTGATCCTGAAGCATGTGCCTGGAAAAGGATAATCTTCTCAGCAAAATGCCAGAAAAGAAATTAGCATTGACACTGGCACCAACTCTTGTAATTGTGTGATTTTATAGTTTTGAAGACGATATTGAGAAACCAGAATATGAAAGAGGAATTCGATGTGGAAGCCAACAAATTCTGAATATCACTTGACCATATATCAAATTGACGTGGTCACGTTCGAATTGTTTATCGTTTCATCAAGTTGTCAAAATATGTGAGTTACCGAGCTGAGAATAATTATAGAGAAGATAATCTGCTATTCTTCTTGATCTCTTCGAGAAACTTCTTCAAGCCATACATCTCTTCATCCATATGAATCCTATTGAATTCATGCATGATTTGAATCATCCAGAATTTGAGGATGAATCTGGTTTGTTTATTTGTCATTTCGCTAACAGATTTTCGATCAACATCTATATCTTGAAAGATGTTCTCTCCCGCTTAAAAACATCAGTGGAATTGAAAAATCGCTGATGGAGATCAATATGATTTCAAATTATCGATGCTAAGACTGAAAATATTTCAGGAGACAACTTTCCTTTGATTGAATGTACAATTTATGTATTAAACCTGTTATCGTCTTAACGATTGGGACTGAGTGGTGGGGAACATTTTTCCTTCAATACTGAATGAATTACATTCTACATCGAAAATTCATGATTCCCTTTTTCATTTGGATCACGGAATTTCGTGTGGGAAATCAAAAAATTCGTAATGAATGAACGTTTTGTGAAATGCAGAGGTAGTATTCGAGACGGTTTGTGTAGGATTTGAACTTTATTTATAGTCGAAAGTAGTTGTTGACATTCCTTATTTGGTTCGACATGAGAATTATATTTTGGACCTTCCATAATAATTTATACATGTGCAAAATAATTTGGGTCATCCCAAACGGGAATTGGAATGAGCTGACGATAATTCTTCATCACGAACCAATTTTTCTGTTGGTTTCTGTTAAGTTGAAACAAAACGAAAGGTGCCAACCTCCTATTCTTCCTAGTCTTCCAAACCTCGCACTCATTAGTTGTAATTTATAGGGGTGTTTTTATTCCATCGAAAAGACAGGCAATTGCGAGGAAAAAGCTTCAGAAGTAATGAATGCTACTAATAAAATCTATACAACTGATATAGAATGCTTTCTCTTGCAGCGACCATTTTGCTGCTGAGGTTTAAAATGCGTAATATGAATTTGTTCTCACACATTTTTTTCCTGTCGATATGCACACTTCTAATTATTGCGAGTTGAAAAAAAAAATCCACATCTATTGCAGGCAATAACTAATAGTATACATATTTATCACATCGTTGAGTTCACCCGTAATGAAATTGTTCAATAGAACGAATCTGACTATTCTGAATTCCAGATATTTCGGCACTGTTGATTTGATCCTTATCAGATATATACAGGGTTGGAATAAAGTATGGAAACAAGTAAATGTCTCTTGAACGAAAATTTGCAGGTGAGTGCAATGGAACAAAATGCATCTGATGTTAATATTTTTTTGTTGATAATATACGTCCGGTTTAACTGGGAATGTCATCAACTTCATACATATCGAGTTCAGTAAAAGAAAATTCGTAAAAACGAGGGATATAACACTTTGATCAACCTCCTTTGAGTTTTTTGCATTAGAAGAGAAAACTATTTAGATATATACTAATTGATGTTGTTTGTATGCATAGTAATGAATGAACAAGTACTCTCTTTTTCGCAAATTCTAATTGACGGAAATACGCTCATTTTCTAAATAATTTTTCGCTCTGATGCAAAAAACTCATAGGAGGTTGATTAAAGTGCTATATTCCTCGTTCTTACAATGTTTTCCACACTGAACTCAGTATGTATGAATTCAAAATAACCAGCTCTTTCAAAATCTGTGAAAATGTATAGGGTGTTTTATTTGAATCGAAGGAGTTGATGGAATTTCCTGTTGAAGCAGAAGTATATTATAAACAAAGAAAATGTATATCAGATGCATTTTATTCCATTGCACTCACCTGCAAATTTTCATAAATATCGTTCTTTTCGTTTGAAACCTGGTTCCATACTCTATCCCAACCCTGTATATGCGTTAAACAATAGCCTTGAGCTGAGCATCTTCTGCTATTCAAACTAGGATCAATTGACAACAACTATTATAAACTCATCTTTTGTCTTCCACCTGACACTCCTTCCTTTCGCATTCTTCGAACTTTGCCATTTCGTATAGAATTGTTCGGTATACGAGTTTTTTTCATTATTATCTCACATCATAGACTGATCAGATTGATGGATAATTATTGAGTTATTTTGTTCTCACCGAACAAGTCAAGGTGACTAACAATATTATCTGGGTGAAATCTGTTGAATTCTCTCGAATGATCTCGTTAGATTTCGTAATCGATTTTGCATATCGCCAACAATATGTGAATCGAAATTCCGCCTACCTCATACAAATATTACGAATTCTTCTCAATGCCTAATATCGGCCGTCATCTGAGTCACGTCATTCTATTGTTGGTTATGTATGTAACAATGAGCAATGGCAATACGTAGGTGCTATTTCCTTTTCATTTTAATTCACTACTGGGGTGGGCGACCGTTTCACATGAAAGTGGGTTTTACTGATTTTGGCCAGGCCAGCCCAGAGTAGTCATTAGCCTGATTCAATTAATAATTGGATTATCTGCCACACAATGATCTTTATCTTGATCCCATGTTGGTCGCTAATAGCTTTCTTTTGTATACTGTTTGCGCCATGGGGCTTTGTTGCTGGAAGAAGATATGCGAATACTCTGTTGTACTAATAAGCATTATCATCTTATCCCAACATATCTACATACTCCAGTTTTGTTTTCATCATCATGTGGTGAATTATGTTCCATCCTTTCTGAATTTCATTATTATATTGGGATCTTGTCGTACTGAAGTGGATGCAAATGGTGTTGTGCTTCAGAATAAGAGTTTCTCCTGTAGGTAGGTTGTCTTGTCATGTTTCCTCTTCTTCCAACCTATTCATGCCTATACCTCGTGAAATATTGGTTTGATATCCATACTGACAATTTGCTACAGCATTAGAGAATGTTGAATGGACAATTTTTAAAAGGAATTTTATACAACGCCAAATGCCATAGCGCCGCTATTGTGGCAAATCTGATTTCTGTCTGAGTCTGATTTTGGAAAACTAAAAGAAAATGAGAACGCAAATACTACGAGGTGATACCATAATGAAATAAGAATAGTAAATTCACTGATACGCTTTTGTCGCAACCAATCCGCTTTATCATTGTTTGACAACGATTCTCCGACAAGAATCTATAAAATATTGAAATTGTTTTATATTCTTTCTAAACTCCAGCAAAATATTCAGTTAACTCAGTTAGTGCACTTCTTGAGTGTTTCATTACTCCATGTAATTTTTTCGTGAGTGAATAAAAGCGAATCATAATGATTATTATTTTATAACGTGTTCAATGATGCATTCCAATCGGCAAACTGATTTCACCTACTTTTATTTCCATATAATACGCTCGCATTCAACTATTTGGAATGATGAAAAACACTCTGATTAGCGATGTCATTTCAGGTTACACAACCTGCTATTGTATGTTCCCATTCGAATATCGTCAATCCGACCATGTGGAGTCACCAGCGTGAGAAATGGCAATGGAACATACCATATTTTCGGTATTGTCTAATTATGCGGACATAATGTTACTGGAATAATGCTATACAGGGGGATATCTATAAGAATAAATTCAAATACAATAAAATGAATATGAAAAACATCAATATAATAATGGAAAATATGGAACGTATTGGAATAGTAATGTCAGTGAATTCATTAGGATTCGAATCTGATAACTATCATTTGATGACCATTTCAAGTACATCGAAGAGAAGATTGCAGAAAAATTATTTGTTTCCTCAAGAATCGCTTGTAACTCATCAACAGATACAAACATTATGGTGTACATTATTCTCCTTTGATTTGGACGAAGTGCAACAATTGCTCTTCTTGATATATTTTTGTCATTTGACTTTTGTTCACCTCTGAATCTTGTTGAATACTGAATGTGTTGCGAAAATTAAGATTCATTTCTGATAGAAAAATTTCATATCGAGTACACGACTAGGAATATAGAATGTAGTTGGCTCAGGATGTTTCACCTCATACAGAATGATCAAGATTCGCAAAAATGGGATTAGGTATTTCCTCTGGAACTATCAGTGTGCTTGCTCAAGTTTATTCATTCATATAATTATTCATCCATCGAAAAACGACCATTTTTTATCATTGATTGATACGATAATTGTGTGATATCTCGAGAACTGTAATGAATTCCACTCAAAAAAGTATCTGGGAATGTGTAATTCATTTTTTGATCCTACCCACGGTAATCAATCGAAGGTCACCGATGAATGGTAAATTCTCGAAAACGCTCTGTATATCTTGGCAGCCAAAGAAGATAGACAATCGTTCTTTATGTCATTGTTTTCTTCACGAAAATCAAGCCAGGAAGCATCAGTCGGTTTTTGTCTAGCACTGACAGTTTCAGATATAATCCCATCGAATTTGACACACCCTGTACATCATGATAAATGTGAGAGTTGAATATCACACTGTACGAACATAGCAAGGAGATCACAATGATATACTCCACAAGACTACTATTTTTTAATATGATACGTTGATTGACATAAAAAACTAATATCATTAGTTGTTATCTCACTGGACTTGTCAATTCTGTTTCTGTGAACTGATAGAAATGATTGATTATTAATTCGATTCAATAAATTGGAGTAGTTCAACACAATGATTATAACCGGTTTAGTTATATTCGTATTCTATATCTCATTGAAGAATATCAACTAGTGTATAGAGCTGCATTGATGATAATATCATATCGATATGCATATCCAATCATTCAATGAATTTGAATTCAAATATATGATGGAGGAGTAGCAACACGTAACCAATGAAATGCTCACGTATATTTCCTGCTCAGATATTATTTATTTAGGTATGCCATTGTTTATTCACTGAACATTAAAATCAAATGGTTGTGTACCGACCCCAAAAGTCTTGATAAGAAATTGTTTGGATAAGATGTTATAACGTGGCGCTCCAGAATTCACACATATTTCCTTCTTATTGCAGCCTCACCTAAATATCTTCACCAATAGATATTTATCGCTATAGGAATACGTGGTCCATGATGTTATCCCTTATATATCGAGTTACCAAGCTATTGAAATCAATACCTGATGCTTCTGTTCTATGCATTTATCTATCATATAATGGCTGAGTAATATAGGAGCTTTATACTGAAGAAATATTCGATGAAATTCATACTATAAAGGCATGTGAATTGGCTGTTTTTTCGAGTTGAAAGAAAGTCAAAATGCTATTGTCTAGAGAGAATGTGTCAGAAATATCTGTTGATTCACTTCCCAATTCAGACTGACCCGATTCAGGCTCAGGTTTTTTTGTTCAGAAAATTCCAAAATACCCCTTCACTCATCGAAAAAGATCACCTACATAATTCATTCAAATCAATTAGATTCAATTATTCAGCATGAGGCTGTGCTGGGTTAATTTTGATTCCACATTGATATCATTTCAAATATTTCTGAAGAACTCAGAAATATTTCCTGAGTTCAATGCACGAAGAATCTGCTTCATGATTAAATTGAGGAAATTTTCTGGTGGATTATCGATAGGTGGAACAAAACCCAGCAATTTGATAGGATTTCAACTCGATCATAAATATAAGCAAAATGACTGAACAGGTTCGACTCCACTATCATTAAGAAAGTTAAATGCATGAATACATCCCTCGTGTATTATTCTCAGTATTTCAGTTATGACGATGAGTTGATCTGAATAATATATAATGTACGGACATCCTCACTGATGCATAATGATGAATACGACCTTGCGATCGTTTGAAACTACAATAGAGATTTTATTAGTTCATGTCATGAATTTCGTTACCCATTGGAAATCGTTTCCAAGTAATCAATTCTACTGATATATAGCATAAAAACTGGTTTGAAATCATCTCACGTGATCATAGGTATGGGAAAATCCAGGAAAATGGCTTAGCGAAAGAAGGAAATGGATGACAAAATATCAAACAAATTTCTCAACAGAGTAGCTTACACAAAAATTTTTAATTATTTATCACAAGAAATTGAATCGGAAAGCTAAGAGCTAGACTGTGAATAATCGTTTTGCGATGATGGAAGGGCACAGGAGACAGATAGGGCTAAATTGGAAACATTGGTTTTCACCGAGAAACTGGTTATGGCATTGCATTCATCACTATATAGGTTTAATCAGGATTTCGAATAGTTTTTCAAATCTCACTAATAATAATCCTAATTAATCTTGATGAGCCATTAATTTTCATGATTATGAGATGAAAATATTGAATATGAGCCAAAAACCCATCTCACCAGCGGGAAAACTTCCTTCTTCAATTTTTTAGACTCATATGTAATGCTTGCTTCAGCGGGTAACATGAAAACCCAAAAATGAATTATATTCGTGAACAGATCTGAAACAACTCAAGAAACGTCATCTAATTTTCTTTTATTTGCAAAGTGCCATCAACAAATTTCTATTTCAATAATAATAATAAATGTTCTTCATTGAATTGAATATACAAATAAGTTCATATATGTATATATATATATATATATATATATATATATATATATATATATATATATATAAATACAATTCCTCAGGCTATCGACCTAGGTCCTTCAGCCTTTATTTTTATTATTTTTCCGGGAGATCTTCTTTCTTATTTCTTTCATTTATTCATCCAATTCTACTCCTTTTTTTTCCTTTCTATTCGAGATTTCGAGAAAAAAATGAGAAATGAGAATGACTTCCACAGAAAATTTCCAATGTGCAACTTCATTTTCATGTTCATGCTCATTTTGTGAAGATCTGAATCATTCGAAAATTCCAGTGGGGCCGAATAAAAAAACTAGATTCTGCATTCTTCATTTCTTCAACTAATTTTCTGCTAACTGATTTATCGGATTGTACCCATATTGAATTCAAGAGGAATAACTTAGATGCAACCTTTCTGGAAATCAATTAACAATGTTACATAACTGCGAACGGTTTTTGTGGTGGCAATTTACATCATCCAATGAAAAACTGTTTCACTCATATATATATATATATATATATATATATATTCAGGACGTCAAAAGTTCTCATCATGAAGGAATAAAATGAGATATTTTGCCTTCCAATTATCAGCTCATTGATTTCCTGTAAGACCGCAGCATCTCCTGAATCAAAGAAATATATAGGACTCATTTTTAATGATTCATATCTCCACTTATGTATGCCCCTAGAGAAAATTCTGTTGATATGCTTACTATAGAAAATGATGGTACACATCATTTATCAAATATCAACTTTCTTGGAAATATAAAGAGACATGCCACAGACAACAACGTCAGCTTTATCGAATCTCTCTTTTTTCTGTACACAACATTCCCATTATCATGCAACTCATCTATCAAAGAACATTCGAGAAACACGATAAAGTTTTGTATGAAGCTATAAAATGTCACATTTCCACCATCGGCGAAAAAGATAGTCCACCAGAACATCGCATAGGTATCTTTCAGCAGTTCATAAAATTTGAACGCCAGAGAAAGCTCGCACTGCCAGTCGGTGTTGCCACATGGACCGTAGTTGTTTGTAGACTTCCTACTTATAAAAGTGTATTTCAATACATCGATATATGTTATCAAATGCTTCACTTTGTCTAATGAGGAAATAAAAATGTCTTAGATATCATCAAGCTAGGACTTTGCTAAAAAATATACTGATCATTACTGGTGAAACAGGTCAAACACAATATAATTAATCAAGTTCACTTCCTCATCCTCATGCACTATACACATGTTGTATAATCATGAAAGATTATATGAGTATTCAGAAGTCCCTTTTCAATATATTTAATTTGTTTTCCCCTGGACATAATTCTCGATTCTACTGATTTACGGTATTCATACTCGCATTAATGAGGATTAAATTACAAAAACATGAAGATTCGACTCATTTTTGAAACTCGTAGATAAAACGGTCTGACTTTCAATCACTTCTACTCTCTTCGAAATATTCTTTATCTGCCTGTTATCAATATACTAAAATATAATCATGATCTATTCGATCTAGATCTATACTGTATTTTCAGTAGTTCGAACATAATAGCGTGTATTGCATTTCAATTCATAGTATCGGTTCCAAATCAGATGATTTTCAATTTCCAATCGAATTAGCATTATACTCGAAAAACTACGTACATCAAATGACAAACCGCTCACAAACTCAGTGAAGTGGCCCAACACCATTCAAAATACTGAAATTATCCTCTTCAACTGATAGAAATGATATTCCTATCTCGTAAATCTTCCCATGATGACACTTATGACAGTTCATCCGATTATAGAGACCAATCTCCGAGACTTAGCAACGTTGCCACTAGCAGAGAGGCTCGTGTATGTCCGTGAGCAACAACGCTTCTCGTTCCGTTCGTTCAATCTCTCAGTCCGCTCTAAGAAATGCTATCGTTAAGCAGATAACCCACTAACACCGTCGAAAACGAGAAAACATTACGACTTGCCGAACGAAATTCGAATACTCGGCTCGAAAGACCGATTATTGACAGTGCCTCGTGTGGATTGTGATGAAGTGTGATAGCCTGGTTGTGAATTGAATAAGTTTTCAATTGGATTTTAGTAGAGCAGTAAGTATTCTTGACTCATTAATTCTTCCCTAGCTCTGAATTACACGTTAATTCAGTTTGCGAGCGAAATGCTGAAGATTAGTCATTACCGGTGAATAAGTTCATGTACTACCACAAGGACACCTTCTTGTGCCTTTGGAGAGCCAGTGTCTATGTGTTCATTTGGATTGATAGTCTTCGGGAGATCAATTACTTTATATTGCTGCACCGATCGTACATTAATTCTTCTGTTGTTCCAAATGGCTTTTATTATGATTTTTACCTCATATTGTTACATCTCAATAAATGTTTGGTTGCACACAGCAAAGCTGTAGAGCAATTCTTCCGTACCGAACTGGTATTCCTTCTATCACTCTCGCCTAAAGAAAATATCTTCTACGATCCTTACCCACTATCTTTGTGTTTATCAAGTTCTGTTTTTGTGACGCTTTCTTACCTACCTAACCTAACATCATCCTCGTAACACCTGTTGGACCTGTCTTGGCTTTTGAGAGGATCATCATCTAGAGTAGACTAAAGACTAAATGCACGCTAGGTCTCGAGCTAGGTATGCCATAAACAAAAGATGAAACGGATTCTCTAGTCTTACCTACTCATTCCTTAATTCTCCCATGACCACCAGAGTGTATGTGTTAGTCGAAGAATAATTCAAGGCATATTATCATTCCTATAAGATATCCCATCACTATCAACTGATTGTTTTGGTTCACAGTTTATCGTTTCCTAATGAAACGTGTTCAATTCATATGAATTGATGTCGCGAATGAATCAAAAATGAAGGTCAGGTCCGCGGTCAGGTCATTTCTCTCGGAACTATGTTGTCATTTGTCATTTACATAGTCATGTCCCGCGACAGTTTGCCTAATTTTGGAACATTATTCACACTCTATAAATAGAAGACTGCTTCAACAGTCGAATCGCTGGATTTCATAACTATTGGAATTGATATTTCGTCTGCTTTGATGAAAGTTGCCGTTTGAGTGGATGGCAAAAAATTTATGTGATTGAGATTCATGGTTTGGCTCTATTTGAAAAAATTCGAAGAATGAATACTTTGGAGCAGTATTCTTTTAGAATCCTCAGTATCCACCTTGTCATTCATATAAGTACCTATGGCTTATGCAATGTTTTCAATCTCTCGAGATATCGTCAATAATTTTGTTCCGAAAATAAAATTATTATATATACCTACACATAATTATCATCGGATTGATACGAAATAGTGTGTTCAATATAGGAAAATCACGGAAAATTTGATTTTTCATATCATGATTCTTTCTGTGGTCAATACACTATCATAGTATCAATTAATCACGTTCTGATTGGCATCCAATATTATGTGTTGATGAAATCATACAATGCATAGTGATATATTTGCAATCACAAGGTGCTGATTATTTGCATGGCCTTTTTCTGGTTTATCCGTGGATAAAGATAAGTTATCTGGTATTGATCTTGACGCCACTAAATAAAGATTTGACATAATGAATGATAATAATGCATGTTCCAGAAATATCTTTATCTTTGGAAAATCCCAATTCCGTGATATGGTTGACTTCTTCCTCAAGTGAGTTCAGGTCTGTTAACTCTTCCCTAAGGAACTTGTAAGCACAGTAAAGTTTTTCTTCAAAAGTGAAATGCCATCCACGTGTATTTTGGAAACGAGACTGTAAATCAGTTCTTGAATTTATCATAGAATTACACAGTCAGAACAAAATATGCACTCAAATAACACATATTTTCTGTATAATTTATGTTATCGAGAGTTTTACATCCACTAAGTGCGAGATGACTTCTCGATATTATAGAGGAAGTGTGAACCTTATCGGCCAACTGTTCATAATGTGAAAGAGCACTATACCTGCTGTGAGGTCAAATGAGATGTTTTTCTTGATACATAGAAATAAGAACTCAGGTAAACACAGGTATTTCGATAGACTCGAGGCGAAGTTTGCATGAAGAACTCATTATTTGAATATCACAATTATTTGATGATTTTTGACTCGAGCATATTTGATATAAAACTTACTCTGAGACTCTATTAACATAATCTTGCTAATGAAGAACAGTGGGCAGTGGGTGTATGTTGGTTCAAATGAAAAGTATGACTCATGATTATAAGATTCATCTAGAAATCGACAGGTCAGCATATTCACGTGAAAAGTCAGACATTCATTGTATAACATTGCCTCCAACGATTCAATTTCACTCATCGCACTAGTTCGACAAACCAGGCACTTTATAAGTAAGGTATCCGTTAGGATGTAACAGTCACACTCACTCCAACGGATCCTCTGATAATACCTCGGATGATACTCAAGTGAGAATGTTCAGGCAAGTGTGCATGTCCGCCATAAAGTTTGAACCTCGATATTGTCAATAAACATTAATATATCCACATACATGTTGAAGTCATGTCAAACGAGGCATGTTGTTTTATTAATATCAATATTAATATTCTGAACATATTATCATAGCAAGATGACACCACTCCCCCAGAATTATAGAAAAGGAATTCTCTCAGCAAGATACAGGTTGTATGTCCTCAACTTGATCGCTCATAATAAAAACAATTTCAAAAACTTCTACAACGATCTCCAATCAAGTGGAGACCATACGGTGCTTTATTGATGCAAGATGAACAATGCCGATCTCGGAGTTGGAGTTGATTTTTGCATGCTGTGATGGAAACGAACGTTATGATTAACTACTGTCTGTAAGTTCTTCGAGGAGGTGGTACATTCATTTTTCAGTTTTTGATGGGATTTTCTCTCCTCGTTTCTAAAAAATAGAGTAGAAGTTATTAAAAATTATATTATAAAATATATTATAAAAACAATACACCAAATTGAGAACAGACAGAATATACAACAAACACAAAGACAACCAACACTGATAACAAATGTAATCCCATACATTCCCGGAATATCTGAAAAAATTAAACGTGTTGGTGACAAGTTTCGAGTGAAAACAGTGTTCAAGACAGAAAATACAATGATATCGATTTTGACTCATACAAAACCGAGAAATGAAAAACAATCATCAAAAAATTGTATATACAGTATACCATGTGTTTGTGGAAAATATTATACCGGTGAAACCAGCAGGCCTCTATCAGTAAGGATGAAAGAGCATAAGAACAATATAAAGAGAAGATATACTGACAAGTCAAAATTAGCTGAGCATATCCTTACTGAGAATGGACAACATATGGCCGATTGGAGTAATATTAAGATCATAGGAAAAGAAGACAACAACCAAAAACGGAAAATCAAAGAGTCTGCTTGCATTCTCCTGAACGGAGACAATAATATTGCTTCTTGTTCAGTTGATATAGATAGAACTTGGCATCCACTTCTGAAACTTGAATATGAAAATGGAAAATTCGATATCAATTAATGAAAACACCTTGTAACCAGAATTCCTCCGTCTGCCAAATTGTCACTTTTCAGTGTCAAAATCGGAAACATCTAAAAAAGTTTACGAAGAAAAATATTTCAATTGTGTTGAGAACGGGAGCAGATTCGTTCCCGAAACGTCCACCAAGATAAGTAGAGGTTTTATTCTTATTAAATATATTTGTATTTCCAAATTTTTTCAAAAACAAGGTGTCACTGACCAATAGAGAATTTCTCTTTTAGGTATCTAAAGGTTTAATTTCAAGCGCAGTGGCATTTTGGGACAGATCCTAAATCTATCCTTACTACAAATATATTGCAATAATTTTTAATAACTTCTACTCTATTCCTCAGAAACGAGGAGAGAAAATCCCATCAAAAACTGAAAAATGTTATGATTAACAATTCCATCATTTATTCATCACACCAGAGTAGGATTATTTGATACCATTTTCACTGCGAGATGATGGAAACATTCGCCATATATTCTCTAAGGGCGTAGAGATTTGATTTTCATTCTGTGTGTCATCTAACTGACAGCTCGTTCTTCAATTTCCACTCCAATACTTTGAAGTTCAAACTGAAACTTTCCGTCGAACAGAACTACTTACATATGAGGAAGAAATGCAAGCTAGTAGTAGAGAAAATAATATTCAAACTACCGTACAAAATCATTCTCACAGATTGGCTTCAGATAATATACAAATATAATCGCTATTGCTTTCCCCATACGGTTATAACGAGTTATCATCATCATCTCAATTATTATTCGATTAATTTGAATATGATTAGCCTGAAGACCATATCGTACATTAAATTTGCAATAATTTGGTGAAGTTTCTTGATCTCCTCATAGATATTCTTGTAGTATTTTATGTCATCTGATTTTGTATCTTCTTGAATAGTATGATTTTCCGTTGGATCTTGCCTGAAATTTATTATACTCATGTATAGGCACCTCATTATTCTTGCAATGAAATTTCTCCTTCAGATACAATAAACTGAATTGATATAGACATTATTCATTCATTACTCCAACATACATCTCCTTTCTATCAATAGCGCGTTTATCTATTGATGAATTCAATAATGCTGATAAATTGAATACAACTATTTCGATAATTTCGATATAGGATGAACTCGAGAATGAATTTGTCCAACAAAAGTTCTGAAGTCCAGTTTGTCGTGCAATTCTGAAAACCCGACTTCAATGACCGAATTTCTAGGTATTGACCATACATTAGTGTCTTGATTCTTCCCGAGCGAAAGGACAAAAGATCACAAATCTCGAAAATGGAAACTAACAATGAGAGTGCCGCAATGTCTCTTTGTGAGTTCAGCGGTCTGAAACTGTGTAAAGAGAAGAAGAAATATTGTCGATATGAGGAGCCGAATTCATCAAAGCAATCCAGGAAGTGGTGTCAGTTCCTCTGAGCTCAGTGATTAGAAAAAGAAGAGCAAATATCAATGAAAGGAATACCCATGAGGCTGAGATATTCACCACAATTCATTATTATTCAATATGCTCACTAACGGAGCAGATTCAATAAAGTTCAAGTCGAGAGGTGTTGTTGAAGTGCTATGTATGTATAAAGACAATCACTGATTATGCCAAAGAAGTTGAGAAATAACTAGGCTCAGAATTAGGTAACTTGAGAATCATGACTGAGAATGAAGAAACACTAAGTGAAGCTCCAGTTTTTCATTTTAGTTAAGAAGTTGAGACTAGGAAGAGCATCAATAGAAAATTAATTCTTTCTCATTTCCCATCGGATTTAAAACATTTGAATCAATCAAGCGGAAAGTATTATATTCGATTACATTCGTTGCATTTTGGTGTTTGACTCAGAAATAAACGAAAATATCAATTTTTCGAAATATTCCAATTCCCATTGAATTGAGTCCATGATACGAGTTTGTGTCAACTGGCTGAAATCGTCTATAGATTGGGAGGTCAAAACAATCAATGGAATCTTATTTTCAGATACCGTACATGATTATGAAATTTTTATGGCACATATAACTCCAATTGAATGTTATCAGAATATATATGAATCATCAATTTGGAATCTGTGACCATTCAATGACATAGTTGATCTGCAAACTCTTTCAATCAAGTGATAGCGTCATAGTAACTTTTATAACGATTACATTGGATTCAACATATTCATAGTGACAAATAATCAATTCTATTCGCCTCAGTATGCGTTATCAAGTATATCATCAATTGAATGATTTTGTAGCTTTTTGATTTCAGTGAGTAGTCACACATACCAACACATAAAATCGCATGAAAATGTTATATTTTTCATAATATTCTTCTTCCTGAAACATTATTTCGCATGTTATGGTCCCGACATATGTCAAAAGTCAATCGAGTGAAGTACATGGCGATGGTGTTTTAATTTCACATGACTGCTAATTGATATGAAATATTCTGTGAGTATTCGATTATTAGAGTGTTCGAACAAACCCTCATGTGATGAATTCTTATGATAATAATAATGATTCTGTCATTGTCGATATTTTGTTGGACTTGAAGAGAATGGTGAACTTGTTAATTTGTGAAATGATGCTTGCTTCTTTTGCTATTCCATGCATTGCATTATAATAATCATGATTGTGTCATTGTCAAAATTTTGTTGATTCAGATAATTCTGTTGGACTTGAAGAGAATGGTAAACTTGTTGATTTGTGAAATGATGCTTCCTCCTTTTGCTATTGCATGCATTGCATTATAATAATTATGATTGTGTCATTGTCAGAGTTTTACTGATTCAGATGATTCTGGTGGACTTGAAGACGATGGCACACTTTTCAATTTGTGAAAAAATGCCTACTCCTACTCTCTAATACTACTCTCATAATTGCATTCTCTCGTTATACGATCCAACTCCGCTGAATTCGAAGCTGAATTGTTCGTCATGAGTTCAGACAGTCTCTTCCGATATTTCTCCGATATTCCTGATGTTGATATTTTCATGCCGCACTCATATATCGAAGATAAAAGATTCTAATCTGAATCCACGGCTCAGTTTAATTGATAACATCCATTGCTATGTAATCGTCACTTTTTCTGAATGATAACAATCCAGTAAAACACTCTAAACTTCCTTTCGAAGTGTAAATATATAAACAAACGGTGTCGTCTAAGCAAACAACAGAACCGATATGTATATGGCTATGGAGTGATGATTGGAAATTCTCGTGGAAAGTTATCAGCTATTGGAATAAATAAAGCAGCAGTCTTTCTTGGAAAATGTTATTCTCGTTGAATAAACAGACATTTCGTATGCGGAATGAATTCATTTCAAAAAGTAGGATTTGTCCTACCATGCCATATGATCGGTGCAGATATTTTCGTTGAGAGAATTTCATGTATAATCATTGATGAATTATTGGATTATTCACTGGTCACATCTTGCTGAATGTTGTAGGATCCATCCAGTTCGAGTTTCCATTGAACAAAAAAGGGTTTCCTTCTATTTCTCACCATGACACGATCTTAAGAACCACAATTCATATGGAATTCAGTTCTGGATAACTACCGGTCGTTATTTCGTACAATATCAATTTATAATAATGATGAGTGATATGAGAGATAAGGAATTTTAGAGAATTACAGAAGTACAGTTAACATTTTCTCAAGGATCTCATGGTCACTAATTCTTGATGTTCTGAAGCCAAAGTTGAAAACATCGACAGAAGTCGAAAAAGAGGAGTGGACAAATACGAGAATTCATACCAAATGAACAATAAAATAGCTTTATAATCGCAATTGTTCAGATAGAACGATATCGATAATAATATCTGACTTTGTACTATATAATAGAATATTGCATGATTTCAGCTCGAAATGGACACTCGATCACTGTTCTAGTAATGGAAGATTTTGATGAGAAATTGTCAGAATTCCATGAAAGAACCAAACCTGAGTTCCGACACGTTTGAACTCATTGACCTTTTTATACATTTGTCCATTCGATTCTATCCATCATAATTTGTTCATTATTCGTCTTCACACATCGAGTGTTTGATGATGATCATTATTAATTTCATTCCCTCTCTTCACTTACATCTTTTGTCATCTTCTTGGCTCCAAATTAACAATCTTGCTTCCATCAACACTAAAAGTCTTCGAATTTGTTACGCGCCACAGGGTACAAATACCTCGACTTGACTGAGACCATTATTTTAATGAATTTCATTACGGTAGCTTTCTCACACTGGACAAAAATAGTTCTAATGGCGCCTGGGTTTCATTATTTCGATTTTCTTCCAACCAGTTTCTCATCCTCCTGATAACTACTACTTCATAGATGATGAAATCTACAGCTACCCATACAAATTTTGTGCTACTTGTCTGCAATCAACTTTGATTATAGGTTTCGTGGATCTTGTAAAATTCATGAGTTAAGAGACCAGGTTCACTCATACCATCATTGTGAATAAATCTGACTACCGAGAAGGATATCAGGATTTACAGATGATTTTTTTCGAGAATTCCTATTGAATTCTAGTCACAGAAAAAAGTTTCTTGTTCTATGATTTTCTGATTTCATAGCCAATATGAACCAATGAGACGATATGAATAGTGTTTGTGGAAAACCAATTGAGCTTGTTCAACCACCAGCGGTCGAAAGTTCGATAACATCTATTCAAATACCTCGCGATGAGTCACAAGTTCCTCTATCAGATCAACAAAAATGCCAACTCGAAATACGATATGAGCGAATAGGAAACATCAATTTGCAATGGTAAACATAGCTCGAGACAAAAGGTGTTCATTTGATAACGCATTACATCATCATCCAACATGGAAAAGACATGGTATTCATGGCCTTGTTGTCCATATAATAGCATTGTCGGGTGCATAAATATCGAAATGCTCGCTCGGAATGCACACCGTGACTGGTATAAATGTATGATTTCCCAGCTTTTGAGCCCTGGAGCACATATTTATATACATTATTGAAAAGTCGAGGCATTCAAGAGTGTTTGGATTCTTTATAACTAACTTTTCTGTGTTGAATTTGGGCTCTCATTCTCATCAGAGTATAAATTCATGGAATGATTTCTAAAACGTCACAAAACTGACCTGAGACTATATCCAAATACGAAATAATTAGGAACCCAAACACCACAATAATATCTAGAAAAGTCTGAATACGTATTTGGCACCTAAGATGCCATCTTCAGAGAGTTTCTCTCGATGTATATATTATTGTAGTTTTTCGGTTTCTATTTATTTTGTATTTGAGTTTATAACCACAGTCTCCGAATAGTAATTGAGACTATATCTACAACGAGATCTACAATTTACACACGGCGCACAGACTGTACTTTGGAATTTCTATGCTCTTTCAAAATCTGTAAAAATATATAGGGTGTCCCATTTGAAATAAGGAAGTTGATGGCATTTCCGATTAAACCGGAAAAGGAATGTACATCAGATGCATTTTGCTCCATTGCACTCACCTGGAAATTCTCATTAATATCGTTCTTCACGGTTGAAAGATATTAACTTGGTTCCACACTTTATCCCAACCCTGTATTTTGTAGACGCAATAAATAGTATTGAACACATCATCTAGCTGGGAGTTCTTTCAATTTTACCCCTATCATATTTCATCACTAATATGTATTTTAGACTCAATAACCTGCTAGATATGAGGTCAATTACTGACACGATTTTTCCAAGTATCATGACATCAATATAATCCACTCATTTAAAGTCCAGTGAAACCTCTTTCAAAATTATTGTCGTGGTAATTCAAGAGTTTCTCATATTGATTCATCGCAGTTTCTATATCCTGTTGAAGGTTTCGAAGAAATAAATCACGTCTGTCAGCAATTTTTTTTCCCGGAATCAATACCATATTATGTTGCATTTGCTTTAACGGTTTCTATACGAACATCTCTATATCCTATGAGAAAATTATAGTTGCAGATTCGTTCGTATCGATAAAAGCTCAAAATCCATTCGATTCCGAACGTAATAAATAAAACTGTTGTTGCGTTTTGTTCCACTTAACTTTATTCACGTTCCTATTCAATGGATGCATTTCAGTGTTCACATTCGCTGTATTCTATGCTTCGAAGTATATAATTTCATCGGTATTCTATGATACGGAATATAAAGCCAATGATATAACATTCGCATGCAACGAGGTACATTTTTGTATTACGAATTCTTTGTTTTTACTATACGATAGAAGTTTTCGTGAGAGTTGTTACTTCAGGAATAGACTCTATGAAAGTCACCTTCTACTGTTTGAATGACGGATTTGAAGTGCTTTCAATGACCACCAATTTCAATCAATGATACTTCTTGAACATGAGCCTTGATCATTTATATGAAACTCTCACCGTTTCAGTGAACTCAATTTAATTATAACTCTTCATAATCGATCATCAATCCTAATCCAACCTCCATGTATTGGGATCGATAATATTGACCGCACTGTAGTTATATGTTTAAGCCTGCAAAGTCAATTTACCAATTTCACCGCAATGAATATCCGCATGTAAATAAATTTTGTTCCCAAGATGCACCACCAAGAAACGATTTTAAATCTATTTTTTCCCACTCAACCGCTAGAACGTTCTCTATTGAAAGTGATTCGAAGTGACTAAATTACCAATTTTGAGCAATTCTTCCTTTGAATTTTCCCTAATTTCCTCATTTTCTGAACCACTCCTGGCGAGTAAAATTCAATTAAATCGATCGAGTCATCGATTTCTATGATATGTAGATTTCATTTCCCAAACCCTGACATCGAAGTGTTCGTCCGACGTACCATGTTGATCTAGAGTAGTTCCTTTCTGTGTCATGTGAATTTGAGTATTTTTTTCTGTAGCCACATCACTGATGACTGACATTGATCATTCGAACCTTAAAAAAATATGCCCGTTTTCTAATTATGTTACGTCGATACTAATATTTTTTATGAATGAACAGCCATTCAAGAAAAGTCAATGAGACAAATACAAGCTATTTGATATATGGATCTGAGATATGTTAAACAATTGTAATGATGGCCATCAAATATTGACAATGGTCGATACTCGTGTTCTAAGAAAATATTTATATAGAATTGAAGCCCAACGGTTTGTGTGAATGGAAACTATGAAGGCTAATCCAATGATGGGTCAGGTGTTTGAGAGACCAGTTATTTACTTTTCATTATATCAATCAATATTTTGATTTCAAAATGGCGATAGAGAGTCAAAAACATCCTACGAGGTTCAATATTTGAATTCTGAATATTCAGATAGAAATTCCTTCAAAGCTGAATATTTGGCTTTAATTGGTTCATTTCTTCCATATATCATTATGGAGATTTCCTAGATAACACCGATTCAATCCGTTAGCTTTCACTCCTTATGGAAATGCAATCTCACGATGGACATCATATTTTTTCTCACCATTATATTCGAGATTCTACCGATTTGAAATTCTTCGTTGAATTGATGAGCGCAGATGACCGATCCATCTGGTATTTCAACTAGAATTACAATACCATTACCCAGATCTCATAGCATTATTTCGAATGG
Organism: Gastrophysa polygoni; assembly: GCA_963576655.1. Classification (NCBI taxonomy): domain Eukaryota; kingdom Metazoa; phylum Arthropoda; class Insecta; order Coleoptera; family Chrysomelidae; genus Gastrophysa; species Gastrophysa polygoni. The sequence continues at coordinate 19,341,257 of OY755089.1, forward strand.
AACACCTAGAGCTCACGAATATGGTATTCAAAAAGAAATTTGAAAGAGTAAAAAAATCGATTCATGAGACCTGTTCAATCTTTTCAGACCGTTTCAGACATGAAATAGGTACTCGAAAGCCACACGTGTCCAACCTCTTCAATAGTTTGCTCACGATCATAGACTTATTATCCTGAGGAGACGGAACATCTCATTCATAAAACTGCTTTTGTTTTGAAGCAATGATTGAAAATGAACTGCACGTGTATGAGAAAGACTACCGATCGAACCTCTTTGTCTTCACCAACTTGTTGGCAACGCTGTTATGTTTATGTGTCTTGTTTCCCTGATTTCAGTCAGTGGCGTACCGTTCTAATGGTTCCATAACTTGGAAATATATTTTATCTATAACTATATTATTGAATATTGTTCTGTACGGAGTCGAAGCGACGTGTTTGTTAGTTAGGAAGACAAACAAATTGCGTTTGAATATGAACAAGCTACGAATGTACTCTCAATGAAAACAACATGTAATTTCTCTCTGTATATGTCAATCAACATTCTGAAAAATGATACATCATTGGAAATATATAACCAGATTCTTGTCAGTACCTGTAATTCCTGATATTATGTTCAACTGAAATAAGTGCAGTATCATATGCATTCAGACAGTTGTATAAAATTCAATTTCCTAATTCCTAATTTGTACACAATAATTTTTTCTGTTTTGATAAAAACAAGAAACACAGCTTTCACACTTTTAATATTTATATAATACAACAAATTTATTCGGATAATGATGACACATTTCGATTCATTACTGGAAAAAAGGTGTTGGATTTGCATCTGGCCTCAATAAGTATTTGGTACCACTTTTCTTTGTTATGACATCACTTGAATCGAAATGATCAGAATATACATAAAGATATTTGCTCAGACGATTCTCCTGCCAGCCAAGAAGAGATTCCCAAATTTTTCTTTTTTCACTATCAGCGGGAAACCTGAAGTAATACAGAAATAGGTATACTAAGTTGCTTAGAATTTTTGATTCAATGAACAAGAAAGTCTATGCCATGAAAACATGAACAACCTAAATCATTAACAAACATGAATAAACAGTACCTAAACATCATATATTCACGCCACTGGAACAACAAACAAATTTGGAGGTTAGGTACTCCAACTTACTTGTGAAAAGAAACATCTGGGCTGGAATTGTTAAGTTTTTTGCATACTTGGCAGTGACGAACCTTATTGTCCAAAAATTCACTCTGAATTCCACAATATTTATTCAAAGTCACTAAAAACAACACTTCAAAACACAAGATCACTCGCCTACAACACCGCAACGAGAAATGGGCAGATCATAGTTTCGTAGTAAAAATCATTCATACAATAGGCGTGGCCTGGACGCGCCGATGTCGCTTTGTGAGTACCAAATCCTATGATGCTACAATGTAAAAGTTCACAAAATGAATATTCGGTAATTCCAACGTGTATATTTCAGGTTTTCATGATATATAAAATAACGTTCAGAAAAATGTTTCATTGAGACTGTATTACTTGCAATACAATGAAAAAATGATATGAACGTGACAATAATTATTGCGAATCTCGTTCTCAAACTGGAAATATGGCAACGACACTTTCCAATCGGTCACACTAGTATCCTACAGTGGACCAGATATTGGCAATGTCTGATCTTCTTTGAATGTAAATAGTTCCGTCTCCTCAGGATAATAAGTCTATGCTCACGATGTAATCTGATAGCCAACTATCATACCTATTTTATTAAACAATCTACTTATACGTAAGAAAGAAATGCTGATCTTGAACTTCGACGACTCTCGCTACAAACAACTATTATCTGGCTTTAATAAGCCTCGCCATAATATGTTGTACATTTCTCCATGGCAGTCAAGGCGTTTGTACAGCTATATTCATTAGGAAGTTAACGGATTCGATGCAGTTGGAAAAAACATGCCTGCATAAGAATCAATTGAAAACAATTGCGTCAAGTCAGATACAGCAGATGCAATCAAACTTGCAAAGGAATATCCACACTGTAGAAAAAGCGACGGAAAAAGTCTCTATAAGTACTCAACATCCATCGAAAAAAAAAAAAACTGGACAAAGCTTCCTTGTTGTGACTCTATACGTTGATCGAATGTGAAAATCCGCACACTTTTGAATATTTCTGCCGAATAATGAGACGAAATAAAAGGGAGGGGATCAACTGGTTCATCCTCATCAACGCAAATCCAGTCCCATAGACGTGCAAAATTCGTCCTTTTAAAGTGGTGGCAGGTACTGTGGCACCATGCAGAATACGATAGGTGATGTAGAGGTTTGGTTTCACCTCGGGTTTAACCTAGTACGATTATGATGATTCAGATATTCGGGGTGGTTTTCTTCCAAAACGAGCGCGACAAACCAAATCAAACAACATGATAAAATAACAACATGACCTTTAAGTTTATATCTTTTCTCACATATCTGACGAACTGCCTGCGAGTATTCCACACGGTCTCTCTGAATGACATTGGGAGTCAATGAATACGTCAGGCTTTCTGATTCGGAATAATAAAGATGAATCGATGGTTAATGTGGTTTTCTCCTCAACTCATTCGAATAGCGATGGAATGCGATGGCAAGTCAATGAAGATTGCACATTGTCTGACATTGTAGTCTGGCAGTAACTCGACTATGACCCGTCCAATTGAAGACGCATGCAAATGCATTTCACTAACGTGGATCGGAGTCGATATAGTTTGCTGAAGCATTTCGACCAAAACTGAGGCGATCAAAATTTCACGACCTGAAATCCTCAGCATGTTCGCAGTATGCATTCACATGAATGGAAGTGAGAAAATCGGTGAAGCTTAAAAATAAATCTGACACATGGCTTGGCGTAGGCCGTGAACGGTATTGTGAAAATTCGATGCTCGAACTTGCATTTCTGTTCTTCGTCGAAGAACATAAATTATAAGATGAATCTCTTTCCATTGATAGCATAAACATATTTTATTCTTAAGTGTTCAGAAAGAGTCTTTTTACTTTGAGCGGATAAATCTCTCTTAGGGATTTGCATGGACGGATGATATATTGCGACTTTTGAAGATTGCCCGACTTATTTTAGTGATGTCAGTTGAGCTAAATTATCATTCCCGTCACAAATGGAGATAAAAATGTGTTGGGACAAGGTGACGATAAATAAATGTTCGACAGGCACCGAATTAAAAACTTTATTTAATAAAAACACTCGAGGAGACAATCGCGGAAACACCCCAGTGCGTGTCTCCGTTAGAAACTCCAAAAACCGACTGCCTCGACCCAGCGGAATTTGATACCTCTGTGTCATAAAAATGGGCCATCAAAATTCCATCGACCGAAACTGTCCGTCTGTTTGAAGGGAAAAACCCAGATTTGAAAACCCTCAAGAGTCGCAAATCTACCTGCGATAAGAAAAACCCGAGAAGACATTAAGCATGGGTAACTTGATGAAATTCCAAACAGATGGATGGTTCGGTCGATTGCACTTTAAAACCTATTACAAAGGAACTCGAAAAAGACCCAGGACTGAAAATAATCTGAGTTTTAACAAGAATGAAATCAAAATTAATTACGGGAAAAATCCCCACAGTACCCCCCTGCTAGTGTTTAACGATACAAATATTAGCAAATAAAACTAAAACTAGAACTCGCGGATTATTTCATCTTGCGATTACTGAATAAAATCGTCAAAAATGAAATAATTCCTCGCGAAATTTACAAGCCCGCCTGGAAACGGTCAGGGAAACGGACTTGACGACCGGAGCGAGTCACGTAAGGAGCTGGCGCCTGTGGAGCTGCTGGTGCCACCGGAGCAGGTTGCTGGGGCGGAGGTGGGTTTCCGTCTGGCACAACGAGCAGGATTCCTTCGTCGTCATCGTCTTCGTCTGGATTTCCAGCACCTGCCGGTGGTATGTCCTCGGAGACGATGTAGGCTGGTTTTAGCCTATCTATCGACACAGGGACGTTGGCGCCGTGGATCCGGAGGGTGAAATGTTTCTCGGTCCGAGAAACCACCTCGAACGGCCCATCGTATGGGTGCTGTAGTGGACGCCGGACGGCGTCGTGCCGAACAAAGACGTGCGACGCGGTGGCGAGATCTCTGAACATGAAGATCTTTCGCTCACCGTGCCTGGTGCCGTTGACTGGTCGGAGCGCCTCGAAGTGCTGGCGAAGCTCTCGAATGAAGTCAGCGGAATTGTCTAGATCCCTGGTGGATGTTGAAACCAGCAACTCACCAGGTAGACGAAGGGGTTCTCCATATACCAACTCCGCAGCGGTGGATCGAAGATCTTCCTTCCACGCGGCGCGGATCCCCAGGAGTGCCGTCGGGAGCGTATGGGTCCATGTGTTTGACTCCAAGCACTTGATGGAGGCTTTCAGCGGACGGTGGATGCGCTCGACTATTCCGTTGGCCGCCGGGTGGTAAGCCGTGGTCCGAAGGTGGTCCGTCCCCAGCAGCTTGTTCAAGCAGCGGAACAGGTGGGACTCGAACTGGCGTCCTTGGTCCGTCGTCACTCGGAGCGGGACACCAAACCTGGCGACCCAGTTGGTGTAAAATGCTCGGGCGACGGTTTCCGCAGTCTGGTCCTGGAGCGGTATTGCTTCTGGCCATCGAGAAAATCGATCGACGCAGGTGAGGCAATACTGATATCCTTCAGAAGGTGGCATGACGATCAGGTCGATGTGCACATGTTCGAAGCGTCTCGACGGCGGTGTAAAATTGCCGATCGGAGACGAGACATGTCGCGAGACCTTTGATCGCTGGCACTGGATGCAGACTCGGGACCAAGCTCGACAATCCTTGGAGATGGAGGGCCAGACGTACCGTTCTCTCACCATGTTGGTGGTAACCTTGGCGCCAGGATGGGATTGCCCATGGATGGCATTGAAGGCGGGTCTGCGGAATGCGGCCGTCAGGAAGGGCCGCGCCTTTGTGGTGGAGACATCGCAGAAAACGGCAGCGTTGGATCCCGGGATAGTGACCTGGCGCAGGAGTAAGCCAGAGTCGTGCCTCTGGCGAAACTCCTGGAGCTCTGGGTCATCCTGCTGGGATGCTGCCAGGGCCTCGAAGTCGAGTGGCGTTGCGATCGCGTCAACCCTGGAGAGGGCATCTGCGACGACGTTGTTCTTCCCGGAGATGTGGCGAATGTCGGTGGTGAACTGCCCGATGAAGTCCAGGTGGCGGTAACGACGTGGCGAACACTGATCGGACTTCTGGTTGAAGGCGAAGGTCAACGGTTTGTGGTCAGTGAGGACGAAGAAGTGGCGTCCTTCAACCATATGCCGGAAGTACTTGACCGCCTTGTAGATGGCCAGAAGTTCCCGATCGTAGGCGCTGTACTTGGTTTCGGCGCCACTTAGCTTCTTCGAGAAGAAACCAAGTGGCTCCCAAACGTCGCCAACCAGCTGCTGCAGAGCGGCTCCGACGGTGTGGTCTGACGCGTCGCAAACCAAGGAGATCTCGGCGCCAACCTTAGGGTGCGCCAGGAGAGCTGCCGCGGCAAGATCCTCTTTGCAGGCGTTAAAAGAGGCATCTGCGGCTTCGTTCCACACCACTGGCGTCTTCCCCTTGATGTTGCCTTGGAGAAGGTCGTTGAGTGGCGTCTGGGTCCGAGCAGTTCTGGGCATAAAACGTCTGTAAAAGTTTATCATACCCAGAAACTGTCGGAGCTCTTTTGCTGTCGTCGGCCGGGGATAGTCTTGGATGGCGTAGACCTTCTCGGGAAGCGGTTGCGTTCCGCCGCCAGACACCAGGTAGCCCAGGAACTTGACCTCCGTGGCACCGAAACAGCATTTTGCCGTATTGACGACGATTCCATACCGCCGAAGACGTTCACAAAGCAGACGGAGATGCTCCTGGTGCTCTTCCTCGGACGAAGAAGCCACCAGGAGGTCGTCAATATAGGCGTAGACGAAGTCCAAACCGCGCAGGACCTCGTCGATGAACCGCTGGAATGTTTGTGCGGCGTTCCGAAGGCCGAAACTCATCGACGGAAACTCGAACAGGCCGAACGGGGTGATGATCGCGGTCTTCTCCACATCCTCTGGGGCGACAGGGATGTGGTGGTACGCCCGCACCAGGTCGATGGTAGAAAAGACCTTCTTTCCGCGGAGCGTCTGGGCGAAGTCCTGGATATGGCGCACTGGGTACCGGTCCGGGATCGTCCGTGCGTTGAGACCCCGGTAGTCCCCACAAGGGCGCCACTCGTCGCCCTTCTTCGGCACCATGTGGAGTGGCGAAGCCCAGCTGCTCTTCGATGGGCGACAAATGCCCAATCGCAGCATGGACTCGAACTCCTTCTTGGCGGCGACGTAACGGTCAGCAGCCAAGCGACGTGGTTTCTGGGCGACAGGTGGTCCTGGTGTGGTGTGAATGTGGTGCACCGTCCGGTGTTTCACATCAGCCGCTTTGCAGGCGCCATCGGGGCGCGTCAGCTCCGGGAATTGCTGGAGCAGTTCGTGGTACCGAGTGTTCCCAGCGGACGTCCTAATCCCGGCGACGGTCGAGCACTTGGACTCCTGACCCACGACGCACACACTCGTAGACCGATCGAGCAGCCGCCCGTTACGCAGATCCACGAGGAGATCGAAGTGGGTCAAAAAATCCACCCCGATGATGGCCTTAGCCACGTCCGCGATGACGAAGTTCCACGGGAAGTCGCGACGGAGACCGAGGTTCAGCGTCATCGGAATCAACCCGTAAGTGGCGATGGTGGTTCCGTTCGCCGCGGTTAGCTCGTACCCGGTTTTCACCCGCCGGCCCGACACTAGTCTCCGCGGAAACACGCACAAATCAGCCCCGGTGTCGATGAGAAAGTCAACCGCACTGTTCCGGTCCGTCAAAAATAAGCGGCACGTGTTGGGGCAGTTGTCGCTTGCCGCGTTCAACGACTGCCCGGACCTTTTCCCGACGACGACTCATCGCTGGCGACATAGGTGCACGGTTGTTCGCACCTGTGAGCCTTAGCGCCGAATCGGTGGTGGTAGAAGCATAAACCACCGAACCGGTTTCGCGACCTGGAGCGCGGGCGACGACGCGTATCGGTACCACCGCGGAAATGTTGTCGGCCGCGCACTTCCGCACGAAGTTCGTTCAACTCGCGGCTTTGCTCGTCTAAACGCACTGTCAATCGCTCGAGCACTTCGCACAACCGCGATTCACTATTGGATGACACCGCGGATACTTGTTGGGGTGCGGCGGCACCCAGGGCCTCCATCACACAATCGGCGGTCTTCGCCAAGTCATCCAAGGTGACGTTTGGTTGCGCGGCTTGAGCGGCGATGCTGGCGCGAGCGAGCGGGTTGATTCGCTCCATCCATAAAGCGCGGACGATGTCTTCGGCGGCGTTGGCTCCCGCCAGCTGCGTCAGGTGTCGCAGGAACTGCGACGGCTTTTGGTCGCCGATTTCCACACGTTCCAGCAGCTGCCGCGTCTTTTGTGCCTGCGATCTCCCCAGGCGCCGTAGCAATTCCTCCTTGAGCGTCTCGTACGGCCTGTCTGTTGGCGGGGTGATAATGAGGTCACGAACCTCCTTCGAGTATTTCCCGTCAAGCGATTTAGCCACTTGACGGAATTTGGCCGCACTCGCTGTCACGCCGACGTCCTCCAGGGCCCACTCGACCTGTTGGAACCAGACCTCTGGGTCGTCTGGGGTGAACGCGGGAATCTTCAATCGCGCGAGGACTTCCGGTTTGGGGGCCTCAGCGTTTTGGTTTGGCATCTTGGTGGCTGTGCGTCGGTTGTTGACGATGGTTTCATTCACGAGAGTTTCGTCTAACTCACTCGAAGAACTTGCGCCACTTCTTGAAGATTTCGGTGTTACCAACGAATCGTCACTGTCACTCATAAACTTCGACGTGCTAATCACGTCGGGGTCACCAATGTTGGGACAAGGTGACGATAAATAAATGTTCGACAGGCACCGAATTAAAAACTTTATTTAATAAAAACACTCGAGGAGACAATCGCGGAAACACCCCAGTGCGTGTCTCCGTTAGAAACTCCAAAAACCGACTGCCTCGACCCAGCGGAATTTGATACCTCTGTGTCATAAAAATGGGCCATCAAAATTCCATCGACCGAAACTGTCCGTCTGTTTGAAGGGAAAAACCCAGATTTGAAAACCCTCAAGAGTCGCAAATCTACCTGCGATAAGAAAAACCCGAGAAGACATTAAGCATGGGTAACTTGATGAAATTCCAAACAGATGGATGGTTCGGTCGATTGCACTTTAAAACCTATTACAAAGGAACTCGAAAAAGACCCAGGACTGAAAATAATCTGAGTTTTAACAAGAATGAAATCAAAATTAATTACGGGAAAAATCCCCACAAATGCATCAACTTACTCATACTGGAATCATAGCTTGTAATGATCACCAAAGTTTGTTTCTACTTCGGGCCACCTTATATATAACGACATGAGCATTCAGTCAACGGGAATTGTCTACTTTTATGCTAGTGAATATATGTCATTGGAAAAGTCACAAAATGATCTGGTCATGCCTGTACTCAAAGCTAAAGTTCGAAATGTTCGAAAGTTCGAAATGTCATTTCAAAACCTAATAGTGAAGGGTTGTTCGAATGAGATTCATTATAGATTGAATTTCGAACAAAAATCATTGATTTTGATAAAAATGTGGATGGAATAACGATCAATAAATCACGTCTCACCATCAGTATCTAGTCTTCACTTCGGTCTACAGTTCAGACTTCCTTTCTCGACCTCGTAACAAGATAAACCGAAGTGCAAGTTTTCGATAAGGTACTTCCTTCTCGCATAATTTATACAGAAACATGCCACGAGGTTATGTTCTCTTCGACCACTCAACAAATCCATCAATCTATAGATAGGTTGAAATTATTTGCCGGGTGTCAGGGCCTTTTATCTCGAATATATGATTAGTTGTTCTTCACTTACAGTACATATCGATGTTTGTAAGGCAGAAGATGTGTGTATAAACCTGGCAGAATTAAGGTATGGTAATATTTGAGTGAGGAGACCTATAATTATGAATTAAGTTTTCGACAGGCATGATTTGTCGATGACTGCACTACTTTTTGGTCACAATGTCGACGAGGAATTATATTAGTTGAACGATGTTGCAGAATTCGTTAGCAATTGGTCCTCCAAAAACCATAGTGCAAATTTACTATCCACCACTATTTAAACAACTGTACTCACTAACGTCGAGATAATTCCAGCCTGCTGAAAATCAATACTGGCATTCACATTTGGAAAGTTATCTCATTGCATATCTCACTCCGACAACCTGACATTCACTAAGTAATTTAAATTTGATTCACGACCTCTTCGCGAGTACCTACCATCAACATTTCACCATCTTCAATGACACTTTCATCGTCTCGTATTTCAATTTACTAACGAATACTTTGCTTTCTTTGTTGCAGGTATGTAAATTACAAGACCCGAGAATGAGTGAGTATAAGAAACCTATAGCTTATAATTTACCTGTCCATCCACAATGAGATGTTTAAATAGGTCGAAAAATATCCCAGTCATCGCCTCCACTAAAGAATTCATAGACACGATTCGTGTCCAATGTCGTTATTACGTGCCTATTTGAGATGGCTGTTGGGTGGAATATTTTTTGTGTAATTACACATCGAGATTGTTTTATGATGCCATGAAAAATGGTAATGGTTTTGTTCGTCAGTGATGCTGCTATGCTTCATCCACCAGGAAGACTCTTGTATAGATTCAAGATGGCTGGATGAGTCCTCTTCAATGAATTGGCGAATTAAAAATTAATATTCCCAAATCATCGTGAAATGTCATTTCAAGATTCATTATTTTTTCTCACCAGCGAAAAGCAGAATAAAAGTTTCATTATTCTTTCTATTTTTCACTTTCGTTGAACCCTTCACAGCTTATTATGCCAACCATGATTCCGTTAGATTTTAGATTTTTTGTCAATTTCCTAAGATATTTAGAACCGGATGAAAAATAATCGATAAATTGCCAAGAAAATGGCATTCCACAATAATGATAGGAAATAAGCTTATACTGGCAAGGCTTTTTATATGCCTACTGTTTTTATTTTATAAGATCAATGGGTGTGATTCATTGTCTTGAGCAAGTTAAAATATTGCCTATCTCCTGCTAGACCCTTCCAGACGATCGTTACATGAAATTCATCACAGTGATGGTACTGTTCACAGATACCATCACACATTCTGATTTTTATGAGTACCATCATTACTCAAACGTGTACATAGATATTTGTAGCCGGCATCAAAAGTATTCCTGCCGTTATGGTTCGCGGCCAGTTGCATGATATAATGTGATGTGGAATTAATGATACTTATGGCATATGTCTGACACCGAATGTCCCGGAGTCCTTCGACCGTGATGGCACGACACGAGAAATTCGACGGGAATTCTGTTGATATGAAAGTGCTCACCTGTATAGTACACCTGTGTTATCGATTTCATGATAATTGGAACTGAATACTCGAGTCGCAACTTTGGATTCAAAGAACGAATACAGAAGGTCTCCTAGTTCGAGGATGTCAGATCTCTTTGCTTAGAATTTTCCCCGGGACACTTTATCCAGCATAGAACCTTTTGGATTTCTTGAAAACAACAACATCGACAATACCCCGAATGAATAGTTCATATATAATTTCCAATAGGTGGTACATGAATTGAAGTTGATGAATTGAGCTTGGGAAGCGAGGCAGTAAGAAAGTTTTTCAGGTTCAATACTTGGGAGCTGAAGTACCATAGCTGGAATTTTTTAAATATGTTTCAGACAATAGCCATGAATAATAGAAGAAATATGTAGAACTTCAGATCTAGTTTTTGAGTACGTTACTCAACTGAGATTTGACTGAGATCAAAACTCAGATGAACAAGTAATTGTTTTTAATCGTTGAGATGTTGACAACTTCTTGACCAGACTCCACTGATTAGGGAATCGGTGGCATAAATTTCGTTCATTATAGAGTAAACAAGCCAAATTGAACAAAAAAAAAATTTATGAATTTCACCACCAGCTGTAATTCATGTTCTCTGTCTTCACCCAAATCAATTATTGATTACTCTCATGAATGAATAGAAAGACTGAACCGATTTCAACCCATTATAGAAGCTAGCTTCATGAACCTCTCTTCAATAAAAAAGACGGTGGTGATTCCGAAAAGATCTGAGGAACTAGAGAGGGACGATGATATCATCTGCACAGAGCTGCTTTGTACTGCCAGATCAAATGAGGATTCGTCTGCTTCTATATGATCCTGCGATATTTTCTTTCAAGCGTGCCTCAAGCATGGGCCTGGGATACTGGAGTATTAGATCCCAAGAATGCAGAATACTGTGAAGTGAATATTTTCCATGTACCCAACTTTATCATTCTTTTCTGATGATTACTAACGTGGTATGTTTCATTTAGGAAGTATCATTTCCCATCTCCAATAGTGGTCTGGTGATTATGCTATTCTCGAAAACAAAAATAGTAGATGACCCTTCTTGGAGAGATGGCTCTACTTCCTATTTCATGCAATTGTTTTGATACCACATGGTGTAGGAATTTTGTCATGAAAGCCATCTAAACTTTGTCCATGTTCTATCCCCAAGTTTTCTTAGGTAGCCTCTGTGATATTTTCTTTATTGGAGTCATATATTGGAGAGATAAAATCTCATTCACATATTTGCCCTTTAAGGTTTTATTCATATGTCATTAACCATTCCTTGATGAAACAACTCTAAAATATCAATTTAATGTAATATCATTTGAGTATCATATGTACAAAAGTGGCAATTCAGATATCCAATGAATGCGTACTGAGATATTCAACAAAAATCAAATGAATATTTTTATTGTTAATATTGTTATATATACATATATATGTGTGTGTGTTAAAGGGAGGTGTACAGCCAATGTGAGGCATACAGCTATACTGACATATGTGATATAGCTGAGAATTTTATTTCAGACCTTGAATAATATAAACAAAATGTCTTCAGAAAATCTCTGCCTGAACCATCCTCATTTACATCTCAGGGTAGTTCACTGGATCAGAATGAAAAGATGAATATTTTGCGATCATCACTCTCCTTGGGAAATTTCAGTTGAACTTCCAACGGTCATAACCTCGTCGTATCGGAGAGTAACGAAAGCATTCAAAGATACGCGCGGACTCCAAGACACCAAACCACTCCTGATGGTTGGTACCCACGTCCTACGCCCACAGGCTCACCGAGTGAGTACTGCCCACGTTCACACCTGTCTTGGTCGCACGGCAGTTTACTTGCCCATCGATTCATTAGTACCATTGATACATGATGCACTTGGGTCTATGCACTCGTTACCGGACTATTTTGTTATGGTTATAGTACTGGTTCTGGTAGAAAAGGTTGTCAGTGCTACTGATTTTGTGAGAGATTCAGATGTCTTCATGTGACTATGATCTCACGCAAATAGCCTTTGGATATACGTGTATACCGCCACAGATTTCATCACGTCAGGTTGTGATGTGAATTCTCATACTCAGAAGTTCCGTAGCATTGATGAGATCATCATAGAAAGTGCAAAGATTGGATGGTCTTCGTATGGAAGTAGCATTGAGATCGATTCCAACAGCAAGAGATCATTTCATCATATCATATCCATGGGGAGCACAGCGAAGGTCTCGAATTCAAAGGGAGAACGCAGAGTGAGATGTACACATTTTGCTGATCTTTCTACTGATGAAGTTATCAGTGTGGAAATACAACTCCTATACGAAACTGAGCAACTAGAGAGAATTGAGCTCAGAATCCATTCAAAGCTGGGAAAAAACATCACAAGTGAAATTCCCAAGGGAACTGTGGCCGCATGGACAGTTCGACAGCATTTTACAAGCGAAAATACAGGCATTGAATGATGCGTTCAACCCTGACAGGAAATATCAAAATCAGGAACTATATCCGATCACCAAGCAGCAATCAAAGCGTTGATCTCTTCTAACTTGGTCTCCAAAAATTTGAAAAGATCCAGCCGGAACTAAATAGTCTTCCTCTGGATGCTAGTGCAAAACGAAAGAATCATTCTGCGGCCTTGAAAAATCGTATTTCCAAGAAGAAATTGATGGAGTCATGGAAGCGATGAGACAAACACAACGGCAAAGACTTCCAGGATTGCAGCAGTTTCACTCAAGCGAGATGAAACAACAACAAACTCAACAACAAAATAACAGAGGGATTAGGACAATAATTGGAATTCTAATGGGACATTGCAGACTCGAATTATAATTGAAAAAGCTGAGTTTAGAGAAGGACAGTACCTACAGATTAGGCGGGAGCATCCTAACATTCCTAGAGGAAATTGAAATTTGAGGAGCTGCTTAGATTTTCCATCAAGAGTGATACATTATATATTACATAATAAACCAAAATACTCACTAGCTGCGAATCTGTATTCAAATAGTATAAAATGTTCCATTACATTTGGAGCAGGATTCATAGACTGATGTGATATAGAAGAATACCTAAATATAAGTCATTCTTCAGATATTGTACGCTGAACACTATGAAATGCGATGAAGTACCGTCAAATTAATTTGTCATATGTCGAAAATATGACATATGTCAATGAATAGGATGAGAGTTTACAGATAGGATGCATAGGTTGATAAGACAGCAGAACTAACTCACTGTTTCATTGATGATTTGCGATGAATCGATGATAAAGCTCAGGAAGTGAATATATTCTGGAACTTGAAAGATAATTGATCGAAATGAGTTCCATCCATCTGATTTATTTCGTTCACAACTGCCTTGTTGATTTCGCATATTAATAATCTAAAATATATTCATTACATGACAGTTTTATCTGGAAAGAAGTTCAGAACTGGAGCTCATTATAGTGAGACAAATCATCTAACATATAATTACATTCCAAATAACATCTCGAATGTCATAGAACTGATGTTTTATGCATACGTTCATTTCATAGCCCAACCTCAACATCAATCTTCACCATATTTGTCCCAACAATCACATCCGAAGCGCTGATAGATTCGAAGGAAGATCTGAACAGAATGTCCTCCGTTCCTTCGACGTGTATGTAAATATTCTCATTACGATTTTTTCCTGCAACCTGTTTTTATTATTTTTAGCCACGCGTAGACGGTACAGCGAGTCGACAAAACGAATCTGCGCTTCAGGTCAGTGACTTTGGGGGCTATGGCAGGATATAAATGATCCCGAAATTATATAGTCATGTCTGCTCCGCAAGATTCCTTCGTAACTTATCGCATCGCACGACAAAACTCAAAATTCACCCTCCTCAAACTGTCAATGCATTCATTCCTTCGAGGAGAAATGGAATTGAGGTAGATTTTGAATTGAAGTTGGACCAATCAATTCGAGGCAATCATTCGATGAACTTGTTGACTGAATACAGGTTACTCATCTATTATCTAATATCTGTGATAGAGATTAATTCACAGAAATAGATGTGGAGATGATAAATACGGACAAAAATTCCAAATGAAAAGTCCTTTGAACAAAACATGTTCTTCCACTTTGAACAGTTGCATTTTCTAATCATCAGTGTGTTGGTGTACAGAAGTGTTAGCTTCGATGGCCGTTGTATCTAAATATCACATTTTGATACTTATTCATTGTAAGTAAGTCTGGCCAGGATATACTGATAGAGACGAAAATTGTTTCAATGGTATTCCGTCTGTCATTAGATAGCAGAAGAATCAATAACCTATTATGCACCACATGTATTTCCATAGGTCTTAGGTGTACTCAATTATTTTCATAAATAATCAATCTGATTCTGACCCACGATTTCGTGAATGATGATAATTATATTCCATCAACTTTCCTGTTGAACTTGACAACACCAGCTATGTTGTGGTAAATATTCAAATTTCCCACTCCTCATTATCATGAACTACAGATTAAACACGATGTTGTCTAGGCAGTTTGTACGAGTAGGTATGTCCAACTGTTCACGTACGAAATACAGTCTCTCATGAATGAGAACTGATGCGGATGTATGAATTATTATTAAACGCATGCAATGACGTTACGTGGGCGACGATTTTTCCTCCACCGGTCACAATGTGGGGATAAAGCATACGGAGGAAGAATGAATGACCTGCAGAGGTCGTTGTATCACGTTGAAGGCAGTTCGACTAGCCAATGAGACAAGAAATGCCTAGCTGATAGCCTAGATGTATGAGAATCTTCAAAAAAATCGTTCGCAATTGCCGGCAGAGTTGTGAGGTCTTGGTTGGGAGACAATCCAGTGCAGTTTGTGATTTCTTGAATGTTTATGCCTCCTTGACTCCGTCCAAGTTTCAACCTACGGAGCGTTTGTTATGGTTATAGCATTGAGGAAAAGTAATGATTGCAAGAGTGAATCTCCAATCGAAGCCACTTGAGAGTTTGTCCGATAGTATATGCTTTCAAAGCAGTTAACGAGGCAGTGACTGAATATCAAACAATGCACTTGAAGCGAAACCGTCATTCCTTGATTCATATTGGTCAATTTGTTCACCTACAGTTAGACTTCCCGGAAATTAAATCCATTCAGGCTTTGTTCTGTATCTAGAGTGCGAAATGGTGGAAATTGGAGATTGATTTCAAAAACTTTCGGAGCAAGTTCCAATGATCTAGATTTGAGCTCTGCATCGACGCATTATATAATTCACAGATATGCATGAAAGTGGTTTCTATGTATGGAATGATGTGATCGCGATTAAGTGTTGAATCAGCCTCAAATACCTCTCGATATCGAGATGAGAAAAGTGAATTAAATGCACTGTTGTGTTCCTAATTTTCTCAGATGATATTGGATGTGGAATTTGCGTGTGAACTTGTGCGTATTGGAATATTTCGAACTTTCCTACGTCACTGAAATCAAGATCAGTTATTCAGCGGAACAGAGCAGCCCCTCGATGTCTGAGATTGGTATTTGAAATGAATGAGAATAACAATTACGATTGATTATGAATGGAGAAACGATGTCTCTGATTGAAATGATAGGCTTATTATAGAGAAATTAGGTGTCTGAGAGCAATGCAGTATAATAAATTTCGATTTTGATGGCTGACTGGTGCGTAGGACTGTGAAAGATCTATTGATAAGTTCACACAGTGGTACCGACTGAACAAATCGAAATTATATGGGAATATTCATCGAAATTTTCCTGAACAGCCCCGTAGGGTGATTCATCTGAATGATAATTTCTCGAACATCAAGTAGGTAATCAATTCAATACTAATAATAGAACAGTAAGTTATGTATGGTTTTGATCCCCTAGCTAGGGTATGATATACTTATAGAGGGTGTCAAGATTCTATTGAAAACGACTGTGAAGTACTCGTGAATGCTAAATTTTCATATACAGGGTGATTCTTGAGTGCTGTCCATTACTTCAGGTTATCATCAGTTACGGTATTTGAAAAATGTTACAAAAAACGTATTTTGGAGACCCTTCGTTCACCAGATACAATGAAATGACTTTCAATGAAAATTTTTGAACTTAGGTGCTTCTTTGGAACTATCACAGCCTATCCAGAATCCTAATTCTTGTTTCAGATAGGTTCAAAGAGAAGAAAATATCGCGGAAACAGAGTGAAAGCATTCGAGAAATGCAACAACACATCTGGGTCCATATTTGAAAATCAACTAGATAATGACAACCCAGAGTTGAAACGTCAGATCAATTTGGGTCATTCTAGGTCATAAAAAATGATGATGACATTGTTATATTATCATTTATTTTTTGTCTCTGAGTGGGGTCGATGAAAATTTTGAAAAACACTGTTTCTCGTATTTTCCTCTATATCACCTAAAATCGTTGAAAGTTTTCTTGACGGCATTTTGTTGGGCTTCCGATTATGCAACTTCACCTCCATTCGAACCTTGTTATTCCTTCCACGATTTCCGTGGATTTCCTAACCTAACCTATTCAATGACCAAAAAGGAATCCTAAGAATCTCTCGATAGACGTACTGCTCTTGTCTGATTTCCCTTCGCGATTTTCACTCAGTTGTTTATTATCGCTTGGCAGCGCTAGAAAACAATTTGACATACCAACAACTCGTCACCCACGTGACCATAAATATTCCAGAAGAGCCTTCCTAGCTCTCCTCTTAATTAATTTGATGTTCGCATCGTAGTCGGCGCTGTGTTTTCTCGCAACGCGAACCACGTGATCCGAAAGATAATGCGATGATGGCGTTGGAGGAAACTGTTCTTCATAAATAGTAATTGGATTCGGACGCCCACAGGGTGTTGCGCAGGTTGTGGGTGTCTCCGGTAGGAAAAATGCCTCGAAATGAGCTGCTCGTGGTCGGAGAAATGTCTGGGGAGACGTGAAGGCTCGCAGCCTTCCGGGTGTGAAACAAAAACTCGGATGAGTGAATCATAATGGACTCTTCTCTCAACTTTCCAAGTGCGTTCCAGCACCGTGGGCTTTTCATACCTACCACTCATCATAAGAATGCGACATCACAATCTGGGAACAGAATTGAGACAATAGATAGCATTTTCTATCCGTAGGTTCATACCTGAGTAGCTCTTCTTGATTGAAAACCAGTTTTTTACTCATCTGGGTGCAGCGATAATGGGCATTTCCAGTTTCATGAAATTTCTCGTGTTTCTATATCATAGGCCCTGGCTATTTTTCTCCTGGTTTCGACACATTGCTCAATGATTCAGTATTGAAAGCGCGATATTCGAGCAGGAATATTCGAACGCTGCGAATTTTGTGGTTGTAGTGACGTCACGTCGTGAATTGGTTGGTTGGATTTCGTAATGGCGACCGGAGAGGTGGGAAGTAGTTGGAAGACAAGACGTAGTTGCCAATCAATATCGCTCGCGCACTGACGTCACACGGCTCCCGTCCTTTCAAGCTGGATTTATAAACTTGATGTTGACGTTGCTGTTGAGGTTGCCGTTTGCCATTCAAAGTCAAAATATAATAAATGGTAATTGTCATTTATGAATTCCTTTGACGTTCAAGTTAGCAGTTGTGGAAAAGTTCGGATAACCATGTTTCCACTTTTTCTGTAAGAGTTCAGTTGCCGTTCAACCGCCAACCAATGAGATCGGTGTGAGAAAGTCACGTGGCTTCTGTATCATTATTTGTACAGTAAGAAATGCCAGAGGTTATGTTATTTTTGTTTTTATTCATCACAATAAAATGGACTCAATAAATTTAGGTTACTTGCAAATGATATCCCTTCGCGAATGTAATGATTTTTTATTTCATTGTGCACAACTGCAACGTCAAGTTTATAAATGAATCCGATTAACGTCAGACGAACTGCAACGGCAAACGGCAACAGCAACTTCAACGTCAAGTTTATAAATCCAGCTTGATACTCGTTTGAGTTCTGTGATAACTTTGCTGTTCGAAATCATTTTTTCATCCATGATAGGTTCGAAATAAAAATCTGAAAAATATGTATGTATTATTAGAGTAATGTCCATTGGTGATAGTGTTCAATAAACTAAAATTTTCTCACTGCATATAAGTAGACTATGATTTCTTTGACTTCATCCATCTTTTCTTTGTATAGTCTGAAAATGCTTCTTGTCTTGCCTTATATTGGCCTCTTCTTATTGGGGTCTATGATGAATTTTGCGGAGAAAATTGGATAAGTCCTTCTGGACTAGACCAGATCGTATCCAACAGATCTTCCTGAGCAGGGTTTCAATCGAAATTATTTCACTAACTGCCTTATGAAAAACAATCACAAATTAATGAAATATATAATAAATATTTCAATATACTTGGAACAAGGACAAAATGTCACGGCGTTCTAAATTATTAACTCTTATATACAAAAAAAATATACAGGGTGTTCCTGAATATTATGTACGAACGGAAGGCTTATTCCATGACTGAAATTCAGAATACAGCTTCAATTTGCTATCCATTATTGATCTAGGCTGTTTAACATGATCGGAATATCGCAATTTTGCATATAATAGTGGTTTGAATGTTCGAGACTTATTATGAAAACCCGAGTGAAAGCTATACAGAGTGTGGACTTCATTGTTCATTTGTTATTTCAGTCAAAGATGAAAAGCTGACTGAGTTCACCCGGAATGAGTCATGGTGAAACGTGTGCACCCAAAGAAAAATATAAATGAAAGTCTTCGCATTTCATGAAGTTTCCGATTTCCTTGTGGAATTCCAACCGGTGGAGGCAATTCAAAATGCAACATCATCATCAACTTGACGATGAGAAAATATGTCGGCGCTATATTTGAACACAAGAAGACGAACGATGAGAAAAATAAGGAACTATCAAAACACCATCGCTTTCAGGCATCAGTAAGCTTTCGCTGAGCTGTCTTATATCTCATGGTGATGTGAATAATCCCTGCTGGTCGGCCTTAACAATTCGAAATTAATTACCGACGTCCTGTATGCGCTTTTGGGAATGCCGTTTTTAATGCGATTATGAATTTGCAAGTCATTTCGATGCGCAAATCTTGATGCATTTCGAGACCTGTGATGGAGTGCATTAATTTTCCGACAGATAAAAAACAGGTCGGTTACATGGAATCCGTGATTTATTATGTCCATTGATTGAATATATTTGCGATGATTATATTCACTTTCGTGGTGGCAGAAAAGATGCACTTTCTATTTGAATTTTTGTCATTCGAGGCATGTATGGAAATATTCGTGCCTCAATCGATATCTCACATTCATGAAGTGCGATATCATTCTTGATGAGTTCCTAGTTATAATCATGACCTGAAGATTCTCTGTAGGTTTCTATCCTCTTGAAAATTTTTCATTTCATTTGTAGTAAGGACAGTTCAATGAATATCTGGATGATGGGATTTTCTCTCCTCGTTTTTAAAAAATAGAGTAGAAGTTATTGAAAATTATTTCAATATATTTGTAGTAAGGACAGATTTTGTGATCTGCCCCAAAATGTCACTGCGCTTGAAATTAAACCTTTAGATACCTAAAAGAGAAATTTTCTATTTGTCGGTGAGACCTTGTTTTTGAAAAAATTTGGAAATACAAATATATTTAATAATAATAAAACATCTACTTATCTTGGTGGACGTTTCGGGAACGAATCTGCTCCCGTTCTCAACACAATTGAAATATTTTTCTCTTCGTAAACTTTTTTCAATGTTTCCGATTTCGACACTGAAAAGTGAGAATGGATATATTTCATTAAAATTTATTCAAAAAAGTTTACGAAGAGAAAAATATTTCAATTGTGTTGAGAACGGGAGCAGATTCGTTCCCGAAACGTCCACCAAGATAAGTAGAGGTTTTATTATTATTAAATATATTTGTATTTCCAAAAATTTTTTCAAAAACAAGGTGTCACTGACCAATAGAGAATTTCTCTTTTAGGTATCTAAAGGTTTAATTTCAAGCGCAGTGACATTGTGGGACAGATCCTAAATCTGTCCTTACTACAAATATATTCCAATAATTTTTAATAACTCCTACTCTATTTTTCAGAAACGAGGAGAGAAAATCCCATCAAAAGCTGGAAAATGAATGTACCACCTCCTCGAAGAACTTACAGACAGTATTTAATATCTGGATGGTTCACAAATTGAGTTGAAGTTTCGGAACATAGTATCTGCCACTCAATTGAACACTGTCTTTGAAATTCAACTGACGACATTGCTGTCTCGTATGACTCATGATTTCTCAAATATATGAAGTATTGATGGCACTAGGTTCTGACTCGAGTTAGGTTAGTTCATAGCTACAAACTACTCTCCACATAGATGACAAATTCTGCGTGAAATGTTCATCGATACAGCACAGTAGCATGAAATATTTCACAGGAATCGCAAAAGGGATCAAAAATAAATATAAACAAATGCGAATTAGTTCGTCGAGCTTATCCAAAATCTGACCTCAAACATTATTTATGATTGCTGCTGAGTGCGACATGAAAGTAAGGAGCTGATTATATACATCTTCGAAGTAAAATATCTTCGTGTATCTCCTCGACAGCTCATTATTCGCATTTGCTGAAGAACGCCCTGGGTCTCACATTGATTGAAACTAATTGAGCTCTAAGGATCGACTTTTGACTCATTGACGATTTGTGAATAACATGTTTATATCGGCATAAAAGTGAGATGAGAGTCACGACGAAATGCCATTTATTTCTTGTTCCTCGTATTCAGTACACGAAATGTACTGAAAACCGGCACAGGGCGATAAAAAGTTTGGTTCCTTTCATGAGCCCCAAGCTACCAGGTGATTGGTAAGTTTTATTGTCACGGAGTGCAATAAAAATATCGTCCATATGGCTTCATGGGGCCGAAATGAACATACTATATCTTCCTTTCTAAACGTGCTTCACTGAAGCAGAAAACTGGAGAGAAATGGATGATCGACGTAAACGCCATTCATCAATTGATCTAATGGTTTCTCTATAATGAAGTACATCGGAATCATAGACTGCGAAATGTCATATCATAGAATAGCTAATGTTGTCAGTTGAAGGAACCAAAATATTGTTTAAAACTACAGCATCCGCTGAGGTATCACATACCGAGGTGAAAAGTGTTCCATTATTGTTCAGTGTTCATCCATATTGATGTTTGAGCAATGTAAGAAAAAATCAATAAATATTTTCTCGATCTCAATGGAAAGTGATTGCTTTCTATATCCATTTAATGTTCAGGTAGGTTGTGACCAAAGAGTCTCTGATGATCAACTTCTTCTTGACATCTACACCCTAGCTCTCATGGGGTATATGTTAGTCTGAGTCTTTTGTCTCTAAATGCTCTCATGTGGTTTTTCTATTCCCAGGAGTCTGTATGTTCAGAATGTTCGTGCCTCGCCAAATCTTCAAAAATGCCCTTCCTTGAATATAGTAGGAAAAAAATAGGTACAGATTCACCAATCCTTGGCTATCACTCATCAAAAGAACGGCAAAGTTGTGGAATTCTTTGGATACTGAAGTCTTTCATGATGCTTACAATCTCCAAACTTTCAAGAAAAATTCCACTGCTGGCTATTACGATATTTCTCGAACTTCATAGGTTTCCCTTTCGTGTTGTCAACAGATAAAAAAAAAGATATGCAGAAGGTCAACTACTATGTTCCACCGGAGAACTTCAAGTTGGTGCTGGGGCATACTAGATGCTATGCAATTAATTAATCAAAACATGAGAAAACCATGATCAGCATACTTGAATGTAGTAATCTGAGATTATCACAATGACCCCAAGATGTGGCAATCCCGTCATGTTGATAATAATTCCCAAAGGTAATTATATTGTTGTATCTTGTCGATTCCGCTGCATGAACAAACATCCGGCAGACCGTGGAGCTAACTGGCTTATCGAAAAAGTAATCGAGTATGACAAACTTTTTCGTGCATATCCGATGAAAGTTGGATATCACTTTCCAGTGTTGATATAGTCCATGAAATTTGGGTTCATCGGTTTTTGTTTGTCGTGCCATGATACCTCGAGAATACGAGCACGATGTGTATTCGAGGAAAGAATTGTTATCTTCAGTTCATGATATATCTATCCTTTCACTTCAGCGAAACCTTCAAGACTTCGGAGGGATCGACTAATAACGAAATCGATGGATTAGGTGATGTGATGGAATTAATGGCCCCATCTGAATCATAATGGAATATTATTCGCTGCTGTTTCAGCGATTTCGTTGCCTATTATTCCAACATGACTTGGTGCCCAAATGAGTTCGAAAAATTTTCCGAAATCATAAAGATGATATAGAGGAAATAATATGGCCTTGGCCAGGGGTTCTTCTGTAAATGGGTTCGGAATTGATTGGAGAACGGTGAGCGATCATTATAATTATTATTGGTGGTGTTGCTTCCCATGTAATGTCGTATGCTGTACAGAATAACGAGATATACTACCTCCTTTTATTGACGTGACCCAGTACTATTCCCGAGATTTAGTAGGAATGCAAATTGCACATTTGCAGAAGTTCGAATATCTCCGGAGATCATCTAAACGAATTACGCATGAACAACAAAAGACGATAATGGTGAGCCATCTGACAGGCGAACAACCATTCATTGGATTATCTCTGCTGGAAAAGCGGTAAATCGTATCTAATTATAGCAATCGAAAAGTTCATTCGAGATGGCGATCAACTGGTTAAACTCTTTGTAATGAGGATGTTGTGTAACATACGGGAAGGGTATGGGTTCGAATGAGGTGCCCTCGATCCAAGAGGAGGATACTATCGAATAGTCGAAGATAAAGAGAATAAGTCCAACAATTTTTGAACATATCTTCATTGGGATAAGCAGCCTAGGAAGGCAGTTTTCAGATTTTTCAGATGATAGCTGATATATCCGAATGTTACCGAAGTTACGACAATTCATTCACATTTATTTTCATGATTGACATAGGTAGTGACTCTCAAAGTATCAAAAATGTCTCCGCTCGGGTTCTCTTAGTCCTGTATTTTGGGTTGCATAATAGCTGTCAAATAACTTCCAAATTGGAGCGTATTTTGTGAAATTTCAATAAATGACAATGCATGGTGGGTGATATTTGGAATAATAATGATTCAAATATTAATGGCCGTTGGAAAAATAGTGTACATTACTTGTTGGAAAATGTTCATTTTATGCACTCTTTTTACATTTCCGCACTCGACCCTACACGGCTCGTGCAAAATATGTCACTCTCCACACTAGTTATGTGATATACTATTCTGGATAGCAAATTCAACCACTGTAATCAAGTTGAATCTGTATCTGTACATCCTGTAAAGTATATAGATAGAATTTATGAGACCCGGGAACCAGGCAACCACTTGTAACTTGAATTTTGAAATTCAATTTCACCTTCACGGTATGTATGTACAGTTATGCGAAAAGAATTATCAGATATACAGTGTGTGTCATTCAAACTGAAGGTGCTTTAAGCTTGGAGTCACATCTTAGTCATATATGAGACTCAAATTTCGAATCAACCATGTCAAAGTTTCAGTATTGACCTTTCAATTCTGAAATTCTTTCATTCCTGATATTCTGCTATGCTTTGGAAATTTTGAAAAAAGTTGTTCGGGATCTGATTTTGAGAGTCAACATCAAATTTCTTGCAGAAATTCACATTCCCAGTTGTTTTCAGAATCGGGTGCAAACAAGTCTGACAGAACTTTTAGCTCATTCCACCAATAATTCTTCTACCTTTCAAATTCATGTTCATTTCATATAGCATGACGAAGGTCCTTTTCATGTCAACCGGAAGTTGAATATATTCAGATGTAATTCAACTGTCACCCTCTGTATATTTGTATCCTAAATCGAATGATCACTCCATCCATGAAAGACTCATCAATGAATCCAGACTTTGGCGACACTTACAAAACGGAATACTTGAACTTAAACTTATCAAAACTCGATTTTGTATGCATTCGAAAGAATTCAAAATCAGTCGTTATCAATTTTCTGAAAATTGAAAAACCGATAAATTTATATTGTTTCTCCAACAAGATTAACAGCATGAAACTACTATCAATTTCACCCCAACTCAACGAAACGTAGCCTAATTTTTCGATCAAGATCACAGAATGAGAATCAATATGCATTTGAAAAAAAAATGTTCCTCAATAATGTTTCATGAGTTCATCGTTGCCTTTTCATTACGTAGCCGATGCCGATAGCCATTCATGATATGCCACTGAAATACGTCAGTTTTAATACCTTATTCCATTCCTGTAATTGCCATAAATCATGCATGCAATAGAATCTACGGGGTAATTTATCAATATTACTGATTTATGATTCCCAATTCCTTTAAAGACATTCACGACTCGAAATAAAATCGCAGACCAACATGCTGTTCAGTCCACTTTCGAATCACGCATTCGAAAACGATAGCGAAAAGTCCAAAAATAAATGAATACTCTCAAGAAAAACGAAAGTGAATTATTGAGCTGAAGAAGCGGCATCATCACATTACATGAACTAAAAAATTCTGTTCAACTTCATCTCAAATATTAGCTCACATCGATTTCAGCTCCAAATATCATTTCATGTAATCAACAATGAAATTAATCGATGAAGATACAGGTCAAATGCTCTGACGCCAACATCATCAATAATAATGATGATGATAATGATGATTATAATAATGATAATAACAAATATAATGTTTATTTACCATAGGAAATCACACAAAAATATAAAGAAACCTGAAATGGAAGTGTGTGGATATGATTAACTGAATATTGAAAACTATGAAAGGTACTTTGAATGATGAAAAAAAATATTCAAACATGTTCAAAATCAAATATATGTTACTGGAAATAGATAATGAACATTTGGAAATAATTAAAGGAAATGAAACGGCTCTAATACCACTACTTGGAGAGAAGGGAAAAATATTCAGGGTGAAAGTCAATCCTCCCAACTCATTTCTCGTTCTGGACTATTGGAATTTAATGACATATACGTTCTTTCACGTTCCTCCTAAAATGTTGTTACATGGCATAAACCGTGCAAAATCTTGACTATCATAGTGATAAACGATCAAAGTCAATTCCGATATATCAATTGATCATATCAATTATCTCCAAATCTGATGATCATTGTTCGATAATGCTCATAATATCTTCGCTATTCCCAAAACTCCAGATATATTCTAAAGGAAGTGGATATCTCCTGACCAATATTGCATCATTTTGTTGCAGACATTTATGATAAGATTATATTTATATTTCCACGGATATCAACGGACGATATAATGCAGCCGTTTCTTTTCTCTCAGCCCAGCATTCAATCGAAGTTCCCCAGGGACCTGATTTGAGACCACAATCTTCCATGGTGATACCTAGTATGGCTGATTAGCTTTCACATTTTCGCACGCTATCTATCCATTATGGTTCTCTTGAGACTGGTTTCAAAACACCACTTTTAGTTATGCATGAAATCCTATCGAATTTGATACACTGAAGTTACCTAATTCCTTGTTGGGCTAAAGTTCTGTTGGATGAAACAGGATCGAAAACATAATCTTTGTAATTGGACTGGTGAAACTGACAGAATTTCCAAACGAACACCTCTATACGTATATCCTAGCATAAACTGGAGGGAAGTGAGTGACGCAAATGCACGTCTTCAAACAATAATAATAACTGATAATCTTCATTTGCTCTCGATATATCATTTCGATCATGGAAAGCTCTAAGCATTGATGTTATTGTTTGTTATTTCCATCTATAAAAATCCAGGTCATTCAGGTCGTTGAAATTATGTTTGGATAAAACGAGTAAAAAACAACAACATTCCATGCATTGGTCAAACGACAAATCACAAGAGTGTTCGTGTGTTACAGCTTTCTTTGGGATCATCGTCATTCAATCCAATAATTCGATGCTTTTGTTATCTTTAGAATGGCAAATTGAAGATTACGGCATCAAGGTCTGTATTTGCAATGGCCGATAATGCAGTCACGAACACAAAAAACACTCTTAATTCCCATTCGCGACTGACTGTGCAGTATGATTGTGCTTCATCGTCTGCAACTTTCACTGCCCTACTAATTTCAGTCGAATTATCGGAGTTTCTGAGGAAATCCACGAAAAAATTAATCACGATGATTCGGAGATTAATGAACCATAAATAATTTTAATCGAATTATGAGAAAGTTGTACAACAATGAAAAACGGAATCGACAAAATCGGTTTGAGATTATTGAAGAAATCTTTAATTATATATGGTGGTAATTCGATGAACAACTGAGGGATAGAGTTGACATTGGAACTGTCAATACTGAGAAAAATTGAAAAATTGTGAGGAGGTATATCTGGTGAGGAACTTAAGGGAATTGATGTTAACGAATACTATCTGTAAGTTTTTCGAAGAGGTGGTGCATTCATTTTTCAGCTTTTTGTGGGATGTTCTCTCCACGTTTCTACAAAATATAGTAGAAGTCATTGAAAATTATTTCAATATATTTGTAGTAAGGACAGATTTTGTGATCTGCCCCAAAATGTCATTGCGTTTGAAATTGAACCGTCAGATACCTAAAAGAGAAATTCTCTATTTGTTAGTGACAACTTTATTCTTGAAACAATTTGGAAATATAAATATATTTAATGAGAATACAACTTCTACTTATCTCAGTGGACGTTTCGGGAACGAATCTGCTCCCGTTCTCAACACTATTAGAACACTTTTCTTCGCAAGATTTTTCAATGTTCTGACACTGAAAAGTGACAATTTGGCAGACGGAGGAATTCTGGTTACAAGGTGTTTTTCATTGATTGATATTGTATTTTCCATTTAAATATCCAGTTTTCAGAAGTGGGTGCCATGTTCTATCTATATCAACTGAACAAGAAGCAATATTATGGTCTCCGTTCAGTAGAATGCAAGCAGACGGTTTGATTTTCTGTTTTTGGTATTTGTCTTCTTTTCCTATGATCTTGATATTACTCCAATCGGCCATATGTTGTCCATTTTCAGTAAGGATATGTTCAGCTAATTTTGATTTGTCAGTATATATTTTCCATTTTAATATCCAGTTTTCAGAAGTGGGTGCCATGTTCTATCTATATCAACTGAACAAGAAGCAATATTATGGTCTCCGTTCAGTAGAATGCAAGCAGACGGTTTGATTTTCTGTTTTTGGTATTTGTCTTCTTTTCCTATGATCTTGATATTACTCCAATCGGCCATATGTTGTCCATTTTCAGTAAGGATATGTTCAGCTAATTTTGATTTGTCAGTATATATTTTCCATTTTAATATCCAGTTTTCAGAAGTGGGTGCCATGTTCTATCTATATCAACTGAACAAGAAGCAATATTATGGTCTCCGTTCAGTAGAATGCAAGCAGACGGTTTGATTTTCTGTTTTTGGTATTTGTCTTCTTTTCCTATGATCTTGATATTACTCCAATCGGCCATTTGTTGTCCATTTTCAGTAAGGATATGTTCAGCTAATTTTGATTTGTCAGTATATATTTTCTTCATATTGTTCTCATGCTCTTTTATCCTTACTGATAAAGGCCTGCTAGCTTCACTGTAATGAGTAGAAGTTTTATTTATTCCTTTCAAATATATTCATGTTTCCAAATTTTCAAAAATACAAGGTTCCACTTACAAATAGAGGATTTCTCTTTTTGGTATCTAAAGGTCTAATTTCAAGTGACATTTTGGGGCAGTTAATAAAATCTGTCCTTCCCACAAAAAGCTAAAAAATGATATTATCAAGTTCACAATCTTCAGCATGTCCCGCGTGAAGACATTTCAACCAATTCATTCCAATCCATTCGGTTGCAAATACTGACTAAGTCTCTAGAATATCATTTTCTTTTCGTTAATTAAGACAGCCGTTCTCAAAATGATGTCTTCTATCAATGGTAATTTTTGCCAATAATCACACCCCATTCAGTTGAAAATAAAGATCATCTCTCATTTGGATGATAAGTATCGTTATGTTTTCATATTTGAGTTGAAATGGATCACATCATTGGAGAAGGGGAAGTAGATCTATACATGCACATTTTTTCTGAGACCAACATCTTGTACAAATAGGCGATAACTGATGTTCGATGTTTGGAATTATTCATTGATAACTTATCACACATGTCCACATGACTGATAATTATTCAATGATGAAAATATTTCATCTGGAAATGAACTGTGCAGAATAATTCCTCTTTTTGCTTCTATGATCACTACTTCATTTGCAAGTGCCCTTGATCACAACCCACCCAAGATCATAGGTTAAAAAATATAAAAACATTCATCTGTATCGTGAATTAACATATCAACATGAACACCTGTGTGTTATAATACATGTGTTTTATTCAGATAAGGTGTCATTAGTGGCCATTTCAATATTTTCGTATAATGGAATTCAAATCTGTGTCAACTTCATTATGTTCTACTAGATAGTAACCGCGAAAACCGATTCAGATTTTTCGGTAATTAAGTTAGCGAAGTTAATAGGCGCCTAATAACTGTTTACTTATCGTGATAATCTTTATGGGAACATTCATACCGATTAGGTGAATATCACACCAACTCTGGCAGGAAAAATGTCGAGGGATTCCCATGCAAACAAAATATTGGGATCACTAGGTATAATGAATTCGGGAATGATTCTGATTATATGTGACGGCTACCATAACTGCATTCACTTTAGCTTTGACCTCGTTCACAAAATTTGCCTACAGGAGGGAATTCACAAACTGTCGCCTTCAGACTATCCCTTTTCAATAAACCGCCGCCCAATATCGACAGAAGTGAGTTTGATCATTGGCTGCATGAACGTTCATTTAGATTTATAGTTCCATTAAATTGTCCTATTGATTTCTCGTTTATCTTGTAATAATTATATTTCATATTCAGGTTAATCGTGACCTTTCAGAAAGAATTTTCCCGCGTTGCAGCCACAAGATGTTTATTATCTGTCAGATTTATATTTTATAATTACCTCTAAGAACAATGGCGTATCAGTGAACGATGTTCAAAACCGTCAGAAGAGCCTACACGAGAAGACTTCATTGAGAATTTTGTTAACTTTGCCTTGAGTGTGAACAGTGTTGGTTTCACCTTTGAAAATCCTGTTACTCTCAGTATGAGTAGGTCTATTGCTATTTTTTCTTTCAAATTATCCACAATCACGATATTATCTCATGGAGGAGGCTTCCTGGAGGAAAACCACTACTATGAAGGACTTCTAGGATATCTTACCAAAGTAAACTTGGTCACTAAATTCATATTCTCCATCTTCATTTCATAAATAAGCCTCATCAAAGATAGAACAATGAACTTAAGTGGATGCTCGAGTTAGATTTCCGTAAAGGCCTTTTGACACCCTCCGAGAAGTGTTCACATTCGATTCAAATAACTTGATTCAATATTAATATCAATTATTAAAACATCCAGGACGGAAAAGATATGAGAACAGAAAAAATCCATAATAAAAAATAAAAGATACAAGAAAGCCTCCATGTCCCACTCTGCAGTATAGTATTAGATACAGCAAGAAAGAAATTTCACGTGCGAAAATGATTGGAAATAATTTAAGAATATTGATCAACAGAAGGAATGAAGACATATAGAAGAAATTGAGAAAGTATGTATAAGACTATTGATGCAATAAAAACGTGATAAAAAAGAAAAATCAATTGAAAAAACACTGTGAGGTTATTATATAGAGCAGAAACAATAACAATAACCAGAACTCGGGAAAAAAATCCAAAATCATGAATCAATACCCAAAGAAAGTGAATATGAGCATGATGCAACCAGGTAGTGATCAAGGCAAAACGAATCTAGAAGTCTCACTAGAGTCTCACTAGAAACCATACATACGCCAATGGTTGTAAACTCTACACAAATGTGAGTAGATGAATTAGCGGTATTATTATCGATAAATTGTGCCACGGGATGCCATAAATTATTGCTAACAATGTAAAACAACGCAACGCGGAGGTTTGATTATTAACACTAATATTCCATTTAATTGAATGGAGGTACGATCACTATTTACCATTCGCCAAGAGATGAAATCTTCGTAAATGGTACTCGATGTAGGTGAACACACTTTTTGCAATGCTCAAATGGCAAGTAAATTCATCGATTCGCACGATGATCCTTCAGTACGTGAAATTGCCTAGATATATTTCGGTAATTTCGTAGAATGTTCGAGTCGTGATCAATTTGAATGAGAGAATGTAGGAGAATGCCATCTGACGTCGAGAAGAAAGACAAATAATGCCTCGTTTCTTTCAGTTAAAATAATTGTACGTTTCACCAGTTGATAGATACCATGAAAACAACGGCTATCCTTGAATGATTCTTTATCCTACTACTGTCTTTGCTGCATGCATGTATTATATCAATGAATCATTATGAATATTTTCGAAAATGATACATACCTTGAATAATGATTCAGTTACCGGTGCCACAGGTC
Organism: Gastrophysa polygoni; assembly: GCA_963576655.1. Classification (NCBI taxonomy): domain Eukaryota; kingdom Metazoa; phylum Arthropoda; class Insecta; order Coleoptera; family Chrysomelidae; genus Gastrophysa; species Gastrophysa polygoni. The sequence goes on from OY755089.1 coordinate 19,372,193, forward strand.
AGGAAATCAATACCTGACAGTCAGATGACTCCCCGTCGGGCATTTGAGATTCTGACTCCAAAAGCTAGCCGAAATTATGTGGTGAAATTGCTAAAGGTGGCAAATATTACGTTATTACTCGATCGTGTTATCCTCCTGTATGTGTCTAGATACCGAACGTTACCCGAGAGGTCTGAAGAGTGCGGAATAGGTAGCTGGTCACGTAGACCATTTGGATTGGAGGGGAGGCAATTTAGTATTGACAGATTTCTCTTCAGCTGGGTAGCTACCCCAACTCCAAAATTCCAAATGGCATCCCAGAGTTATAGCAAATCCAAAGTTTTGAAGTAAATGATCAAGTTTTCTTCCTTCAAAATTGTCGAGTTCCACCTCGATCCTGGATTTATTGCAAGCAATCCAGAATGAGAAGGTATTCAGTTCTCAAATTGCTCATAATTATTATTGTTTCACACTGGATTACTTAATGGACGATGGAACTGCATGATTCCGTATCGGTATTAGTCTCTTACAGATGTAAAGTTCTGATTTAATGAATACTTCTTTTTGCTTGCATAGCTGTATCTTCAAAAATGGTAGCAATAAAAGATTGCAATTCCTTTTCCTTGAGTTAAGAGAGAGATGCAAGTGCACTCGATCAATTAATTGAGTATCTAGGTGATACCAGCGATGCAAACGGAAGTGATTATCATAATTGATTGAGAAATGCAGACAAGAGTGCTCCACTCGCTATGTTCGTATGAATGTTCGATTCGAAGAATAGCCATGTAATAGTTCAACATTCTATATTTTCTCTATATGTATTGTATAGGATCTTATATATAGGTACATATGAGAAATTCTTCCCAACGAATTATTGATGATAAGTTGAATTAAATTCCATCATAGATTTATATTCAACACCTTTTGTTACCTCAATTTTTTATTATAGAACAAACCTACAGAATTATTGACTGAAACTGCCTTCGCTTATTTTAACTAATCACATTTAATTCCGTCACAGACAAAATATGTCTCGAGTTTTGTACCCTTGTTATGAAGCTGATATCAAGAGGAGCGAGATTAGTTTCACTAGTATATTACACCAAACTTTCGAGAACCAGACAAATTTGTGATAGGTATAAGCAGTCAAATCTCGAGGAATTTTACCAATATCATAATTTTATGGATCTATCATTCATTCTCGTCTGAAGCTGAATGTCGATACAGGTGAAAATGCTGTTAGTTTCTCAACCAAGAATATCTCACAATTTTGTATGATAGAGATTTGAAAGCCTCTTGTTTTTCCTTTCTCTTCAAACCTTCATCACAAAAGTGTCTCTCCTTTTTGATATCAGATCATGTTCCGAAATACAATATCACTGACTTGCTTGATGAGGATATTGTGACTTCATGTCATCACAAAATGATGCGCCTAAAAATACTGCTATCACCGATAATGATATTCGATCAATATTCCACCCAATGAAACGAACCTCATTACTTTCAATATTTTTCTGTAACAATTCAGCATCATCAGCAGGGCCGTAAAAATATCGGTTTTTCGGAGTTATCAGGGCGGTGTCCAAAACATTCGAATCGTCTTTGGGTGATGATGATCACCAACCGATATTGAAAATCCGGCAATAATCGAGCAAAATGTCGAAATTAGGTTTTCATCATCTCTTTACCGCAGATTGACATTCAGAGAAGTGATATAAACTATATTTTTTTTGCTGAATCAAGCGAGGGCGAGGCTAGTGCGGCTAGTAGTTGATCTCGCACAGGTGAGTATGATCAGTATGATGGACGATATCTTCATAGTCGTGCCGCGGTGAGTGGTAAATCGAGGTCACTGCGATGCCGATGGCAGAGACTTAAATGTCGGTTCCGATTTCTCGCAATGGATAATTGATTCGACGGAGAGTCTCGCATCGAAGAAAAGTGGCGTAACTGAAAAATTGCCTAGTATGCCGACTAGTACGCTTACTGATCTCGAAATACAATAGATTCACTACGTGAAGTTGGGTCCACTTTGTCTACATAGTACGGTTCGAGTTTGTCTGTTGCGAGAGAGCTTCAACGTGATAAAAACGTTTCTGGCTGCTCCTCTGAATAATTGAAATGAAACTATATCATCTGAAGAGAAAATATTACTTTGTGAGATTATTGTTGGTAGTGGATGACGTGAAAGATATCAATGCCAGTAGAACTGTCAAAGGAAGCACAAATGTCTGATTTATTATCATTTTGCCAAACACTCCATTAGAACATGTTAGTTCAGTGTTCAGTGTTGAGGTCAATGATGTCTATTTTGCGACTCTATGACAATCAAAATAGCCCGATGCCTCAACTCGTTTTTAAGATAGGAAGTGGGAACAAAAATGACGTAAAAGAGACCTCACCCCCATCAACGTTTTAGGCCCCACCTACCGCAACTAAAAAAAATCAGATGGCAAACTCCTTCTTGTGATACATCATTAAAAAGCTCACACAAAATGCTATCTGGTGATATTGCGTAAGCTTTTCAATGAAGTATCGCAAGTACAGGTTTGCTATTTTTTTTTTTTTTAGTTCAGAGGGGCCGAAGGGTTGATGGGGGTGAGTTCTCTCTTATGTCATTTTAGTTACTCCTTCCAATATCCTTGAAACGATTGAGGCAATTTTTGATAACATCTTTCGTATATGAGATGTAGCTTGATATAAGTTTTTAAATTGTCACACTGTATAATAAGTATGCCATCACGCCATTGTTCATGAGTCATTCAAGACATTTTGAGTATTGCTGCTGTCGTCCAACGATCATTGGTCATCAGTAAATTTCTAATTCAATATGTGAATATGGTTCCATTATTCTATAATATATAGTAACAATAATGATATGGTTGATTCAAAAATCATATAGATTATCCTCAAAAAGTATTTCGAGGTAATACCGAGATCAACAAATACTTATACTTTTTCGAGTTCATCCACTCCTCCACTTGAATTCTAAACTTTTGGCAAGCTGTGTGTAAAGAGAAGCTTTCTGGGATTGTTTCCAGTTTGTAATCACCAACTTACACTATTGGTCTTAGAAAAAAGTAGCTAATAAACTCAAGGTGCAAAAATAAAAATGCTTATGAATAATCAAATGTGCCACTTTTTTGTCTCAGAACTATATGATTGTACTCAGAATCGTAGAATCGTAGAATAAAACAAATAGGGTGTTCCATTCCAACTACCCAAGTCACAGATTGAACATTTTGAATCTTGATTTTCATCTTGACCAAGCATATTGGAATTTTCCATCTTAAAAAAATGTATGGTGTGAAAAACTACCTCTGGGTAATTATTTCATGAACATTATAAACCGTATTCATTTAGGGTTGAACATTGAAGAAAATTTCAAGATTTTTCATGATAGTGACCATTGGGAGTTCAGTTCTGAATTAAAATCATTAGTTTTCCGGCTTTTGTGTGGGATTTTCTCCTTGTTTCTAAAAAATAAAATAGAAGTTATTGAAAATTATTTTTTTATTATTATTATTTATTCATTATAGAAACGTGGAGAGAAAATCCCACACAAAAGCCGAAAAATGAATGAACAACCTACAGTTTACTGGGGGGATTTTGACGATTTGATCACTGAGTGACTTCATATTGAACCTATGATTTCTCATGATACACAGTGGTTTTTCCGATTGTGTAGGCGCTCGTCCTATTCCGAGAATTGATTAAAATCTCTAGTACCTTTCTCACGGCTGGTCAATTCATAATATAAATTTGTGTGGTGAGACTGTGGTTATATACAAATTGGTCCTGTAGATTCGTTTATTACGTGAGATGCATAAAAAGGTAATTTCACGCAGAGAATGAGTTTATCTTCTTGTAGATCCTCGAAGAGAGAAGAGATAATGATGCACCTAGTCTAACCACATATAGCATTCCCTCTGAAAATGGAAATGATGCATCAGCGGATGCAAATCTAATCAAACTCTATGTTCACATCTCATTTTCATCTCATTTATATCATCATTATTCATCGAGGTATGGGTAGCATCAACATAATCTGTGCATGAAGACATGAAGATTTGAAGAAATGAAATCACTGATAGAATTTCATGTATCTTTCTCAAGACAAATTTTGGTATACCGCCACATGAATCGATATATAACACAAATAAATACTCGAATGAATACAATGTCTGTAATTTGGAGCTTCGATTGAATACAATAAAATAATAACAATCATTTTCCAGCTTTTTGTGGGATTTTCTCTTCTAAAAAAATTCTAAAAAAATAGTTCTAGTTTCTAAAAAAATAGCGTAGAAGTTATCAATTATTATTTCAATATATTTCTAGTAAGGACAGATTTTGTGATCTGCCCCAAAAAACACTGCGCTTGAAACTGAACCTTTAGATACCTAAGAGAGAAATTCTCTATTTGTCAGTGACACCTTGTTTTTGAAAAATTCGGAAATACAAATATATTCAATAATTTAATAATAATATAATATATTCAATAATAACAATCTCTTGAGAAAATACATACTATCATAATGATTAATTTCATTGAACATCAGCGGTAAACAAATAGACCTATTATCACTTCAGAAAACTTGTTTGTGAGTTGGATTTATTCATTCACAATAGTATCAATCAGGCCATGACTCGAAATAATTCTGACGTTGATGAAATGTTGAAATGGCATTGTGTTAAAAAGGATTGAATAAATAGTTCGAAACATCACATAAAACATTGAACAAAAAATTTGCAGTTACCACTAAACCTGCTTGAGAATTGACAATCAGAAAATGAGGGTTATTTGTGTGAACGAATTGAAACACATATACTGGGTGGCCGAATAAAAACGAAACAAGGCCGATTTGACATAGTTATCGTTGTTAAAGTATTTTGCGTATGTTTTCAACTTTTTCACTTCAAACCCCTCGGAAGGGTGAGCTCCAACCCTTGAATCTCAAATGGGATAAGGGATCAAGTGATACATCATTTTGAAAGTAATCGAAATCTCTAACCAACGGCTAGTGATGGAAAGTGACGCTTTTTTCCCTTTCATCACTATTTCTCATTTTGTAGTTAGAACGATGTTCATCTAAGAAGTGGCTTATGTGGTTTTTCTCAAATCCTGTCCTATCCAACATTACATAAAGAATCATTTATTTTAATGTTAGTTCCTTGATCTCTCAGTGGAATTCACACCTTGTTTCGTTTTCATTGGGCTACCCTGTATGTAGATGAGAACATTTCATTGGTTTCTCGAGTTTACTGATGGTTGCTTCTTCATCTATAAAAACTTCACATCCTCCTTCTATATCCTCTTGCTTTATCTACGTTGATATCAGATCTTTGAAGATCAGATCACTTGGAATTCTTCTAGTCTCTCACGCCTAATTTCTTCTAAGCTACCGGTCTCTCTGATGGAACAAAGAAGAAAGACAATAGGCATTGCGTGACAACCGAAGACTAATAAAAACTGGCCAGTCAGTCAGCATGACGCTCGTGTTGCAATAGTGTTTGTTTTTCTGATATCGTCAATTTAAATTCTCCTTTTGATTTGTTCCAGAGCAATAATGATATCTTTTTTTGAAACGACAATATCAGTGATCCTGGAATTCTTCAGTTGAACTTTAATCGATATGATAATCTTATTCGCAATCTGCTTCTGGTAATGAAGATAGAAACAGATTTTGTCGAGTTGAAAAAGTTTTTGTCGTATTATTTTGGCGTTATCATAATAGTCAAAAATATCTATTGTACAGCTATTGTCGTTATCACATCTTGATATCACATGCAAAGTAACGAAAGACAACACGAACCTATAATTTCCGAGGAACATCGTGTTAGTCAGCGGTGGAATTTTGGGAGAGAAATTTTGAAAATTTGGAGGTTGTAAGCTTCGGGAAAGACTTCACTAGGCAAAGAATTTCAATCTTCCAATTTCACGCGGTTCCAGGAACGTTATAGGTTTCCTTCTCGTGTAGCCAAACGATAGAAAAAATCATGATGTGAATGAATATCCACTCTAAAGCGTGAACTAACTAGTTAATAAGCGGGTTTCATCATGCTACTGTGTTGCTCACATGAGTTGTTCAAGTATCGAAACTCATGACAGCTGCTCGCTAATAATAAGTCAGATGGGTTCAATTTAAAACAATTATTAAATGTGATTATGCTCCCGAGTGAATCTCTCGAAATTGATTAGTATTTTATATATGATACTTCATGCGTACATTGACGATGTATAAAAAATTTTATATTTATGATTATGCATAAAATTTCTTCTTCGAACACCCTCCATCGGAGAACTTGATGTGCCCGAAAGAGCCCAATCACGATACTAATATGATTTGCCACAAAAAATGTTTCAATCAGTTACTGTATGTGAACGACTGCAATAGCAATAAGTGGACCGTTATTGCATTTAAATAACACTGGCTCGAAAAGTCTGAGGTAGACTGGTTATCTCGTTAGCAACTCTATAATTCACCGGAAAGTAGACCTTTTCAATTAATTTTAATCAAAAATATTGCTCGACAACATGCGGGAAAGTCGAAAAAATGCAATAATGCATTCAACATTCAACAATTTAGTGTTTCGAGTTTGAATATAAGTGGTGTTTACAAGCCACAAAGAGCATTCTCTCTGTGTATTAATTGTTCCACAAATTCCGGAATTTTCAGTTATAAAAGATGTTTAATGGATATGAGGAATGCAACTTTCCCTTGAACTGATAACCTTTCACACGATTCTGTCGAAATTCAGTCGATTTTACGATGTTATTGTAATTCATGAGAAGTCATGCCATTATGCTCCAAACAGGTTCATCCAAATGGATATCTCATCTTTTCGTACTATTACCTGGTGAAAATTTTGCTCTACTAATCATCAAGTACATTTTCCAGTAGTTTTCGATAGTTTATCTACCTAGAATGGCATGTGGTGGAATGATAGACGAGATTCTCGATAAGGACCAACCATGGGTGTATCTTCAAAAAAAAGGAAGGTATTGTCTACCTTCATACGATGTTCAAGAGAGGATGTTGAATTCGTTAGCGTAGTTTCACCGACTTCTTATGAAAAGAAGCTTCGGCGTATGTGTGGGAACTTAACTCCAAAGATGTTGACAGTACTCCAGAACAGGTCGATTTGCGCTTTGTAGATCATCAGGAGCTGCCAATTGGTTATCCCATGATACCGAGCATGGATATTGTCGGTTTCATTGGAATACTGATACCCATCATTGATGAAGAATCAAGCTTGAGTTTTTGTTGCATTGATCTCTACTAGATTCTCAGATTCCCATTTCAATCGATATGTTTCTTGAAGAGAAGTGATATGGAAGGAGAAAGATGTCGTATATTGTTTAATCGTCCCTATAAATTGAATTATGACAGTAGAAATTCATGAAACCATGATCAGTATAGAACTAAAATCGCAGCTTTCGCTCATTACCATCAGCATCTACTGTTATGAATAGCATTGAAGTGAGATCGGAATTTCTTCATATAAATTCAGGTCCTACAATTGTCCCAACTTTTCAACTGCAATCAATAATAGAAAGAATGTTATCATCAGGATTCCTCTTAGATCGACTTGTATAGTGCTCGCTCCGTACTCAAAGAATCTTCGTTTCCAGATTTGGCAGCCATTAGAAGACTTCTAGATCAAGAGCACTCGGCCGGTACGATATGTCCCAGTTGCGATATGCCCTTCGACAAAGGTAAAAAGAGAAGACTGATAGATAACTGTGGCCACGAGAGATGTTATTCCTGCATGTTCACCAACGAGGCTTGTCCACTTTGTGATTTGGATGGATCTACAATTCAAAATGGTGAGTTCCCAATCAATACGTTTATGGATATCTGTAGATCTCTGGCCAAATTGCCAATAAGAAGGTACCTTCATTAATGTATTTAGCGATGGAATACATATTTGGTTGAACGTTCGAATGACTTCAAGGGAACCCAATTTCTAAGATTGAATGAAGTGATACTGATTGAACTGATTATACTGCGAATTTCGAATGTTATGTTTCATTAGATATTCTTCAGAAGATAAGCTTACAGAATACGCATTTTTATACAATTTCTGTCGTATACAGAGAATTGGTCAACTACGTGAGATAAATTCAACAGCTGATTTCTATAGTGATTTTAAGTCAAAAAGTTCATATAAACTTTTGCTAACTTGTTTCGTCCTCAAGATACAAGGTGTTCAGATCGAAAAAAAAATTTTAAATATCTCAGATATCCTTCAGCAATTTTTTTTTTGTAATTTTGAGTTGCTTTTCATGTGAGGAGCTGATAAAGCTTGTACTTGATTACATTTATCAATTCCAGTGATATCCCGATTGCTACCTTGATATTATTTTTTTCAAAATTTACATTGGTACATTTGTAATTTTCTGACTGAGCATCAGGTACTACCACTTCTTTTCACTCGAACTTCCTCCATATCCTGCTCATTTTTTTGTGAAAAAAAACTAAATCCACTCATTCAAATGTTTACAATTGCTTCATTCAATTTTCTTTTCAAAAACCAACCAATATTAGAAAAAAATTGATGAGACCAAATATTTGTATTTTCAGATGCTGGATCCAAAAAAATTCCTAAAAATAAGTAATGCCAAATTTCAACAAAATCGGTTCAATACCTCGTATCTTTGAAACGAAGCAAATTAGGATACTCATTTATTCCCACTCCTTGTCTTGAAATGACACGAAGAGTCATGTGTTAAATTTATTTCACATACTCAATCAACACCTTGTATATGAAGAAAGAAGAAACTGAAGAAATGTATTTGAAAGAAACTTCTATAAAGTTTTCTCGCTACTTGGTTAGTTCACAAATCATCTTGAAACTAGTATTCCCAATCGACAGTAGTATTTATATATATTTTCCGAAATAGAAATTCTTGTAGGAATACCTTTTGATTGAGAGCTATGAAGAAACAAGAAATCAACTGCAGATCAGACAATCAACAAGTATATCTTGTGTTCTCAATCCAAAAATACCTGAACAAAATCTGTGAATCAACGTGTTGGCTTTAAACTTTTCAGTGCCTTCACATTGAGCTGTGAAATTAGTTGGTTCAAAACTCATTCATTGGTCATCTCATTATTTTGATATGTCACGAAATCATTTCATCGAATGTATATGCAGAAGTTATCGTGACTTCCTCTAATTCTCGTTAATCAATTCAAATATCAATTCATTCACCTGTAATTAATGAAGCCACATGCATTTTTAACGAGTTTTCAGTTGGATTGAAGATGATTAACAAAGAGTTATGAGTGAATGTCGTGTTACACACAGTCGAGAATCTAATATCTTGATTATAAAAATCGAGTGAACACAGTGATGAATATACTGTTAGCAATTAATCAAAATCCGTATGCTTTCTTTTATTCATTCATACCATTTTCCACGTTTGAACTCACGAACGAGGCAAGGTCAATACCATCAAGATTATTGATGGATATAGGTTTTACTATTCGCCATAAACCATTATTCAAAGAACATTTTATTTCTCAATCGCCTTTCTAACATCAGTATTTTGTTCGGATCATTCCTAGAGCCCCTACAGATGGATCCTTTCTAATTTGTTATCGATAATAGCTTACCGTGTATCCACCTTTCATATCAGACACCGAATTCAAATGAGTTATTTATATGGGAATCATTGGTGGCATTGACCAATTTGTTGAATATCGCTTCCTATTGAACAACGATTGGGCAATATTTCAATCTCCTCGGGTTCGACGTTGGATCAAGATAAAGTTAAAGATTAGTTCTGAATGGGAATAGATACTGTTATTAGTGTAGGTGTCTACGAATCGGGATCAATTGCGTGACTAATTTTCTATTCGATATGGAATACGATTATTATACATGGCGTCCCAGAGAAAAAGGTGCACCCGGAAAACCTGGAAACCCAACAGCAAACGTGAACAAGGCCAGACAAGTAGATTTCAGTTCGAAGAGGGAAGCATTTCTGCTCAATCAACCACGCCACTTTATCCTCTTGACTAAGGTGGATATCCTCTCACGAATATCCATAGGGATGTGACAAATCCTTTCATAGGATTTGACATCCACAACGGAACGGACGGTCCCAAATTCATTGCTTCAATATTATACGAATGAAAACCACTCAAGATATTAGGTGATTCATGATAATTCATTTTCAATTCATTCAGAATTCCTTACAGGTTGAGTTTTATGGGTAGAAGTGCAAGAAGGTACAAGATCTCCGTATCACATCAATCGATGACAGAGTTAAAATATGTTTTAACATCGATGACCGACTCAACTCAGCTTGATAATATGGAATCATGGTCGGTCCGTTCTTAGAACATTGTAGATACGTTACAGTTTGATAGTGAGCACTAGTATTTGCATAAAACAAGACTGACGACATTGAAGAAGATCTGAAGGTTCACATATCTGCCCTTTTGAGCATGATAACAGAAATAAATGGGATTCATGTCAGTAGCTTGAGTTGAAATAGTCAGATATTTCTTCTACAATTTGATGACATAACTTTTCAATCATGTTAATCTCAACATTATAGAGAAAAAAGTCGAAAGAGTAATTTTCTCAGTGGAAATAATAAAAGCTATTATATTTCGTTCGTTTTGAAAATCACGAATAGAAGCAATCTCCTATACTTATACTTACCTTTGGGGAGGATCTCACAAGGTGCTGTTTTATGCTAATAGTCGGAATAGTTGATCATATTTATGTATCTCTGAATGAGTGGAAAAAAGTAATAGATCGATTTTTGTTATCATTCCAGACTAATATCTGAGTTGTACAGCCAAGTGAAGTGGATATCAAGAAATAAAAAGAAAGAGGATTGAGCACGTGCACAAGAAAACAAAAGATTAATAGGTGTCGATATATTAACAATCTCAAGGCCAATTTTCAATCAGGCACAAGCTCTAATAACAACAATAACTTAATTCGAGTGGGGCAGCAGAAATACAGGTGATATTTCATATTCAACATTACGGCATATAATTTCGCCTGCGAGTTCAACAAATCAGAGTCTGACAACCATAAATGTTCTTAATTCGAGCGATCAAAGTAATGGCGAAATACACGTTCCTTGCTGAGTAAATACACTCGTAGCTGCAGGCGAAACCTTTTATTTTTCATTGTTCGATGGCAATAAAGAAACGGTCTGAAGGTATTTAGATGATCCCAATTCGGCGGTGAAGGTGCGCTATGTCCCGAAAAGAGAATGGATCTATAAATAGTTATTCTCAACATTCTTAAAGACACCTCAAATGTTTCTTGAGATTCTGCTGTTCTGAGTAGATATTTTCTAATGGTTGAAGCAGACCTGGTGAAATATCTTCCATGATCTCAACGAAATGAAATTGAATTTGTGAATATCGGTGTCATTACATTCAGAAGATTGTGATCCTCAAGTCTATATGGACTGGAAAGGATATTTCTCTCAGATATATGAAAAAGCTACTTCGAGTGATGAAATCTCAGAGTGTACTTGAGATCCAAACGGCAATATTCGATATCCCAACAGAGAAAGAGGACAAAAACAGGCTCTAACTCAAATGTGGATATTATAAGTTCGTACGAAAGACTTTTTAACGAAATGAGAAAGTTGAAAATGGCCTGGAACCACTTTGCTTGCCAGAGTACATATTTTATAGGTCACCAAAAACAATAAAATCAGTCCTTAGAATATTCCAGCCGAAGCAAAGTTGACAAATCCATATCGTATTCATCAAGGAGGACGTGAAAAATAGACCGAAGTTCAGTCATGCTTTCTCACTGGACGTAAAAAAAATATGGAGATTTTGCAATTGTAATGGCATCGAATATACATCTTCAACGGCAAAGAATCAATTTCAGGTCATGCAATGAGAAAGGTGAAATAGATTTACATATGCAACCAGAGGGACATTTTTGATGTCATTCTCACATCCTAGGATGTGAGATGTACAAAACAGTCGCTGATGGTGTTTTGTTTCGTCAAAAACGCTAACGTCATTTTCCGATATGATGGCCCAATAGTTATGAAACTCTCCAGAAGATCGTGACATTTTTACAGATTTCTGTACAAATACTTGACGTTTCGAGGTTGTTATGATGTAGTTTGATCTAAAATTGAGAAGTGACCTAAACTACTACTTCTGAATCAACATTTTTGTAACACTGATCGTGCAATTATCAATAATACTGATTTTGATTTCATTTTTGTGTCGCTATCTAACAACTGACATTTGAGTGATTTTCCGCTATAACGAATAAAATGCTGTTATAAAGTTAGGCAGAATAGTTCCACCAGTGTTCTGTACATCGTTATCCTAGGAAATGGGATCGAAGATTGTCGACCCTCACCCATGAAATAGACCTATTCAGAATCGAATGAATGAATGGATGAATTATATTAAAATAGGTTACACTCGCCATTTGAGGGTCCACATGAACCTCATCCTTTATTCAATGAGGAAAAAAGCGAAACTAACATGCGCTTGCCGTGATCTAGCATATATAAATGACAAATTCATATAAAAGATGAGATATTAATTTAACTGAACTTCCATTGGATGAAAATACAATAGAAGGAGACTCAACTCATTGACCGCAGGTCTGACCACATGCCATGTTTTTTACGATAGCATAGAAAATGGTGTTGGTACTCCTGTCCAACATTCCATACATAAATGAATAATAAATACCAATAAAATGTACAACTTCCGAAAAAAGACACCTGAATTTTCTTTCATATATTTTGTATTCGATATACTTTTGTCAGCGGGAATATACCATGTTACAGATATATGTACGATATTTGTGGCTCATAGCCACTATGTTATATCTATTGATTATGAACGTTATTTCCAAAACCCTTTCATAACTCGTCATGGTCCAACGTAAATACTTGGATTCGTATTTTCATGCAGATTTGTTAGAAATTGTGATGAAAATTGTTGTTGGAAGATGATTTGATGATGGTTTATTCATGGAAGGTCATGAACACGATATTTTTTCACATCAAATATCAGGATATATTGTACAGTTATTGTGAATGCGAGCAAACAGGCTGCCATAAAATTTTTGTATCTGGTAGATTTTCGCAACGTTTTCTTCATCTATTTTCTATTCTCTCTCCACACAATTCCTATACGATTTTTTGCAATCTGTACATACAATTTTCAAAGTGATGAATGTTACTGGACATGTATCATTCTATATTTCAGGTGGATCAACGAAACATGATTTGGGCTGTAACGGACTCAGAGGATCAGAAATAACACTCTATGGAGAAACACAATTCAACGAAAAATCGGATAAATTGCAACCAAGAACCAAAGTAAAAACCAATGGCCATTTCACAACATTCATGCAGGTTAGTTGAAACCATCCCCATTATTACTCAGACAAACAAAATAGTATATTATGCAATGAGCACAAACTGACCATTCCGTTGCGAGTTGCACACTATACTTTTTCTATGACAACATATCATTCACGTTCAATACATGCATACATTGCAAAAACTTTGAAAGAAATAATCTGATGATTTTTCAATACTCCGAATTCGCCTCTATCAGGATTAAGATATAAATTTGAGAAATATGTGAATATTTTCTCTATTGCTATTTCTAATAGGTACACAGAAATAGAAGCCTATAAATTTATCTATAGAAAACAACTATGAAATTGCCTACTAGAACTGACAGAAACAATCTGCTGATATTTCATCAATTTGTTGCTGGACGTCATAATTTGACAAGCCGTAGTCGTCGTGATTTTAGAGTGAACCTAGACCTGACACAAAGTATTCCATTCCGCATTTGTTGCTTAGCAACTTGCCTAGCAACCGATGCAAAACTGAAATTCTGTACAAAATGTGCTTGTTTATGATTGAAGTCACAGTTATAAAATAAACATTGTCGTGGGAAAAGTTTTGTTCATCAATAACGACTTCACAAAAATATCATTGTAGAGTTTTACCTCTTGAGACCATTCTATACCTCTTTGTTTTAGAATAATCATTTATTTTTCATCAGGAAATTGTGTTTCTGTGTGGTGGGTAGTTGAAATATATGTTCCTCCAGGTGGTCAATGATAGCAGACAATAAAATATATAATGAATGCAAAACCTTTATTGATAGGGTCTAGACTAGGTATGCACGAGCCGAGAGTTCACAATAAAACTCGAGATTAAACCCACGTGCAACCATGTGCAAGGAGGATGAGAAATCTCTAATCCAACAATAATTCATGAGTGAATGAAGCCTTATCTCCCCCAGAACGGAAAAATCACATAATTGGTAAAATGCGTGAGCATCAATTTGTATATTTATAGTTTCACCTGAAAATTTCGTTGGTCCATTTCACCTACATGAATTCAATTTGAAATGAAATGAAATGAAATTCAAAAGGTGATTCGTCCACTTGAAATAGAATCTTGCAATTGTTACAAACATCGGAAACCAATACAAAATACTCTAGAGGATATATCCTTATTACTCATCTCGATTGAGGGAAGTAGTTTGCATAATAAAACATATTTGATTCATTCCTTGATCATAGTTGAGTGAATATGCTATATATATTTCATCACAGGCTATTTTGAAACATAACCTATTGATAATTTCCATATTGCTCTTTCAATACAGCTGGTATGAAGTAGAAATAATTAAATTGCATATTATTCGAACGAATAGAATACAATCGAAGTAATTTCTGCTAGAATGAGAATGAACGATTGATTGATCCAATTGCCTTAAAAATATCAAGTGTTCCATTTTAAACCTTGCGAAATTTCATGTCATTGTTCGTCGATTCGGAAAGAGGAAATGGTTGTTCACATGTATATACATGAATGAATATCTGAGAAGTTGATTCAGTTCATTTTAAGGCCTAAAAAATTACACATATTTATATAATATTTCAAGTTGGATGGAGCACCGTCACAAGAACTGTGTGTGATTCGTAATATCCAAATTCATGAAATGAGAAGGTATTGCAAAATAATAATAGGTACATAGTAAGCATTTCGCCTAATTAGATTCCCAGTTAGTTGGATTCGAGTGACAACCGACTATCACTATTTTGTTTGTAAATACTTCCGCGTTCATCAAATACTGTCTATTCATCGCCTCCAACAGCAACAATATCCTCCAGTCTCAAAGCACGTAGATTCTCCCTCGGCTAGTTGAGAGATTGACAGAAAAATAAATAAAAGGAATGAAAATACAAGCAGAATGCAACGAAAATAGTAGGTGACATTTTCCTCATTTCGCTTCATTTATTTTTGTTTGGCAATGGCGCAGGGCAAACCGAGACACTCCTCGATTAGAAAAACTATTTTAACAATGAAGTGTGTCGAGATTATCTAAAAATAAAGCCAGTGAAAGTGTCACTATCGTGGAATGTTTCCACTTGCAATGAAAACCAACCAAATCATGCGAATGTTGAGTTGAATATCTGAATGCATAGACAAAAAATATAGGGTGTTGTTTCCGAAACACCTGTAAAAATATGGGCAAGACATACAACACCTGTAATACATTCGAAATTGAAAATTTAAATATGGGTACCTACTTGAATCACCTCAGTATGTCACCAAATTTGAATGATTTCCAAAATATAATTATACCAGAAGAATGATTCGTAATTTCACTTGCTGATACTCTGAATCGATTTCATGAAGAGCGACAAGAGTTGGGAAGGTACAAACCAAAAAAACTCTCAAGAAAAACTGAATATTCAGAAAATGACAAGAAAAGCATTAAAAAACACGAGAAATCCTTGGACGGAATTCAAAATATGCTGGAATAAATATAAATGATGATATGCATAATGATGATATGAATTAATTAATATTAATGAATGATAATAATTGACATTATGGATGCCTATAAGTTTTTAGATATCAGATCGAATTACAAATACTCAGACGGAACAACAGTCAGTGAATTTATTGTGATCAAGAAAGAGTACTTCCGATGGTTGGGAAATATTCATTTCCTTTATGATTACAAATTTCGAAACAATGTTGTTCCAAATTTCACTATTGGTTGATTGACCTCTGTTCGGATTCTGGTAGAACAGCTGACATTATCATGAAAGCGTCACAGGTGGTGACTTGAAATTATTGAATCTCATGGCACTATGATTTTTTTTATGCATCACCAATCATCATGAAAATAATCAATCTGATAATCATCAATACTGAAGAGAATGCTGAGGAAAATGAAAGTGCAAATGATGAGTTCTCCTATAGTATATCATATTTCCCACACAAAAAAAAGTTCACATTGAATTATGGCTATGAACAATTGATTTCCCGAATATTATTTTTTTCACATTATTTATATACCGAGTAATACAGACTCATAGTATACACCCTTATTTTTCATTGCTGAATTTGTTAAATTATCATTATCAGATATGTTCGCTATAAAAGGAAATTCTCGACATGTTAAGAATATTCTTCAACTACCAGTTTCATAAATCATTCCATTTTTGCAATTCCATGAAGTGGAGGAATTGCCCATCGATGGTACTCTCGAATGACATCAGAATACCATTCTGGTACCACTTGAAAATCCCGAGTATGAAAACGTTCTAGTTTACTTTTTTGGAACCTATTTCGAACTAAAATACTTTTTCCATCAAAATAACGCTGGGGTAGTATCATTTCGATCAGTTGGAATGATTTCAGGTGGATATGAAGATCGGAAAATCAATGTGGTTTTGGACAGATGACATATCAACTAGTTGGTATTACTGGATTCACAGAATCATGTAGATTTGCTGCAGTGCAATAGTGCATGGTCCAAATTTAGTTATATCGAATTATATTATTATAAATTCATCAATAGAACGGCAAAGTTGTGGAATTCTTTGCCTAGTGAAGTCTTTCCTGGTACTCCAAACCTCCAAACCTCCAAACTTTCAAGAAAAATTCTAACACCTTCCTTCCCTCCCAAAATTCCACCGCTGCTAAGACGATGTTCCTCGAACGTTATAGGTTTCCCTGTCGTGTTGTCGACAGATAAAAAAAATATCATGAGAGGGAGTTCAATCCTGATTCAACCTTGATCATGCCTTGAGTCGTCATCCTCGATGACCTCGATGAGTGGATATTTGTACCTTCCATCTCAGCTCTATTCCCCACTCCCCACATTGACTATCCTCACTGTCTGGTACGACCTGTGTTCCTAACTTAATGTATAACTTGCATGAAAAATATATCACTCCGAATCTAATTAAACCTAGGCCATCTAAGACACAAATGCAGTTAGCACGTTCGGAAAAATTTATATTCTACCATTTATTGCCACGATGATTCTTCGCAAGCTGCATTATGCGATCCAGTTTCCACATCCTGCAACAGCCCATGACTATTATCATAAATTGCAACTCATTCACAATATATTTCTCTGTGAGTAGATGAATAAATATTGAAGACCTACTGGCCTGACTACACCATACTGACCTATACTGTTTGATGTATTCGCTGCTATTAGGATATTCGAACCTGGTGTCTGTAATTCAGCAGACTTCTGGAGAAGAAGAAACTTGGGGCTTGCTTTCAAATGCAGAAGCTGTATTCTAACAATATATGCCGAAAGTGCTGAAGAGGAATCTGTAGTGGCCTTACATTATCTCTGGTCCAATGAACGAAATTCTACATGCAAGGATATTGTTGAAACAAGTGGAAAGACTGAATTTTTTCATGAAACAAACATTGATGATTCGTTGAATGGATGGATATATTTGAATATTTCTGAGAAAACTGAAATCGAAATAAAACTGTAAAATATACCTACCTACTTCCAAGATAAAAATCAAGTGATCAACCTGATGCATACTAGTTTCACCTCCTAGCACTGCATCGTCTGCATAAACTTATAACATTATCTATAATCAGCTACCAACTGTGCGGATATTAATTACACTAATAACTAGCCAGCTGAGTAATTCATGGTCGAGGTTACACGAAGAATATCTTCCGATGGCCTTTTATTTTCTGTGCAATATCTGCGGAATTACTATTTCGATTTTTATAATAGCTCACCTGCAATTCACAACGATAATCGCTTTCAATTCGAGTTATTCTCCATTCCTTACCACATAATTTTTTTATACGTTTTTCATATCTCGGAATACATAAATGAAGCCGCATATGAAAGGAGATTCGAAAAGAATACTGATAAAGCTTCTATGTCGAAATTTCTTGCATGCTCACCATTCGTTCATCTATCAATCAACAAGATAAGGTACTCCTTCAAGGCATAAATCGAGACTTCGATTCTGGAGTTGTCTGAACACGAAACACTTTTGATGATCGACTCATACTGAATTTCTGGAGGCATGTAAAGAGGGAAATATCAACGTGTCTACATGTCCTCTGCGGAATTTCCAAAATAGTTGAGGAAGAAAATTCATTCGACGCGTTGTTTCCCAACCTTGATTTCTCCATCACTCGTTGAAACTCACTTCATTCTCATCCATGTGTCGATTTCTCATGTCAGCTCATCGAAGATAAACAACTATTGAATTATTCTAATGAGATATTCTCTGGATAATTAAAATTCTTCGAATGATCGACTGACTTATCGCATATTTCATGAACGAGCAGTATATCTTTCCGTGCATCATGCTGAGAATCCTGACTCAAAATTTATTCCATTCGCGTTTTAGTATAAGTGTACAACTTGAAGAAACAAGCATCTATCAGTTGTAGCAAATGTCATTGTAGGTTCAAGATCAAGATTTCTGATTTGGCGGATGCGCTACGACTAGAAAAAAATCTACTGTGCCCTTAGATTTTATACAAGAGTATATGATCTAAGATTGTGCTCCATGCTTTCTGGTTTCTCAAGGTGTTTTTCCTGACTTTTCGAAGAGTTTTATGTGAAGTACATCTTCACTGTCTGATAGGTTGTGTTTTTTCTCTTCAACCTGCAAGTTCAGTATCCCTCTAATCTAACTTCCTCAAATTGCGCCATGAGACAATCTGTAGAAGCATTCACACTTCTCCTGACTTGGATCCAACTTGGTTGAAATTCCTACCAGTACGTCTTTTCAGATACTTCTTGTGTCTACTCTCTGTATCACAAAATAGTTCTGGTCCAATTATTGTGGTTGATGGTACTATTTGTGCCAGTTTGTCTGCTTATTCATTTGCTAAAAAAAGTTTACATACCTGTGAAAGTAATCTCAGGGACCTATGTCTGTAG
Source organism: Gastrophysa polygoni (assembly GCA_963576655.1). Classification (NCBI taxonomy): domain Eukaryota; kingdom Metazoa; phylum Arthropoda; class Insecta; order Coleoptera; family Chrysomelidae; genus Gastrophysa; species Gastrophysa polygoni. The sequence goes on from OY755089.1 coordinate 19,391,404, forward strand.
ACAGAACACTACATTGAGTAGTTACTGAAGTAAGCTGGCAAGGAAGATCTGCCTGAAAAGATCAGTGTAAGATCCACTAATCGCGAAGCTTGAAGATTGTATTTGGAAATGTTTCCAATCCGTCGAGAAAAAGCAAAACAGATCTGTTGGCCTACTAGAGGCCTTAAAGCCGACTTTATTTCACAGCAAATTGAAAACAATGCATAATTTGTTGTATGAACAAAAATCAAGTAAATGGGCATCATGGAACAATATCAGCAACTAAGCGATATTTTTCAACAACGTTTATGATTGTTATTGGACGTATATAAAATTCAATCGATAAAAATTACCTGGACACATGAATCATAGTTGATAGAAGATAAACCTGACGTCAGTAGTTGACTCACTGATCTTTCCATTGGTTATGTTGATATCGTCTCTTGCAATTTCAATAGAATAATAAACAATAGACAATATTCTTCATCGGTTCTCAGTATCATCTTGAAACAAACTGCCTTCCACTCATAAATCTCTACTAATGAATGAACAATGTCAGTAGTTTGGCACCATTTTTTTTTCATCTAAATACTTTGAAACAAAGTTTAGGATTGTTATCGAATATACAGCAAATCTTCATAAAAATAATGACCTGGACCCATAAATCAACGTTGGTAGAAGATAAACCTGACCTCAGTAGTTGACTCGTGATCTTTTTATAGGTTATATCGATATCATCCGTTGCGAATTCAATAAGTGCTAATTAAGCAATCGATTGAGCCGAGTCAATTTCCATATCCGGAAGTGACGGAGCAGATAACATGTATACGGGTTGAATTGATTCATGTTGGAAAGAAATATTGGTGGATGGATTCACGTGCGATGTAGTCGAACACAAATTGAGTGTCCGAAGTCCTACGTTATTGGCTTGATTATTTTCCACACGGATGTCATTGACTTCTTCGACTTCCAGTTTCACCAACATAATCAAAGGATCTTCATTGATTCAATCATTGAACAATGAGAATTTCAGTTCACCCAGGAGCTAGTTGTATATTAAGTATGATTGGATGAACGAGATATTTTCATACTTATGTCAAATCGAAATTATTATTGGCTCATTTCTTGGCTAGTAGAAAATATCACAGATATCATTACTTGCGTTATTGTAAATGAAGTCTTTAACGTAAGGAGTGTATTTGGCACTTTTCTGAGTGATATTGGTGATGAATTGCTATTGCAATGTGGATGCCTTTTGGAAGAACAACATTTGGAATAGTAAACTTTCTGAGGAAAGTTCAATTTGACGCACATATTTTCATCCAAGCCAAAGAAAATAGTTTATCTCATTCAGCGACTGAATGCTCTGGAACATCCAGTAAACTATATGTATATATCACTCATATTAGGAGTAGAACATTGAGAGTAGAAGTAGAGTAGAGTAGGTGGAGTTGAGAGAAATCTATCCGGAAGAAAAAAATCGAATATTCCTAACATTCTATCCATGCTCACGAATTCAGTGGACTTTTGGAAGTAATCCATTGAAGAATCAACTATAAATGATGCTGGATCATTTGTGAGTTCATTCGAGAAACCTTGTAAATTGTTTTCTGCAGTTGATAATAAAAATTCTGTATCCTTCATGGATACGTACAATATAAACATTAAACAATAAAACAATATCCATAACTATAATGGGATTGTTATCGTGTGTTTATTTTCAAAGCCGCCAGGACTTATCAGCAAGTGGCGTCAAAGCCCACCCGCGGAAAAATCAGTGAAAATAATTATACACAATTGTGAATTCACCTCATCCATCTATGCATTACACTTTCTATCAATGATCAATATATTTCATAGATATGTTCCATTGAATATAATGGGGATAATATTTTTCTTGTTGTGTTTGAAAAGTTTTACGAGAGTATATAGGTTATGTAGACAAGATACCAACTCTTGTTGGCTCATTCAATTAACCTGTTAGGTTTCTAGTGACTTTGTGAATTTCCCCATACAATGTATTTTGTCGACTGAGAGAAATGCATGATTCGATTGATGGATTCCAGAGTCGACAGGACATATCACCTTCTGGAATCGAAGCAGGCCACCCGGAAAAGCTACCAAAGACGCGACCCTCGAACCCGAGACACAGGCCGACGCACTCGGACTCCGTCATGACCCAGAGTTGCCCGACACCGCCCCAAGCGAGGAAGAAATTCTTCCTCAACTCCAAGATGCTCAGGAGTCCTCTGCTCAGCAGGAGCAGCAAGCAGCAGGATGCTGCGCTATCGGGTAGGTGGATTTTCTCAAGTAGATAGATAGATAGATAGATCTTCATTGGTCATATATATACAATAGTGTTTTGAGAAGTCAGTGAACAAAAAACATAAAAGTATGTAAATATTGAAAATACAATATTTGTCAGCATATACAGTACGCAGGTATAAATTGAAAAACATAAAATTGTACACAATGATAAAATGACGCTTGCAGTGTAGGATTCAACAGATTAACGAAATAAGTCATAACTTACGAGTTAGTGGGTCAACTGAGAAAAATCGGTTAATAGGAACTCTTTAAAATCGTAGAACGCATTATCTACCAGGAACTGTTTGATTACTGATTCAAAATGTACACACTCGAGGACTTGGACATCATATGGTGAAACATTGAAAAACTTGATTGCACAATAGTTTGTCCCGTTTCTTGTTTTCGATAGATCGGTATACACAAAAAAAAATTACACAGACAGAGTTATCCCTTTGCGGACGTGGATTTTTCATTCCATATTTGAAATCGCTTTCATTCCTCATAAGACGTCGTTCATTCATATTCATCGTTCATTTATATTTTTCGATGTTCCGACACTGAGAATCAATTCATAGTTTTTCCTTAGTATGGTCCCGCTTCTGCAACGACTTCTATCATACATCAAAACATCCAGTAAACAGATATAATATAAGAAATGAATATAAGTCGTATATAACAACAGCAGAAGAGGAGATAATATTACATTTCAGTGACAGTGGATCACTGATTTTCCTAAACTTCACTGTGAACACCTAGATTCTTCTAAATATTGCCCCAAAGTTGAGGAGTGTTGAATCAGAACTTTATAATATTTAGTATAATAACCGATTATGCGATTTCTAAGAGTTTGTGGAAATAGGTTTTCTAAATTCAAAATGACATATGTATTTTGGAATTCGAAATAACAAAAATCAATAACCATCATTCCATTCTGTTCTTTATCGATTTCTTAGTGATTATATGGAGAAAAAACTCCATTGATTCCAACAACAGCTAAATCAATATTTCCTCAATTCATAAATGAATATATAGAACATGCAATAGTTTCACAATAATTTATGATGCTCTTCACTCTTATCAGTGACTGATGATATAAGTACCTATGCCGTTTTTCTCGATATCTCGTATTTTCAGATAGGTTTTACCACTCCATTGACAAATACAATCATTCATGAAGGTATCTCCCATCCTACTCTTCCATGCACGTCTCATCATCATTCGATAAGGAATATGGAAAAATTAGAATATTCTGTTGGAATACTCAAGGAAATAAGTCTCGAAAGATTTTGTTGTTCGATTTTTGATTTGATGACTGATTTTTCCTATGGATTTATTCATAATGAAGAGATCCATTGAATTTTGTCCTCTACATGTGAGATGCATGGACATGAATTCTTCTTTTGCTCTTCAGAAAAGATGATAATCATTTTTCTGGTCGTACAAATTGATTTTTAGCGATTATGACATGTATGTCTGCAGATCATTCTCATGTATTGGAAATGTATTTTACCTGAGGAGTAACACTGAGCCACTTCAAGTTCAGGGTTTCAGGTGAAAGATATCTTCCAGAGGTGAATTCAAAAGTGGAACAATAACACTATATATTCACTATATACAAGAGGTGAATACAATGCAAAAATCCATATAAGGGATGCACGAAATCTTCAGTATCAACATTCTCTATGGAAGGTACCTTTGGAATTTTGCAAAGGAAGGTATTGAAAGACTAAGATTGAAAACATTATTTTACTGGTATATTGATATAAGGAAGAAAAATGTTTGAGCCAAGTTTCAACCGAATACATCATCATGTGATATCTGGATATCGCGAAGGGACGATTCCACAGGGTCTGTTAATAGCCGTTATATAACAATAATTACGTGCGTTTTTATAACTCACTATCAAATCAGAGAGTTCTCAGAGAAAACAAACTGGATATGATGATATCACATTATTAGTTGAGTCCAGTCCATCTTGTGTATATCAGTAAAGCAGTAGAATCCGTATCAAGCAGTGAGTTGCACATATCGCACTTACACCTAGTTATTTGCCTTTCGACTGTAGTAATGATATCGACCTAATTATTTTTTTTCTTGCACTATACCTACATCATACCTATCCTTGAACCTCTTCTGGTGCAGCAGCACTTTTGAAAGTCGGAAGCCAGCAATTCATATTGAAAAGTCCGTTAATTATTCATCACAAGTAACTCAAATCTCGAAAACACATACCTAATGTACTACTATCCAATATCCCTCCACCAGAGTTGATATCAACGTTATTTTATTCCAAATGAACTCACATGATCCTCAAAAATTGATCCCAAGAGCTAATTATTTGTTTGTTTGTTGAGTTTTGGTGTATTCGCGATATCAATCTTCACACAATTCTTTAACACCACTGAATTCTACAGCGGTAATGACATCGTCCACAACATCAAACGAAGGAAGACACTGGCCAAGCGTCGTTCTAGGCAAAATACGGTCACTTTGGTCGGCAGGATCGTCTAGCTCCAACACAGGCCTCAATCAACTGGTGACCTCAGGCACGAACTTGTTTTAGATGTTTGCTAGTGGTGTTCACCATGTGTTTTTTTTTTGTTCGAATTTTTATTTGTTCTTCCAGCATGAGTTTTAATTTGATTTTGTAGCACTGCATTTTTCACACCTCGAGAAGTGACATGAAAACGTCAGCCAACTGGAAATCTTGTCCATTGGAACTAGTGTTATTTTAGTTGGCTACCACACTGCACTGTAGTTACATCCACCAATGTAATTTGATCAGTTCGATATGAGTAATTATCTCTCAAATATAATGCCAACCTTCGATCATTGAACAGACTAGATAAGTAATCCACAGCCCTGGCAATACAGTTTGTTTGGAAGCAACATCTATAGTATCTATCTTTTTCTAAACAAGGATAGCAGGAGCTGATTCTCCCAGCACCAGTGCCGTGTTGTCAGAGGGGGTCGAATTTATTATTAATTCATGATGAAACCAAATTGAAAATCCGTAACAATTCCAGTGGTACTTTTTAGCATTTCTTGGTGGGAAAATGAACATCTTTATACTTCCTTCACATTGTTACGAGAAATTCGAATACATACAATCCTATGGTGATTTTCGTAACTTGCTTGTAATCAATAAACTTATTATGACCACGTCACAAGAAAAGTTCAATTCTCAACGCCATATAAAACAATATACTTACTATTCAGTATACAGTTGTCTACTTATACTTTATCATAAATAACGTTCAATTTCAATAATGAACATTTATATCTTTGGCGATCAGTGACAGTGCATGTAAGTATATTTACGATTTCAAAGTTCAGTACCTACTAGTGGAAATAATTTTCAAAAAAGTGAAAAACTCGTTTTCAAGGCAAATAGATATGATTGCATATTTGAATGTAATTTTCAAGTCTGAAGATGAAACTTGTTTACATCATTTCACGATATCGTCAAAAATGAAGGAGCTTTTATCTTGAGCAGAATTCATATATTTTGACGCAAAAAATTGATGTCTGACTATTTCATTTCATGTAGATAGATGGAAATCGATGATGAATATGTGTCGACAAGTATTATGACGAAATGTTATATCAACAATAAAATCATGAATCATGTGAAGAAGTAGCAAATAGCAGTGTTTCTCATTTAAAACAGGACTGAAATGAAAAACAACCATGGATAATCACACAAATAATTTATTGATTTTTGAATAGGATTGTTTTTGTTAACATACTTCTTACTCTAACTTCCGTTGAATCTTTCAATTTATTTGCCTCATGATGGAGTCTTACAGTGAAATATTTCTCCAAATTAGTTTTGACTAGTTCCAAAAACAGTCAACGGTAAATTTCTCATTGTTGTGTGTAGAAGAAGTATAGAAATATCCTTATATTTTTTATCAAAAATATTATTTGAGTTCTCAGTGATTTTTCAGCAGCTTCGCATATTTTGACTACAAATAAGGAAGCATTTATCAGTGCTACATATTTTACCACAAGACACTGTCGCAGCTGGGTATGGGTATAATCAATATAATCTAATCAAATCAATTTAAATTCATTTTTATCCATTCCATTTGGGAAAATGCTTCAAAATCTCGAATGATACGACAATGGTAACTCGCCTATGAAATGACGTGTTTTGATCGCCGGTTCAAATTGTCTTTAACACACCTCACAACGTCTCACCATTATATCAAATCACCAAAACAGGAAATAAACTGAGTGTCTGATGAATTCTGAGTACACAAAACTGAACACAAGTTGAATAATATCGATAAATCGAAACGTAAATAATGACCGATACCAAACAAAGCAATAATCGCCGTCGACTGTCAATATCAGATTGCGGTGTTGCAACGTTGAGCAAAAAGTATTCACGATACCCATGCTGGTCCTCGAGCCCCCAAGAAAGTAAAATTGCTAAGTCTCAGAATAATGTAGCAGTATTCTATTAATCGGAACTGATTCATAATCGTCATGACCCAAATTTATCATTATATTTGTGCATTGAACTACATGAATCCATAAAGGACTTTAAATATTATGGACTATTTATCACTTTTTGATGATTGGATATGACAACACTGGCGACGATTGGGTACTAATATTATGATAATTCTGGGAATTCATGTTAGCATCAGAATATTTGCTTTGTGATCCTTCTAGTGGGTTTGTTGTTCGGAGATGCCAACATATGTTATGGAACTACTTCATTCTCTTTGAATGTTGATTTTTTTCCATTGCATGTTCAAGAAATGATTCCAATTATCATCTCAAAACTACCACTATAGAGATACATTAGGAATTGACTTGCTATCAGTTGAATTGATGGAATCCAGGGGTGGATATAATATCAAATGAACTAACCAATTTTGATGTGATAACCCTTCATCTTGACTCGTGCTAGATGACACTAATGTTTTCTTTTCTTTTTAGATGACGAAGCCACTCTCAAACCCGCCCCAATAAAAAAGTCCTCCGAAAACGACATGTATATGCGACTGGGTCTTTTACTAGGCGATGGTGCCAGAAGATCCAAACGTGCTCAGGGTCGTAATCACGAGTCTTGCTCATCACTTGCTAGTTGCGAAACTTCTGCGATGTTGTCGACGAATACGAGTCCAGTATCGACTCTAACTGGCAGCTCAGAAGATCAGCACCGAATCAACCCTAGCTCAGATAGTGTAGGGTCACTAATGTCCATGTCTATGTCAGGCCAAAGCAACTGTAGTTCTAGCCCTGTTAGCAGGAGACACAGCGTAACCAGTGAGTTCTGAATAAATTATAGTCTTGAAACATGTAACCGATTTTTCCATTCCGCAGCATCCCAGCCAGGACAAGTGGAAGACCTTAATCTCTTCAGAAATAGAAGAACATGTATACGAAGGTCAGCCAGACAAGAAAACGTTAAAGGTGCTGGAGACCCTCGAACACGTTTCAGGCAATACGACAATCCTCAACTCACACTCAAACCACTATTTTTCGAAGTACCCCTACAAGAACCTGATCCTATTTTCCTTGGAAGACACTGGATTCTTAAAGAAATAGAATCTATAACTGGTTAGTTTATTCATGGAAAGTTTTATTGGTAAACTGATGAAATAATCGTTTCAGGTTCTTCAAGTCCTGGCGTTCTCATAACCGGCAACCCAGGAACAGGCAAAACTGCTCTCATTCTTCAGCTCGTAGAATATAGCTGTTTTGGTCGACGGAAAGAATCAGTTTACCAATCAGTACATTCACCAGATCGATCTCGTAGCCCTCAAAGCATTTACTATCAAATAGACCTTATCGCTGATAAGATCAAGAAGCTAGCTAGTACCATAGTAGCCTACCATTTCTGCCAAGCCGACAATAATAACACTTGCCTAGTACCTGATTTCATCCACTCTCTGGCAGCCCAGTTGTGTCAAGCTCCCCAACTAGCAGCTTATAGAGAACACCTCCTGAACGAACAACATCTCCAGAATATTCTATCTATAAAAGAATGTATAGCAAATCCTGACATTGCTCTAACCACAGGAATACTCGAACCTCTTGCTAGCCTGAGGAGAGTGGGGAAAATTGACAATGTGAACTGTGTCATACTCATTGACGCCTTGTGTGATGCTGAGTACCATAGGCCTGATCACGGTGATACTATAACCACATTCCTAGTGAAACATATGCCAAGTTTTCCTTCCTGGTTGAAAGTAGTTGGGACAGTGAGGACGCAGCTGCAAGAACTGACGAAGCAATTGCCTTATACTAGGATATCTTTGGACAATGTGCACTCGAATGAGAATATACAAAAAGATATTCTAGGGTATATAAACTTCAGGCTACAAAATAGTCCCACGATACAAAACAATATTACGATACCTGGTACGAAACAGGAAAGCAGTAGCGTGTCGCAACATAAATTCTCACAGCATCTACTTAGTTCTAGTCAAGGCTCTCTTTTATTTGCCAAACTCACTCTAGATTTGCTGGAAAGAGGACAACTGGTTGTGAAATCTTCAGGTTATAGAGTACTGCCAATAACTTTAGCTGAAATTTACCTTCTCCACTTCAATTTGAGGTTTCCAACTATACGCTCTTATGAGAAAGTGATTCATATCTTGAGCGTTTGTTTAGCAGCACTTTATCCTTTAACATTATTAGAAATATATTACTCCTTGAATTCTATATTAGTAGATAATTTCTTGCCATGGAGTGAGTTCTTACAGAGATTCAAACTGCTATCGGGATTTCTCGTGAAAAGGTTGGATAATACCTACATGTTCTTTCACCCTTCGTTCAGAGAATGGCTCATCAGAAGGGACGAAAATGAGCCTACAAAGTTCCTTTGTGAGTTGAGATCTGGCCATGCAGGAATCGCTTTCCGACTTTCCAGGGTCCAGGCTCCCTTGGATCCAGAAAAAACACTCGAATTAGGACACCACATCCTCAAAGCACATGTTTATAGAAATATGTCCCTTCCGGCGATCAGTTCCAGGGATCTACAGGCTTTTTGGGTTTCTGAGAGTTCCGAAAATGTGTCAGCTGCTGTTTGTCATTTGAGGAATATCTATAATCCGAATGTGAAGGTCTCAAGGTTGTTGCTGTTGGCTGGAGCATCTCCCAACCATATAACAGATTTCCTGGGGAATGCGCCTGTATTGTGCATGTTCTCCAATGAAGGTAAGAATTTGTTACAACTTCAGGTTCATAATCGAAACGGATATAATCAAGTTTCGTTTTATACGAGAGAAGTTCAATTTTATCTCTCACTCTTAGTTTTCCCATAATCAATCCCTGATTTTCACAAAATATTCCTTTCAATAATCGGGCGAAATCTGACGCTACTAATCTTTCAATACGCTTTGGGACAGCGGCAATAATCAGTCGTTCATTTTCCAGCTCTTTGTGGGATTTTCTCTCTTTGTTTCTGAAAAATGAAGTAGAAGTTATTAAAAATCAATTCAATATATTTGTAGTAAGGACAGATTTTGTGATCTGCCCCGAAATGTCACTGCGCTTGGAATTGAACATTTAGATACCTAAAAGAGAAATCTCTATTTGTCAGGAACACCTTGTTTTCGAAAAGTTCAGAAATACAAATATATTCATGAACGAAAGCTCTACTTATCTTGGTGGACGTTTCGGAAAAAAATCTGCTCCCGTTCTCAACACAATTGAAATATTTTTCTCTTCGCAAAATTTTTTCGATATGCTGTCGGTTTTGACACTGAAGAGTGACAATTTGGTAGACGGAGGGATTCTGATTACGAGGTGTTTTCATCAGTTGATATTGAATTTCATATTCAATTTTTAGAAGTGGGTGCCAAGCTCTATCTATATCAACTGAACAAGAAGGAATATTATTGTCTCCGTTCAGGAGAATGCTAGCAGACTCTTTGATTTTCCGTTTTTGGCTGTCGTCTTATTTTCCTATGATCTTAATATTATCCCAATCGGCCATATTATGTATTCTCAGTAAGGATATGTTCAGCTAAATTTGTTTGATCAGTATATCTTTTCTTTATACTGTTCTTATGCTCTTTCATCCTTAGTGATAGAGGCCCGCTAGTTTCACCGGTATAATATTCTCCACAAACCCATGGTAAACTGTATTCACAATTTTTTGATGATTGTTCTTCATTTTCCGGTTTTGTATGAGTCGAAATCGATCTCACTGTATTTTCTGTCTTGAACTTGGCACCCACTTCTGAAAATCGAATATGAAAATGGAAAATCCAATATCAATTGATGAAAACACCTTGTGACCAGAATTGCTCCGTCTACCAAATTGTCATTTCCAGTGTCAAAACCGACTGCACATTGAAAAAATTCTGAGAAGAAAAAAAATTTAATTGTGTTGAAAACGGGAGCAGATTCGTTTCCGAAATGTCCACCAAAAAAAGTAGAGGTTTTATTCCTATTAAATATATTTGTATTTCCAAATTTTTCAAAAACAAGGTGTCACTGACCAATAGAGAATTTCTCTTTTAGGTAACTAAAGGTTTAATTCAAGCGCAGTGACATTTTGGGGCAGATCACAAAATCTGTCGTCACTACAAATATATTGAAATGATTTTCAATAACCTTTACTTCATTTTATAGAAACGAGGAGTGAAAATCCCACATAAAGCTGAAAAATAAATGTACCACCTCCTTGAAAAACTTACAGACAGTAATCATCAGTCGTCTTTTGTTTCTCGCGCCCAATCAGAAGTGATTATGCTATACGATCATTTGAGAGGATGCTCAATCCAATGATGATTTTACATTTCTCTTTAAAAATCTCGAATATGATTCATCGAATTTCAACTTCTGAAAACATAAATACCATCATCATTTCCAGGCATCGTGCCCATGGTGTCGCTGCTCCTCGAATTCGGCGCCGACGTCGAGCTGACCAACAGCCAGGGCTGCACCGCCCTGTCGCTGGCCTCGGCCAAGGGCCACTGCGACGTGGTGCGGCAGCTCGTGGCGGCCGGCGCGCGCCCCGGCCACGCCGACACCGCCGGCCACTGCCCGCTGGTGCACGCGGCGCGCAACGGCCGGCTCAACGTCGTCGGCTACCTGTTGGCCTGCGACTGGTCGGGGCGCGACGTCGCGCTGGCCGAGGCCGCGCAGCAGGCGCTGGTGGCCGCGGCGGCGCAGGGCCACGCCGAGATCGTCGAGTATCTGCTCGACATGGCCGAGGTCAAGGTGGATTCGGCCGATTCCATCACCGGTGAGTGTGAGGCTTTCTCATCTACAACTCATCTGCAGGTAGTTTCGCGACGGGCTGAGTCCATGTGTACAGGCTGTCCCATCTTCGATGTCCTTACGGGATATCTCGCTTATTTTTGAAGATACAGATTTGCGGTTTTCGCGAACGTCGGCTACTTTTTTGTGAAATTCACGAAACCGTGAACGAAATTTCCATAGCCTGCTTCGTTCCTGAGATACAGGGAGATATTGAAAATATTGCATTTTGGGCCTCCCCCCCTGTATCTCAGCTATCTTTCAATTTAGAGGAAGAGTAAGAACTGTTTCTTCCACAATTTTTCACGTAGAATCTAGTGGCGTAGTCAGATTTTCTTAATGAGCTATCGTTATTCAGATATAACCCAAAGTTATGTTTTTTTAAATAAAACACCCTGTTTATTTTTCAATATTTGAAACAAGAAAGCTTTGCGCTTTTCAAAAATATTATAACACTTATATGATATTTTGAGTATTAGTCCTGTATTTGGGTAATTTTCAGTTTTTTATGTACAGGCTGTCCCATTTTCGATGTCCCTACGGGATATCTCGCTTATTTTTGAAGATACAGATTTGCTGTTTTCGCGAATCTTGGCTACTTTTTTGTGAAATTGGAATTTTGTGAAGTTGGATGCTACCTGTTTCGCTACACGGTCCACTTTTTAATCAAAACACCTTGAATTGTATGTATTACCAGTTTCCTGAATCCTGGTCAGAGTAAATCTACAAAATACATTTACTCGAATAGTTAGAGACAATCTCAAGATTGAAGAAAAATTGATAATGGACATTTCTCAACAGGTGAAACTGCTCTTACAATCGCCGCAGCAAACGGTTGCCATACAGTATGTTCAGCTCTCATCAACAGGGGTGCTAGCATTTCGACCACCAATAGGAAAGAAATGTCACCACTACTTTTAGCAGTCAAAGAAGGTCATTGGGCAGTTGCGGAAAGACTGATACAAAACTATGCAGCTATAGAACAATGCGATTCGATCGGAAGGTCTCCTCTTATGGTAGCTTCGTCAGAAGGACATCTAGGAATTATAGAGCTATTATTGGACAGAGGTGAGATATTAATCACATCCTAGAAAGACAAAAAAATAAACTACATACGAGAACCATCATCCAACCACGAATTGTTTTTCACTCAGTTTCGTTCATTACATTACTAAACATGATATTGTATGAATAGTGAGCGTTTTCTTTTCAGAAAAAAAAATGTCATTCATTACTATTGTACTACATTGACATCTATCAATGACTCAATCAATCATCACTAATAAAAAGTTATTCTTACATCTATGTGTTTCAAACTATTCGAGGAATTGAGAAATCGCAATAAATTCATCGACACGATACGATTTTTGTCTTGTTTGTTTTTGTTGCAATAATTTCATAATCATGATCATGCTATCGTATATCATATATGAAATTAAATGATCAATTTTGTTTTCAATTCTGAAGGAACGTGTATACAGAATTTTGTACATTGATAATTGTTACATATACAGAATCGACCAGCTATGATTGAGTATCCATATGTATGGAGGGTATTCATAAACCATCAACATTTCAGTTTGTATTGCACAGAAAATGTATTCTTCTCAAATGCTCAGTCAGCATTATCAGAGACCGATGTTTTACGATTTGAACCTGATGTTGAATATTGGAAAAACGTACTTCATAGGAATGAAATCTGCTGTTTGTTGATTAAATTGTCCCCAAAACGAAGGTTGAATTATTGTTCACACAGTGTTCAATTCTGAGGAAACGAGTATGCAAAATAATTTGTGCATTGATAATAGTTACATATACAAAATCGACCAGCTCTGATTAAGTATTCATATGTATGGAGGGTATTCATAAACCATCAACATTTCAGTTTGTATTGCACAGAAAATGTATTCTTCCCAACTGCTCAGTCAGCATCATCAGGGACCGATATATTACGATTTGACCCTGAAGTTAAATATTGGAAAAACGTACTTCATAGTACTTCATTGTTGGCTAAATTGTCCCCAAAACAAAGGTTGAATTATCGTTTACACTGTTCTTCTTATACTCACGCTCTCTGTGATATATCAGTATATGGATACAAGGAACGTACTTTCATTATGATAAGGCGTCTACAGAAACTTTCTTCCACCATTGAATGCTTTTGCACAGTGCAAATACATATCCTATATATCAGGCCAGATGGTCAAGAGGTCTAGTTTAGTAATCATGAGATCGTGCGTAATATCCCTGGCTGGCCATTGGATCTGGGTTTATTCATTGCTCCTAACAATGCATCATGAAATTCTCCAAAGAACCAGCCCAAATGCCACCATGGTTTAGATTCCACTGGCTTTGCTGAAGGTTTGCTTCAGCAACGAAGGAATTGGATAACTGTAACAGTATATCAATGTTCTTCTCTTGCAGGCGCTGATATAAATAAAGAAGACCGCGAAGGGTTGACCTCCCTCTGCTGGGCTTGCCTCAGGGGCAAACTACAAGCGGCCCAATGTCTAGTGGAGCGCGGCGCCGACATCAACCACAACGACAAAACGGGCCGCACCCCTTTGGACTTGGCCGCTTTCCAGGGCAACCCCACGCTGGTCCAGTTCCTACTCGATAGAGGCGCGGTGATCGAGCACGTGGACATCAACGGGATGCGACCCTTGGATAGGGCTATCGGATGCAGGAACATCCAGGTCGTCCAGTGTTTCCTGAAAAAGGGCGCTAAATTGGGGCCAGCTACTTGGGCAATGGCTGCAGGCAAGCCAGATATAATGTGAGTTTACGCATGGTCATTCTGTACACAAGCGATGAATTGTTTTCTTTAGCATTCTGTATATTCTGTATATATATGTTACACATATGTTGAAGATACTTCAATGGCTGCCAGTTAATAGGCTTTTTGAGTACCATTTGATTATATTTTCAAAGCTAAAATTGGACTGGCGCTAGTATATCTAGGAAATGAATCAAATATAACTCAGTTTGCTGCATAAACTTTGAGTTTCTTGATATTGTTTCATCAAGATGTATTGAATAGTTTTGTATATTTTATAGTGTAAACTGCATGGAAAATGTTGAAATTCATTTCAATCATAGATTCGATTTCTTGTCTGATAATTTGATGAACGAAAACTAATTCTAATACATTCCACAGGCTCATACTCCTCAACAAACTTCTGGAAGACGGCAACATCCTTTACCGAAAAAGCAGACTTCGAGAAGCAGCCCATCGTTACCAATATGCCCTCAAGAAATTTCCTCTGGATGACCAAGGTGAACATAAAAAGACCTTCAACCAACTGAAGATCAACTTCTTGCTGAATTATTCTCGATGTAAGAGGAAACTGAATGTGAGTAACCAATCTGAGAGGCTGAGTTCGAAGAGAACTAATATTTTTGTTTCATTCCAGGAACCAGAAGATGCTGTTGAACTAGCTAACCAAGTTATCGAAATGAAGCCTGATTCTTACGAAGCTTACTATGCTAGAGCTAAAGCAAAGATTGACATGAAAATGTATGAGACTGCCTTGAGTGACGTTAGAGAATCCCAACGTAGAGCTCCACCTCAGGGTAATGAGATGAAAGTATTGAATTGCCTGTTGGAAGAAATTGCTAACAAAATGTCTTCTGCGAGGAGCATATCACATCAGAGAGACTTCGCTATTTCTGTAGATACTTTACATGAATAGACTAAGGATAGTTAGGATTATAATGAACGAGTGCCTTTCTGAGTGCATTTTGTAAAAGACTGAGTCAAAATTGATTATTGTGAATGGTAGGATAAGTAAAAGACTCTGTAAATAATCTTGATTTTATTTATTTGACTGTTGATTTTTTCTTTGGGTTTTCCTCATCATTCCCGTAGATATGATTATCCAGATTGTTATTTATTGTTTCGAAGATTTTGTAATATAAAAAATATCTTTTATAGGTAGAAGAAAAATTTCAGTTCGAATGAAAGACATGGGAGGTCACGATATCATTCATACGATTTGATCTAGTAATACAGTTCGAATAACCAATTCCTCACGAATAACTTCATCATTAATTTTTGCTTGCTTTCGTAAATAAGAACATCCAGCATTCAACATGCCAGAGCGAATATGAAGATTCCGATGTCCATCAATTAATTAGTGGGGAATATGGTATGGCAGATAATGTTGCTAGATATTTATCTCCAATCATATTGGCGATCTACATTATAGTTGACTTGATACATTTTTTGTTTCCTAAAATTGCTAACTTCTTTCTTGGTCATATAAATAGAATCTTTGCAGTATAGATTTTTATATTCCAATGTCATTGTGCTGACAGAAATATTGAAATACCTGTTTATTGATTGGGGACATTGAAAAATCTTCCTTTCGTTTTTTACCACCTATAGAACAGAAAAATATCCCCTGAAGTCGATCCACACCCGAACTTCTCATTGATGGCTTCGGTACCTTTATATTAAATGTATCTAGTGATGAGGTCGAATGAAAAATTAATTCACTTGGTTCGAATTCTGCTTATAGCATCTAGTGCTGATGTTATTATTACTGTTTATTTTTACTTTTTTTGTACATTTCAGAATAGTTCCATAGCTTTATATAAGTTTCTTCTTTTGTTATATTTCAATAAGTGAGAATCCAATTCAATGAAATTCATTTCACAAACTAATTAGAATTTGTTTATAACTATTTCGTAAATATTCGCAAGTTATTATGTATCAAATACTTGACTCTTGCCAAGAATTTTCTGTGTACATCCAATTATATTCAGTATTTTACGATTTTTGGCAGTATAACTGTGTTGTGTGAGAAATGTGTTATTTATTGAGATAATGAGTAAGATTATAAAGGTGCTATATCTTCCAGAAATTTGTATTTGAATGAGATGAAATAAAGATTATAATCACCAGACTTTCATTCATATCGAAATTCTTCTATGATATCATGATTGTCTCATAATAATAGGAAGTTCACACAAGATGGATCAATTTGTGACATCCTGATTTATATTACATATTATGGTTACATTTTTTTCTCGAGTTCATGTCGTTTCAATCAACTAGCCAATATTTTGGCAATGCTTTGTTTTCTACTAGAGTGAAACAATAGATGTATTTATACGAATGACAAGATTTCGATAGAAGAAATGGGGGACAAGACAAATCATAACATCAACATCAATGCTCATTATGTCTTCATTTATCATTGAGTGTATGCTAGATGAATATGCTTGTATTCAATATTAACAATGCACAAAAATGTTGCATTGAAGATATTTTATTCTAGAGGGAGTAAATGTACCCAATTTAAGGCCCAGAACTTTAATGGATTGTCCATTTTGCCCTAGACGATTATGCAATGCACCTTTTATTGCTGCACGAACTATTCATCATGCGTACCTACATAACATGGAATAAATAACATAGAATCTCATTCATCTTCCATCTTTTTGTGGTATTTCTTCTCTTCGTTTCTAAAAACTAAAGTAGAAGTTATTAAAAATTATTTTGTATATTGTATATTTGTCCTAACTACAAATATATTGAGATAATTTTCAATAACTTATAATTTATTTTTCAGAAACGAGCAGAGAGAAATCCCACAAAAAGCTGAAAAATGAATGTACCACCTCATCGAAAAACTTACAGACAGTATAGAATCTCATCGGCAGAACTATGCTAAATTTACTCCGGAATATAATTCAGAAATATTAGTTTTTCTACTCCCACTTGTATATTGAGTAATTCATAAATACGATTTATAGTTTATTGGGTAACCCTAAAGACAAAGTCAATGTTAATGTACAACTCTTTAGCTGAATCTGATAATAAAATGCTGCAGCTGATATTAAAATCATCCACAACAAAAGAAAATCTCTGATCAACCTTTCCCACTCATTCATCAGAAAAATTTGAACTTCTCCACCTCTATTGTTGATTATCCATACTTCCACGATGCTCAAATTGTGACTATCATCTTTATTCATGCTCTTAGGCAAATACCATTATTATATTATGTAGATAATGTATCTTGTGATCTACTCTAATTGTCTGAAGAAGACAATGAGACAACAGGTACTTGTGCCTAGGTTTGCCGCCTCAACTGATGACATAATGACAGTTTCCTCTCAAAAATATCACTTCATGTGGTGGTAGATAGAGTGTGATCTAATATACTGACTATCGATGTTGGTGTTCCACAAGGAAAATAATTCCAAACTAGACCAGCTCAGGCTGATCAATTCTACATCGTCAGCCTCGAGACCTGTCGAACTTCGCTCTACCAAGCATCATTCATCAATAGAACGGCAAAGTCATGGAAATTCTCTGCCTATCGAGGTCTTCAGTATTTTGCGGTATCCCCATAGGCTATAGACTAATTAGCTCAAATGTTGAATCGGCTCTGTTGATGACCAGACAAAACGATATACAGTGAGTTCCCTGCATCCCCGAAGGAAATCAAGGAAATGCAGACCCATTCCCGCGGTCAATCCACGAATCGATTTTCGCCAATCACTGTCAATTACCTCGAATTACCTAACTACCAAATATAAACAGATCCAACTGAACGCGAGGTACCGTTATCGACATAATGAGACCGTCTCAATCGACTAGAAGAGACCAGCAATAGGTCGGCGAAGCCCGATATGAAGACAGAAACGACGAAAGCAACATGGTGGGAGTCCATACCTGTAGAGTTCACAGACGGCTCATTCCCAATCCGACGGTGATCTGGCAACGTACCGAAGCCCCGTTACGCCAGTTCGTGGGAAAACCCGCGAGAAGTTTTCCCGAGTGAATATATCCCGAGGAAACATGTGGTGGAGGATCGCGTCGAGCCGGAGTGAACGAGTTTGATTACCTGGAAAAAATTGAATCTTGTCGCATCTATGAACTGACTTTTGTGTAGTGCAGTAACAGTTTCGGTTAGAACAACCGGAAAAAATCCTCCATTTGCAGGAATCAACGAACTTGTCACCAGCGGAATAGTTCGAGCTCATGATGCATAAAGAGAGGTCAGTTGCAAGTCCTTTGACGAGTTTTGTTTACCATGTGATGTGAACAAGGTATATTTTCTGATAATGTGGTGAATGAATTAGCGGCGCCGCCGAAAAATGGAGTGGGGTCAGGCAAACTCAGCCTACCGAAGATCCTTTGGAAATAACTTCCTGATAACGCAGTGTTTACATCCACTGTATATGCTCGATTTGATAAAAACATATACACGAACCGTTAATGAAGGAATCATAAACAATAACCAATAGAATGAGTAACAACTATTATTTTGAAAAAAAATCTAGTTTTCTGGTTGTAGTCCTGTGGAAACACAATTTGCCATTCACATGTGTATTCGTGGATATTCCAGATTTTATCAATCATGATAATCATGATGTTCTTATTAGACATCGAAACATTTCAAGTGAAGCCTGTAAAACGGTGGGATTTACATTATTCTTTGTGTCTTTGGCCTTTTCCGAAACTATTCCTGCATAGACTGTGTCTGGGTTTTTGATTCGATACTTCTCTTTCTATGAAGGCTTCAACTATTGTGCTAACACTTCTTCTATGAACTTGACGTAATCATCGTGATTTTCAAAATAAGTGATTAACATTTTGGATCAAAGTTTCAGATTGGTCATTTTGAATCGTACATCATTATGACGAAATCATCACAGATGATGAAGAATTGGAATTCCAATTTCATGAACGCTCACTAAGAAGATCCACAATGAAGAATAAAATATTTGTTTGACAATGCCAATGATGGGATGATTCACTGAACTGCATCTGTCATAATTATTATGTAAAGTAGACTCGGAGCTTTTCTTCCTACAACATCAATGATACTTTATATTGATATTGATTGAATGAAACGAACGTTTTCTTCATTTTTGCTTTCAGAAATTGTCAAAAGGATAGTAGATTTCCCACTCCAGAAATTTGATGGTGTTCAAATGTTCAACATTGTTCAACCGATTTGACTCAATATCTATTGATCATGTAGTGAACAATACAGAATGCTGTTTTTCATCGAATTGATATATATGTATTGCTTTCATTTCGTTATCAATATGAAGTTCACATTGAACAATATGGTTAGACTCATTTGAAATAATTGTCATTTCAACGTTCACGGTTTTTTTTTGATTAGAGATAACAATGAATCAATGAATCAATGAATTTCAGAAGATGTATCCTATCGTGATCTCACGAATGGGGCTTCGAGGTAAACGAAGGGATATGTATGTTATGCTGTGAGAGATACCCACATGTATAAAGGCGCTTTTCGATCAGCCAATGTTAAAGTTCCGAAAAAAAATTGATGGGAAAACCTTTCTCAAAGTCCCTTGTGGAACGCAAATCGAATAATAGGTTATCCGAAATCTCTGTGTTAGGACAATAAATCTTTTTCTGAGATATTTAATTCTTCCAAAGGTCTTTCTGGTAATTCATCACTCTTGAAACTTTGCCACAATTGAATCCTCGTCCGGCTATTTGTTAAGGGAGTGATACATTATTGGACGAATTGGTAGATCTCGTTTTGTGTCATCAAATCAAGTTTGAGATTGTCAATGAGAAATAAAAACACAAGAAGCATATAATGTTTATCAAATCGTTTTTCTTTCATGAATTCTAATGATGCGCTCAAATGAATATGTATTTTTCTACATAAGCGATTCGAAATATTTACTAATATATTCACAATAAACATTGACGAATACTTTCCATTGGAATTCAATATCATTCACTTGATGTATAAATCATTCGAAACCTAGCCTTCTGATACTGTAGATGTGGTATAATTGGGCAACAAAATTAGTTTTTCAGATACTTTTTCTGAAGGATGATTCATCAAATTTTCAATCTTCATCAAGTTTCATCACCTTCATAATATCAAATATAGTCCTGTGTCCGTGATACCAAATGTAAGAAGCCCTTTTCATTCCGAACTGAACAATGTATACACACCACGTTTCGTGTCTTATTCGATCATTATCATGATAATTTTGACTATTTCTGATACTAAGAACACAAATTGTTTCTGATGTTGAATCACCAATTCATTGCTTTCCTCTCTTATAAAGAATAAATTCCAAAATGTGAAGGGTGTCTCAAATTTGATTTGAAAAAACCACGACGTTATTGGAGATTTCTGAAAATGAAACGCATTGATTGCTGCAATGGACAAGTTTCATCAGGTTTTTCGATAATCTCAATATTGACTTAAGGGAAACAAAAATTAAACATCTGGAAAGTTTTCTGAAGATAACTTGAAAACCAGAGATCATATCACAGCTTTCTTGGTGTAACTTTGTATATCCTTGATTTACTCAACATTTTTCCTGTTCAGTCAAATCCGTATATCATATGGTTTCCGATGACATCACTGGCCCTCTCTATTTCAAATAGTGTGAACACACTACACATTAGATATCGAATTCAATTTGAAATCAAATATCGAAGATATGTATTCGAATCAATAATGTTCATATGCATTTACGTTAGCAATTAATTCTGTAATTATAATCCTTCCCTTTCAGAGAAAGGTCAGGTAATTATCGCGATACAGTTGATACTGTCCTCATCAATATTTTTAATTTTCTCACTCCGGGATTGCGATATGATCAAAAGAAGCCGCGGAAGTTCTTATCAATGAATTTTTTCTCATCATTAAAAGGAATCTCAGCCGGTAACTCAACAAATATTTAATGAAAATGTTTCCATAAGCAATCATCAACGTACAAATCGAATGATGCCTCGCGGTATCATTATGGATTTGATTGTCTCACTATGGATAACTCCAGAATTATCATCATTTCTTGACGTTCCATTATTATTTGAAAAAATTATGATTGATAAGAATAGGTAGAGGAAAAGGACAAAAATTCATAAAATGCTTTATAAAGGATAGTCCCGTCTCTTTGCACTTGGTGGCGACTTTTTTCTCGAAAAGTTTATTTCTGGATATGAAAATAGAAAGTATAATAATCATTCTTCTGTATTTGTCTTGTGGACGAATTATTGTTCTGACACCAAAATATCACTGCGTTTGAAATTCAACTTTCAGATACCTAAATGAGAGATCCCTTGATGATAACTTGAAAACAAATATGGAATATGATTCAATAAAGACTCCTAGAGAGAGAGAGACCTGAAAGAGATATCAGGATGAAATTTTGTTTGCACCAATAGCGCGATTGGGCTGTTTTCCTCGCAATTTTCTCAGAATGTTTTCAGCGCGCAAATTTCATTCGTTTTTCTTTTTTCAATGGAACACTATATATATCATTGCATTTTCGAAATTGTACGTGAAATTCTGGAGCTACTCATCTCCCGAACCGGAAAGAGAAAAGACAAGAATTCCAGAGTTGTCCAGAAGTTCACAGATTGTTTTTGATCTTATCAATTTATAATATCCCTGGAGCTTTGAAAATAGAATGATTTCGAACTTTAATCTTGCCTTCAAAGTTTACACACGATTATGTATACTCCGCTAATAGTGTTGTCTTTTCATTTGCTCATCAATAATGTCGCTAAAGTCCACTGTTTGTTGAACAAAATACTTCCACTCTTTCTTAACTTCAGTTGTTCCGACAAAATATGCATAAACTAGTACCTACCTCGAAGAAGCCAATTTTCAGCGATACCCTCCTGAATTAGGTAGAAAACTGCTGAGTGGGCAAACATGCAGCAGGTTTAATCCAATTTATTTCACCTTCTTCCCTGGATAATTTCCGTTAGGTCCCCTAATAGTCACGGCCCTTCTGGCGTAATTCCTCTTTGGTTAGGAAACCCAACACAGCTTGAAACACAAGAGCTTTGTGGGGCTTTATATCGCTAATTATTGCTGGCCTTCATCTGGTTCGTGTTTGCGAACACACAATGTATTCTCTGTTTCACGTCATCAGAATCGCAACTGCTCCTCAATTCAGACACTATCAAATATGATTATGCAGGGATCGAACATCGATCGAGTTCTCATTTTATAATAATGATAATAATAATGATAATTAACGTCTGATGAATTTTTCTTCCACTCAACCCTGACAATACTGCACGTGTAAAAGGAAAAAACATGCTGAAAAAAGTTGCCAGGATTATCGAGAGTTAATTAAACATAAAGTATTGGATCGTCGAAACCTCCCAAAAATTAATTTTCAGAATGACAAACGACGATTTTCTAGTGCCGGGACAAATTGTATTCATCGAGTTTGGACTTGCAGCTTTCCGACGGTGATGAAAATTTTTCGAGATCGAAATCGCAATTCCAATACCCTGAATCGAATAGTTTTCCGACAATTCCCAGTTGAATGCCTACGATCCGAAAAATAGATTCTGTCAATCCTTGATATGAAACAGAGTAGTTTCAGAACTAATTCGATAAGTGATGCAACAGACTGTTCAAGGACAATTTTCGAGATTACTCCTGACAGACAGAACAGATTTCTCATGTGGCCTTCATTGTTATTGTTCTCCCTAGAGCATATGAGGCCAACACTCATTTCTTCGATTTTTCATTCTTGTTAGTATTCATTGAAAGGCTAGTCAAAACCAGAATGACTCTTGGTATGAGTCTAATCTCAAACTATCCTTCACACAAGACAGCAGTTCTTTACACTTCATCATTGCACGTGTAACAAAACACAATATACTTCCTCCTGTTGTTGCTCTCAGTTGACCCAACTTCACCGAAGTTTATAGTTCTATCCCTATTAAATGTGGAATGAGGGTGGAAATTTTGAATTTGGTGATCTAGTTCACTCTGGGTAACGTTTCCGAAATGTTCTGATAGAGATCCGGACATCATGAACGCTCTCCGCTGCCAAATATGAAATTCCTAGTCCATATCCTCAAAATCAATTCGAGCCAATATTGTCAACACTTCTTGAAGAACCGTAGACAACTATGAGAAATAGATAATTCTTATAACTATTACACATTCGAAAAGAATTTGTTTCACTGCTTATTGCTATGAGAAAATATAATATTATCAACAATCCTGATGTTTCAGCAGCTGATGACATGCACAGGAGCATGAAATCGAAAATCGTGAATTTTCCAGAGGCGAACAACACCTTTGGTGAGCATATTGCAGTGATGAACAATAGAAAAGCCTTCCGTGCAGTTGTCACTCCAGGAAGCTAACTTTCAGTTATTCAAATTTACCATGTCGACTGTGAAACATTTTCTCCATGACACGATTCACCTATATATTTTTAATTGATGGCGGCAGTGAAACCTGGTTTACTGCTACGAGAAAAATCGTTAACTGCTATTTTTACCGTATAGTCGAACTGGGTGTCAGTGGAAACCAATAATTACCTTCCTCGGTTTATTTTTATTTTCAGCAGCACGAGCATTAACACATTTGCATGTATATTGATAGCTAGAAGTTATATGTTATTCGATTACGCGGTTTCACAGGAATCGAATGAACTGAGTTATTTTTTCCATTGCTATCGATTTCTCCATTACCATATCCGTCTTCTTCAGTTGATATCAGAACTGTTTGTGCGTGAGCTAGTAGAAGTAATGAATCAAAAACCTACATATGATATCGTTATTCTCTTTCAATAAGTGAGTACGTGCATAGGTCTGTTAGTGAAGTTCGTAGTGAGTAGGTACGTAGTTCAGTTGAAAATATTCCTCAAGGACAGTTTCGATAAAAAGTTGCTTGAAACTACAGAAAACTCATCCAATTCACTAACGAGTATGCTAATTCGTATAGTTAAGATCAAGTATCGAGACAAGCAACACAAAATACACTCATAGAGCACATAAAGCTTCTGTGTTTGATGAACTTCAAACCCAGTCATATTCCAATAGACACTAAACAATAATAATGGAATGAACATCGAAATGGAATTTATAAACTCCTGATTCAGGCAACGAGCAATAAAGTTATCAAAATGCTTGGCATACTCCATGAATGAACTATCCACTAGGAGAGGCATATACATATCAGAGTCTAGAAAACCGCAATCAATACTCTAGCAATGATCTAGCTATGTTAGTTAATTGAAGCATCATAAACCACTGAATCCAACGAAAACTCCAGGACTAACACTTTGATGAGATCGTTCTGAATAAGTAAATGAAATGAGAAAATGTCACAAGAAATCTAAATGGTTAGTATGAAGAGTGTCTCACAATTTCCCAACAAGCAAAATCTCATCTAGAGAAGAAAATCTTAGGAAGAAACCTGTGATAGATGTGATGGATTTGAATTGCACCTGAACATCTTCCAGATAATAAATGTTATCAAGTACTTACGAGATTTTCGGGAAATGAGCTATTTTTTTCAAGTGCATAATTCTTCACACGTGAGAAATATTATAGAAATGATAAGATGATATGCCAATCTGTTGGGTTATGCCCTCAAAAAAAAAGGGATGCTTTGATACCTGAGCTGGGCATCATTTGTATCTACAATACTTTCTAGCATTTGAATACAAATTGCTTATTGAGAAGATTGTGGAACATCTTGTATACGAAAAGGAGAACTGTGATGACTACTCGTTTCATTAACTATATATTTTCACACCCTTCTACTTCCCATCATTGATTCTCTCTACCCGGAACTTCCTATTGCGGATGCACTGCGAGTATCTTGATCTCTAATCTTGCATAACTACCAATAAATATATAAATGCTTTTTCTGATGGGAATGTTTCATGCAACGATGCATTTTGTACGCCGCATTTTTTGTATTCACCTGTCACTTGCATGATGCAACTGTTCTATTTCTATACTATCCGTCGAAAATCTTCAGTATTTATGATGAAATCAGATTGAAAGCATGATATTTCAATGTAATCCTGTTGCTCTAAATTACTGAACAATCTCTTGTCGGCGATATGATTTTTTATATCCGTTTGGTTTTTATTCAATTCAGTGTTGAACGTAGTGAGCACATACATATATGATAATATGCTTTCCTTCCTCAGGAAAAACATGACATGAATCATGTACATTACTCTTCTCCTTTATATTTTTCTATTTCTATTTTAAATCGTTCCTGAGCAATAATAACGGTGCAGTTTCATTTATTTTCTACTTGAATGCCAGCTGATATTTCGTCCTGACGGAATTTCAAATTTAGCTAGGAGATTTGGCTATTTTTTTTTTCGAAATTGGAAATCCTCCAGTTCTTCATTACAGTTAAGATAATGTGAAAAATTAGTAGGTCGAAACTTACTCATAGTGTGTAATAAAATTAAGTATATAATCTATATTTGCGATGCTTCCTGAACTGTGAAAACTCATGACGATGTATTGAGATTTCATCTCGAGTCGTTTTTAGAATCATTCTTCGATTCTCTTTTGGAGATATAGTGAATATTTTCTAAGGTCATTCATTTGTTGATTTCTTCACTAGAACTTCACAAACATTGAAAATTGGGAAGGAATCTCTCTATGTTATGTTGTAAGTCAATATTGGTGATTGAAATCAAGGCCCAATCAATTCATGATACTAAAAAAAAAATTCCGTATTGCCAACTATACCCAAGCAGTGCGGTCTCAGTAAGGTTGTTTGACAGGTCTACATGTTTTGGAAAGAATAATATATCAAAACGTAAGTTACAGAAGGCAACGTGAGTCTGAAGTTCAGAAATGAGCTGACATTCCTTCTCTAAATGTCAGCAGATTTTACAGATACCTATTCTGTTATTATTTATAGCTATCTCATACTTCGTTGTTAGTCTCAGCTGAGGTTTAAACTGAGGCCTCGACTATAAAACAATAACTATATATCACTACAAGTTGTATTCCTATTCTTTCAATAGTGCTTCAATTGCAAAAAATCATTTGTTGACGGTCATTGCTATTATTTTTGATTCCTATATTTCAATATTCGATTATTCTAACGATTTTGCAGCATGAATTAGTACAATTTTTGATCTATTCTTCCTCTTCCTGCTTCGTTCAACATAGAACTTAGGTAACGAGATTCACAGACATGTTTGAACTGTCGATTGTCTGATATTCATTACACGCAGGCATGCCAATCTTCGAAAAACCCAAAACAAAAACACCCAGAAAACATGTATCAATGAAGTTCATTATCAATGAGACCATTAAAGTGACGAAACAGAGAAACAATTGAAGAAGTGTTTCATCATCCTATATCCACCCTGCCTTGGACTTGTGTTGATCGACAGTTTCTGCCAATGATTCTGTTGACTTTCCGAAGTGAATTTGACTATCCTATCTGCATAGTTCAGGAGGAATAGTTTCACTGACTTTTCAGGGTATAATTGGATTCCACTAAATGATGACTATGAAAGCTGCCTATAGAATGAAATGAAAAACGAATCGGTTCAATGAGATCCACTATTATAGTAACGCGCTATTCTGATGTTTATGTATATTCAATAATAATGATAATAATTATGCTAGTCTGCTTGTATAGTTTCGCGCAAGATGTGACGCTATGCTCGCTTTACTAGACAGAAAATTAATTTTACACTCTAAGTAACAGCAATTATTTCATGGTACATGATTACGAACGCGAACAACAGTTATTGTTCAAGGTGGGTTATTACTGAAAGAATCTCTTCGCTGCAACATGGGAAATACTGAAGAATTTCTCGTTTAATAAAGTTTGATGGTTATGTTTAGACCGAATGCCGCCTTCTAGTGTGAGAATCGATTGGACAGTGCTGTAATTTGGCACAAATCATCGGGTTATTATTCATAACCATTAGTTTGTACACCATCATCATGCTGATCGAAATATCCGCCAGAAACACTGTCTCGAAGTCAAAGAGATAAAACACTGGAAATTCTTGGTAACAGATGAAAAGGAGATCAATCATCACCCCTAGCGATATGTATAAATAAGTGAAATTGTTGAATTTTTTATCGATTCTCGTACTCTTCATACTATGTATATGAATTTGTATCGAATCTAGTTATTTTATGCTAGTGTTTCAGTTGAAAAAACAATGAAGTGTGAATAAATTCGTCACTTGAAAGTCACATTACTGAACTTTATCCTTCTTACAAAGAATAGT
Organism: Gastrophysa polygoni; assembly: GCA_963576655.1. NCBI lineage: Eukaryota > Metazoa > Arthropoda > Insecta > Coleoptera > Chrysomelidae > Gastrophysa > Gastrophysa polygoni. The sequence goes on from OY755089.1 coordinate 19,418,938, forward strand.
CGATCCACTGTGGTGTCTCTCAACAGAAACGCTTTTGATCAAACTCAAGTTACCACGTCTATTCAGAATGAGAATGGAATCCATTCAATCGAGTCAGTTTTTCATAATCTGAAGATATCTCTTGAAAAGATTCGTTTCGGCATTAATTCTGGAAACTAGTTTCAACTGCTCTTCCAATTTGTGCTGAAATAAAGTAGTTCTTCAGTTGAAATGAATAAGTCAGTAGTTGCTAATGATGCATGAGTTTTGATGTGTCGAGTAACATCACCATAGGAAACGATTTCAAGCCATAGGTGATGAATACAGAAGATTAAAGACTCACTACGTTGAATATTCTGACTATTTCCATTATTCGTTATATTGAGGTCGTTCCATAACTAGAGTGATCTGTCTCTAATATAGTATAATCGAGTTCAATCGGGAATAGAAACCCACTATATATGTGGTGGAATTTTGTAGATTTTAAACCAACATCTGATCATAACGGATTTTCCATAATACTGGTGCGTCTCCATTTTCTTCTGTAAAACTGAATGAAAATGGTCGAAATATCAGCGTCAGGACTATCTCATGTTTTCCTATTCACATGATGAGACACTAAATGGGTTAGAGAATCGCATTTTCAAATCTGATTATCCTGAAACTTCACATATTTCAAGTTCATGAGCAGGTGTTTTCCTTGAAGTGAAACGTACGTAGGTACAAAAAACGCATAAAAGGATTACCTCTAAGCTGGAGATGCGGCCATGAAATTGAGTTGGGTCGAAGTTTCCACCGAAGAAACCACAGATAACTTTCAAATTAATCTTTCCACTCGTAAGCTGTATTAAGAAGCCTGAAAACGCAACTCTGTCTTTGAGGATTCGCAAACACATAAATTCAATATCATTCGAGGTAATTAGATTTCGATTTTACACAAGTGAGATCGCATTCCTGAATAAATGTGTTGAGAAAATGACGTAGAAGTGATTCCCCGTGAATGATTATTGCATGATAGGAAAATTTCTTTGTCTTTGGAAATGATGAGGAAAATTGATATTTTCATTTCGGTTCAGGGATCTCTTCATCACTCTTGAAATCCTAAATTATGTGTGAACAGATTAACTCTCAATGGATGGAATGAATTCAGCTTACGCAGTTTTCTTCTGAAGAAGAATTTTCATAGCTGGTGAAGAAGTAGTAAGGTGGTAGCTGTTGATCTTTTCGGCAATTAATGTGTTTCAGATTCTACGAGAGAATCCACTCAAGAAATCTCAATGTTTGATTGATTACGAATAAGAAGTGAATGCTTGTGTGCAGTTATATGCATATGTTGCCCATATGTTGTCCATTTTCAGTTGTTGGCCGATTGGGGTAATATTAAGATCATAGGAAAAGAAGACAACAACCAAAAACGGAAAATAAAAGAGTCTGCTTGCATTCTCCTGAACGGAGACAATAATATTGCTTCTTGTTCAGTTGATATAGATAGAACTTGGCATCCACCTCTGAAAATTTAATATGAAAATGGAAAATTCGATATCAATTGATGAAAACACCTCGTAACCAGAATTCCTCCGTCTACCAAATTGTCATTTTTCAGTGTCAAAACCGAAAACATATTGAAAAATTTTCCGAAGAGAAAAATATTCTAATTGTGTTGAGAACGGGAGCAGATTCGTTCCCGAAACGTCCACCAAGATAAGTAGAGGTTTTATTCTTATTGAATATATTTGTATTTCCAAGTTTCTCAAAAACAAGGTGTCACTTACCAATAGAGAATTTCTCTTTTAGGTATCTAAAGGTTTAATTTCAAGCGCAGTGACATTTTGGGGCAGATCACAACATCTGTCCTTACTACAAATATATTTAAATAATTCTACTCAATAACTTCTACTCTATTTTTTAGAAACGAGGAGAGAAAATCCCACGGAAAGCTGGAAAATGAATGTACCACCTCCTCGAAGAACTTACAGACAGTATTTACCAGTATATTGATCCACGAACTTCAGTTAGTTGCTTTGTTAGTAATCCACCCTTTGATCTCGTTCAGCTATCAATCCAATTCGAATAATGGAATCAGTACCGTAGTGGAACCCAATAATGAAATATCTCTCATAAATATTCAGGGCACTCGCTGTCAGAATCCAGTTGATTATTTCAAATGCAAATAAATATTGGCTTTCACCGTATTGAAATTCTAACGGTGTGCAAAAATTCCGACCAAATAATGCTTCATTACTAAGGCTTTTGAGGAATATGTATGGTATTGTGGAGAGCTGTATTATTGGATTCTCCCAATTTTGTGTGGAATCAGTTCACAGGACAAATGGTAGTAAACCACTGGGAAGTCACAATCGCAATTTCACAAACAATGAAAACTTGATCATTCCGCATACCCAGAACAATCGAACAAATAATCAATACACAAGACGTGTGCATAGAGGATGTTTCATCAATATTGTCATGAACTCTTTCCAAAACCAAAAACACGTAGAGCAATACTTTAATTTATTTATTTAGCCAAGTACACTACAGGATCGTAATAAAATCCCAAATGGTACATCAAGGGAGTATCGATAAGAAACATAAATATGTCGAGTACACTAAATAGTTAAATCATAACCTGAAAACATTTTCATTAGTCAATAAATACTATACGTAATTGTAATAAAATCACAAATGGTAGACCAAGAATGTTCAATAGAATATACTTCATTTAATTTCCTTCAAATTTGGTAGGTTTACATACAATAACAAGATAATAATAATAATAATAATAATAATAATAATGATAATAGCTTTATTTGTCCAGCAGTAGAAACCATTTACAGTACAATCAATATTGTACAAATATAGTATCAGTAGATATAAATGAAATAGTTACATTATAGTATGCGAAAAATTGAGGTGAAGAGTAGAGTAGAGAAGAGAGAAGATACTTAGAAGACACCATTACAATTTCTTCAATTATTCCACTGGTTTCCTCACACGAAGATTCAACTGAAAAATGTTCTTCTCGATTGAAATATTTTCATAAGATTGATCAATCCATATTTTGCTTCCTTCCATCGATAAAAATCGAAAATATTTTCCTGTACGCTCTGAGTGAATGAAAGCTGAAAGTTTTGTTGATCATTTTTATTCGCTCATTATTTTCACTAGCACTATTTTAACAGTTGTAAAAAAACCTACCGAATTTCAAGAAAATCAAAAAAGTTTTTTCAAGAATTTTTGAATGTCTGTTCATTTTTTTCGTTTGGATAATTTATATATCCTGTATCTCGGATGCTACAGGCCTTTGGAGAAGACTTTTTGAGAACCATTTCCTAATTTTTCAGCAAGAAATATACCCTTGATAGGTAGAACTCGGAGTCAGATACAGTGGGTGAATCAGATTTTACTAGTGTAACTTCAGAAATCTATTATTGTTACTGAAATATTATCTTTTTTTTCTGATTCCATATAGACTTATTTCTTGGAACGAAAGCTTCCAACGTATATTCTCATTCGATATATCCAATATTCATATTTCCTGCACACGAAGGTCTCTTCTATCATATACTAATCCTAATGAGAAAGAGTTGAATGTGAGGAGACAAAACTCTGTTATCATGTTTTCATGATGCATAACCAGGAAATGGAAATACCTGCATGAGTCTGTTATAAATACTGGTTTTCCTCATTTTCTGACAAGACTCGTTACCTATAGAAAGGAACTTTCAGGGTGGAAAAGAGAATCGAATATTGCTCGAACGAATTGAAGGCAAGGCAAGGGGGGAATATCCTTTTCCTTCAAGATATATAAACATGAAGATGGAATTGTTCCAGAAAGAAAACCGTGAATGATGAATCTGCTACATCTCTCATCAACATTGAAACTGATCCGTATTTTTTCGCATTTCCTCACGAGAATCCTTCTTTTCTCTCGAAAAGCCATCACGAATGAGCGATCCCGAGGAACAAATGAAATGAGGTTTCGTGATTCCCAACCGGCCATATTTTCCTCCCAACGTTTCGCAATCTATGTGCTTTCACAAACTTCTGCATATATTCGGAATACTCCGGAGCGCGAGCGGATTTTATCGCCTTCATACAGTTTGAAAATGAGAAGACCGGCTAAGATTGGGACGGCTTAACTTCTCTGCTCCATTTGTCTTTTAATCAATCCAAAGTTTCCATGGACGTGTACTCATACCTACATCCATGTTGGTGTGTAGGATAATAATTTGAGGTGCATGTTTTAGAGCTGAACTCCCTGAATATCCCTCCAAATATCATCTTCCGAAGATCCATTGATTCATTTACTTGAATTCGTCACTTAAAATTGTTTTGCAATTGAATCAAAAAGTGAAATGAAATATACATGGAGTTGGGTGAGACAACAAGCATTATAAACTACTAATTATCGATGGAACATGCAGATAGCATATAATTATGAAAGTGTAAAAACATTAATTCACTTGGGAGCACTGATTGAGGAGAAAGGACATGAAGCACAATAAATAACTGCTAGAATCCCAAAGAGAAAAAATATGAAATAATAAGGTCAATTTTATTCAAAATGTAATACAAAGAACGCAGAATAGAATAAGATATTTTTCAAGTCCATACATGCATGAGAAACTTGTACATCAGAAATATGAGTTATACTTCAGAAATCTAACTTATATCCCAGAACTCTGACAAAATCGACAGAATGATGAAACCAAAAGTTTTATTATTTTTTTCTGACATCACTTTTTCGCTTCCATAGTTTCGTATTCAGAAGAGTTTATGTTCTTATGAGGAACAGCCAGCATCGTCTATAAACAATAGCAATACAGTTATTATCTAATACCTAAGCGAACAATAGCTAACATACATAATATATCACAAAGGTCTATACTGGCTTTAATATCATGCCGCATTTCACACACACGATTGGTGCCAGATTACTTTCACTTTGGTCCACTTATTGGAGCTGAATGAGCTATTAAAACCTTTGCATGAATTTGTATTGACTTTATTGCTTCTGATATGGCCAACTTTATTGTTAGTCACGAGAAAATACACTAACAGCAGTTTTACCTACGTGCAACATATCTCAAAATATTTAATTGGTACACATAACATTCATTTGCAATTCTAAATATAATATGAGTTCTCGCATTGCATCAACTCTTTACAGAAAAGCTCCACGAAAAACAATAATTGAAACCAGCTCCATAATGGGCACTCCAAAATGAGAAGAACTCTTTATTGAATAAAGAAAATGTTTTGCATTCTATACAGATTCTATTCGATTTGAGAGTTTGAAATTTACATCCATCATTACAAAGAGTATATAAATGGGAAAGCAGGTAGATACTTTCACAATTCACATGTGATATTGTAAATAATAATGATATTTATAATAAAATGCGAATAAAAATAAAATGATTATAGAAATCATCGGAACGCAAACATACGTGCCTTGACATAGGTGTTCACTGCCAGATAATCGAATAATTACTGATAATGCTTCTTAAGTGGTGTAATAGTGAGAATCGATTCTCCTAATCAAAGCGTTCATACCATAAGATAGTGATTTTTCAGCTCTTCATACACTGGATTCATCAAATCAATCATTATATTATCTGAGTTTGAATTCGAAAATAACCTATAGATAAGAGCATGAATATTCATATATTTTATCATATGCTCATAGACAAAAATGGAAGAATTGAGAGCCCGGTATCATTGAATTCTTTATGATGAACCCTCAACCTTTGATGGAATGATTATAACTATCATTCAATCATAGATTAATCCTCGAAATGATATAAATCAGAACTAAAATCAAACAGTACCTAACCGTGTGGACCAAAGATATGATGTTATATATTCTCTACTAGATGCACCTTTGCCTCATCGAAGAATTCGTTGAACTTTTGACGTTTTTCATGCAACCATTCAGCAAATTAGATCTTTTCCTGTAGGATCAGGCGGGATACTATCATCAGACGCGCCCTCAGAATAAACGACCGATTGATTTTTCGTTATGATGATGCTGATGATAGTTTGCTATTTTCAAATTATCATTCATTCATTTCAGAAAGGAAAACTCTTACTACTTATATTCTACGTTATATAGTGGAACGTCCGATCATTTCCATCAACTACATTACAATGATGTGAAACGCAGAATTGAGAGAAAAAATTGTGAGGCTGGAAAAAACCACAATGATAATGAAGAAATGGGAGCTCACATACACCGGCCAAGAATATTCACAACAAATGGTTTCCAATTGTCCATCAATGGTTTCTGTATTAAATTATATAAAGTAAAGTTGACTTGAACTATTTCTCTTCGCAATATCACCAGACTCCACCTTGATAAATATGGACTTTATCAGAAACATTCTTCTGTGGACGCTGATGGTATTGGCATAAACGCTATTATATTCAATACTGTCTGTAAGTTCTTCGAGGAGGTGGTACATTCATTTTTCAGCTTTTGATGGGATTTTCTCTCCTCGTTTCTAAAAAATAGAGTAGAAGTTATTAAGAATTATTGCAATATATTTGTAGTAAGGACAGATTTAGGATCTGTCCCAAAATGTCACTGCGCTTGAACTTAAACCTTTAGATACCTAAAAGAGAAATTCTCTATTGGTCAGTGACACCTCGTTTTTGAAAAAATTTGGAAATACAAATATATTTAATAATAATAAAACCTCTACTTATCTTAGTGGACGTTTCGAGAACGAATCTGCTCCCGTTCTCAACACAATTGAAATATTTTTCTTCGTAAACTTTTTTCGATGTTTCCGATTTTGACACTGAAAAGTGACAATTTGGCAGACGGAGGAATTCTGGTTACAAGGTGTTTTCATTAATTGATATAGAATTTTCCATTTTCATATTCAAGTTTCAGAAGTGGATGCCAAGTTCTATCTATATCAACTGAACAAGAAGCAATATTATTGTCTCCGATAAGATCATATCCTATGATCATTCCTATGATTCCTTCATAGGAAAAGAAGACAACAACCAAAAACGGAAAATCAAAGAGTCTGCTTGCATTCTCCTGAACGGAGACAATAATATTGCTTCTTGTTCAGTTGATATAGATAGAACTTGGCATCCACTTCTGAAACTTGAATATGAAAATGGAAAATTATATATCAATCAATGAAAAAACCTTGTAACCAGAATTCCTCCGTCTGCCAAATTGTCACTTTTCAGTGTCAAAATCGGAAACATCAAAAAAAGTTTACGAAGAAAAATATTTCAATTGTGTTGAGAACGGGAGCAGATTCGTTCCCGAAACGTCCACCAAGATAAGTAGAGATTTTATTCTTATTAAATATATTTGTATTTCCAAATTTTTTCAAAAACAAGGTGTCACTGACCAATAGAGAATTTCTCTTTTAGGTATCTGAAGGTTTAATTTCAAGCGCAGTGACATTTTGGGACAGATCCTAAATCTGTCCTTACTACAAATATATTGCAATAATTTTTAATAACTTCTACTCTATTTTTTAGAAACGAGGACAGAAAATCCCATCAAAAGCTGAAAAATGCTATTATATTCCTTATTATATCTTATACATTCGTCTACGGTTTCCATGATGTAGTATTAAGAAGAATAGATTCATTATTTTCACAAAAAGGATGAAATTCTATATTAGTATGGAGGGTTTGTAATTCTGAATTATGTGAACTTAATGCGCCTATCAGGACTGTCATCATTGTCAATTTGCGAATAATCCTCTAAGGCGCCTTGTACCGGAGAAAATATGATGAATGATCAATGAATAGAGTCTCTAGGGATTGGACCCTTCAGTGTCAAGCTTTATCCTGGTTTAATTAGTTTGCTTGGATTCAGGACATTGTTTCTTATAACAGTCAAGGATTATCTATGTTGAAATGAACAGTCAAAGAAATAGCCCCAATTATTTTATGGTCCTACAACTTTCAGAATTCATCAGAATTCATATTATGATATCCTGATTTATCATTCTCTCTCCAATTCTCCAAATGAGAACAATAAACAATGTCAATAAATGTGTCCTTACGTTATCGAATGTAGTATTACCATAGTTACCGCGATGTTTTCAAGCTCGACAGATCGAAGATCAAAGTTTTTCAAGAATTCTTCCATTTGGATCAATCTGCATGAAGAAAAGTTATCGAGGAACTGAAATGGTCATAGAGCCTTCCTCTGAAAATTGAGTGGAGCAATAATACAAACAATAATTCATTATTTTCCGGCCATAATTTTCCTTTTTTTTTGAATATAACAGATGTCATTTGTATCAGTTACATATCACAAGTAAATATACAAAACAATCGGTTATTTCACACCATTTTCTGTATAAACTTGCTTCCCATCCTGAGTGGTCGACATACAGATAATTCAAACAGAGCATATTTTGTTATTGTCAGCATTTCTTTCAAAACTTTTCCATTACAACAAATGTGTCTACCGCAATAAATGAAGTTGACCTTATGACAAAAGAAATATTACGAAACACTACAGACATCAATTGACTGTTTTATTGTTCTCGCATGGATTTGGGTCTACTACAACTACATTTCAACATTTTTTTTTATATCAAAACAACATTTCACACGTTTGCTCTTGGCATGTAAATTTCCCACTACGATTGGTACAGACGCTTACATAACTGTTTCCATTGGATAGAACAAGAAAATCATTATTTCGAGACCTTTGACCTACCAAGTCATCTTATAAGGACACCGTTGTGGTGCCGCCAAAGTGAAAGTAGATCAGAGATCATTAGGCATTCTTTTATTCCTCACAAAAGGTTGAAAATACTCGTTGAACTGCGCGGAATTCCAAAAGAAGAGAAAATTCGACCGATACATTGATATCCCATTCAAATCGGAGACTGAACTGATGATCTGGAGTATTTCACCATTCCTTCATACATTTGATATCCTTCTGCATCTTCTGAATAGCGAGTTAATGTCTTCAGTATAGAAAAGAGTATATATTTCTTATTCTATTCTACATTGTCCTTAACTGCTCAATCCTCGAAGAATCCAAGTCGAAACCAAAGCTGAAAGGAGTTTGTATTCTGTATTGTTCAATTATTCAAAGGTGCTACCAACGTAATGTTTTTTATTACAGTTAATTTGAGAATCGACATATTCGACTGAATAATTTATATGCATAATGATGAGGCATTTCCGATTTTTGAGAGAACCAAATCCAAGCATCCTTCAGACATCATTATTCCTAACGAATTGGTCCAGCAGATGTGCAGCAGCTATAGCCTCCTATATCATGAAAAATTGTCATTGTTCCCATTCCTTAAAATTGTTCCAAACTCAGCCACAAGTAACTTGAGCAAGACTCGAAATTTGAGGGTGATGGAACTCCTTTTGCATCTCATCAATTTTTACCATCATGACTGCTCATACAATAGATCCAAGAATTGCCTTCATGTGAAGAAGTACTCATATGATGGAAGAATTCAGCGTGCAAAGTGCAAAGTATATCATCTGAGAGTCTTCGATCGAGTGATATATTCACCTTTCTAGTCTTTTTGGGATTTTCTCTCCTCATTTCTGAAATATAAGAATAGAAATTATGATTATTATGTCAATAGATTTGTAGTAAGGACAGATTTATGATCTGCTCTGAAATTTTCCTGCGGTCGGAATTCAACCTGAGATCTGAAAGAGAAATTCTCTATTTGTCAGTGATATGTACCTCGTTTTTGAAGAAATGTTTGGAACACAAATATATCCAATAAATATAAAAATTTCTACTCCATCTGAGAAGCCAAGTTCTATCTATATCAATTGAACGAGAGGCAATATCATTGTCTCTGTTCAGAAGAATGCAAGCAGACATATATCCAGATAAATATCAGATTTAATTTCTATTCTCATTTTTCAGAAACGAGGAGAGAAAATTCCGTAAAAACTATAAAGGTGAAGTATGTATCCATTACTGATCATTTCTCAAATGAGATTAGAATTCTCTCAATTCGTCAAAAAGGATTTCAGTTGGAAGCGAAGATTTGTTTCCAATATCTCTGAAATTGAATAGTGGAGGTTGCCTTTCCTGTAACTTCTGCATTCATCAAACTCACGAACAAGTCACGATTATGTTCAACGAATTGCAAAATGTTCCTGAGCTATCCACTATGTTTCCATCCTGATTGAACATCCCTTACTCCCTAACATTTCTACCTCGACTTCTTTTTTATAAACGGTCTGCATTACACATCAAATTGGTTCTGGAATCAAGAGTGGGATGCTGCTGATTCCAGCACGTACATAGTTCCACAGGTTTTTGTGGGAGAACAAGAGGATGGAGATGAAAGGCACAGAGTGAAAAGAATCGTCTTGGCAGAGAGATTTACGAGACACGTGAGCATCCACTTTGAAATTTCGGTTGGAATGAAACAAGAGAAGCTAATAGTAGGTAGGTAATCTTCGAGATATCAAGTGTGGAAAGTATCACACTGCGCCTGGTTTTTACAGCAAGATATCTTCTCTAGAAAACGTTTTCTTTCTGATAGAAAAAATTATAAATCATCCATCCATCAGTACAATACGTTTATTCATAAGGTAATTCATGGGATCTGGTCAGTCATCTCTCATGAATGAAGATTCATCGTTGCAATTTTCTATTGTTGTCAATGATCGCTCGACCAAAAATAAAAGAACGTTCTATTGAATATAAATCTTAGTATTCATGTGATTTGATAATGTATTTCATGTCCACGAGGACGTCATGAACTTTGCTCCGCACCACTCCCCATACAGACTGTCCCACAATTAGCCTGCCAAAATCTACCAGCGGCTTCTTGGACCATAATCAGGATAAACAGTCCCAAATGAACATGGGTCGAAAAATGGCTTCTGATTCTCAATATACATATTCATAATCCGGAATTCTGAGATTCATGATCCGTCATGAAACTTTATAATAGAAATAGAAATCTCAATATTCATGTGATTTGAAAATGTATTTCTTGTCCACGAGGACGTCATCAAATTTGCTCCGCACCCCTCCCTATACAGAGTGTCCCACAATTAGCCTGCCAAAATCCACCAGCGGCTTCTTCGACCAAAATCAGGATAAACAGTTCCAAATGAACATGGATCAAAAAATGGCTTCTGATTCTCAATATACATATTCATAATCCGGAATTCTGAGATTCATGATTCGTCATAAAACTTTATAATAGAAATCTCAATATTCATGTGATTTGACAATGTATTTCTTGTCCACGAGGATGTCATCAAATTTGCTCCGCACCCCTCCCTATACAGAGTGTCTCACAATTAGCCTGCCAAAATCCACCAGCGGCTTCTTCGAACAAAACCAGGATGAACAGTTCCAAATGAACATGGGTGGAAAAATGGCTTCTGATTCTCAATATACATATTCATAATCCGGAATTCTGAGATTCACGATTCGTCATAAAACTTTATTATAGAAATCTCAATATTCATGTGATTTGACAATGTATTTCTTGTCCACGAGGACGTCATCAAATTTGCTCCGCACCCCTCCCTATACAGAGTGTCCCACAATTAGCCTGCCAAAATCCACCAGCGGCTTCTTCGACCAAAATAAGGATAAACAGTTCCAAATGAACATGGATCGAAAAATATACATATTTATAATCCGGAATACTGAGATTCATGATTTCTCATGAAACTATATAATAAGAAATACAATTTCTTCTTCTTCTGTTGATCGTGGATTCAGATCAGTTGATCAGAGAAAAACTCGTACGTATTTGCAAAACATATCATCACTTGAATGCAATCGGCAAGTTTTCGTGTTCTTTTGCTGCTATGATGGCTTCCTGAAACTTATTGTTTCGGTTGAAACCATCAGGTGTCACAGCTAGTCAGCCTTCAGGCCGACCATATGTCATATATCATATAAATTATGTTTAATAACTCGACGGCATACGTTACGTGTCGTTATTCTTTATGATGTTGCTATACGAGTTCAAGCATAACGAACTATTCTCCAATATGGTACAATAGGTATTAGATAATAGTGTCATAATAATGTCGATGAAACAGGATGATTCATTTACATGAAAACCAACAACGATTCCATGAAGATCGCTGTGGGTTAGGACAGAAGTTTATTCTGATCTCAATATGATTTTGTGAAGCAATTTTGGGTACGTATACTACTAACGGTGTCCTACCTATCGTGTCAAAACGTTTCAAAATGGCGGCTGAGCACAATCTCGAATACCCCAAATATTATTTCATCTTCGAAATCTGCTCGTAATTATCAGCAAATCTCTTTAATACACTTTATTCCATACTGCATCATAGAACATACCTTTACGTACCTGATTTCAATCCGGAAAATAGACTTTTACAGGATAGGCGCACGTAATATTTCATTATTTCATACTGCATCATAGAACATACCTTTACGTACCTGATTTCAATCTGGAAAATAGACTTTCACAGGATAGGCACACGTAATATTTCATTACGTGTTACTATCCCGTAATGAAATTTTACCGGATTGTAAATATTGAAAACTCAGTTATGCGTCAAAAGCATGAATACATTTATTAAAAATTCAACAGCAAAACAATACACAGAAATTACTTATTGCTAATATTAATATTAACCGTTAAATTTTCGTTCCCATGAATATGGATACCAGGAGCTCCATTGGATGAATTATTTATTAGGGAGTTGCTACTTGCTGATAAATTCCCATTTTTTGTTGTAGCACTTCAACAAAGATTAATATTTTATGTTTCACTGTTCATTTTTGTTTTTCAGCAGTATGAAATAAAATGTTATACGTCACACGTCTGGTAAACTTTTACAGTACGAGTGAGATGTTTACGGACGAGGCGCAAGCCGAGTCCGGAATTTCGAAAGGAGTACGAGTGTACTTACCGGACTAGTAATGTAAATATCTATTACTGCTGAGTTCAATTGTTTATATGTTAGTTGAATTCATTATGAGATTCAATAACAGAATGTAGTTAGCAAAATATTCAATCGGAAGTGGCCAAAATCGATACCTACTTCATTTCAATCCCTCCAAATTTATTTCCGATGTACCAGGTGGCTCAAAAATTGAAAGGAGGGAAATGGACTTCAAACGGACACTGTTTATTTCCGAATGAGACAATAATTTAATTCTCATAAGAAGAAATCTACAGTCTTGTTACGAAAATAACTGCTCAATCATAGGAACTTCCAGCGTTTGCAAATGGAAATAGCTAAAAATGGGCAGATGGTTCTGAAAACTTCAAGAAAAAATTTATCATTTTGATGCTTTCATTCCCTGTACTCAATATGGCACAGCATTTCTAGAAAGACAACCAATTTCAGCTATCGAGACGATGAATCATGGGAACGAGCGCTTATAAAAGTTCAGCCTACCATGGGTTTATGAAGACGAAGGACAACTCCTTAAGGATAATGATGAGGCATTGGTTCCTAAACCTACGCAGGATGATTCGAGACTGTAACACCGGATATGGAAAGCGTTAGGTCTCTGTATAGGGGTGAATACAAATGTCAACATTATGCAAGAAGATCGGTTTGTGATGTAAATTTTTAGCAGAATGCAATATGGACTACGCATAAAAGTCCGTCGGAAAGCAAGTTATGGCATCTCGATTCCTGATACAGGACGTTACACGTGAAACAAAAAGAAATTGTATGGTTGTGGATGAATTATTGGTAATTATTATCTGAAATGCGAGAACCATATGCTTGGATGAGTTGTAACAAATTGATATAATTTAAATAACAGCGCAATGGAAAGGTGATTACATAAATGAATAATTATGTTTGTGTTGGATTTTCTCATGAATGATTGAAGAGCTAAAAGCTTTTAAGCCACATTATGTATGATTCAAAGAATAGAGATGGCTATCAGGATACACTCGAATAATTGAAATCATTAATTATTTTATTCTGGTTGAACATGGTGGTCTCGATCGTTAAGATCACGTCATAGAAAACCAGAGTCCCTATTATATTCAGAAAGCTTCTGAAGTTCTTATATGCTGGTAAGTTTCTGAAGGTAAATTCCAACTAAGATCGCTGCTGAGTTGTCGAGAACTATCTATGCTCGTATTTACTCATCTGGCGAAACGCATCCTGAAGCCTGTTATCATAATGTTCAAACTTTCGCATCCTGAAGTTCAAACTTCAAAGACTTCAGTTGAGTTTATAGAAACCGAAAATTCGAATCAGTCGGAAACCGAATTAGGAAGGACATACATGCTACATCATACAACATATAATATACATACAACGTTCATTGTTTTCTTGATGCGATAAAACAGTCTGAACAAATGAACGTCAGCGCGATCGCAAGGGAGATTTGACGCTTGTCGGTTGTCGCTTCTTATGCGTAAGTCGCTTCCCATTTCAGACTGGCGCATGCGCATGTCATTTGTTTTTTCTGGCATTAGTTTGCATGTCGTCGTTAATTATATAATTATTATTAAATATGCATGTCATGCATACGGAACATATCCACAAATCCCATTAATTCTCATTCATTCATCAATTAGTACTATCAAAACATTAATAGTTTTCAGAAAAAAATATTTGACAAAAATATTTGGCATTCACTAAAATTCATTCTTCGATGTTTTGAGGAATTATAATTTCATTGATACATTACTGGTAATTCGCGCTGAATCGAATATTCTTTCAAGAATCTCTCCTTCTGGCCTATGTAAGATTATCTGTAATACTGAAACTACTAGACCAGTTTGTTAACACTACAACAGTTCACATTATTCGTGCTATTGTCCATTTATATAGTTGGTTTCATTTTCGGACCGGTTGTATCATAATTTTTGGAGAACAAAAAAAGATTATTAAAATTCTTAAAAAATCTCCGGCACAGGGATATGTCAATCCTCGCTTTCTAGATTATGAAAAAAATCAATAAACTCATTCACTCAAAGATTTACCACCTCTGAAATGACCTGGACACGAGGATTTCGAAATATACAATTACACCTCGTTCAATAAACGGTCTGGACTACAGCATATCATCAATCAAAAATTCAAATCAAAAATATATTCAATAATGAGTGGATACCGAACTTGATCGCAATATCAAGATAGATATCGCATTATTCGTTTTCCTCCTTTCTCATTCCCAACAGCTGCCACTTGATTGTAATATCCGGAGTACATATTCCTCATTTTCATTGGCATTCTCTGGAGTTCCTAAGCGATCGTGAGAAAAAAGGTCGACAGCCAGAAACTCAAATGAGAATTCGTAATTCTTGACTCCAATGAAATTATATTCAAGATTTATTTCCCAGCATTCGTGTAAAATTCCTTCCTTCCTTCAAGGTGTTTCTCAAGTACGTGTAGAAAATTCAGGAGCATGTTGCTGACGTCAAAATAAGAAGATAAGTTCGTATAAATATATGTCCGAAAGTGATTCGTTCCTGAGACACAGAGTGTCAAAGTTCAATTCTTATTTGAACAATTACTTAAATCTGTTCTCTCGACTAACTGTTTCAGTATTGATTCGATCTCAATTACTGTTGATATTATTAGTATTAAATTGTAATATCACCCGATTCCTATTTCAAAATGAAATCGAAGAAAAATAATTTACTTACTTTACTTAATTTACTTATTGAGTCAATTTTGAATTTCAACTTCTTGTCATTCCGAATTACTTGCATTGACTGATGCCCTGCCGTATCTTTCCTGATATTTACTACTTAGAGGCGACTTATGAGCCCCATGAAAATAATTCAAATGCATCGATTATTTCGAATCCCGATAACTCGAAAACAGTTGCTCGCAGCGACCTCTATCATGAATATATTTTTCATTCAAAAGTGTTCTAGAAATCTATTTTTCTACTATAAAACGTGATGCAGGTACGCACAATAAAGTTATCGCATTTCAAATGTCTCAAAAAACATGTAGGTGGCACCACCCCCACGAAAGAGACAAACTAACATCAAATTTTATTCAAATATTGCAATTATTTTGAAATTTATCATTAAAAAACAAAAATAAGAATTAATCTTTGACACTCTGTACCTCAGAAACGAATAACTTTCGGACATATATTTATACGAACTTTTTTTCTTATTTTGACGTCAGCAACATGCTCCTACACGTACTTGAGAAACAACCTGTATACATCGATGATTGTGAGTTCCCTGTGGCATCAGAGAACTTTTGCTCCATCCGCTCCATCTCGTCTATATTGTCCATGGTGCATATTCAGAATAATAATTGTCATATCTAGTAGAAGCCATCTAAAGTACTGGCAATGAAAGCCATATTTCGTTATTCATAAGCAACAATGCTACTGCTGCAACTGTTTTTCAGAATCTCTCAACTCGTGGAATCACAGCGTACGGCTTTTCTGAACGGCAAAGTTGTGGAATTCTTTGCCTAGTGAAGTCTTTCCTGATGCTTACAACCTCCAAACTTTCAAGAAAAATTTCAACACCGTCCTTCTCTCCCAAAATTTCACCGCTGGCTAACACGATGTTCCTCGAACATCATAGGTTTCCCTTTCGTGTTGTCCAGAGATAAAAAAAATAATGAAGATAATTTTCCATCTTTGTAAGCTCAGTTGGTATTTTCTCTATCGTAGTTATAAGAAAGTATTGCATTTCAATAAATTCCTCTAGAACCACTTCATTGCCTGTATTGAAAAATATCAAGATATGAGCTGGCAAAATATATCGAGCTACTGAATGAGAGAAAGTTATCAACAAATGTCTTTTCAGAGTATTAGCAGCAAGGACGAAGGCATTCAACGACGAAATCCCCGAGAACGTAATAATTACCAAGTTGGCGCCATCCAATATTTTCTCTCTCTTGCCATCGAATAAATGTTTCACTGAGATTGTGTTAGTAAAAAGGTATATAATTCAGTGGACGTAATTAAGACGGAAGTCGGAAAGGTAAATTATCCCCATTTATTTTCCATCCCGTGATGATTTCACAATTATTTTCAGTTATTGAGGCACTCAATGGCTGATATTTCTCTTTCTCATGAGGTGACAAATCTAGCCAACAATGATAGAATTCTGAAACATCGTCTATCAGAAATTAGTAGTAGTAGTATTTATTGCTCCAAAATATACAATTACAATGAAGAGTAACAGTAGATAATTGAATATGGAACAATAAGGGGAGATGATCCAGAAGAAATATATAATTCTTGTGCGGATCCAAAATAAATGCAATAATAAAATTTAAATAAAAAAATTCGATGATAGAACATAAAATGATATGGAATTTAGTCCCGTGAGTTTCGAGCCCTTCTAGTCCCACGTCATTTTCATTACTTTCGCACTTTCGAGAGATCCATCACTAAGACTAGGCAACTTTTGTAGATAGAGCTACTCTATTCTCCACCCATTCTGATGGACATTTTGTTTCAAATAACATAGACAACTAATGAAAAAGTTTTGACGCTTCGATCCTATCTCCAGCTGTAGATGTAGATCAATAACAAATATAAGGAATTAGGGAATTGAGAAGTGCCAATTCAAAACAAAAAATGTGTGTATTCACAATAACAATGTAAACCATCGATTCAATCGACAATATTTTTTTTTCATCTGTGGACAACATGAAAAGGAAACCTATAATGTTCGAGGAACATCGTGCTAGCCAGCGGCGGAATTTTGGGAGAGAAGGAAGGTGATGGAATCCTTCTTGAAAGTTTGGAGGTTGTAAGCATCAGGAAAGACTTCCAAACAAAGAATTCCACAAATTTGCCGTTCTATTGATGAATGATGCTTGGTATAGCGATGTTCGACAGGGTGTAGGGATGACCAGCTTGAGCTCGTCTGGTTTGTCTACTAGGAATCGCGCGTGGTGGCATAATAGATGATATTTCCGTTGAGCACCGACCGTGAAAGTACCTATAAAAAAGGCAAAGATCGCCGACCTTTCTACGATGATCTAGAGAGGTCAATGATTTGGTGAGTGTTGTATCATCGACTAGGCGAATAGCTCTCTTCTGAATTGAATCTAAGGGTATGTTTGGGGGCTTAGCTCCAAACATGTGAACAGTAATCCAGGACAGGTCGAATTTGTGCTTCGTAGATCATAAGCAGTTGCTGGGATGTGAAGTATATCTTCGGACGGAATAGAAAACCATGTTTTTGTGAAGCAGTTTTCGCAATGGACCTCACATCGTGATCGTCCCATGAGAGAGCACTGTTGGTGGTGACACCCAGCATGGATATTGACGACCTCACAGGAACAGTGGTACCCGACATCATCAAATTGGGCATTGTGTGATCAGCCTTCTTGGTGAATTGTACTAGATAGATCAACTAAACGCGACATTCATTGGAATCAAATTCAAGAAGGTATCTTTCAGTCAACTGCTTCATCAGAGTGAATAATATCAACTGCGTTATTATCCCGTCATTCTATTCCCAACTTGACGACATAAGTATCACAATAGACATTGTATTCTGCTAGTTACTATGTATCATTTTGTACATCTCGAAATATTAATACGACACGAACAAAAATCAGAGAAAGGGCAGGATCCGACTGTGCGTTAACAGGTTGCTTTGTTTGTGTGCTCTCAACTGCTCCATTAACGCTAAGGGTGATATCAGTCAGAACTGGGGCAACTAAATGAACTAGTCGGGTTGAGACAGAAATATCTCCAATCTTGGGTTTGAGGCTGTGGAGTTTCGAAGTGGGTGTACTTCATTTCCATAATAGGTAACTGTGTGCCTCAATCTATCATCAGAATCATGAGATCAACAGTGCTCAACCAATTCACCAACGCATTTGAAGATTAGCTCTCATAGTGTTTCACTACCTCCAGGTGACTTCATAGTTCATAATGATGGATATAAGTCTCACTTTCAATTGATCTGAAGTTGTATACTATGAAGGAACAAATTGCAGTACACAACTTCAAGATACGTTTGGGGTATGTACTGAAGATCCCCACATTTGAATAGCATTATGGATCGATTCTAGTCAGATACAATGTGAGCATCTTCCATTGTAAAACATCAGATCGAATAAAAAAAAAATCAGATCGAATGTATCAGCTGTTTCATCAAAGAACTGACACCTCTTCGAGACGTGAATACAATTATCATATCAGAGTAACGTAGAAGTCATATAAATCTCAAGAATATGAATCCACAAAGAATAGGCTAGATTTCATGGCATACCATATAATCAAAAATACCTCCGAAGAGCTAATCTATCTTGTACCTACAAGTTCGTATGATCGGTAAACCCATAAAAATATTTTTTTTTGAAATCTCGGGAATATTCTATGGAGAAACATGGCATCTTGTTATACGAAGGGTAGGTACCTACATAAATTCCACTATGAACTCAAGGATCTTCATTATACATGGTTGATGAGATTTTCGCATATTCATGAGCTGAAGTTTGTTTCAAGTGTTTCGTCACCAGAAGGGTTGAAGGCACGTCCATCGGCTCAGTTGTCCTCGTTCTCTCACTCCATCGAAGACGTTGGAATGGTTTCTAAACTAAAGTCATTAGTCTCGGTGGGATCTTTCTCAATCGCAATGCAAAGTGGTCGACAGTGACTTCCTAAATTAGCTAGTCCAGTTCAGTGAATTACTTAAGATAGTAGAATATTTTGCCAGCTGCCACAGTCTAGTAGACGCAAGAGCTTTTGAATTAGCGAATGAGTTAGAAGACGATGTTATATCATACTCAGTCAATATAAAGGAACCTAGATGTCGCTATTAATTGTTGTATCGGGTTTGGGGAACGACTGAAACAATGGCTCTGTATCGAGAGAATTATAATTCCATGCTCATGCTTACCTCATTGAAAGCATAGCTGATTGATGTCTTGTGCACTTATCAGCAAACTTGGTGGGATTTTTGTGTCAATTCACAGGCTTATTTTTTCGTCAATTGAAGTATTTCCAATACTTCCACTTGGACACAGTATTCCAATGGGATTCACTCATTTCATTTCAAAACATTATTCTGTTGCTATACAGGGTTTCTCATGGTAACCATTCGTCAAGAGTTTTCGTAGTTAGAAATAACTTGTCATGATTGTTCAACATTATCTCTCATTTTAAAATATTTGCAAGGTTATACCACTTCCCGTTATACCGGATTTCGACATCAACTTTCTCATTCTAAACAGAACACCCAGTGTATTGTTTCATTTTTGGATTCCCGAGGAAATTTCATGATGAGTGAAACAAATAAAGAAAGCGTTTGAAATAGGTATAGGGAAACTATGGAGAATCGATGAAGAATGGAATTTTGCATCCAACCGTCCAATAGTTACGGGGTGTCACAGTTCAGTTCCTGCTACTTCTCCTTCAGATTGAACGATCGAATCAACTTATCTTCCAACCGGCCAACCAACACCTACTAGTGTTTCGTACTGTTATACAGTGAGCATCAAGTGTATCTAAATCATTACTGGATATTGGAAAAATCGCCGAAACACGTCGACTTTTGGATTCTACAATGTACATTTTCATATGAATAGTTTAAATTTAAAATCAGAAATCAAAATGCGACGTGTCTCGGTGATTTTCATAACAAGAGAATTAGATGGGGGGGGGGGGGGGGACTTATGATGCTCACTGTATAATGCGACGGCCGAATCAATGAAAGAAAAATTATCCACAATACATTCGAGCAAATAGCGAATTCGATTTTATAAGTTTCGGCTACACACCGAATAGGTATAATCAGATATTCGACAGGTCAATTATTCCAAACACAGCCATAACAAAATTTGTGAATTAATGTATTTTCTGTGAGAGCAGCTAAAATCGATTACATATGCCTACGTGATTATTTTATATCCAAATATGAAAGTCATCGAGTACGGTGAATTGCACGCTTTCATTTAAAAAAAAATGAGGAATGAACGTCACGGTCTATTCAGATTCTGATTTGGCTAGTTTATCCACTAATGAACTGGAGAACATTAGTCGCAAAAACTAAATATATCCATCATGACCCTCATTGTTTCTCCTACCGAATTTCCTATTTCCTACCAGCGTGGTGTATCTATAAATTTATTCGTCCGAATGCATCGAATCTTAATTCAAATTTCCAACGAGTGTAATGGAATATATGAAATCGAATACGAGTTGCATTTTGATATTTTTGCTGATGAAATAGAGCGGGGATGAAACTGGTTGCTTGGAAAGCTCTACTATTCATTTTCATAACTCTTATTGAAGGTGCCTTTGTATATATGTATAGCATATGCATAAATCGATGTTTCATTGGAACATGTACACTGGAACGCCCGGTATACATAGAAGCCGGTATACATGGAAGCCTAATCCTTCCTAGGAACCTAAAATTGAAGAATGCTTCATTTACAATATTCGTATTGCTTTCGATTGAAGATGTTGAATATAGTTTATATGCAAGCAGATTTCAATGAGTTTTGTCTAGCAAGGGCAAATTCCAACATACCGAATTAAATTCTCCAGGAAACTATTCAGAAATGGAAATGATGCCAACCTTCTTTTAAATGCTGTGTAATAAAAACGTAAACGTTACCAGTCATCCCCAGAAGGGAAGCACAGCTAAATATTTCAGAGTAGTATTCGAATGATGCCTGATGAAATCGCAATTTCCGTCTTCATCATGCAGTATCAAATTCAATATCGATCACTAAAATTTCCTTCGATTTAGATTGACGTCATCGGTAATATCATTGAAAGATGAACTACGTAGGGTTGATAGCTGATGATGAGAATACCCAAAAAATGTCTAACGGATTATTCAAATGCAATAATATTCCACAACATATTGATACAAATCTCACAGGATCCTTGAATGTATTGTTGATATAAGTGATTCCTGTTAGATATCAATGAACAAGCGAGAACGTAAATTTGTAATATATAGGTATTCTCGCAAATCAGCATTTCATATACAGGGTGAGTCAAAAATGTGTACCAAGCTTTCTGGGGGTGATAGACCATTGAAAAATTAGTGTAGTTTGATGATTAAACTCATGGCCCAAAATGCATATTAAGGGAGATATATCCTTCCAAAGTTGATAAAATTAAAATAATTTCTCCGCATAACTTCTGAACGATGAAAGCCACCCAATTGAAATTTTGTGCATGAATGTATGTTGTCAAAATACATTTTTTCGTCACACTTCCACATTTCTGATATTGTTATAAAGGGTGTTTTCAGAGGGTGAGTCATGATTTTTTGTAGAAAACTTTTTTCCCTGTATTATTTTCGGTGAAAAAACAGGAGCATTCGATGGAGCGAAGAAAATTACATGAAAAAGGTACTCTTATTCAAATACAAAAAATTGAGCCGTTCGTGAGATATTTGAGTTTTTGTAGTTACATGATATCAGCAGATTGATTTTATTCATCGCGAGATTCATCGGTATAAGGATATTTCAGCAGCATTTGCATTTCCGAAGCACTCGCCAAGCATTAGAAGCATATCAGTTTGTTCAGAGAACGAATAACCTGCCATATTTCTTAAAATCTCAGTTGATAATCGCAGTGATAAATGACACAGAAAAACCACACGAACAAATCGACTACAACAATGTTGACTCGAATGTTGATGACATGAACGTCAAAATTGAGAACAAAATTATTCATCATGGCCTGCTAAAATATTGTTACCGATGAATCTCGCGATGAATAAAATCAATCTGCTGATATCATGTAACTACAAAAACTCAAATATCTCACGAACGGATCAATTTTTTGTATTTGAATAGGAGTACCTTTTTCATGTAATTTTCTTCGCTCCATCGAATGCTCCTGTTTTTTCACCGAAAATAATACAGGGAAAAAAGTTTTCTACAAAAAATCATGACTCACCCTCTGAAAACACCCTTTATAACAATATCAGAAATGTGGAAGTGTGACGAAAAAATGTATTTTGACAACACACATTCATGCACAAAATTTCAATCGGGTGGCTTTCATTGTTCAGAAGTTATGCGGAGAAATTATTTTAATTTTATCAACTTTGGAAGGATATATCTCCCTTGATATGCATTTTGGGCCATGAGTTTAATCATCAAACTACACTTATTTTTCAATGGTCTATCACCCCCAGAAAGCTCGGTACACATTTTTGACTCACCCTGTATAAATCCCTCTAGACACTCTAGACAAAGAAGCAACCTTAAAAAGAAGACGAAACAAGAGACTGCTCTCAATTGAAAAAAAAATCACGTGAAATGCAATACTTATATATTTGTAGGCATAAGCGTACCTGGGACAGTAAAAAACTGTTGGTTCTATAGTTAGCGAAACTATTCGATGGCTAAACTGATCTATCGATGAAAGATTTCAATATCCCAAATCCAATCTACCAAATATAATTCATTTGCAACTGATGGGCTAATTAACTAACGATCCTTCTCCTTGCGTTCATTTGGAAGATAACACTTGCTATCTCTGGGATATCTCTGGCAGTAATTGTTATGTAGTGATCATAGTTTGATATGGAACGAAGTGATATCGAACGGAAAAATTGGGAGTCCCACGCCCATACCTCAAGCCAAAAACATAATACTGTCAGGTATCAAAGAGCAGATCCTTATTTCATTCCATAAGAATCTTTCGAAGAATACATTTCTCCTTCTATATCCTCACTGATGCCAAGCAAAGTATAAGATATCATTCCACTCGAATTACTTTCCACAGATGCAATGATAATTATTATTGTAAATGTCTGAGATGTTCTATATCATTTCAAAATTCGTATTATCAAGAAGAATATGCCAGAGTCCATCTATTGATCCATTTTATTATACTGGTAGTGGATTTTTTGGCAACCACCCATTATACCCCACATCATTAGCTTCTTCATAATTCCTCCAAATATGAGCAATTCAATATCGGCCAAATTTTATCAGCATTTCCACAGATATTCCATTGATTCACGATGGAGAGAATATCCTTTCATTCCACACTAGTGCCTTGTTGCTACCTTGTTACAAAGGAATTTTCAAGTCGTCCATAATGTATTTGCTATTGAACATCTACGATTGATAGACTAATAGAGATTTCAGTCAGCACAGAAAAATATATCAACTGCAGAGTTCTTAGTACAGTGGTCAGGTTTTCAACTTATAACTCCACCACTGGCAGTAAAAACACAAAACTCTCAAGAAATCGAACTCGAGTGTGTCTGTGGAACCATGTGCGGTTTACATCCGAATAAGATTATATAGATGTCGATTCGAACAGGTTGGGCTTGTTGAAATTTACATGCGACGAGGACTTTTTCAAATCTAAAAAACGCTACGTCGCTACACAATGCAATAGATAGAGCCTACGTGCTAATGTAAACAGGACTGGTAAAGAAACGGCTTCTCAGAAATACGCGCGAAGATATTTGGTAAATATACATATGAATTATATAGACATGTTCTCTGGTTTGAGACTCGAGTTTTCTCACGCCATTTGTTGACCTAACCATTAACATTGTCTTCAATATCGAAGACTTCACATGAAACTGTAGCATCACTCCTGCTGATTAGGGAGATGGAGTAGAATAGTCATGAATGAAATATCCTGATCATTTTTCGTCAAAGAGAATCATCATTTTGTTAAATGGACACAAAGACACTTTCAATATTCCTGACGATACAAGAAATTGGCCTCTACAAAACCACTGGTAATTATTTTGTAGCGGTGTTGAATTGGGAAACAACATTTCCGAATGTGCAATTAGAGAAGCAAAGATAGAGAGTTTGTAAACCATCCGTTACAGTGGCAGGTTATATTTCAACCCTATTTCAGCCCATTAACGAATGAAATCTATAGAAAGAGCGAAGTGAACCTGAGAAATCGAACCATAAAATGTTCCAAACAGCCAAACTAATTGGACCTCCGAGAATTGATTCAACTTCGTGGTCCTTTTCAGTGGCGGGGTGAGAATTGCAAACTCGCACAATCTATGTTATTATATGAAAAGTAATGTGCTTCTACTAGCTCCGTATCAGCTGAAACTATACGGCGTGTCCAGAATGGGAACTTTCCAGAAGTCCCAAAAATATGATATGTATTTTTTGTACAGAATTTTCGACTTTTCTAGAGTCTTTCCCTTAGATTCGCTAATTCAAGAAACGTTCTTGAGTTCCATGTAATGATATAGCCTAAGGAAAATATATTGAACCTGTGAATAAAGTGCCAGTGAGCGAACGTGAATTCATATCAGATTCAACTCCCACATTTCCACATTCCTCCATATACATCCTTCGAATCTAGAAGTGACAATCTTCTCTAATTGACCGATCGTCATGTCTCATAAACTATGTTGGAGCATTTCCTTCCCGTTCAAATCGGTCGATACAAGATGAAATAGTGGAACTAGTCGTTTCTTTCCCATTTCATGAGCGTTCTCATGCCAACTTTCAATATATCACGCGGCAGGCAGTGGTCCAGCTTTCGGTCTGTGAACGTTGTTATTGGATTTCGACATGTTATCTTCTCATCAGGAAATGCCTTTTCATAGGGTAATTATTGATAACGGCAATTAACAACCATATGTAACAAGATATAATAATAATGATAATACTTTATTTATCAAAGATAATATAATCGAATACAATTAGTTCAAAGACAATATTGGCAAAATACATCATGAAAGAACAAGAAAAAAAGCGAAAATGAAAAGGCAACATCAGCGATACCAAATGAGCTGAAAGCATTTACATGGTGGTATCAGAAATGGAGTATCTAGGTGGAACATAGACAAATAATTACCCAACAGTGAATCACAAAATCTCGATAGGATTATTTTTCACATATCCAATAAAAAGTTTTTTAAAAGACTTTGCATTATTGCTAGATTCAATATGATGCGGTAGGCTATTAAATTGAACAACTCCTTTGAGGAATGAACTTTTCATTGAACTCGATCTATTACTTTTTTCACATAAAAATTGAAAAAATTGGCTGACCTTGTGAACCTTTCAAGTATTTGCGTGATAGGATATAGCTGGATGGTTAAATAATGAGGTAGAGTGTCATTCATAATTTTAAGAATGAAAGTCATGGTTTGAACATACAAAAACTCATCAATTTTCAGCCAATTCAATCAATCTGTCATTGAATGAACACTAGTCAACTTACTACAGCCCAAAATAACTCTCTTTGCTTCATTCTGAATCTTTTTCAACCTCTCGAAGCTAGCTCTAGAACAACCCGTATAAATTAATGAACAACAGTATGAAAAATGAGGCAAGATCAACGTATTAAAAACTGTGAGTTTTATCTCTGTCGATAAAAATGATGATATTCTGCACAGAATATTTTACCCCATCTTTTTACATATATAATCTATGTGATTTGTAAATTTCAATTCTCGATCCAGAATGAATCCAAGATATTTTATTTCACTCACATTCTCTATACACTGGTTATTCATCTTAACATTCGAATATAGCTACCAATATTCATACATTTTGATTTTGTTTCGTTAATTTTAAGTTCATTAATTTCAAACATATTAAACAGATCTTGTAGTTCAGAATTTATTGTTTGAATTACTTCAGCAAAATCTTCACCATGATAGTATATCAGGGTATCTGCGAATAGATGAATTTTACATTTTTATAATACATTACCCAGATCATTAATATATAATATGGAAAACAGTGGTCCCAGTACACTACCCTGTGGAACACCGATCGAATTTAATTCTGGATTGGAAATTGAATTATTAATTCTCGTTCTTTGATATCTATTTGTTGAATAACTTTTGATCCAGGCATGAACCGCTCCATCAAAACCATATTTCTTTAATTTAGAAAGTAAAGGTCTATGAAAACTGCACATATACCAATTTTTGGTTCATCTAGAATATTTTTCATATCAGATACAACTAACTGCAGTGCTATTTCACAAGAATGTGAAGTACGAAAACCTGATTGGTAACTGTGTAGTGGTAAGTGCGAAAAGTTCTATAATTTGCACAAATGCATTGATCATCAATTAATCAATGATAAGTAGCCATTTAAAGGCATGTCATTTGACAATGACAATTTCTAGAATCAATTTGCAGTTTTCAGTTGATCTGAAGAATCTTGATCTTGAGAAATCTCAAAATTTTGAGGGAACACGTCAAATCAATTCGATAGCAGAAAAAAAATAATGTGTAAGACACGTGCACGACTTCGTCTCGATCTGCGAACTCCATACTTCGTGCAACAAATACACACTTTTTGCACTGATTACACAAATAACTATTGAAGTTGGAGGCATAGTTATCTGAGCTGAGCACAGAGATAGGTATATTTCCATCGTCATTCTCATACAGATTCCCAGTGAGAATCCAGAAGTCGCGTCATTATATTTGTATTAATATATGTATAGACTCTATATATCTACTCTCCCTTGAAATCCAAATTGTGGAACAGATTTAATTTTATATATTCACAAGGTTAATTTAACAAGGCGGATTTGAAAGACAGGTCAATTTTGTATATTGATTATTCTGTCAAGAAAGATCACCCATTATTTCACTTTCCAACGATGTAGTGAGCGTTCTGAGTCGGATTCAAGGAGTTGTGAAGGAAACAGATGAATCTTCCATGAATTAAATTACGAAATTAGTTTTCGAGATTCCAAACTCAAGGCAAAATGCCGTCAGTTGATTAATCTTATTGGAAGTTAGTTCGAAGTTCTGCTGAATCTCTAATCCTTCAATTTCATAATGATGAGAAGCATAACGACTAAAGAACACTTGAAATCTAGTGACAAGTTTTAACATCAAGTATAGTAATCTTGTCTGTTCCAGGTTACTGAATTATTATGTTAATTTATTTCAATGGAATACAGTTAAACAGTCGATTACAAGAAACATTCTTGATTTCAATACTTGGTCCAATAGAATAATTCTCAAGACTCTAGGGAACTGATAACAAATTTTCTCTTTGGAAAAAAATCACATCATGCATGTCGATGTATCTTGTGACAACCAATCGAATGGTGAATCCTTGCTACTATAACCTGGACCACACTGTATAATCTATCAAAAATTATCAAAAAGCGCGGAATATGAACCTAAAAATTGAACTCTCATGAAACGAATGTGAGCCTAAATATGCATTAACCATAATGAACAGTGTTCAATATTAGTTAATACCTCTTTCTGGAGCTTCCACCTTTCACCTCCAACAAATGAAAGCTCACTCTGCCCACGCATGATATTTAGTTTCATACATTATGATTTCGATGACAAATCAATATGTCATGCATTCTAACAATATAATAATTTCGAAAATGGATACATCTCTGAGGATGAAACAGCATGTGATAACCTGATTGGGGCGAGAACATTAAAATGTGATGTAATTCCATGAAATCATTCATGTGACATACGCCCTGAGCCATTCAGGAACACAATGCCCATACAAAGATAACTGCTGCAACATAATGGAGCTGAAACTCTGATTCAAATGAGATCGCATGAAAAACAAACATATTTCATAATGATTTTGGTGGAAAAATAGAACCTCTTCCTTATCCAACATCAGCTTTGAAGCCACTGAATGGAAAGCTCATCCAGAGCGACCTTCCAGGGTTTTCATTTTTCATGCGACCCCACCGGTGGTTACCATTCTTTTATTCCTTGTCACGTGACCGTGAATTATTAAAAAGCCCTTCTCCGGGGAAGCATTAACAGTTTTCTCGGAAATATTTGATGAAATATGGCCGAAGCGTATTTCCGCAAAGAAACGAGTACGGAACAGTTTCACTTCTGCAGTCCTGAATAATGTTCGCTGCTGAAAACCCAATTAGTATATCGGCACATGGTACCTACTTGAATTGTTTTTCATGCTCATGAGACAGCTGGATTATATACGGTGTAGTCATTCGCTCTATGGCGTGGAAATTAATAGTTTACCAAGTCAAATTACTTTGCAACAGAATGTACTGGCACCATTGAGGGCTGCCACCTGTCCGGATCTTCAACCTATTTAAACGGCCTCGAGTATTTACATAGAGCAGATGTCTTAGGAATCCCAAAATTCGATATAACTTCGGAAGAAGTGAGAAATAAAATCATCATTCAATGAGCATTGTCGTGAGAAGAGAGGAGAAGAGTGTAGCATAGTCTTTACAAAGTCAGTCTTTTCATCACCAGCAGCGTACATTTGATTGTTTTGGCAGAACCACATATAGAAGGTGCTTTTGATAGATTTTCTCTTCCATATTGAATTCCTATTATTGATTTCCTATTATTGGACGAATATTCATGTGCTGGTTGAAAAGGACAGGCGAAATAATTATTCAGGTACCAAGTGCGTTTTAAGGGTGATAATTCCAGAAGGGGTGATGATCCAACCAGAACACCTCTGGTCCGAGGGATGCTAACTTCATGTGCTAACTTCACGATGAGCTATAGACTTAAAATTTAAAATCATCAATCAATAAAAACAATTAATATAGTCCGTTGCTTTTGAATTTAGATGAAATTTTTCAAATGCAAAATTACACCCACCTGATATCAAAATATGCATGGCGTTCTGGGAATGAATGACGAACTCGACCCGATTTATGTTTCTTCGATAAAATATCAGTTGAGTTTCAACATGCTCAATTCCTTCTCTATTTTTCCGTTCTTGAGGAGTATTCCAAAAAATATGACCGATCAAATTTCTTGTAAAAAAATTTTCGTGATATAACAACATTTTTCCAGAAGGAATTATGAATCTTTCATCACAATTTCAGAGATCCTATCTTGAAACTGCACCTTATTGTATCGAGAAAAGTTCATTCTGACAAATATTCTGCTTGCTGGTGATCCTAGTATTGCAAAACTTCACTTCATTGTTTCATCCAATCGTAATTAAAACGTTGAGCGCAAAGATACGCTCGCCTGGCTAGGAAAAAATTAATACGCGGCTTACAGAATTAATGGCCTCATGCAATGGTTCAGTAAAAATACAATGAAGTTGCATCAACAGAGCGCCACATGCAGTGTTGTCAGTTTTCCATGATATAATAAATCTTTATAGTTGTTCGAGGTCAGCCCCATGTTATGGACCATTTTGTTGAACTTTGATAGAATGCTAAATAGCTCCGAAATGATTCTGACATTTCAACGGGTGATAGTGACATCATAATTATCATCGGTCATAAAAAAAGAATCATTGTTGATTATATTGACTTTTTGAAATTTCAAGGTAATATACCTCCAAAGGTCTCAAAGTGAAACTGTTACTAGACCAACTTTGCTGAAGTCAAACAAATACTACAGTTCCTTCTAGAATCGATGTATTTGCAGTTAGCAGTCGGCACTTGGAAGTGCTACTTTGAAATGTACTTCCTTCTTATATTTGAAGTACCTAGTATGCATAAAATTCTAATTCTTCTAGTATTCCTAGCATTTTTACTCATACCGGCCAATCTTCACCTCACGTTTCAAAAAAGAGACGTTCAAATTATGCGAATGCCAGTTTCGCAAACTGGCAACGCTGCTATTATATAAACTACATGACCAACGGCCTTATGGGTAAGCGAACTGAACCAATGAGACGGAACATTGCAAAAATTGCTTTCCATGATAAATAGACTCTTAAAATTACGAACAGTACCTATTCTTCGCTCGGATAGCCACCAGAGTGAATTGATTCAATAATGTACCTGAAGAAAGTTACTCGTAATGTTTTCCGCTTTTTATGAACATAAAATGGCATTTCAATTCCGGTGAATCATCAATTCAATGAAAGTGACTTGAACGAAATCAGTTACGAATATCAATGAGGATGAATTTTCAATGGCGGTTTTGTGGTCGTTGAAAAATGAAAACAAGAATCATGTCGGACGGATTATCTAATTAGATCCAGTTAATGTGATCTCTTGAATAATGAGAATTGATTTTTGGGGTTCTCCAGCTCAAATGTCACCCGAAAAGAGTTGAAACAACAGATTTCCACCAATGGATGGACCATCAAGAAAAATCGAGACCAGAACCTGCGAGATTATTCTCAAATCAAGATAAAGATACAGATAAGATTTGTCAAATAGTCGAGAAAAATTTCGTGAAATCAAGAATTTACCTCTGGAATCACCATATCCAGCATCTTCATAACCTTCACCATCAGGTTACTCTCAAAATTCATGAGAATTGTCATCATCGTGATATTTATTTCTCTCATAATGAAGTAGACCAATCACCGTTTTTTTTCAATAAATTAGGTAAATAAATCCCAAGATTCAATGTAGTTAAATCGTTAATGACATTCAGCAATCCTCACCATAACATAATCCATAGTATGCCATGGAAATAAGAATTATATTTTGCAAACCGTCCGAACGTAGATTTTCTGATACCATTTTTGCTGAAAGAAATAAGAGAAGGCAGAGTAGAGTAGGTAGAAAAAAAAGAGTAGGCCAAACTGTGTAAACAGGGTGTTTCTTAAGTACGTGTAGAAAATAAAGGAGCCTGTTGCTGACGTCAAAATAGGAAGAAAAGTTCGTATAACTATATTTCCGAAAGTTATTCGTTTTTGAGGTATTTTCTCAAATTGGAAGAGTCCAAAAGAGTAGGTACAAAGAAGTAAGAATCATTTTTTGCCTACATTCCAATGATGAATGTAGGAGAATATTGAATGGAAGAAGAAAAATGCACTGGCGTATCTTTCCTGATATTTACTACTTAGAGGCGACTTACGAACCCCATGAAAATAATTCAAATGCATCAGTTATTGCAAATGCCAATAAATCGAAAACAGCTGCTCACAGCGACCTCTACCAGAAAAAAAAGTTATGACATTTCAAATTACTCACGCCACTTTCGTGGCGCCACCCCCACGAAAGAGGCAAACTAACATCAAATTTGATATCGTCATTGGAAAATTATTGAAAAACAAAAATAAGAATCAAACTTTGACACCCTGTACCTCAGAAACGAATAACTTTTGGACATATATTTATGCGAACTTTTCTACTTATTTTGACGTCAGCAACATGCTCCTACACGTACTCAAGGAACAACCTGTATACATCGATAATTGTGAGTTCCTTGTGGCATCAGAGAACTTTTGCCCCATCCGCGGTAATAAATTTGTAATTTTTCGGCCTGCTGATCAAGCGTGCCGACCTCAAAATCGCAGACGTTGTTTCCAGCACAGAATTGACCACCGGAGCGACTAAGTGCCAACAACTTCATCTGTTTCAGTTCAGTACACTCCGGGCATTTTCCACTTTCTTGCATTCATTGGAGCAAAATATATGTCTCATTGGTCGTATGCTTTCTACTGATGATTTTACTTCCTACAGGATGCATTTCATCACCACATCAACAATAGTGAAGGATATATTCAACATTTCAGAGATCTGATTGAACTCGTTATCTTCATTAGTTCACACAAGAAGCACATATCTCATATTTCAAAGAGTGATCAGTCAATCAAGTGGAAAAACAAAAATTCGGAGTTTGAAGAAGCTTAAAGGGTAGTGAAGACAATTGAAGTTTGGCATCATGAGGATATTTTTTTTTGTTTGCTACTCCTGGTGGAGTTTTTTTTTTAGCTCAGGTTATTCTCTGTATTTTTGAGGACACTGTATAAGAATCGGCCCCTTGGCCTAACAGTTCTCCTATTATTTACCTACTTGTGCTTTATGTAACTTGTATTGGTGAATAATAAATGTATTATTATTATTATTAATATTATTATTATTATTATTATTATTATTATTATTATTATTATTATTATTATTATTATTATTATTATTATTATTAAAAAATACAGAAATAGGGGTTTATGAAACCCTTATAAGAACGGGTTGAAAATGCAGAGTGAAAATCCGGAAGTTGAAGAAAAGAGTGTAATATTCACTTCACATAACAGAAAAGAGAGAGAAGTTAGAAAAGAGGAAAATATATGGTTGAGAAGAACGAATGAAAATCAGTGTTCATTGATGAGAGGAATACACCAAAATCTACTGGAGCAATAGAAGAATATCAAGAACCAAATCATAGACCTATTTAGCTCGAGGCTCTAATTTATATATCATCCCATCAACTGAAAATACCACAATGCATGTATATGTGTGTACATGCATCTATATTGGAATACGACCTGATTATCAGATGAAATATAATACACAGTTTAATGGATATCCTGCAAATAACATTTTTTCTTCTTCTACCTTCCTACTCATTTCATTTCAGGCAGTATAATTAAATCTAGTGAACCATTTTTCAGCCAACTAGTTCGCTTTCAGAAGGATTCAATTGAATGTTATGTTACACTCCCACTGCTCAATTTCAAAATTTCCATACAGATTTTCGCATCGTTAGTTAAAACATCGCAATTGGTATTTCAAAACTGCTATGAATCCATATTTACATCGTACTTCTCTTCATATTATATGTATTGTGATTTCGTTCCAATTGAAAGTGATACTGCATTGCCACCTACTGCACTCGATATTTAAAAATTCCATTCACACACATGCATGCATTCATATGCAAATATCATTAGAACGTCGTTGGTGAAATTATTGATATAACTATCATTATCAGTGCTTTATTAATTTATCGAACGAAAGTAGAATACAGATAGCGTTACATTTTCACCAACAAAATTAGAACATCACATTGCTTCTACCTACATACGAAATGATTATGGGAATGACAACAGTTTTTCTCTAAAACTATTGTATAATATAATGCATCAACTTACACCATAGTTATTCATTGACTGTGGCTCATAACACATTAATCCTCGGCTGATGACCAAACGCTAACCTTGATCCAGATCTGAAAGCTGAGACTAAGTTAATTTCATTCAACAGTACATCTGTACAATTAAAAATAATAATAAATTCATTGTCTCAATATTTCATTGAAAGAGCTCAGCTCCTCTGAATTCAAACCAGCTATCAATCAGCTACTACTGGAACACAAGTCGAGTGATTCAACAGAATATCTACACCCATCTCACTACTTTAATCATATACAGGGTGGCCCAATGAAAACGAAACAAGGTATGCATTTAACTGAAAGATCAAGGAATTGACATTAAAATAAATGATTCTCTATGTGATGTTGGATAGGACAGGATCTGAGGAAAACACATTTCTTAGATGATCATCGTTCTAACTACGAAATGAGAAATAGTGATGAAAGGGAAGAAAGCGTTACTTTTCATCACTAGCCGATTGTTTTCATAAACGTGTTTCCTCGAGAACTACTGCATTGAATTCCAAAAACAAGGAAGCGTTGGTAAGAGATTTTGATTACCTTCGAAATGATGTGTCACTTGAATCCTCATCCCATTTGAGATTCAAAGGTTGGAGCTCACCCCTCCGAAGGGTTTGAAGTGAAAAAGTCGAAAACATGCGCAAAAATTTTCCTCATGAAATGAAAATCGACCGGTTCGAACGATAACTAAGTCAAATCGGCTTTGTTTCGTTTTCATTGGGCCACCTGGTATATGTATGTGTACATGCTGGTTCCATTTGATATGTCCTAATATTTTTTTAAATTTGATATATCTATAATATATAAAAAAATAATAAAATTATATTCTTTTCTGTTCATTTCTTCTATCACTTCATAGCTTCCGAAAGAAAAGGGCGTAGCTCAATATATTTGGACATTTGGACATCTCTAATGAATTGTTCTTCCAGAAAACACTAACTGTACTGCACTTGGAGTGAAAACAGTTGCTAGAATTAGAATTACTTCCAATTGGAGATGATGAAATCAGAAAATCAAGAATATTTTAATGATGGAGCTTATTATAGAACGAAAAATCGTGCGTGAATGAGGACTACAAAAGTTTCGAAACAGAGAAACGGAATTCTACAGATATTCCATTCTCAGCTGTGAGAAACCAATATCAATAATTGTTGCTGATTATGTCTAGAAAACTATTTATGACGAATGGGCATTTGTTAGTAATCGCATCAGTCTGTAATCGTAGAGCAGCATACTACCATGTACCTAATAACAAAAAGATATCGGCACGCCGGCATCGAATTGATGGCAAAAATAAATAAAGGAATCGTGTGCAGTAAAACCCCAGGAAGTGAAACAGCTAGCAATTTGCGGATGCCTTCGAGAGCTATTATGGAAGTCGAAGAAGGCACTTCATGGGGGATTGATTCCCTTGATGCGATACGACCCCTATGCACGCTTCGCGATGTTTCATACAAACGTGCATTCATATTTCAAAATCGAATCGCCTTGTCGAATATAGGAAATCTATACACAATGGAGGTGAACTGAGTTTGTTTTCGAATCAAACGTGAAATTGATCATTCCATTTTATCAACAAGATGCAGGGGGTACCGAATAAAGTCACATTGCAGATCGTCTATGATATTTACAACACAAGGTACATTGAAAGTAAGCAATGTTGATTTCCACTAGAATATATATTGAAATAGTCCTCATATTTTCTGTTTTTTTTTTAGGAACTAGGAGAATAATCCAAAAAGAAAACTAGAAAAATAATCATTGAAGTGAAACTTTGATTACATTGCCATACATGTCATTTTTCGTTCGTCTATTATCGCATGTCGCGTTACAGCCCTATCGAGAGCGGAAAAATTCTTATATTCCTATTAGGATAGCAGAAATGCTATATGGTATGCCGTATGAACACTGATTCAACCCACCGACCATTTTTAAGACGGAATCGGGAAATAAGTTTAAGTAGAGCAGAAATGTCTCGAGGTCCACAATTCCAATCTCCATATTTGAGCAGAAGATTTCATTCTGTTCCAAAGGAAGAATGATTCTCATATCGTATGAGCAGATAATTATTCTATTTCGAAGATAGAACCGGGAATTGAATATTAGGAGAGCAGAAATGGGATTAGCTCTACGTGGATAGGTATTTCAGTAAAATATTTGGATGTATACCAATATACAACTCGGCTTATTTTATTTGTGAGATTGTTCCTAATTTCTTGCTGTATTAATTCGATTATTTTGGAAGGAATATTTGTGAGAAATCTTTGATTAGCATTCTCATGATAGAAAGGGCATATTCAAACATTATCGAACTTCAATTGTGTCTCATGACAGTGTGGTGGTGTCCTCATGATGATATTTGTAAATGAAGCCATAGCAAGCATGGTAGTAAAAACGCGATTTCGATACCCTAAGTCGAATAATATTCCGAAAAGTCTCAGCCAAATGCCTACGATTAGAGAAAAAGTTTCACTCACATCGTAGTTTCATAAAACCAAACAAAGTTTTTGAATTAATCTGTAAAGAAATTCAGGATCCAACGCAACGTTTTCTAGTTATAATAAGTTAAGATGCTACATCAGTTTCGAATGATTTTTTATAGTTCTTCCATTCCTATTCAATTCAGTTATTACATTCGATTCTATTTTGTATCGACTTTGTCATCAGTCAACGAAATGTTCCAGTTACATTTGTTATGTGTTTATAATTGTGCTACTTTTCCGTTAGATTCAACAACCTAGAAAATTGCAAAAATGTTACAATGAGGTGAGTACCATATATCCTTATATTTTTCGGTTTTCTCACTGAATCCTTGCGAAAGTAGTCAAAATAATAATTTTCAAGTGTTCATACTTCCAAAACTATCAACCTTCGTGATATAACACCATTCTTCAAACTTGTTCAACACTCAACGTGAAATCCAAAAAATGTAAAATGATAAAATAATAAACTCAATTGCTGCGCTTTTTTGAGACACCCTCATCCTGTATGAATAAAACTCGAACCATTTGAGAGTGCCAATGAAACCCTACAAATTTTTAATTTATTTCTTACATGAAAAATAAGGAAGTGATGGGAAGGTCGAAGGACTTTTGGTCCTCACTGTATACTCCGAAAGTGGCATTTTTATATATAATCAAATTCATGGAGCAACGTCAAATTACTTTCATTTTGCCGGAGAGATAAAAAATCGGGGTACAAATCATTGATGATATTCGCCATAAATTGAGAAGTGGACGGATTGTTTCTGGGTGAGAGTGATAAAATTGTGGATCATAAAGTCTGTTTTATACCTTCAAAGGTTCTCACTTCAGTGTGCACTCGGGCGCAGGAGCTACCATACATCGTAAATAAGAGTCACAAAACATAAAACAGCAATAAAAAAAGAATCGAAATTCATTTCTTCAAGTACGCACAAATAGATTCCTCCCGAACAGTTCAGAGTATTCTCCCAAATTTTCTTGGAATTTCTTCCTTTAATCTAAAGGATACAAATGCCTGATCATTCAGATTTCATTGTATAGTTTATAAGTTTAGCTATCACTGAGCGATCCGAATCGATATCGGTATTTTGGGCGATTTCTCAGGTGCAAAAATATTCAGATTCGTTTAAAATCTAATATTAGTTGACCCATCTAAAATCTACCTTGTTTTTGTATATCTGGTTTTCAAGGTTACTCATCATTATACTCGTTAGAGATGATGACTATCTTATGTTGATTCATTGACAGAACGAAAGCTATATTATCTTCAAAATGTAGTCAAACAACCCCAAACCTCCGAAGTCAATATAAAATAGTTGGTAATTTACGATAACCAGGTGCAATGAATTTCTCAACTGATCTAGCTTACCATTTTCTTGTGTTGTGAACATCAAGAAAAAATGTCTCTCAATCCAAAATCAAAAATGATGATAGGTAATGATGGTAATGATGGGATCATTTCATTTGTTTCAACCAATCGATAGCACAAAGTCGTATCGACATGAATCATTCATCAATCAATCAACATATTTCTGTGGTGATTTCTTCCATTGAATTACCCTGTACATGATTTAGTATCTGATTCACGAGGTGATTTTCATGTACTACCTGCACGAATTGATTTTGTTCATTCAGGACTTTGACAGTGACATCACTCGAAAATAGATTTTTTGCAAATCTTGTAGGTAGACATTCGATTTCTTGCAAACTTGTCTCTGTCTGTTAAAGAGTTTTTTTCTTTATATCATTATGGTCAATCCTCCTTGGAGCACAAAGAAAACACGAGATATTATATTAGTTTCCGGAAACAGTTCAGAAAACATTCGCAGTTAGCCTTGATTTCCCAGCGGCATCAAGAAAACTCTTAAGTTGATGTGAACTTTGCCAATTCAACCAATTCGCTGTTTCCGGCATACTTTCAGTGGATACACATTGTTCAAAACCAACTAGTAAGTCTTTTCACGATAATATCACGAATACGCATATCATGTTTCAAAAACAATTGAGACATAAATTTGGCAGTAAGTTGGCATAAAGTATAGTATTATCGGAGGAAAAAGTGGTGATGATGGTGAATTTATTGGTGGAATCTATCAATTTTCGGGCTTTTGCAGTCACATTATTGTATGAGTATAAAGTATGTCTCAAATGAGGATGCACTTCATACAACGATTCTAAAAACAATCTAAGTATAATTCATAGAATTTTCACAGTTAGAGTAAATCTTGCGATGAAGTAATCTTCAACTGATATGTGAATTGAGTTCG
The DNA here is from genome assembly GCA_963576655.1 of Gastrophysa polygoni. Classification (NCBI taxonomy): domain Eukaryota; kingdom Metazoa; phylum Arthropoda; class Insecta; order Coleoptera; family Chrysomelidae; genus Gastrophysa; species Gastrophysa polygoni. The sequence continues at coordinate 19,457,347 of OY755089.1, forward strand.
TTAAGACACAGGGTGGCCCAATGAAAACGAAACAAGGTATATGCATTTTACTGAGAGATCAAGGAACTGACATTAAGATGAACGATTCTTTATGTAATGTTGGATAGGACATGATTTGAAAAAACACATAAGCACTTCTTAGATGAACATCGTTCTAACTACAAAATGAGAAATAGTGATGAAAGGGCAAAAAAAACGTTACTTTCCATCACTAGCCGATTATTTTCATAAACGTGTTTTCTCGAGAACTACTGCATTGAATTCCAAAAAACAAGGAAGCGTTAGTGAAAAATTTCGATTACCTTCAATATGATGGATCACTTGATCCCTTATCCCGTTTGAGATTCAAGGGTTGGAGCTCACCCCTCCGAGGGGTTTCGAATGAAAAAGTTGAAAACATACGCAAAATATTTCCTCCTCAAAATTAAAATTGACTAGTTCCAGCGTTTTTTTTTCTGAGAACGATAACTATGTCAAATCGGCCTCGTTTCGTTTTCATTGGGCTACCCAGTATATCTCCTATCGAAAACAAAGATTCATAACATGACATACCTTCGTTGAAGTGATGAAATAAGATGAAGAGGTAAAGTTGCTGAAATAAACTAGCTACATCAAATAATGGAAATCGATGAGTGCATTAGAAAATCATCGAGATTATTCCAATAATTATCAATGGAATACATAGACTCACTTCATCCAACCAATTAAGTTGATGAATCCAGAAGCTCTCTCTCTTTTTTCTTGGGTTTTTCCAACCACACAACGTGAAATTGACACCGTGTGAACCAAGAAACATAACAAGAAAAGAGAGACAAGAGGGTTGCGTAAATATTGCATCTATTATTCTGTTACTGCCGTGTTCTTGATGAATTACGAATGGATTTACTGCTCGATACGAGCGCACATCCTACATCATTCCGTTTCACTGAGTCTTCTGGGTTGACGCGATTTATAGATTGGAAAGCAAATTATGTTCGACAGCGGATTAGTCTAGTCATGAAAAATCACCTTCTCAATGTTGGTGGACTTAGTAAGGTTGCCAATAGCAAAATTGAAGTACTCCACTGTGTGTTATTTTTCATAGCCGTGGAACCACGTATGATGAATTTTCTTTCTGTGAGCACTGGTGACGATTTGTTCATAGAACTTTTTTATCGAGCGTGAAACTTTTTGATACATCACCTTCCTCTAAGTTTCTGAGTTATTGACCAACATATAGTGACAACATGAAATAAATAGATCAACTGCGAGCTTTCAATATTGATTTGAATAATTCCAATGCATTCATTCTAATGTATCATCGTTACAGGATGAGTTCAATTGTGATCCTTGGCTGATGATAATGCGAACTTTTTTTGAACAAAATGTTCCTCTGGATTACTTCCTGAGTGATCCTACAGCGATCCATGTTTTATCCTTCCTTGTTCCATTCTGATGTTCAAAAATCATTTTCGAAGCTGAACTTCATGATAATTTCGTCAGTAGGAAGGTCAGCAAGGTAAGCATTGTCTGTGTGAAGGAAGTTCCTCGCACTACTATTACATCTTACCATTTTCTTTGTATCCCTAAGCAAATCACTCTATATTTCCAATATCATAGCCATTTATATAACATTCATGTGTTTCATTACGTGTTGCAACACAGAGAACCATGTGGTGAAGTGATTACAAACGACGTCAGCGTCCACGTTCTAGGAATATCTCATGTTGGCAAGAACAAAGATTCATTTTCCCCTTCGAAAACAATAAAGCATTCTAACTTTTCGCCATATAATACTTCCACTCCGTGTCAGCCAGCAGAAAGTCCTTCATTTGAATCTGTCCTTGGGGAACAGATGTGTGGATATTACTGTCGCTGTAATAGAAATGTCACAAAATACAGAAGTTTCCAGGAGGCAAAACCGCTCAATATTCATTGGGCGCATTCAGATGCGTCGTTTGAGTTTTCTCGAGAGATTCCTTTGTCTGGCATCGTTCAAAAACTTTCCGAAAATTCAAGCAAAATCAACTTGGCGCCTAGCGTTCTCGAACTCTAAGGTCCATATATACAAGGTTATCTCATAGGGGGTCATTAGGGCGAGGGGTGCGCGGGTAGCGGGAAGTGAAAATATGACGACACTGTTTCCCCATCTTATTAGAATTTGATTTCTGTGAGTCTTGTGTCACAACTGTCATTCATTTATATTCGAATATTTGAATTCGAATTCAGATATCATTGAAATATTTGCTTGGAAATTGATTACAAATCATCATCGTGTAAGTAATAAATCTATAATATTTGGTATTCTCTTATTTTTCCCGATGCACTCTCCACTAGTTCTTGGACTGGAATTGGTTTCTACTTTGTCTGCTACTGTTTCTGATCATTTTATCAGAATGGCAGGGGTTTTTGGAATTTGAATAGTCAATAATATATTCATGGCAGGTCATTAGTGCAGTAACATATAAAATAATATCATTTTTGTACAGTTCCATTTGAGCATTTACCTCATACTATATCGAACCAATTTCACTGCTCATCATAAAATTTCATGATATGATAGGAATACTAGCCTTATTACAAAGGTTGGATTATTCGTTCGCTGGAAATCAACCTAAAATTGGCAATCTGAAGAATCAAATCTCAACCCAAATAAGGATATCAAAATCAGCAAATAATGTCAAAAGAGATTACCAATTCTAACCAACAATTGAACAATGTGTAATTTATGAATAATGATAGCCGAAGGCGCACTGCTATTGGCCAGGAAAAAATGAGACAACCTTGTATATTTTTTTTTATCTGTGGACAACACGAAAGGGAAACCTATGATGTTCGAGGAACATCGTGTTAGCCAGCGGTGGAATTTTGGGAGAGTAGGAAGGTGTTGGAATTTTTCTTGAAAGTTTGGAGGTTGTAAGCATCAGGAAAGACTTTACTAGGCAAAGAATTCCATAACTTTGCCGTTCTATTGATGAATGATGCTAGGTATAGCGATGTTCGACAGGTCTCGAGTCTGACAGTGTAGGGGTGACCAGCTTGAGCTCGCCTGGTTTGTCTACCAGGAATCGCGCGTGGTGGCATAGTAGAAGATATTTCCGTTGAGCAACGACCGTGAAAGTACCTATAAAAAAGGCATAGATCGCCGACCTTTCTACGATGATCTAGAGAGGTCAATGATTTGGTGAGTGTAGTATCATCGACTAGGCGAATAGCTCTCTTCTAAATTGAATCTAAGAGCTTTAGCGTATGTTTAGGGGCTGAGCTCCAAACATGTGAACAGTACTCTAGGACAGGTCGAATTTGTGCTTTGTAGATCATCAACAGTTGCTGGGATGTGAAGTATCTCTTCGGACGGAATAGAAAACCATGTTTTTGTGGAGCAGTCTTCGCAATGGACCTCACATGATCGTCCCATGAGAGAGCATTGTTGGTGGTGACACCCAGCAGGGATATTGACGACCTCATATACGAACCAAAGTAATCCGAGAACGGTATACAGTATCAGGCATTACCAAGAGTACCTTTTTGGTGGACAATTGATGATGTTCAAATTGATATAGAATTTAGACTAGAAAATCTAACCTCAAAAATGTGCAACTGGCGCCCTCTATGAGAGTCAGACATAAATACAGATACATGCGATTTGTCAACTTGTTTCTTACAAAATTTCATCTTAATGTTGCCAGTGGTTTCGACCTAATCCTAAAAACTGTGTATACATTTTTTTTTCAATTCCATTCATCTTGTTTTTTTTCACTGAGCAAACCCAACTCATTTTGGAGTGTTCTACGTATGCTAGCAAGAGAGATACCTTCTGTTGAAAAATCCTGTAGAGGCTGAAATATAGTCAATTATGTTATTCATGTATCAGATTGGCCGATTGAATTTCACGAATTCTTACTTCATCCTCTCTCTTTCATCCCTTGAAAGATGAACATTGCTGATGTAAGGAATGCGGGTGGATCTAAATGTTACTTGCGATGGCAAATCTCCCAAGCCTGTCTGCCAGCATTATCCGAATATTTCAACCACTTTTTGTTATAGACATATAAAATTCCTATTCATGATTGCAGATGGTTTTCTTGCAGAGGGTCCACATATCTCGCTGAGGTATCATTTCGAATAGATGAGCCTAGGTCCTTTGGAGATACGTTAAAACAAATTATTGTTAGTTCTATTCAGTTACATTCTTTTCATTCTATAGATATGCTACTATGATTACTACTACACACTAACTCAGTTTATTATTATGATAATATTACTAGGCTGAAATTGAATTTCCCATCTAGTCCTATCATATTGATGATGTTGAAGAAAACTTAATTACATTTTTGTGTTCAAGTCGGATGAATATAAACTAATATAAACTAATAATAGAGATTAGAAAATATTACGGAGATTAGCTCACGAAAGTCTGAAAAAGTCTCTTCAATGTCAGAATAACAAGTAACGTTATCAGTTATAGGAATAAATATAAGTATCCCGGTGGAGGAGGATCTATTATTTATGATAATAATTACTATTCGCACAACTGGAAGATATCTTCTTGAGCGACCCGTCCCAATTTCCTTGTTTCCAATTTCAGATAGGAATCTGATTTATGTAGGTATGTGCATACCAATTTCACATAAATTGCTCGACACAGCGGCAAACAATTTGAATTTGTATCTGTAAATGTCTTTAATCTATGGTGGGACTCAATAGTTGGGACGGGAGATGGTTGCATGGAAATATGATGGAGATGGTTCATTTCAATTGTGATAACGTAGAAGGTGCGATGTCACTTTGACAATACAAATAATAGGATAACGATGTACAAAACACTGGTGCAGTCACTGATCGTGTTTTGTTTTGTCAAAAACGCTAACGCCATTTTCCGCTATGATGGCCTAATAGTTATGAAACTCCCCAGAAGATGGTGACATTTTTACAGATTTCTGTACACATGTTGACTTTTTGAGATTGTTATTATGTAGTTCGATCTAAAATTGAGAGGTGACCTAAATTACTACTTCTGAATCAACATTTTTATAACACTGATTGTGCAATTATCAATAATACTGATTTTGATGCCATCTAACAACTGACATTTCACATTTGTAACGAACAAAATGCTGTTATCAAGTTAGCTGTACGTTAGAGTTCTGGTTGAAGAAGTTAGATAGGCAAAAAGGCAGAATAGCTCCACCAGTGTTCTGTACATCGGTAATAGGATTGAACTTCCTTCTGATCGAATGAAAATAGACTTTTGTCAAAAAAAAACAAATTCTCAATAAATGGAAAACAAATTCGAAAAGTTGAACTATCTTCTGTCTGTGTATTTTCTTGTAGTAACCATTCTATAAGTGAAAAGCCCGAGAAAATCCACTTCTCATATAACAAAGAGATATACTAGAACAGCTCATTTTCAGAAACGTGAAGAACTTTTTTATTTTCAGGTAATCATGCAACATGTGAGGTCCTTATCTTCAGTAGACCGAGCAACTCGTGAAGCTTCAAAGTATGTAAATTGATATTCAGTTTGGTTATCTGAATCTGTGCTGAGATGCTGGGTACTTTATCAGTTCACTATGCCTCATCAATTATCTAATCGATTAAAGAATGTATAATATGGATTCTTCAATAATGAGGATATAATTAAAATACTCAATGCTTCCAGTGACAATGATGAGGAAAGTTCCTTCTCTTTTTTCATTAATTGATATGGTTCAAGAGATGTTCCTTCGATAACTACATCGATCTTAGAGCACAGATATCTGAAACATTCCTAATCTTTCAGCTTCATAAGTCCTTATTTAATATAATAGAATAGGATGCCTGATCCCAATCACTGAATTCCACAGAGCATTGTAATGATATTGTCGCCCTGTCCTGTTTTGGATGGATCTTCAATGAGTCAAACTAAATTAAATGAAAACTATATAAAAGAGATTGTCCGATTCTGGACGAAATTCAGTCAGTGACGGCGAATCAAAATTTGAACACCTGTCGCTGAAATAAATCAGTTTTCGTAATTATAACAGTGTTCTTGTTACATGAATCAGTGTAGCGTTTGAAGTGAATCTTAAATGAAAAAATCCTGTTCGTTATCTAATTAATAAGTAATTACTAACTAACAATATTTGAAAATATTTAAGAAACTCCATGTCGGAATTTCATTAATTCCAGCTCCAAACTCCAATCCCGGAATTTTATCAATTTCTGAAATCGGAATTTAGTGAAGAATATTTTTAAATATTATGGGCCTTTCTGCTTCGCCTTCGTACTTCATCGAAATGTAACGAATTTTCGTCTGTCAGAGATTCTCTTTGTATAAATTTGTCGCTGTCGTCTCCACGAGATTTAACAATTATTCATAACGGAATCATTCGAACGTCTGAAATCGTGTTTCGTTTGTGTGGAAAACAAAGAGTGTACTTCACAACGAACAATTACTGGGCTGTCGGAAGTCCCATCTTCGCTAAATGGTTTTTTCGTGACCGTGCGAGGCGGAACGTTTTTTTTTTTTGCTGTAGAGAAAGGGAGTGCATTTCCTAGTTGTAACGTTGCCGATGTTAGTTATTTATCACTAGATCTGGGGATTTTCTTGTCAATTTGGTGATTATTTTCCATTCCACAGTAAAATCTGGTGACTTCCAGATCTCGATATAGGACAACTATTGAGGATAGGATAGGAGATCATACAAATGGTACGAATGAAGAAACCGCGAACTGATTCTACAGAAGTTTATGTAAAGCCAGTTATGGAAGTACATCGATTTTTTCAGGAACGCGAATTCCACAAAGGAAAATGGTGAAAACCTATATTTATCGAAATAATCCAGGCTAAAGTGTGGAAATTCACCATCTTTTCTTTTGGCACATATTGGGTAGTCATGATAGACTACCGGCGTCATCTCACATACTGGGCCGCCCAATGAAAACAAACAATGCCGATTTGACATAGTTATCGTTCTCAAAAACGAAAAAAACAAAAAAAAACAAACGAACCGTTCGATTTTTATTTCGAGAGGGAAATATTTTGCACATGTTTTCAACTCTTTCACATCAAACCACTCGTAGGGGTGACCTCCAACCCTTGAATCTCAAATGGGATAAGTGGTCAAGTAATCATTTTGAAGGTAATCAAAATCTCTTACCAACGCTTCCTTGTTTTTGGAATTCAATGCAGTAGTTCTCGAGAAAACACGTTTATGGAAATAATCGGCTAGTGATGGAAAGTAACGCTTCTTTCCCTTTCATCACTATTTCTCATTTTGAAGTTAGAACGAGGTTCATCTAAGAAGTGCCTCATGTATTTTTTTCTTGAATCCTCTCCTATCCAACATTACATAAAGAATCATGTATTCGAGTGAAAAAGAAAGAAAAAAAAGTATCGAAAAATTTAATCCACGTTCTCTAACATCTGAGAAGTAGGAGAAGTCATCTTTTCCATATAGAAGAAACTGTCGAACAACCAGTTGTGTTAGTCAAAATGTCATGTGATTCAAGTTTGATAGCACCTTCTGTATGAGAGAAATCCAGCTCCAAGGGTGCTAAAGAAGATGAATTCAGCTTCTTCGAGTATGTTTTCGCTCCCATTCGGCTCGTTTAATAAATATAATGAATGTATAAAAATTATCTTGTATGAGAAATGGAAAGCTATGATGTCTAACTGAAATGGGCATAATGAAGAAATGTGGGGTTTTCCCTGGTTCATCTCGAAAAATAGAGGATTTCACCCATTTTTAATGCATTCCACTATTGGAGTACCGAAAAAAAATTGAAACAATATAGATCGCCTGATAAGTGCATTTTGCTCTTTTCATGTTATTTTTTTGTCAAAAATCAAATTATGTTCATTTGTTACATTCATCCTTCTATAATATCCTGGAAAACCCATCTATATTTTATTTCATCATTCTAAGAATTCCAAAAATCGGGAACCTCAGATTTTTTTCACACTGGTGATTTTTGAATCACTGTTCTGGTGATTGAAAATTCTCACTGTTGGCAACTCTGCCTAGTTATTGGACCATACAGGTAGATACTTCATTATAATTGATTGAGAATCAGTCCGTTTATCGATTATATCATTATCGATCTGGTAATCTTCAGATCGTGATCGATTCTGAACGCAGACAATGAATGTGAAGTTTCAAGGACTGCAAGATTTATTGATGGGAAAAATCATTCTCTTTAATGAGTTGTTAAAGCTATAGCAAGTTCGCGGAATGAAACTTTGGTGAAAGGTAATGTCAGTGGTTAGATTACACGTCAGTTTTCTTCCGTTCATAATGGAACAAATATTGTTTCCACAAATAGCACAAAATTTTTGGGTTTATATGTACCTACTATAGTCTTGTATAAATATGTTTAATAACGTCGTTTTATGTGAACAGTGACCGAATTTTCACAGCACATCAGAAGGGAATAATTCGAACTATGTCCAAACTACCTCCAATAAGGGAGTCATGTAGGCGCTACTTCATTCTTTAACAAAATTTTAACATTTCCATGCTTGTATGTTTTCAAATGCTCATTGTATATCAAAGAAAATTACTCCAAATTCAAAACGAATTGACACTACCACAACTATCCTACCAAAAATGGTAATCTTCTATACATCCCAGAACATAACAAAACGAAATTTGAACGATCCCCCACCTATCAGAGTATCATATTCTACCATCACTTGCCTGAATCAATATGAAGGCCGGATACAAATGTGTTCAAACGCAGAGTAAAGTCATTATTAACTTCCAGAGGTTATTATAGCCACGAGGAGTTCATGTCTTATTATAACTTCCATGAATTTGTTTGATGGAGAAGTTTAATGTTTTATATTTTTTATGTGTTTCTAACCTCAATGTATATTTGCATCATTCAAGTTGTAATTCACGTTCCTTGTATATTAATGACCTGTCCTATACATTTTTTGTACTGTCTGAATGGATCAATACATTTTTTTTAAGAGCTTTGACTGCATTGGTCATTCGCGCTATATTCATCGTTGGAACATTCAGATTTTATGGAAGATCTCGATTTCTTGTAGAAAAGTTATTATCATTATCATTATTATCATCATTGTTCTCATCATTATTATAATCATTTCAACTGCAGAAGCTGACTAGATTTAGTGTATTTTTCTAGTTTTTATTTTCAATGGAAGTGGCGTTTTCTTCAATTCGCAGTCGAAATAATGTCATATAACTCTATTTTACGTAAGTATCTGATGTCATTTAATATTCTCGTGACCTGATGTACTTCAAAATACCATATCCATATCCAGATATATGATAATGAAAGTCGTCCTATATAGTTGGTGAAACTGGATTATCAGTCGAGTGCTCAAAATACTGCTTTTTCTGATAAATAGATATAATGCATCGAATATTCTTGCATCTACGAAGGCTCTCTATAATTGGTCTCTTAACTTCAGAAAGGTACATTTTCTAACTTTTCTCATGATATCGTAAAGTTCCACGTGCCCGAGTCCTGGAAGTCTCGTATCCTCTTAAATGTAGTTATGAACTCTATTAAGCCCGAAAACTGTACAGACCTGGCAGAACATTTTACCTAACTGAGGAATCACATTTTTGTTCACATCGAGAGAGGATCAGGAGAGATCAGAAAAGTAATTTTACTGTCCGCGGTTCGGAGAACGACAGGAACTCCCGAAGGCAAATCGTGAAAACTTTCAGAACGCCACAAGTCCATTAGTTCTTTATAGAGGATACGAATAGCATTCCTACAGGGTGAATGATGAATCCACGTCATGTTTCTGATAATATAATCACACTCATTGATTGATTTCTGATTTCTTGAGAGTTTTGTCAAGAGGAATCATACTTTCATCAAATTCTAAAGAAAGATGGTACTTTTAGTGTCATGTTCAAGCGACATTGTATTTTTCAATAAGCATCGCTCACCGCATATCCAAAAAACTCCCATTCCAGAAACATATGAATCTAAATAATACAATTCCGAAAGCAGCTGGATTCTATACTGGAAATGAATTACATTAAAACCCTTGATGTGAGTACAGACTCAATATTTGCACAGCGTAAGTACATGAGAGTTTGAATCGTTTTTGTAGCGTAAGCAGCGAAGTAATCCTATCAGCTAATGGAACATGTAATAGGTACAGAGAGGTACATTATCATGTGTTTTAAAATTAATATTCCAAACTTGATTTCGAACTAAGTACTCGATAGCTATGAGCGAAAGTTATTTCTCTCAACGGGTTATTTTATTTTCATTTCCTACACTAATAGGTCCTACATTTCCAAACATTTTTTTTAATGATGTTGGATTCAAGATGTGTTTATATTTCCTGACGTCTCCAAATGCATGTAGCATTGACTGAGTAGAATCCTTTGCTTTCAGTTATATTCTTATTCTGGCCTGAATGAATATATCAAATATGTTTCAATGTTCCGCAGCCCTATAAGTTTTGAGAAATCATTCAGACAGTCCCAAGTAGGTAGAATACAGTAGGCTTTGGTCGATGCCAATTAAACATGCCCTTTCACAGTGTTTCATTGGAATCTCTCGTGTTTATACCAGTCTTTCATATGCAAAAAGCAATAATCACCATGAAATTTCACATGAAATAAGATTCCGACAGGTCTGAGGAACAATTGGAATCAGCCATCACATCACAGTATCTATACTGGATGGATGGTGGGGTGCCAGAAGTTTCTTGTTTCATTTTTTTTTTCGGAAAACCCTTAGACGAAAAGAGTTACGTTCGAAATAGGTTTCAAGGGTGGCTTTTTCTATACCCTCAAGACCGCCGGGAAAATTTAACATCATCCACTGAGTGTCTCTCCGATAGCAGACAAACGGTCTATTCAATTTCATTCATCAGACTCATCCAGTATTTAAGAATAAAATTACCTCTTTTGGCTCTTCCTTCAATATTTTTTGGCACTTATTCAACATTTTCATCACCCTGAATCTTTCCGGACTAATTAGGTAATTCACATCCTATATATCTCAAGTACAGCTTGTTAAAATAGAAAGCACTAATCAATCGCCTGGCTGAATATCCCTGTAAAAAGATTGGTACTGTTCGATACGTCAATTCTAATTATTCTATTGTCCATGGAGATTTCACGACAATCCGTTTGGAAAGAGAATTCGCGTTTATTCTTCTCACAAACCACTCTTATTAAAGTCCTTTATCCACACCCCTAATCCAATATCTACATCAGCTACGGAACGAAAGGAAAAGAAATATTCTGCCGCATTGGCAATGAAATTAAATCTTGCTTTCTTCCCAGACTTGTAATAAAACATTGTGTGCAGTGGCGGTACAGAATTTGTCACTTTATATGTCGACCCCTTCAATTATTTTATCTGGAGCAATGGAAAAAGACAAATGAAAAAAAGTAGTATGGTTTCATACACATTTCCTCAAAATACTACGACAAAATCGAGAGTATATAGTTTTTTAATACAACACCCTGTTTATTTTTCATGTTCCTCTTACAATTTCATCCATGCATTATTTTGATTCTGAGTGCAGTCGGCTTCGATCATCGTCATCGTCATCATTCGTTGGCATTACTTTGAAATGGGTTTCACATCAAAATCCGAAATTTTTTGAATATTTCCTGTTTGTGTGAAAAACAGTGAAAAGATAAGAGGATTCATATATAGGATATACAGGGTGAGTCAAAAATGTGTACCGAGCTTTCTGGGGGTGATAGTACATTGAAAAATAAGTGTAGTTTGATGATTAAACTCATGGCCCAAAATGCATATCAAGGGAGATATATCCTTCCAAAGTTGATAAAACTAAAATAATTTCTCCACATAACTTCTGAACGATGAAAGCCACCCGATTGAAATTTTGTGCATGAATGTATGTTGTCAAAATACATTTTTTCGTCACACTTCCACATTTCTGATATTGTTATAAAGGGTGTTTCCAGAGGGTGAGTCATGATTTTTTGTAGAAAACTTTTTTCCCTGTATTATTTTCGGTGAAAAAATAGGAGCATTCGATGGAGCGAAGAAAATTACATGAAAAAGGTACTTTTATTCAAATACAAAAAATTGAGCCGTTCGTGAGCTATTTGAGTTCTTGTAGTTACATGATATCAGCAGATTGATTTTATTCATCGCGAGATTCATCGGTAACAATATTTCAGCAGGCCATGATGAATAATTTTGTTCTCAATTTTGACGTTCATGTCATCAACATTCGAGTCAACATTGTTGTAGTCGATTTGTTCGTGTGGTTTTTCTGTGTCATTCATCACTGCGATTATCAACTGAGATTTTAAGGAATATGGCAGGTTATTCGTTCTCTGAACAAACTGATATGCTTCTGATGCTTGGCGAGTGCTTCGGAAATGCAAATGCTGCTGAAATATCGTTATACCGATGAATCTCGCGATGAATAAAATCAATCTGCTGATATCATGTAACTACAAAAACTCAAATATCTCACGAACGGCTCAATTTTTTGTATTTGAATAAGAGTACTTTTTTCATGTAATTTTCTTCGCTCCATCAACTGCTCCTATTTCTCACCGAAAATAATACAGGGAAAAAAGTTTTCTACAAAAAATCATGACTCAACCTCTGAAAACACCCTTTATTACAATATCAGAAATGTGGAAGTGTGACGAAAAAATGTATTTTGACAACATACATTCATGCACCAATTTTCAATAGGGTGGCTTCCATCGTTCAGAAGTTACGAGGAAGAATTATTTTAATTTTATCAACTTTGGAAGGATATATCTCCCTTAATATGCATTTTGTGCCATGAGTTCAATCATCAAACTACACTTATTTTTCAATGTTCTATCACCCCCAGAAAGCTCGGTACACATTTTTGACTCACCCTGTATAGAGAGAGAGATTTATAGGGTATATAAATTCATCATAAAATGATTTATAATTTATTGATAAAAATTCTAAAATATGGTTTTAACGGAAGTTGATATTACCTTGCTTATTTCAAACGGGACACCTTATATATTATTTTTTTTAGAATCTATGCAAATTTCAGCATAATGTCCTTTACCTAAGTCTAGCCGTATTATTATAATGAGTTTTCCTCAGTTTCACAGCATATATCTTGAGACGATTTTGGATAAATCTTTGCTTTTACATTAGCTTTGGACTTTGGAGATTAATGCAGAAATAAATAGACATAGATAATATAAACATCGATATATATACATAGTATGATGCTGCAATAACACATGACACAATCAATACTCTCTATTTATAAAAATGTTATTAACATCTGTGGTCATTAGCAACAAAGTTGCTATTATTTTTCATCAAGAATTAGAATATGTTAATGGTATATGAATCAAACTATATCGATACACATAATGTAATGATAAATACTATTATATAAGTTGAATTTGTAGTCACGAATGCTGGGTGGACAACTATTCAAGCAATTCACCAATGTCTGAATACAGCATTCAATTTGAATATTTTAGAAATAGTGTTGATGCACAGAAACAAGTTATTGAAAACAAATCAATAACTCCAAAATTCTCACCAGTACAGATTAAATCACAGATTTTCTAATCATAAACAGATGATAATGAATTTGACAAAAATTGGGAATCCTACAGTTACCAGCACTAGATCATACTGTGTTCCGTATTATAATCAATTCTACTAATGGTACATGTCAGATTGGTATAGGAAATTTTTGAAACAGGAAAAAAAATCGTAACCAAATAAAATTCGGTGAAAGATTACTACCACCTCAAACATTCAATGTGTGTCATAATCCCTACTATCAAATTGAAGACCCTAGATGGAAATAACTAGGGACATTGTTTATAGATAGGAATTCTTTAATAGCTTCACTGTTTACTGTGAACAAAACTATTTTTCTATAGAAAATGAAATATAATAATTTAATATTTTACATGAATGTCCGCAACTCTATCATCACACTTCACATTCTCAGAGCATCCTGTAATTTTTTCCTGGCCAATGATACCCTTTCTTCTTGCCTCTTTATGTCATCATCTGATATGCTCAAAGCATGAACAAGTGGTTGCTTTGGGTCCAAGAACACCCCTGGATTCTTATCTAGCAATGATTTTGTACTAGTTTGTCCTGTCACAGGTTGTGCTGACACATGTAGAGCAGTCGCCACACTCTGTATAATAGTGTCTTCTCTCACATTGGGCCCAACTGCTTTCAGGCCTTTTGGAAGCTCCATTCCATTGAATTCAAACCCATCAATATCACAGGCTCGTAGTCCTTCTAGTCGTTTCTCCCACATGAGCTGTTTAGGTTTTTCTTGATTACCATTCTTATAGTCAGTCTTAACTTTGCTCTCCTGAGTTTTGTAAACAGTTACGGGCTGTTTGAAAATACTAGCTGTTTGACGGATAGGAGGTACTAAAGATCCATCATTTCTGACCCCTCTACCATAATACAAATCTACTTTACCCACTGTCAAACCAGTTTTTCGTAGAACATCTTCTCTCTGATTTTGATTTTGATTCTGATATCTCTTAGGAAGCTGTGCACACTCGTATTTCGTTTTTTCGATAGTGATACTCGCCATTGTTTATACTTTTTCCTCACTACAACTTTCCTCTGTCAAAAGTCAAAACAGGAGAATCACTGGTATGAAAGGTGTCAGGTGTCAATTTTCCATGAACAAATGTAAACGTTTCAACAAAAGTACAGTGGCTCTATACAACAAATGTTGATTGCAGCGCCCACTCTACGCGAGAGATATAAGATAACTGGCTGTTGAGTCGGTCGTCGGTCGGTAAAGAGGCGCGCTTGAATTCGAGCCGTTCGTGATGACGATGTCTCATTGGTTCCACCTCAGTCAGTCGATATTCGAGGCACATAATTCACATGTACTGAAAACGGTAGCGCACTTTATTACATCTTGTTGTTCCTATCCTCGTCACTTCTTTGATCACGTAATGATAAATCATTTTCAGTAGCGAAAACATTGGATCCATACACAAGGACTCGATACAAGTTTCGCCGGTGCGCCAACAGTTAATCAATGAAACGGTAATTTTTCTAGAGCAAATCTCAAAATATCCATACATTCATATTATTATTACTCGTATTATTATTTATGCATCAACTTTCAAAGGTGGTGAAGACTGGTAAAATAAGGGGACTTTTCTTGAAGAACGTATCTCCAATATCTTGAAAATACTGAATTTTTCAGTTGTATTGTTTGACAGGGGATTCTGAAATGTTACTACAGTAGTTAAATGGTGTTCCACAAGGATAAGTCTTGGCACCATTTTTATTTTTGCTCAACATCAACACCTGTTTTGGATGTGACCTCCTGTCCTTTCTGTCCATAGCTTCATTGATGGTATATAGTACCTATACAACTCATACCACCTTCTCCACTAGAGAGACACGTGGGAATGAATGGAATCGTGGGAAGAATTTTGATATGGGATCAGGAAATCTCAGAGAGTTCGATGCAACAAAAACTCAAGCTTGTGGCTTCATCAGAAGAGCGGAATGTGAGGTATACCACTATCTCTACACCATACTCGGTATCACCATGAGGCGAACATTGGATTTTTTTTCTGTTCCACGTAGGTACCTTATTTACACCCCAGCACCTCCTCATAATTTACAAAGAGCCACTTCGACTTGTCCTCATACAGTTCACAAGTATTCGGTTCCCAAACATACCCTGAAGCTCTTACATTTGCTGAGATAAGCGCTATGAAATGTGTCCAAGATGAAAATGCAAAGCATGGGATCTCAAAAACGGTGGGAGATACAATAATATCTCATTCTTCTCACCGTTAATAATAATAAGATAAATATATAAAGATGAGATCGATAAAAACTGAAAATTACAGTATTGAAATTGATATTTCGACTGCAAGGAATTCAACAAATTCAAGAAGAATGTATAAGTGCTTACACGATGCTGAAATAACTGCAATCCTGCGAATAGTATCATTGAAAATTAAAAACATTTCTGCACGTATCTGAAGGACTCGAAGTATTACATGAATGCCTATGGCAATGGAATTTTAAATGGATATTTTTACGTTTATCGACCAACCTATACAAGAAAAGTACAGTTAGAAATGTTATATTTTGTTGATCATCTTCTCATCGAAAACATGATGAAGGTAAAAAATATGATCCAAATTGCGGCTATGATATGGTTCGTTATATTTCTTTCCATTCAGTTATATAGTTTTAAATCGATGTATGTGCTCAAGTGTAACCGTGAAATCTTGATTGAAATGGAAATATATATTCACTCAAACAGACCGAAGATAATGTTAGAGGACACAGAAATTGGACACTTTGAGTACATTGTGCATACCTTATAAGGTATTCTGTGGTATCAGAAAATGACCCTGTACATATTTTGAATGTGATATTTATGTCGTGTAAAATTGTCACTAAAAAAGTACATCGTCCTAGACCTAAGACCTAACTCATCCTGACATCATCATCATGATTACATCAATATCATGTGACATCTGATGACAAAAGATTATGATTTGAGACGTGTTCAATGTCAATGAGATCCCTTCAAAATTCTTTTGATAAGAATAAGTGTGGTTCTCTTTATTATTCAAGAAAATCTTCGACCCAATGGCTGTATATTCAAACTGAAAAAGAATATACCTAATAACCGAATCTAAATTGTAAAGTATAGAATTTTACCAGATTTTATTGTTTTCTTGTTAATCTGAGTTGCAGTTACTCGCATTATCTATCCTAGGCTCTGGTATTACGTGTTTTTATCCAATCTGTTGGAAAGAGTGATGACCATTCGCCATTGATATAATTGGCTGAATTCCATCGTCTCAAGTTCCAAGCTTTATCGATTCCTCATCACAAAAAATTCATTAGAATTCAAAATTTCGCTCTTATTAGCTACAGAAAACAATAGTAGGTTATTTAAAGAAAAAAAGGATAGAGAATTCACGACGCCAAAGAGCGACAAGATCCTGATACAAGCCCAAAGAAGTGAATGTTTTGTTTTTGCCGGTCACCGCTCGGTTAAATTAAACCAGTGGCGTGAGTTCGCATTCCTATTTCTTTCGGCTTTGATACGTTAATGCATTAAAAGGCAGATAAATCAGATAAATCGATTGAAAACATGTACCTATATAACTACGTTTTGCCACTCATTCTAGAAAAACAACTACAATTTCTTGCTTGGAAACTCTATCACGTACCTAATATATCAATCGAAAGGGTTAATGATCGTAAAATAGCAACACATTTTCTATCGATGACATATCATAACTACCAATATTGAGAATCCACAATATTCATCGTTTAGGTCGTCAAATTAGGATTTCCTAGATTGACGCCTTTTGCTATGCTATACTTAATGGAAATCCATACGAATGTCTTTTTTTCTGAGGTGAATGAAAACCTTCATGTCTGTCATGCATTACTTCTGGTAATGCCAAGAGTCAGTTCACAAATGTTTGATTTGTCAATCATTCCCATGTTTCATTGCATTATTGTAGCTTTCTAAAGTGAACTGGTACAAATAACTGATTAGTTTTATTATTGACTGGAAATTTGTAAGCTAAGTATTCGTATTAGGATTCAATAATTAATTGATGAAATGTCTGCTCACAAACACCACAAATTATACCAATTCTAATGAATCCTAGATCAATATATGATCCTATTCAAACTTGTGTATGAGATTTACAGATTGAGCATGCCTTTTGTTGCTCACAGCACGCCTCCCCAAACTTGGCAACAATGACCACAATAAATAATCATCAATACGAAGCTGTCGCATGGCACATTCAAAGGCATTCATATTTTATCTCGTTCAGACTCTCGAAATCTGCCACAGACCAAAATCCATCTGTCTGCTCTTCTGCCTGCTAATGTGCCAATGTACAGGGACCACCGACCGATGGATTCATCTTTCCGCTAACATCCAGTGGCGGATTTTCACATTTTGTCACGGTGGATTAAAAGTGTGACGAAGATATAAGAGATGCTATAAGAGATTTTTTTACAAGAGTTGTAGGTCCAAGAGAAGCATATTTCAAAATTATTTCTCGTTAAAAATCATTTCTGCAGTGTGTATCGAAATAAATATGGCATATCTCATTTTGAATGGGACACTAATTTTCAATGTTACTTTCTGATCACCCTCTCTTTATTTATTATCGAAAATTCAATACAGTACACTGAAGTAGATCTCCTTCTATAAGGAATCCAACCCTAATCGAACAATTGAAGATTGCATATAGCAGAAATTGATAGGTATGTTCAGGCCTGCAAACGGCATTTCTGACATTAAATTCAAAATATCTCGAAAACGGCTAGACTTAGGTATGGGACATTATACATAAAATTTGTCCGGAATTGTTAGTAAAAATGAAATTATATAAAGAGTGTTCCAGCATCTTGAAAATATTTTAGCCGAATTGCCCCCACCAAATTGCAAATTCCACCTAGTTCTCCATATATTGATCGATGCAGTTCCCGGAGGGACACCCTGTATAGCCACCAAGCCTCCAATGCCAACTGGTACACCACTGCTCTTTACCACTGCCGACCTTGCATCATTACCGCAAGGCCGTTGCCCACAAAAGTCTTCGTACCTACCTTACACCATAGTAAAACTGATTTACTCGCAGTGTTTATATTTTGTTGTTCGGCGATGGTATCGCGTTGTGCGCTAAATGTGAACCGATTGTGCTGATCGACTTGTGCTTGGCCGGTAGTGCTCGGATGGACTACAATTTTTCTACCAGTTTTTGTAGTTATTGACGCGTTGAGCTGTACATTTCGGTATTACTTCATTGAACTTTTGTGAATGTGAAAATTGACTTGTAAATGACTCGTAGTATATTGGAGTGAGTACTTTTATCAAATGTTTCTGGTGTGCAGTTCTGATAATTTTATGGTTTCAAAAATTACCTAATTTTATTATTCGTATTGAAGCTAATGTGCCATTTTCATTGCATTTATCCAAGTTATCAGTTATCATCACTTCAATTTTACCTGAATGGGTGAAGTCATATTTATGAAAGTATATATAACTTGTACATAAATGGAAAAAGATATAAGGAACTAAGCAAACCCGTTTTGAGGCTATATGGGGGGAACCAAAATAGTTTCAACCCCATGCCCCCCTTGTGATACATCATTGGCTCTTCATAAATAGATACCACTAACATTCGTTTTTATAAAGCTTTCATGATGTATCACTAATAGGGGTTTTCATCAAGGTTTCATCCATTTAAACTTTCGAATAAGGGGTTGATGGGGCGAGAGGTTACCTCTTTTGCGGGGATTGGCATTGGTACCTTTTTTCATTTCCAAAATATCCCTACTGGTGAATTTAAATCTGGCACACTGTGTATTACATGTGAATTTCAAATTTGGATCCCTTTGTGGACGCGTTCCAAACAGCGTTTCTCGTATTTTTCGTGAATAAATATGAAATTCAAATATTATAAATGAAACCACAAAGTTCTGACGAAGTCATGGATTGCGGTTGTAATAAAAATGGGCTGGTACAACATCGTTATAACGGTTTCGATGTAATCTGAAAGATTACTAAATGATAGTATATTCTGTAAACTTTGATATGACACTTTCACTAGTGAACGATCCTTATTATCGTTTGCTATGAACTATTGATGTTGCCGTTACGATTATAATGTATATAATGAGATCATTGTGTAATGGGTCCAACAATTTCCAGGGTCGCTGTTTCCCAACCATGTCCTTGTTCGTATTGTTCTCTATCCTTCCAGAGCTACGCATATTCATCTCTCTATGTTACTTTGACAAGATTTTTTTCAACTTTACAGATATGTATCTAATGAGGTATGTTCATTGAACTTTTGTACATAGAAGTTTGACTACGTTCATCTAGACGATATGCTCCCAAGATCCATTCATTAGCTTTTTATTAGAACTATTATGGATCTTGCAATTGCATAAGGTATCCAACGATGCCGTGCTAAGACTACGGAGATAAATACTTTACTTTTGACAGTGACATCATTCTAAGATTCCATACATTTTCATTACATTATGAAATGATCTTCGATAATATTAGTGAGCAATATAGGTCACCCAGCACTAATATCAATCAGATGTACCCTCTCAAATGATCAGATCCCCTGTTTACATTTGTATGTTCAACAACCTGGTCCTACAAGCCTCACCATACAAGCCGTAGTAGCGCGTCACCAATGTCACCAAGAAGAATATCAATAAGTATCTACCGACAGCTTTGGAATTGAATTTGAAGATTGAGATATTTCTGTTGTGAAATTATTTGACCATTCGATATTATATAGCCGTACAAAAAGTGTAGTGTAAAACTCAGACGGAATGCACATTTCTCACTCGTATGAATGTATGCAGCACTCGCCAAGACTCGTGCAACATTCCACCACACTATCGTATTTATTACACTCACCAGGCAAACTATCTGAAATAAAAATCATCTGATATTGAGAATTTGCATGTTTCCTTGGTTCAAAACTAAATATAAAATAAATACAAATTCAATGACAGTCGACCAACCTGCAATCATCAATACACACTTTTTTGATAGGAATAATAGATACGATATAAACAAAATAAATACGAAATCGTATTTTCTAAAGAAAATTATTGCCGACAATATGCGGGTAAAATCATTGTGTGGTGGCATTTGAGTGAAAATTCGAGTGCAATGCACCTATTAGAATAGCACTTGAATTCGTTGAACTCCAATGTAAGCTCTTCGATTATATACTATAACATAAAAGTATCTTCCTACATCATTTCCAAGCATATAACTGCGAAGAATCGGCTAGGAATCGTGTAAAATCCAAATAAATGATTATATATACCCACCTACAGTACATATTCATCTAACTCTCGTGTGGGTGAAGCCCATTGATCTGTCCATCTTGTCCGAGAAATGTCTGATCTACTCCACCCACAGAATGAAATAGTACCAGAATGGAATATGATGGAAAAATTCACATTGGCTTAGTACCTCCTGTGGTATGTCTTGAAAATATAAGGAATAAGAGCGTTGGGTAATAATAAATTATCCAAATTTCTACATCCTTGAATAGTACGACTGATAATCAAGGTTAATATACGAATCCGTTGAAAAATCTATTGGGCTTATTGTCTATTATTCTTAAACGGATAGTTAGTTGATATTTGAAATTTTCGAGGTGGTGTACCCAGAGATACGATATTTTATATTCTCTACTAGATCGAGCTGAGAGAAATTGAAGCGACCATAAGAAAGATAAGCAGGGATGAAAAATCACATTTTGATGTGTCATGCCATTGTAATGAGAAATACGACATTTTTAGTCATTTTCATTCGAATCGAGTTGAAAGTGAACAAAAAGTACTTGTCCAAGGCCTGTCCTTTGGATTCAATGTTCAATTCTTGCGGAGCATCAGGATATGGATCATATTTCAAAACTAGTGATACCTCCTCAACATTGTAGATATACTCATTTTCAAGTTGATAATTTTGACAGGTGAATTTCGATGAGCGATCGATCATCTCGAGAGAATTATCTGATCCTAAGAATTATCCCAAAAGTGGCTCATGGTGAAAGTGAGAGATATAAGATTTCATATGTAAGTAGGTATAGTGGCTCTTGTTATGTCGCTAATGAACCTTCCAAACAAGGGTACGAGGGAGTGCCTTCAGACTATACTATAACCAGACACATCAACATTGAATAATGTGGTATAAATCTTGTTAGGATATTTTTATATGTCTGGACCAACGATCGAGGTGTATCTATGTTGGGTACTGGTTGTTTCCATACATACCTTATATGTAGATGTGTGGATGGTGTAGAAATTTATGGCAGGTTGAGGTAGCCTCGATAATCGAACTTATTCACTTGAGATATGATTTCTTCAACATAATACGTGGAACTCGGCACGACAATCATTCCATTCAACTATGAAAGCTGTGTATTTGAATGTATTAACTGTTTAGTATGCTTTGTGTTCCAGTTCTCATGGAAGCATCTTCCGTGATATCTCATATGTAGGACACGAATATTAACAGGAGGGAACAAGATTTCCTATGATATACACTGGGTGAACGGTAGAATCAATGACATTCCAGAAGGAGGCTATTTGTTGATAATGAAACAAAATGACAATGAACCACTTGAATGCGTAGTTCACTTTCTCCTATAACAATTAGGAGCATATCTGAAATGTGACATCGGGAACCCCAACTTATATACACTGTGTCCTCCAATTACGCAATGTCTTCTCTATTTTTAAAACAGCGCGCGTAGGATTTTCCAAATGATACAATTTTCGATGATTTTCCGAAGTGAACTGGAGTTTTTGAAGAAACAAGAAGAAATTTCTGGTGACGCCAGTAGGGATGTGTCATATTTGTTGATTGGCTCAATCCTGTTTGTGGTCCTATTATTTTATTACAAAAATTTCCAACTAAACGAAATCTCAATTATATCGGTAGTTTGTGGAGTGAAAGACGAATGGCGATACATCGTTGAAATCTTTTATGTTTGATTATCTGAAAACAAATTTTACATACATTACAAAGGGGGATATATAGGGGGTATGTTGTATGTGAATTGTAGCGTATTACTTCATTCTTTTTCGGAAATGTAGGGAAAATCTGTTGCTTTCTGCATAATTTTCTACTTCTTTATGATTGGTACACGAAGAGAAGACGTAGCCAGAACATAAGCACTTATGCAGCATTCGATATTCGAAAATTTATCAAAAACCTCAGACACAAAGTAGATACAATATAGAATAGTTATATTTACTGTTTATAAATAATCAGTTCTGAATTTTCTGTGGTATTTTCTTATTGTGAAGTTCCATTTACTGTGACATTATATCCAGAACAGACAAAGTCAAGAGTCAAAATAACATTGTTCAGTTACTATTATGAACCTACATGATACTCATTTTCGAATGAATCAAACCAATCATGAATTGGTTATTTTTAGCACTTTGAAACATGTTGTTCCGCACGAAACTAGTAAAAATGAAAAATTGAGAACTTTTTTATATAATCATGCAACGGCCGCCATTCCATATAATCGTAATGAGTTCCGGTTATTGATTCTGAATCACAGAAATCACAGAAAGGGTCAAGTTCACCTTTCAAACACATTTCAATCGTTTCATATGGATAGAGAAAATCATACAGATATTAGGTACATCAAAACATCACAAAGGCTTTGGAAATATATCTGAAATGTGACATCGGGAACTTATATACACTGTGTCCTCCAATTACGCAATGTCTTCTCTATTTTTTAAAACAGCGCGCGTAGGATTTTCCAAATGATACAATTTTCGATGATTTTCCGAAGTGAACTGGAGTTTTTGAAGAAACAAGAAGAAATTCTTGGTGACGCCAGTAGGGATGTGTCATATCTGTTGATTGGCTCAATCCTGTTTGTGGTCCTATTATTTTATTATTTATATTTCATATATATTATAAATTTATATTAACTATTTTTTGGAGAAGATCAAGTCCAGCAATTGAGATACATAATTTGATATCATTAAATACCTACATCGTAAAGTGAAGCTTTGTCTAGTAAAGCTCCTACACCAAGCTCTATTATGTTAAAATATATATAGGATGTCCTGAGGGGCGTTCTATTCAAGAACAACAATCATATATTCAGTGTACCACAGAAAGTATCATCCTGTGGAAGATAACAGTATCTGAAAAACGAATTTGATATGACTGAAAACAGTTTGTTCATTCAACAGTTTGTTGCATCTCGATCAGAGTCCTTTTATGAGGTAGGTAGATACCCCGTGCCTCATTAATGATTTCAAAATATTTGATATATGAATACTTTTAATCAAGCTCTTAATAGTATGAAGAAAACGCTAAAAAATAACCAGCCCTTGCAGGAAATGATTTTATATGTAAAAGGCGAGTGAAAAGTTATTCTTCGTGATCGATATCGATTACTGGATGTTAATAGGTACAAACTGAAACACCCTGTTTGTGTATCTAAGCCAACCTTGATAATGAAATCTTTACAATTACCGAGTTCCATAATTTGTTTCATATATTACTTACTTTATATAATAACTGTTCGCTATTTTTATTCAACTGAATGTTGAGGTCGCTGTTAAGCTCACGTATTGTATAAATAAATGCATAATTTAGAATGAAATGTTCGATACGTGGTTCTCCAACGTGAGTGGTGGTACAAAGTAAAGACTGCCGTTATGAGAGTCACGTGGATTCTGAGTAGAGTGTCTCTCTAGTCAATGTCTATATGTTGAAATTTTAATGAATTTATCATGCACACGCAGCTTTTCCATTCGTTTTTCCAAGTTTTTTATTCAAATTTCAATGTTCCATGACTTTTTCAATTTTGTATCGACAATGGCACTAAAATCTCCATAGCTAGTTGATGTTGTGAAACCTTAAAATCAACATCGGGTTATGAAGAGTATGTAGATATTATTTTATACCTGATTCACAAAATGGTTGATGGTTCAATTAGACAGAAACGTATCGTATTAATAAATTAGAAAAATAAAATAAGATCAATGGTTAGAAGTTGTCAACGTTTTCGCTACCAATAAAAATTAGTTCGAACAATAACTGATGAAATTCTCAAGTTTGACCTAATTGCATTCAACACAGCCCAATCTCCAAATTTTTGGAAGTGCTGAAATCGCACAAGCCTCAAGAATTATTTTATTGACTGTTGATAAAAATTGTCACATGAAACAAAATCAATAAAAGAAATGATCAGTAGTGTCTCAGTTCAAAATATGTTTTTCCTTACTTTTCTGGAGATCTATATAACTTGTCTACGTCCCGTCATCGATGGCAGCCATAACTTCTTTGTTAACATCAACTCACCTCTCTAAGACCTCCATCAATACAACGTACTTACTATGATGGGAATGGAAGAAAATATGAATAAACGACTTCCATCCAATCAAATTCAATCGAATGAATGCACCTGAAAAAATCTCCACTATATGCAGGAGGAGACTGCTATAACCTGAATTCAAATTCACCCTGAAATCATTCTTGATAGACAATTTTTTTCTATAGCAGAGTTTACAGACCGATTTTTCCTAATAATCGTAAGGACATATTGTGCTCTGACCTTCAGAATGTCCTCTATTTTATTATACTATTACATACCTTTATTTATATTTTGACCATATTTGGTATTGTCAGTCTCCATAAGTGTATATTTTGTGATATTTCTCTGAAAATCTATCTTTCTATGTTCTCATTCTACAGAAAGAACGAAATCTTCAGAAATTCCATTATTATTACAGGTCTGGAAGCTTGGGGTCCGCGAAGCCGATCCTAGATATCGAACAAGGACCGTCAGCTGCCCACAGCTGTGGAGACATGTCGTCAGCTTCAGACATGGACACCCTAGAAGATGCCAGGCGGCTGGTGAGGGACCTCAGGCAGAAAACCAGAACGCAAGCCCAGCAGATCATGGCTTGGAGACGGGCATACAAAATGCAGGTAATACTCGAAAAAGTTACCAACATTCACCCTCTCATATTTCCGTTTGCAATGTGAGTAATAATGAGTCGATTTGAATAATTTTGTCAGATTTCGTGGAGGACTCCACCATTCGTCAATCTTACATCTTCGTTACTTTTCATCATTAATAAACTATAATAATAAATATAATAATACAGATTCATTTCAAATGCTAACATAGGGTTTTTCCATCTTTGTAAACGAAACTCATATCCATATCATATATATTCTGGAATAGGCGTATATGAATTTCATTGATATTATTTGATTGGGCCGAGTTAGCGATTTTCTCATGTTTCAAATGTCTTAAGTATATTCAAGAGTAAGAATCATCTACGAATTAAATATTTTTCTACAGTTGAAATCCACTGTTTCAATAATAATACTTTGAAATAATCCAATTTCATCCACCTCAGATGAAGTTGGATGCTTCAATACCAAAAGAAGGAACAGGTTTTTTCTCTCTTGCCAGTCCCATCTTCGAAGAATTCCACCCACCGAGCTGGATAAAATTCCTCAAAGACTTTGAGTGGTCTCACGTCATCTTTCTGAAATGTTCTTCGAGGTTAACCTGAATGTGGGAGCAGAGCTTTTCGATCTTTACGCTCGGGCTACTAATGTATGGCTTTCAGAGCGTCATGTCGTTTGTGTGGACTGAATGGTTTAGGAACAAGCAATAACTATAAACAGTCATTGTCTGTTTGTTGGTGCCTAAAAGTGAAGAATTCTATTTAAACAGTGAGCCATCTCCACGAAATCATTGTCAGAATTTTGACAAGGGTTTGTTGTTATTTGTATGCTTTCGTTCATTCTCTCATTTTACACTTTCCATGGAACTATTCCTTTAGGAGGGGGTACAAAAATTTACAACTAAACGAAATCTCAATTATATCGGTAGTTTGTGGAGTGAAAGTAGAATGGCGATACATCGTTGAAATCTTTTATGTTTGATTTTCTAAAAACAAATTTTACATACATTACAAAGGGGGATATATAGGGGGTATGTTGTATGTGAATTGTAGCGTATCACTCCATTATTTTTCGGAAATGTAGGGAAAATCTGTTGCTTTCTGCATAATTTTCGACTTCTTTATGATTGGTACACGAAGAGAAGACGTAGCCAGAACATAAGCACTTATGCAGCATTCGATATTCGAAAATTTATCAAAAACCTCAGACACAAAGTAGATAAAATATAGAATAGTTATATTTACTGTTTATAAATAATCAGTTCTGAATTTTCTGTGGTATTTTCTTATTGTGAAGTTCCATTTACTGTGACATTATATCCAGAACAGACAAAGTCAAGAGTCAAAATAACATTGTTCAGTTACTATTATGAACCTACATGATACTCATTTTCGAATGAATCAAACCAATCATGAATTGGTTATTTTTAGCACTTTGAAACATGTTGTTCCGCACGAAACTAGTAAAAATGAAAAATTGAGAACTTTTTTATATAATCATGCAACGGCCGCCATTCCATATAATCGAAATGAGTTCCGGTTATTGATTCTGAATCACAGAAATCACAGAAAGGGTCAAGTTCACCTTTCAAACACATTTCAATCGTTTCATATGGATAGAGAAAATCATACAGATATTAGGTACATCAAAACATCACAAAGGCTTTGGAAATATAATGTTGCGGGAGGCTTCGATTTGTAAGGTATGATTATTTACGATCATTCTATTTTCAGGAATTGCTGATATCGCGCTTACAACGCGAAAAATGCGACCAGCTGAAAGCTCTCAGCTCGAAGCTACTCCTATTCGAATCGAGACTGATCCGCAAGCAAAAAGACATATCGACCATGCTCAACGTCAGAGAAAACATGATCCATCGCCAACAACGGATAATCGACACGCTATCGAACCGACTCGTCGACAACGGCCTGGAAATACCAAGAACCGAAATGAACGAATTAGAAACCAACTTCCCCGACTTGGAGTCACTCAACGACTCCGACAGCGCAGTAGTCCTCGAAGACATCGACTCTGACAGCACCTACCACGCGCCCAAGTTCAGGATAAACACCGACGGCGTCACCATAATGCGATCCATCTCGGACGCCATCGACCCCAACCTCAAGTACACGTCGGTACGGCGAAATAACGGTTTCCTCCGCAGGCCTGAGATACTCGAAACGGTCTACAGTGTCGAGGAAGACGCAGACAATGATCTGGAGAATAAAAACGACGCCAACAGGAAGCGAGAAACTTTCGCCACTCGCGGAAAGTCTCACTGTAATGTGGAAAGCCTAAGCGTGAAAGACAAATCGCAGGAGGAGAAGATCGCAGAGTTTCCCTCGTGGCCATATAGTAACGTAGACAAGAATATCGAAGAGCACACGGAGGAGAGTCCGAAAAATCAAGTTAAAACTTATAATCGTGTAATGTCCAATCACAGATCTGTCACCAAACCCAAGGATGTGAAATATAAGAGAATAAATAAAGCAAAATCGAAAAGCCTGGAAGAACTGAGAGGGAGACTCAAAAACTGGGTGGAACAAGGAAGTAAGCTGAGTGGCCTAACACTAGAACATAGCCAGAGTTATGCTTAACCCTCTGCATAATCAAGCTCATTTCGTCTACCGTTGTCGTTCTAAACTAGTTCACGCTTACTAGCTTTCCTATTTAGAAGGACAATGCATCAGCTCACAATTTTTCCCGTAATGGCAATCTCTATCGCAAATTCAATGTCTAAAATTGATGGTGCATATGTGTACATATTAAAGTGGTGTCGTGCCATTTTATACCTATTTTACTCTTGATATTCCCCTTGTCGGCGGCTCGCTGCATCATTTTTAGTAGATTACAGAATTCAAAGAGTCGCCATGCTTCTTCAAAATGAAGAAGCATTAATCAGCAAGTTGATTCTGAAAAGTATCACAACTCTGTACATGTCAGTATAAGAACAAATTGTTGGGCAGATTATGTTTCTTCTGATTCAGAAATGAGCACCTATTTGATTAAAATCAATTGAAATTTTAAGCTTGATAATTTTGTATAAATTTTTCAATGAACCAATGAAAGTCATTGCTTCAGCTACAATGTGATTGTGTGTATAGAGAAAGCATCTATTTATTCCTGTAATATCGTATATTATTATTAGAATAGTTATTATTAGTTTTTAAGATTTGCTGAAAGTGTGATATTGTTTTTAAAGTATTGTCCTTGTGAAGGAACGAATATGACATGAAGTTGTCCAAGGTTTTTGAAATACTGCTAGATATTTTGTGTAAGGATAAAATTTGTTACCAAATGAGAAAAGGACAATCTTCTAAAATATTTGTTCTTGCCATCATGGTAAAATTAAAAATTTATCAATATATTCATTTACATTTTTAAATTTTGAGAATGCACTGATGATTTTAAGTTCCTTACCATGTAAGATAAAAAATTAAAAAAAGTATGCTGTAATTGAATAAGGCTTTTTCATCACTCAACTCTGACATATTTCTAAGTGAATATTTCAAATATACAATCATTTTGTAAATGCTTGAAGATTCGAGCCTTGTTGAACTATATTTTGCCATGTGTTTCATAAACTTAAGCCTATTAGTTTTTATCTAAATGTATTGAAAAAATCAGCAAGCAATCTTCTATTTGCAAAATTCATAATAAAAAAATCTCATCACCACTTTGAAATTATTTATTGCTTCCTAAATACAAAACTATAAATAATTTGCAACAAACCATTCAGATAAGCAATATTATGAATTATTAATAAAAGCTGCACACGTAAATTATTCTTCGTTATGCATTGAAAGATAAAAATATATTTCTCTATTCTTGATTGACCGAAAAAATAATTTACGACGGGCATTGTAATAATCAAAACATCAAAAACAAAAATACTCAATAACAGCCTTGGTTTGATTCACAGATTTAAAAAAGTAAAACATATTTTTAACATCATAATTAAAATACGAAAATCAACAATGAAGATCAAAACGTTACATAAATGACAATATATGTATACCTACACATGAAAATGACAGTTGAATTTTGGATGAATAGGAAAGAAGTTTGGTCATTAGAGAGTAGTGAATTCGTTATCAATAATTTTCGAGATACTTCCAATTATTTGGTTTTCAAATGTTCCTATCGGATTGAGAACAAAAAATCAACAATTCTCCGTAGCTAGTTTTACTATATCTCATTACAGCCCTAGATTCACTGATGCGCATGAGAGTTGGGACTGATCATTTGTAGCTGTGATATCACGTTTCGAATTTTTTTTGCGGTCCTGCATTCAAGCCACGATTCAACCTGTCAATATTTTATTGAATATAACGGAATTTCTAACATCATATTGAGACATAAAAGGTAGACTTGATAATTGTACAATCAGCTGTATAAAACCATTAATACAGAATCAGGAGTAGTCACTTGTTAGGTCACTTCTAAATCTACAATCAAAACAACTATTTCAAAATAACAGGGTTATTATATTCAACAGGGAAGTACTCCTCGAATCCCTTAATAATGACATTCATAAGAGTGCAAACACAACAGCCCCAACATTTCGATTACCGAAAAATAAAATTCATATATATGAGGAGAAAATAGAGTTACTGCTACAACCAACGATGACATTGAAACTGCAAATATCATATTCTGTTTATGTAGGAAACACTGGTGCAGCTACTTTGTGTATTTGCCTATCCAATATCTTCAATCAAAACTCTAACGTACAACCAACTTGATAACAGCCTTTTATTCAATATAGAGGAAAATCATTCATATGTTTGTTGTTAGATGGCGGCACAAAAATGACAACAAAATCATTATTATCGATGATTGCACAATCAGTGTTATTAAAACGTCGATTCCGAATTAGTAATTTCTGTTACTTCTCAATTAATGATCAAACTACATAATCACAATCTCAAAACATTACCTATGTGTACAGAAATCTGAAAAAATGTCGTCATCTTCTGGAGAGTTTCATGACTATTATGTCATTATAACGGAAAATGGCATTAGCGTTTTTGACGAAACAAAACACTATCAGTGACTGCACCAGTCTTCTGTACATCGTTGTTCTTGAATTGATGTATTACATTTGATAACGTTTCGAAGATCGTTTTCAAGTAAAATAATTGCACAGTTCAATTACAGGTATTTGATATTGAATCCTACAAATTGGCAACCTCGTAGAGGTTTTAATGAGGTGTTACATATCACATTCTGAATATGTTTGATAATTCAGTGGTTCAATAACAGATTCTTATAATACTTTTCGATATTGAATCCCACTAAATAATATCAAACTACGGATACTCCCGATCTTACAATAACAATATTCATATTTGATATTTAAAACTGTTGGTAGCAGTGCACACTTTTATCCGTTACTCTCCAATCAAATCGATATCTGAAAGACAGTCTATCTTTCTACAATGAGGTCTATTTTCTGTTTATAGACTAATATCACTTGTTCAATACCGCATTCGGGAATAAGTGATACATCTTTCATTTGGGATACTTTTCCAACAGCAATCGATGTATTGACAAGTTGACATTGAAATTTCGATCATTTCTTTTGTGTTGCAAACCATCGCCAATATTCCATGATATTATAATCAGCACTAATTATAATCACCAGCTTCATTCTTAGTGAATATTGATTCAAACTAAAAAAATTCTTCATGAAACATGTTTTATAAGACTGTTGAAGATAATAACCTTGCAAAACAAAAGAAATTATACAGAATTCTTTGTCCACAGCCATCTCTCAGAGCAGTGAACAAATGAAATGTCATTATCATGCATGGATTATAATATCATCTTTTTGGGCAAAAACAACACAACTAATGTTTTCACCATCTTCCTTATTGTTTAATATTGACATAGACCGATATCTCGAAAATCAATGACTTCGAAATGTTTGTTAACTTGATGAATGAGATTGAATTGACTTTATTTTATAACCCAACTCTTATTCCATTCAATCAAAAGTGTTCACCGTTTTTGATACGGCCATGGTTGTCATATCTTAAACACAGTGTATAGCCTTTGAAGATAAAAAAAAAGTGTAGGTTTCTCATTTAACCAAGTATGAAGAAATGCAATTCCAACTAACATTGAATGAGACAAAAAACATGGAATAATTTAGACTAATACATTTATTTTGGTGTACAGAAAAATATCGCATCAATACAATCCGGGGTTAGTTTTAATCATTATCACTACCTCAACAGACACTTTTCCAACTCTTCAAGGCACATTTTATAATATAGTTCAATTAATTAAGATAATCAAAATAGAAATATGTATGCGAATATCATGTTTTCGATCAGTATCACTGTCAACGATATTAGCAGGCTGGTTTCATTCTAATTTGAATTCATCATCGATTCAAGATCCTAAACTACAACAATGAGAGAAAAAGAAAACTACTCAATACCCAAAAGAGTTTAGAAAATCACTCACTTCATTTTGAATCTCATACAAGATAATTATACAAGAATTGTCCATTGAAAATTCATTTTGAATAATGGATTCCTTTTCAGAATCAATGGGGACACAAAAAATGAAAATAGAAAAAATTGCATTTCTGCAAATATAAATATTTATTGAGAATCGATATATTTTTTATTCAAGATGTTCCTAGGTTTTGTTGAATAAGTACATTAAAAACATTTTGAACCCGACTAGAGCACCAAAAGAATCCGTTGCGAACATTATCAGGTAAATCAATAATTTGGCAGTATATCGACAGTTGAATCACAAGAATAAAATGATCAATCAATGAATATCACATACAGCAACTGTGCACAGCGTACGCCACTAACTATTAAATAGACTGAATAACATATATTAAGTGTCATGTATCTGCAAAAATATAAACTCGGCATCACAAGAGAAAAAATAAAGGATAAAAATATTCGATTCTTGTTTTTGGAATATTAAGAAATAATGTTACTGACTCGCCTTTACAAAAGTACACCTTTGCGAAAATATCTTCAGCACGTTGGATTCTTCTGCTTAATTGGATTTAAAACTTCGTAATATCATATACACCCTGTGGGGAATGCTCATTATTGGTCTGAGAGAAAAAAACGATTTATATCGTTACATATATATATATATATATATTTATATAGTTAGAAAACCGTTACATTCCTGCATGAATATTTTGCAATTAAGAAACATCACATACTTTGAATAAGGAAACAATATGATAAGTGAGTGTTTGAATCAAACAGATATAAATTTCCATAATATCACTGAGATTCAGTATGGAGATCCCTTTTTTTATGAAAAATAAACCCACCGCTGAGATAAACAGAATATACCATACCTCACGACGCACTGTATAGATATTTTTCAGTTATACAAGGGTGTGACGGTGGTCAAAGTTATTCAGTCTGTTTTTTTTATTTGGCGGCGCACCTTCACTCAACTAAGAATAAAAAATTTCAATCCGATCCGAACTGGATACGAATATGTTGATATTATTTTCCCATTATACCAATAGCAACCTATAAGTTATTATTATCTATTGCAGAACTAATCATTTTGTTTTCCAGTAAAGACTTTCGATCATGAAAATCTCAACGAGTAAAAGAGAAAAAGTACTACCCGGCCATGAAGAAATATTCGAGGAAGTATCGAAGAACTATACGAACATAAGCGGGAGAGATAGAAAGGCTGACTTCAACTGTTTGGATCGTCGTGTTGTGGAAATTTACTCTTCAAACTTTACAGAGTGTACTTTTACCGAAGATGTTTTCGAAGACAGCGCAGAGTTCTGTTCTGCGACTTCGCCGTAATACCCGATAAAATGTCGTATTGGCTGGACACCGACTGCAGCAAGGAAATCACATTCGTTACAAATTCAACGATTTAGAAAGATACGTCGAGATGCAGGCGAGGACTTAGGTGGAGAACAAAATGATTCGGTCTGCAACATTATTTCTCAAATGGATGGAAACGAATGTGCGGATTTCAATTCGTTCGAACATCATCAATATATTCGTCAATACAATTATATGTAAAAATTTAAGTCAATTTTCAAAATTCAAAAGAAGATTCCATTAAATATTTCCGATGAAAAAACCTGAACGTTCTCTAGAATTGATTCGAGAAATGATGTTCGATATTCGTAAAAAAGATTTTGTTTACTTCGTAAATAATTGTATTATAGGTTACTGCAGTGGGTAAAAAATTCAAAATTATCTAGCAAAATCTATTACGACAAAAAGATTCCACAACCTTAGGCACAGCATAGTCAAGTCCAGCGATATCCAGAATGTTTGCAGAGCCATCTGCAGCTTCAATATGAGGCGATGACAGGCAAAAATTAATCAATCTAAAATAAAGTTTCCTAATAATTGGAAAAAATGGATATTCTCATATAGTGAAAATGAAAATGCTATTACATAGCACCTAACTTCGATAATGATTTACATTGATTCACATAAGTAGTAAGTTATGTTTTCTGATAGACCAAGTTACTTTTTTGTTAATTTTGAAATCAGAAATTCCTTACTACTTTCTAAACTGAGATCAAATATTTTTTCGACACAGGAAAATCTTACTTTATATAGTAATCCCAGCAAAGGTACTTTGCAAACTTGAAAATAACATACTAACCTTGAGTTTGGAAGATTAACCTTCTTCCTATATTTCTGAAGCGCATCAGTTGGTTTTATCGTTTTCTCCCTCAAATCTTTTGGAACAGAAGCATAATATTCTTTGTGGTGAACAAAATTCATGAATACATCAACATGCTTCTTTTGCGAAGTAGCCCACTCGATCGGAGCTGATAGCAACAAATACTTGTTTTTGTTTTCTCTCAGTTTCTGGACATGTTCATAAAGATGTCCCTCTGAAATCATATAGCCAGCTCGTGCAGTATAACTTACAATGCAACGAGATATCGAACATAATTGTTATGTTACATTATTCACAACTAATACTAGAATTGGTATCTCCACTTATGATTATCATACTCGTTACACAGGCTAAAGTTCGTTGGATTCAATAAGAAAAGTTGCTAGATACGACTAGAAGGTAACTGGTGTGATAAACACTTACTTTTATTTAGTTGAACAACAGAGATTTCTTTCTCTTTAAACACGGCAACAGTAACATCCTTTTCCACTCTCAACATATACCAAGCAAAAGCAGCTGCCGCCTCCACACCAGTTATATTTTTATTCGATAAACAAGGAGTGTCCATTTTATCTGTTGTGTCGATAGTGATAAAATATCTCTTTCCTGTGCTTTGTACGTTGCTACAAGAAATATTCATGCACTTCTGTAGGTTATTGAGAACAGTAGGACATTTCGCCTCGTTTCGAGTTTTAAGTTTCTGCAGTTCGTCATCAGTGAGTTTTTTGTCTACTGTCAGATGTTGCAGCAATTTTGGATCCAAAGGTCTGAGGAATAAAAAAAAGATCATAATTACACTGTGGAATAATTACATCCTAGAATAGGAATTTGAACATTGATCATAATCATTTTTATGTAATACTGTAGTTGAATACTTATGATACAAAGCATGCTTATGAGCCTAAGGATGAGCTACAAGAATTCAAGTTATACAAGAAAAATATACCGGATTCCATAGTGAAACTAAATCTGATGAGACTGGTTACAGTATTATTCGACGAGCCATATCATTATGGTAGGCAAATCGTGAACCAAAGCAAATTATATATAGCCTTCATATCCCTGCAAAATATTTTTCTTTGTAAACGACTGAACTACAACAGAAGTTGTCATTGGTTGATCAACTGACGTTGGAAATTATCGTGTAGATCATGAAAATAACTACAATTATATCTCCCACTAGGATATCAAGATACATAACGTATTCAACAAACAAATTCTTTCACTTATAAGCTTCAGTAATGCAGGTTATCAGCTCATGTAAAATGTCACAGAATGACATTTTGTCTATTCATAACGCAGATGTGAGTGCTTGTATTCGGAACGGGGTTGTTTATGCAACCTATTTTCCATACCTTTGAACTTTGGCTTTAGAGTGTTATTTTGAGATTTATTCTAAAGGGAAGCATTTTTCGCCAGATCATAGCGAATTTGGGATGTAAATCGATATGAACTTCCTTCATGATGAATTTTTTCAGAACGGTCAACATGCATCATAAGTATTATATTTGATGTGTGGGAAATAAAAAAAAATTGGCGTATGCGTGCGGGTTCGAGAGAAGGATCATCTGAGTTTTTCAGTGTGATCCTTATAATGAAGTAGTACATAGTATTTTTAACATTGTAAATTATCACCAATTTGGGACCTCTTGAAATATCAATTGTGGAACCATGCGTTTTCTCATCTTCTGATGATACGAAAGGAAGGAAAACTTATAATGTAAAAGGAACATCATGTTAGCCAGCGGTGGAATGTTGTAAGAGAAGGAAGTTCTTGGAATTTTTGATGGAAGTTTGGAAGCATCAGGAAAGACTTTATCAAAGGCGAAGAATTCCACGATTATGCCGTTCTATTGAACGATGCTTGGTAGAGAAGTTCGGCAGGTCTCGAGCCTGACGATGTAATGGTGACCAGCCTGAGCTCGTCTGGTTTGTCTACCAGGAACCCCTCGGGTGTGCTCCATACATGAAGGAATTCAAATCAAATAATAGGATCTGAAATATGAATGCAACTGAAATAACTTGAGAGTCCAGATAGGTCACTAAACAGCTGAATTTTTCTTGCAATAATTTGAAAAAACTATTTTTTTTTATAATTCAGCCACCATATTTTCAACTTCATTTGTACATATGCATGTAGATAGATTCTTAAACAAAAAAATCATCTGATTTCCTCTAAAAGAAAATATTCTAGAGATCAATGACATACTGGAAATGTTGAAAAATTATTGATGACTGTCCCAGAACTCTCAGAAATCTTATGCCATACTCACTTTCCTCCTTTTTCAAAATTTTTCATGTGAATGAAAACTTCTATAGGATGAACTCCACTGGCTTTAACTTTTTGGATGTTTATCAAAGATTCATTCACAATAGTTTGCGTAGGAGCATCTTTTTTCAAAAATCCTAGCTTGTAAAGTTTTGGTAAAACTTGTAATATTTCATTCAATGACATATTAGGTAATACCGTATTCCAAACCTGAAAAATAAAAATAGACAGTGTTCAAATAATTGTAAGTATTTCACTCACTTCAGCTGATTTACGAAGACTTGGTTCAACATGATTTATTGTAGCTTTCAACTCTTTTATCAATGGAACTGCATCCTTATGATCCTTGATTGTTCTCAAAAACTCTGCTTTCTGCATAACATCTATTATTTTTCTTTCCTCGTCATCAGTTTTTTCATTTTGTTTTTGGAACATTATATAGTTTATCACCATATTTTTAACTGAAACATATTTAAAATTAAAAGCCCAGATTTAAAACAAGGTGATCTGGTTGATACATTGAGGTAATTAGGTAACAAATGTTTTATACAGTATTTCATCTACAACTGATGTAAAAAAAAGACAATTCGGTAAAATACGCCAATAATGATTTCCAAAAACAAAGTTTTTTTTTCTGAATAGTTCATTTGGCTTCTATTTCTATTTGCTCAGTTATTTCAGCTTTTATGTACAGTGAATAAGATGTGGTTGATTTTGCTTATTGAATATGAACCACAGAAGAAAGACACTTTCAACAATTATTCGTTCATCACACAGACATCAAGTACGATTTTTTTTTTCATTATTCTCATTGATAACCTTGCACAATATAGAATCTATGATATGAATATATAATAGGTTGGCACATGTCATCGATGCAGTGTTACCGCTGGGTTTCAAGAAGGAGTAGCTACTTTGTTGTTTTGAATAGAACACCCTGTGAAGAATTTTGTAATATGAACATTGATGATTTCACATAAAGTTTTTGTGATATTTTCCTATACCTATCTATAGCCGTTTTCGAAATGATAATTTATATCAAAACATAAAATAAAATTGAATATTTTCCTAACTCAAATATTCAGAGACTATGGGTAATACTATTAGCTCAAGAAGAGAGCTAGCCCAAGGCCAGCCAGAGTTTTAAGCCACATTTC
This sequence comes from Gastrophysa polygoni, assembly GCA_963576655.1. NCBI lineage: Eukaryota > Metazoa > Arthropoda > Insecta > Coleoptera > Chrysomelidae > Gastrophysa > Gastrophysa polygoni. Next base: position 19,494,890 of record OY755089.1, read on the forward strand.
CACTATAACATACAGGGTGGATAAAAAAACATCCTGATAATGCCTGTCTCAGTTATAGCACCACAATACAAAATATTGAAATTGAAATTTTTTCACATGATACATTTCCCATGAAAATTTTTCAAATTTAATTTACATATCAAGTTACAGATAGGATATAACATGACAAGTTCATGAATGATCCATGTTTATTCAAGAGATGCAATCATACAATGGCCATCGGAAAAACACAAGATTTTCTGCTGATTTCAATCAAAAAATGTATTTTTTGAACCACCCTTGTATGTTACACTGTAGATTTGGCAATACTGTCAAAAGCCCTTGGACTTACCCTCTTCGTCACCACAAACTTGATATAACATCATCACAGTTGCAGAAAATACAATAGTTCACAGGATGTTCCATTTAAGATATCAAAGTAGTTATTACTTTTTGATAAAAGCAGGAACACTGTACTGATGAAACTATTCTACACATGAAGAGCATGCATGATTATTGACATCTACTAATTTTCAAAATGATCTGCCTTCCCATTATCCAGATACTTCTCATCCACCATGATTTACTGGGTAAATGAGTGATAGTAATGTACGTGTCCCAGCTTATGATCTACAAACAAAATCTTTGTACTTCAAACTTACCAGGATTATCAGCTTTTATGTGAGCTAACTTAATCAGATCTTTGTGAGTCCATCCATGACAACTCTTGTTATTAGCATAAGATTGGGCCAACTCAAGTGCAGTTTTATTTTTATAAAAATTCTGAACAGTTTTCCTAACAGACTTTGAGATTTTGCTATTGTTGAATGATGTAGCATATTTGATGAAATCAAAAAATTCTTTATCTGATTTACAGATGTTCAGTGCAGCAGAACACAATTGAGGCTTGATTTCTTTCGTTGCTGTTTCCATTTTGATGGCATATGCTAATATCTTCAGTATATAAGAACGATAAGGTACCAGTTTATCTGCACTAGCTGCTAATATAATCTTGAGCAGTTCGTCATGGTTATCCTTAAGCATTTCAATAAGTAGGTCCCATTTCGACTTTGAAACTTTCACATATTTGTCAGGGCCTCCACAGTAATACTTTGGTTCTATGTTACATAAATAAATGAGGCGCTTCAACTTATCTTCATTGGTTAGCTTAGATGCAGCCATACTGTGGAAAATGATTTCTTTGGGTTATATTATACAAATTTCAATATAAACTTCATAATTAAACAATAAACATCAATTTCAAAAAACATTACATCATGCAATTGTAAAAAGAATACTTTGAAAATTTTAGTTTCATGAAGATTCATAATTATTTTTTAATACCAAAATGAAACAAATTGACACTGCACCTAAATTGCAAAACTGAAAAAATTGTTCAATTTCTTTTGAGGAAGGTGAAGAATAAAAAATGTTCTGAATAATTGAATTATGAAAAAAAAATTGCAGAACCCTGATGGAAGGCATTAAGTCTGCATTCACACCTGGATGAATTAAAACGGTAAACGTAAATCAGAAATGTATTTATGAATTATCATTATCAAAAAATATTGGAATCTGATAGATACATATTCCTTCCTACTCACATGAAAAATTCACTGTATTTTTGCAATTCCTGTAACTGTGTATTATCACTGTTCGTAAATATAAATAATAAATAATGAATACTTTAGTTTTTTATTATTATTAACTATTACTGTTTACAGTGCACAGTGCTTACAAAAGTGGCAAAGATAAAATATCAAAAAAAAATGTGTCACTGTCAGAAGTGTCAACTCTTAAATCGCAAAATGAAAAACCAACGTTGCCAGTTTTCATCATTTTCCTGTAGACAAACAAAAGCAAAAGCTGCAAACGATTTATTAATCGTACAACGAAATACATACCATAGAATAATTGAGTGTGTAATGTATATAAGATTCTTATATCCTAGAATTAATCCATTAATTTTCATTGATTTTCTCACAGAAATCTATGATTTTCCTAAATTCATGAGTTTTCTCTCCTCATTTATCTTGAGAGGTGAATTTATAATATATTGTTCTCATTGTCTATTTAATCTTCTCTATTTGGCAACAGTGGTTTCTTTGCTGTCATTACATTATACCATTTTACATTTACATTACTCCAACTACTGTCAAAAGGTTATTAGCACCTTGTAGTTTTTGTGTTTCCTTATAATTATTCATTCAACTTCATTACACATCAATATAATTGATGAGATGAATAATTGACAGTATTATGTTCGAGATAAATAATGTTTGTTAAGTCCTTCCACTCTACATATTGAGTCTAGATAAGATATAAAATATAGAAAACTGATGTGTCCATATGCTGACTAGTAGATCTCAGCAGGATTATGTTTTCTGCTATCAAAAGACTCGGTAAAGGTAAAGGAGATGGCAATCCCAATAGTTCCAACATCAGTAGCCGGCCCCCTAGTCACCAGACAATGTCAACATCCCTACAAAAAAAATTTGCAAAAGGAGTTCAGTATAACAGTGAGTAACTTACTACCCACAGAACAAGTTATTAATTATATATAATGATTTTGTAGTGAAAATCGTTATCAAAGGAGACAGAAATGTGGGTAAGACCTGCTTGTTCAACAGACTTCAAGGAAAAAAATTCATAGAGGAGTATATTCCCACTGATGAAATACAGGTGACATCAATTCAGTGGAACTATAAAGCCACTGATGATATTGTCAAGGTGGAAGTATGGGATGTGGTAGATCGAGGAAGAAAAAAGAAGCATTTTGAAGGCTTGAAAGTGGATAATTCACAAGTAGAAGTATCCGAGGAGCATGCTCTTGATGCCGAATTTTTAGATGTGTATAAAGGCACTAATGGAGTGATAATGCTGCTAGATCTTACTAAAACGTGGACTTTTGATTATATCCAGAGAGAACTTCCAAAAGTTCCAGAGCACATTCCAGTTATTATTTTATCAAATCACTGTGATATGTCTCATCATAGGACTGTTACTCCAGATCATATAAATTATTACATAGAATCTGTCACTGGGTAATTGAAATATTTTTAATTTTTCATTCAGATCTGACTTGATCTTTTATTCCTAGGAGCCGTTCTGCTCAAGTGCGTCATTCAGAATCATCAATGAGGAATGGTTTTGGGCTGAAACTTCTCCACAAATTTTTCAATCTACCCTTTCTTCAACTTCAACGTGAGACTCTTTTGAGGCAGTTAGAAAGAAATGAATTTGAAACCAATACTACAATACAAGAGCTAGATATTTTCTGTGAATCTGATGAAGCCAACTATAACAAATTTTTGGAGGGTCTGGTGAAGAAACGTAGAGAAGTGGCAGATTCTAATGCTAATATTCCTCCATCCCAAGTGAAAATGCCGCTTGGTAATGGACAAGTTGAGATGAAGAAATCACAGAGTGCTTCTATTATAATTGGAGCTGGTAAACCTATTCCTTATGGTAATTCAGCCCTCATTGCAAAAAATGGAACTCCTGGTCCTCAGATTTCAAAAAGTTCCAGCATGAGTTCTGGATTTGTCTCAAAGCTAGGAGCTACCTCAGAGATCACAGAGGGTGTACCTGACTTGAGGAGATTGCATGTCAGTCCTATAACATCTGTTGAGGAATTTTGCCCTGATGGCGGGCAGCTAACTGGATTCTTAGATGATGTACAGTTCAATAATCCAAACAATATCAGAGATGACGAACATTCTGAATCGTGAGTAACAGTTTTATTGCTGTTATATCTTATTTTATCCCTATTGTCAACTGAAGTGATAGTCACAGTTCTTGTTTAATGGAGAGAAAGCTGGATTACTGAAGATCCATTCTCATGAGAGTATAAAAATTTCAAACTTATCGATAATATTGTCTAGAAAAAATTGAATTTCTTGGTTTTTCAGTTTATTTTGTCTGATGTTGATATCAGATTCGGATCATAAGAATTACCCATTTTTCCCAATTGCATCATTTGGTGTTCAACAAAATTCCTCTATGAAGTTCAAAAAAATCAGGTTGAATTTATGGTAACCACAGATCTGGAATCAAAATATATAGTTCTTCTTGTACAACCTCTGAAGATTTTCCTTAGGTAGAGCTTATTATTGGTAGATTACAAATACCAGCGAAAGTTATCACTATCCACCTCAATAGTCAAAAGGGAGTTCTTTGTATTGACAAATGTAGCATGAGTTGAATGGCAAAATTACTATTTCACTATTGAATTGCAGTGATACTGACACAGGAAATCCTTTAGTATCTGAACTCCAAGAAGACTTTGATCCTGAAGATGTATCGATTTCAAGACCTGCCAAATTCACTAAAAGGCTTGATGTCCCTTCCGCTGACCCCTCAAGGTTAATAAGATCAACCAGCAGTGAAATAGGAGTAGAGAAAACAATGCCTGAAGATTATGATATGAAGCTAACAAATGATGAGTTTGACATTACCATAAACTCAGAAATTTCCGAACTGACTTCTGATGCCTATGATGGGTGGATGGGGGCTGACACTAAATGGAGAAGGTCTCCAGAAGGTGAGAATATAACTTATAGAATACATGAATTCACATTGGCTACAAATTGTTTATAGATAATGATGATATCAATGGTCTTTTGTCTTGAATCCATATTAAACTCGAGGGATATTTGAAATGTTCTACTGGGAAAAATGTGTTTTCCATGTAGGAAATCAATTGAAATATATTTCTTCCAGGAGGGGAAGATAATTCAGTTGTCAGTCAAACACTTGATGGTAGCAACAGTACTGCCTATGACGATAGTAACAGTGTAACATCCTCTAATGTTCACATGGAACTGCTTTCATCAAGGCAAACACATAGTCCTAATAATAGGAGTGTAAACAGTGATAGTGAAGATCCACATACTTCTGGTTCTGTGAAGAAAGACAAGAAGAAGAAGGAAAAGGATAAGGTATGTTAATGAATTTGCTATGAGATTTTAAGTTAAGTCAAATGTAAACTGCATACTCTTGTTGAATTCAAATTTTTTGAATTTGATTTCAACAAAGAAGAAAAATCAGCTTTAGGGTTTTTGGGCTTAAGGATTTTCAGGGTTATGATGTTATTAATAAAATTAGCATCACTGTTATATGGTATAATCAACAATGTTGAGTCATGATCATTCATTACTTACTGCCTCTTTTCCTTTCCTATTTGTGCAGACTGAGAGAAAATGCAAGAAGAAATCCAAAGAAAAAGAAAAAAAAGACTCTGTAAAACTTGAGAAGAAACACAAGAGGCGTTCCCGTGATGAGACTACTTCACATCATGATGAACTTGAGGAGTTCTTGAATGGTAGCTCGAGCCCCCCTATTGAAACTGGATATGAAGCCATCTAGCATATTCCAGCACTCAACAGATCCAAGTACATGATGAATTTTTGAATTCGTTAATTTGTACTCGTAGAGTTTAACCAATGAAAACAATAATTATGAGATCGAAAATGACTATTTCAACTGAACCAATTATGTTGATGAAGCATTCAAAGGTTCCAATCAAAAAAAGAAATAATATATTTGTTGGAGATGTTATAATGCTATTGAGATATAGTTATGATAAATTTCACATTTTTTCAGATGTATGGACAATAATTCGGTCGCAAAAATTGTCAAAAAGTATCGATCGTCAAATCAGAACGCGCCCATGCAATATCCAATCCAATGGGTGTATTTACTACTTTTGTGCATTCTCTATGGTGGTTGTTGATAAAATTTCTTCAAGAAGTGAAAAAATAGGTATTTTTCAAAACAAGAAATACAAAAGTAATCTCAGTTGATCTACATCTAGTAGGCCCACTCAAATAATATATTAAATATTTAATTGATTACCCATCATTCAGCTATTATGTATAAAATCAACTGGAGAAATATCGAGAATTGATAACTAAAGACATCATGTCAAAATTTATTAATATGAATATATCTGCTGCTATTGTACTTTGTGAGTCTCATTTTGTGCTACAAAGTCATTCAGGATCATTTTTAATGAACTCTTCTGAACAGGGCAGTAAATTTTCAAAAACTTTGCATAAATTGTATAAACTGTTGATACACATCGGCTACACTTGAAAACCAAAATGGTATTCTTGATAGTTTGCCGTTTTTATCTTTGTTCCACTTGAGATGATAATATCCAAATGTATACAACTATCAATATTGCACGGAAATATAAGGTTAGATTACTCAGTCAAATATAGGAAGATATGTTACAAAAATAAACTCGCAACTGCAATTGCAATAGGTCCAATGGGATATATCATCAAGATATGAACAAACTTAAAACTACATCAGAATCGACTAATCAACTTCTAGTTTTTTTTAAACACTCCGTATCTCGGAAACTGAGTGTTTTCGGCCATATGCTTCTAGAAACTTTGTTCATCATATCAATCCAAATAATCCGACATTGAATTTTCGTGCAATATCAAAGCATATTTAGTTCTCAAAATGTGTCAGAATTGATATGAAGGTATGAACATCAGGTATGATAGTAGACTTGGCCAAATATTGATCGGTGAGACAAAAATTAAATTTCCAATAATTGACATTATTTATCTTCATTTAATTTTCATTGGAGAAATATTTTTTTGTGGAATTGGGTTATACTAAACAAGAGAGAGGGAGATAACAACAGCTCCAAACCTTTCTCATTCTAAATTGACACTCAACAGAAATGAGACAATTTTGAGTTTAGATTTTTCATTTCTTGTCACATCTCGATTAAAATGTGCTTACCTATAGAAATATATGATATTTCATGTCATTGTTGTTGAATACTCAGTCGCGGTGGTCGTTGATGCTAAGGCGCTCGGTTCGGAAATCAACTTCCATCGCGACCCTTGTTCGATTCCCTGCATACACTTGGATGTTTGTATATGTATGTTTCCCTAACCCTGCTCATGTTCAGATTTCTGGGGCGTTGGTTCCACCAATCGTAGGATTTTAATTGTAAAATAAAAATAGAAGTGAAGTACAATAATTCTCAAGATGTACTTGCTTCCGGTGTAAGAAGATAGATACTTCGTATGTTTCTATAAATATTCAGTATTTTTTGTACCTAATCAAGTCATCAAGTGAATAACATTATGGCAGACACGCAGTTTTTTCAGTCAAGCCTTTTTAAGATGAAATATCTCAATATGCATCGAAAATGTGGCAAGCTAAATACTGTTTGTAGGTTAATCGTGGAAGTGGTATGTCCATTTCCCTAGATTTCTTTTGAAACTGTTGAAAAGTTTATGATTTTCATGCACAGTAAACGAAGGATTCTTCAATATTGAACCAAGTATTCAGCCAGATTTTTCTCACGATTTTCTTATACCGGGTTAACCAGAACCACTTTTTCTACAACTTCATTACTCTGATATTTCAAATTTGTAACATCGATTTGATGTCATGAATATAGTTTTTTTTTCGACTACTACACTGAATATGACTTGAATTTGATTTCGTAGCTCACTGATGAATTGGAGTTCCTGTACAGATGTAGTTGGAGCTTCAGATGTAGCTGTATTGTGCATCGTACATGAAAATGGAATAGGATACAGACGAGGGTATCTTGTGGTTCAATATCGAAAGGATTTTCTGTATAACCGAAATCCTATATAGATCCTAATAAATATTCAGTCAATGATATTAAAGAAATATACCGGATATAATATACATACTATCAAGAAAAACATTATTTTTTATTGTATGACAGTACTGAAAATGAAAACCTATTCCATATAACGCCACTATTTTATAGTACATGACTTCTATTATTATTTCAATCCTTTCTTGCCTAACGAAATGATTGACTTTACTGGTAATTAGCGCTAAATTGACACTGAGTTGGGACCGCAACTTTTATATTGTGTTCTAGACTCACATTCCATTCCTCGCAGTGGAGCCAATATATAGCATCTAGTACCCAATTGTATTTCAAGTTCGACTTGAAAATATTATGTTACCATTCAGTAGGAATGGTACTGAAAATAAAAGTTGCAATTGAAAAAATGGACATTTCCATGGATCGTTCAGATATCGTTAATTTCTTCCATTATTATAAAATCGTGTCCATTTGATGTCTACATCCTTTTACAATCAGTTCAATGCCAAATTGGAGATATTAGATAATAATGAACATCTTTGTTGTTCGCATTTGTTCTCGAATTCAAAAATAAGAAAAGCTGCTTTAATTATTATTAGATATTTATGTTTCATATTATATTTTTTCATCGTTGTTATTGAAATATAGCAGAAAATAATCCAAATGTATTTTCTTTTCGTATCTATGTCTACCTTCGCCCATAGTACCAATTCATACGACCTTGAGTAGTAAATAAATCTACAAATATCCACTTGTATTTATTTGTTCTTCTTGTATCTGTAATAACTTGATCAGCGATACTTTGCTGAAGTGATAGTTATAGTTGTCGTTAATTGGACATTTGTGGCATGACTGCATGAATAGACAAGATCTGTAACTGCTCGAAATATTATCGAAGATGCGACTCTTGAATCTTCTACAAGATGAGTATCAACTTTTTCAGAGAAAACCTCTTAGAAATGATTTATTGGATTTAGATAAATGATGAAACTTTTTATCAAGTAGCCAATTTTTCATTGATTCACTTTGCATTCCTTGAGAAAAAATATTCAAATGATGAAAACTCAATTGATTTAATGAAAATACGAAAAATGAATACCACAAACATAAAAATCATAATGTTCAATTATCAATTCACCTTTATAGATAAATAGTCCTTGGAAACAATAAATAATTCTAGCGTGATGATTCATCGAACTGTCATTAAGTTTTTGCGTGCTTTCTCCCGACGAAAGCTTTCACAAAAACGTTCAAGAAAACCGCTAATACAATGACAATACCTATCAGCATCACATGATGGTTGAAATTCATTTCGAATTTTTTTTCTACTACGAGTCTTATAGTCCCAGCTAGTTCTTTCTCCTGCCAACAACTGTAAATGTTGGTATCAGCAATTTTCGCATTTTTTATGTGAATTCTGTCAGTTATACTGATGAAAATTCTCCCCTTCGATTCTAGTAATATCATCTCTGGAATCAAATTTTTATTTCCGATTTGCCATTGAATGGGAGCATCCGAATTCATATTACCCGGGCAAGTCAAAACAATGCTTTTTCCATTCAGTCCGTAAATAACCTGTCTTTCTATCGGTGGTTCTAAAGGAGGCAGTGGTTGCAAAAGAGAGTAGATGCCTGCTGAGTTATTGGCTTCCTCTATGATCTTGCCATTTTTATCTTTTACTTCAAATATCTCATTCATGGGGCATTTAGTTTTGCAAAACCCTATCATTATTTCGTTTCGCCTTGTTTTCACTTGCGGCAACTCTTTTATAGCAGCAGGAAGAATATGAGAATTGCACGGTATGCCAAACTTGAAGATACTGAATAATTCCAAGTCAATTGTTGTTATTTCATCACTAGTTGAACCTGTATCATTGGTCACCATATCAACTGACAATTCCCTATTTGCTTTGGCGTAGATAGTGCAATACCCTATCCTATGTCTCTTTCCAATTTTGTCACAACTGCTACATCTAGACCAAACGCTCCACTCCGTATCCAAAATCAAGTTATAGCTTTGGATAACTTCCGGATCCTTCGGGTAAGGTCCCAATGGTGCTTGAGGATTGTGTACTTCCACTATGTCTGTGTCATTAATATCAACAATTGTTAGGAAATATGGCGCAATTAGTGATTCCCCTAGCCTGCATAAGTATTGCCCAGAATGTTCAGTTTGAAGGTTGTAAATGTGTAGTATTTTATCTTCCGGTGATTCAAATATATTTTCCGTGAATTCCACCGATTCAAGATGTTTTCCATGAACAGGTGCCCATTCCCAAATAACCGAGTCAATGATTAATATTTCTTCGGGACTGAGACAAATTTTGCACTCCAATTTTATGTTATTTCCGCTAAACGCCAAGATAGCTTCTGGTGTAACAGCTTGATAGTTTCCTAAACTTTCATTTTGAGCCCTCAAACAGGTGTAATAATCGTTCCATTTTTGTTCATGTATGTGTATCTTTTTGGGGTTGGTCCCGGGATATTCATTTTCATCGTACCCGAGATAGTTCAAAGGTCTACCCCTATTTTTTGTTTTGTAAATACTAGATGCCTTTTCTCGCAGCTTTTTCAAAGATTTTCCAAAGAGAGCATTAGTGGTATGCAATATGAATACGGAAATCAATACTTTTATCGCGATATGCTTCACTTTCATTTTGACGTTTATTTCACGGAGTGATATTTCAGTAGGTATTTTTTTTTTCTGAAAATCACCTTGTGAATCATAATACACAGGTACTTGGAAGCATATCGTACTTTGATATAAGAAACAAACAAGTTTCATCATATCTGTATTACTGATTCCGAACGCACATTTCCTTCGAGTGTTTTTGATGAGTTAGTAACAAGATAATTCATATCAAATTTCAATTATTCTGATAAAAAACTAAAGGACTGGAAATGATCAATCATTTTCGTTCATGTAGTTCCCATGAACTGATCGAAAATGACCAGGTAAGTTGAATTTCACAGAGAGTTTAAACATGCAATGAATTTTTATTTCCACAGGTATATCATCTACCTTGCCGTTTTAGCAACGACATTGCACTCGTGCTATTCATGGCTTCCAGTGATCGACAAGACCGTTTTCAAAAATTGCTCGAGAATTGCCTTCTGTTCGTGAGTACCTACCAGCTACTTTCTGCATTTCCCGAAATATCGGTAGTGAAAATATGCAAAGCATAGACCTGAAAATGCCTAAAAGACATTTCGTTGATCTAGATATTGATATGAAGATAATATCTTCCAATATATAGTAAATTTGTACTGGTTCCTCCGAAATGAGTATATTGAAAGGAAACAGTTTACTGTTACAGACCAGTTATTGGTAATTTCAATTGGAATATATGAATTATGTAATCTTTCCTATGTTGTAACAAAATTCATCATTTTCAATGCTTCGATTCATCTCTGAATTTGAAAGACTTTCGCCGTATTGAAACAAAAGCAAGCGCATTTACGAGAATTCCTTGTATTCCTATATTTTCTCACGAAATAAGGCATTGTTATTGTTCTACATGTAGTACCTAGTAAAATTCATTCATTTATATTGAAACAACTTTTTCTGTAAGAATTTCACATGTTTTTGAAAACAGTTAAACAATTCTTCCCGGAACACATTGACTATGAACTGTTCCATCAATAGGTACCTACATCTATCTTGGGAATACTTTTGTTTTCTCTCCCTATCTCATTCCCTATTACTCTTTCAGATTATCAACCCATTCTTGATAGTTGACTTGTGTTGAGTACTTAATCAAGATACTATTTGGAGATAATGATTCAGTATGTGTATTCGAACCATCTGATACCACTTAAAGTAAAAAGGAGAAGTGGAGATGGAAAACTAATTGAAATGATAATTTGTTGATTATGTTTAATTGAATTTGATATGGTAAAAAAGTGATCAGTGTAATGAATAGAATAATCAAAAAATAGTTAGTTGAATAAAGAATATACTGAGATCTACACAGGGTGTTCCAGTTTTAATTAGCCAGACTGTAATTGTCTTATGAATCAATCAGACTGTAATAAAATTGAGATGGAGCTATAATTTAATTTCAATTTTAATGTGGCACTATCTGAAAAACTTGTTATTCCAAATATTTCATTATTTCTGATTTATGATCAATATGTATTCGATGTGTAATATCGCTACTTATCTCTTATTGCCTCTCATGGGATCACACTTATTTGGTTTCCTGGCCAAAAATGCTCCAAATAGTAAACTTATGCAAACTGACATCCTCAAGTACACCTTTCGATGAAAGCTGGGACAACCTGTATAGAACACTTTCGACTGTTGTTTTAGGATAGAATTTTTCATAATTTGCAACTGATCAAATGAAGTACTGCGAAAGTATTTGAAATCAACGAGTAGAACGTAATGAATATGATGATTCAAGCTATAGGTGCACCACTCATGTTAGAAACACATCACTTTACTCTTTTAGAAATCTTCGATATCATGTGTTGGATGATGCCGATAAATATACCGCTGTTATCGACTCATACACAGTGAAAGATGATGTTGTTACAATTCCTATCAGAAATGCTCACGACACGTTGAATCTGCATATTTCACTGCTGAAAGGCGATAAAGCACGTGTCAAAGTTGAGGAAATAAACCCCACCAGATACGAATTAGGAAATCTGATCATAGTTGAAGATCTACAAGAATTGCCGTAAGTATTGACAACACTTATCATTACAAAAGTAACGATTAAAAACAATTGATGTACACCTATTTAAATTCATTCGACAACTATCATGATAAAGCCTCAGGTCCCAAATTACAATTTCCAAACCGTCTCAGATTTTCAAATTGAAAATGACATGAAATGAGGAATAGTCGTTGTGATAAATGAAAAGAGTGTGTAGAATAAAATCCGACAGCTGCACGAAAGTTCAACCAATATTTTCAAATTTCACGATTTCTTGAATAACTTGAATTATCGATTAAAATCATTCAACAGATATAGAATAATATTTATTTATAAAGTTCCCTCAACATTCTTCAAAGTAATAGGAAGTGAGGGTCAGAAAAGTCCATCGCGGGGTTGAAATCATGGGTATTATATGTAGATAGTTATAGGAATTTTCTAGTATAAATATAATTGAATGCATGATTGGATGTAATTTCAATAATTTTTATGCTGTGATCCCTCAGCCGGGACATCACATGGAGGAGTATAAATGTTGCATAAATTCTAGACTCACTCAATCCTGAAACCCGTTATTTTGCTTCTCGACTAATATGAATCGATTGGATTTCCGATTTAGTAGTTTCGGATTTTTCGATTGATCTTTTCTCAACTAGGATTTTTTACCGTATATCCACTTTTCAGCAACATATTATCGCTTGATAGTAACAGATTATCGATCAAGCCACGAGATGATGTGCACCCCCAAAAAGTTGTGGTTAAACCTGGACCACCATTTGTTGTAGAAGTCTACTATAAAGATAGCCTTCGAGTTGTTCTGAACGCTGAGAGATTACTCATGGAAAGTGTAAGTATCCATAAATAAGTCAAATTCTGGATAATTCTGAATTCATCTTGATTTATGGAATGACAAAGAAAATGGTATAGTCCATGGTATAATGGTATGGTCTCAGAGGAAGTGTTATATTATAAAGGGTGTCCCAAAATCGCTGGACAGAGCCATCACGTGTGATGTATACGTATTTATGTATACCAAAATGTTCCCTCTGCCCGTGAGAAGAGTTCGAAGTTTACATAAAAAAACACATCTTTGTAAGCTGTTCAGAAATGAGTGAAACAGATCGAATGAAACTTGACAAAAGTGCATTTTGGAGAATCACTCTCCTTTCGGTATTCGAAGAAACTCAAAACACATTTTGGTATATGATTAAATTGGGTTTGATCAACTCATTTCGACGTATATCACACATAGTAGCTCTATCCCAGTAATTTTGGGAAATATTGTACAATCCCCCCACATAATTGCTCTATTGATGCATTGGTGCCTATCTGTTGTATTAAACTTCGGCATCAGTTTGTTCGTTAATTTAACCCAAAATGGAGAAAGCTGTGGCCAAGCGATGATCATCATCTAGTTTTTTTTTTAAGTTGTGCTCATTAAATTATACACAAAACCATAGATGTGTGCACTAAGATCTAAAACAAACATCCAGGTTCGTTATACATAGGTATGAATATAAATAATCGATTAGATTTTCAACTTGCAGTTGGCAAATATTATTTCATTTGTGGAAACTAACAAAAAAATCAAATCTGAAGTTGCAATAAAAACAAATTTTCAATTTCATAAAATTCCAAAAGATTAACCAAGCTATCCTTTTAGAAATAAATCATGAATAGTGCGTTCTCCAATACCGAATGGCTAAATGATTTAGAAACAGACGAATTGGGCGATATTTTTTCTAGCTGTGTTAGGAAGATAACTATATCAACTACTAATTGTACTCATTAGGAAGATGAATCACTATATCCACTAACTAATGATATCATCAACATTATCTCATTACTCAATTTGCAGCTCAAAACCAGTCAAGTGTTCACATTCGGTGTTGAATTTGAGGGAGCAAGCCGTATGTATGGACTGTTCAATCATGCTTACAAACTTGCTTTGGGTGAAACTATGGATGGTTCTGTTGATCCTTTCAGGCTCAGAAATTCTGATTCCTGGGCCTACGAAGCTGATTCGACAATGGCTCTATATGGAGCAATACCAGCAATATATGGGCATTCGTAAGTCAGATGTTGATAAGAGTGTATTTTAGAGATTCGACTCTAGATAACAAGGAACTAATTGTTCTAGTATTTGAATTGTGATTTTCTCTTAGATTATTCATAATATCACCTTATATAACAATTGAATTGTATTGAAACTTAAGTTAATGTTCCATCAAACCATCTGGTTATACCTAACTTTGTTCAGTTATGTACATTGAAGCAAATCATCAACAAATTTGATCGATCACTTTTGTGAATGACCAATTCGAATTGAAATTCTCCGTTTCAAAGAAGACGATCTGAAGCATCATTGACATAGAAAGTGATGGTTTGATGATTGACTATAGAGGAACTAAATTTTCAGACACGATCGTTCATCTGGAATATTTCTGCACAATGCAGCCGAACAGTGGATTGATATCACGTACAAAAGTAATAGTCCTTCAGCATACTTCATGGTAGAAGGTGCTGCCTTCGATCTTTTTGTCTTACTTGGACCTACTCCTAAAGATCTTACTAGGCAGTTCACAACTATGACTGGAACAGCACATATGCCTCAGGTGAGTGACAATAGAAGTAGATATGTTTGTATTTTGTATCAATGTTTCCATAGTTTTCAAAAACGGAAGAATAACATTGAATAAAAATTCAAGAATTGAATTGAATAGAAACTGAAAAATAGAATTAAATGATGAAATTCTATTTGAAATATCAAAGTGCCAAGTGCTAGTCTCTCCTTTGTTTCATTTTATAGTCAATCTATAATATTATAATCTGATTATATGGTTACATTAGCTTTGGGCTCTTGGATACCATCAATGCAGATTCTCCTACAAATCCCAAGAAGACGTTAAAACTGTCGTCGCTCTTATGGATGCAAACGACTTCCCCTTCGATGCCATTTGGTTGGACGGAGACCACAGTGACGACAACAAATGGTTCTTGTGGAATCATACCACATTTCCTGACCCAGTCGAGATGCAGAAGAATATTTCTGCTACCGGACGAAAATGTGTGTCGATTTCTGATCCGCATTTCAAAGTCGACGATAATTATGCGGTCTACGCTGGAGCAAAGAAAGATTACTTTGTCAAATGGGCTAACGGTAGCAACTACGAAGGTTTGTAAAGTTCTCAGATTTTCACATTGATTGAATTATTCATTCATAACATATTCTAGCACGAGTGCTTGAATTTCCTTCGTTAACGAATTTTCGACTGTATTTCATGGTTTCGTTAGTATTGAATACATATTTTCATAACATAATCCAATGATTATTCAGGGAAATCTCAGCGAAATAATCAGACTGGCAGATATGATTCGTTTCTGACAGTTGACATATGCTTATATTATTTTGAACTAAAATTACTATCAGTTAATGGATATGTCAGATGAATTTCAAGGGACAGCGCCTAAATTCTCTACGTAATATTCCACAAATTTCGATGAATGCAGGAGATATTACTTCCACATTTCAATGAACTATTATTGCTTCGTTGCCTCAACTTAGGTCTCAACTATAAAAACTATATATGTACATATCTGTGTAATTGAGTTGTATTCCTATTTTATCAATAGTATTTCATTTGAAAAAATCATCTGTTGATGATCATACCTGCCATATATTTTCCTATGCTTCAATATCTGATTATTTCAATGATTTTCCAGCATGAATAAGCATAATTTTAGGTTATTCTTCCATTTCCTGCTTCTTTTAACATAGATTTCGGGTAGCGAGATTCACAATGTCGATTATCTAATAATCATTACACGCAGGCATACCAATTTTTGAAAAAGCAAAAACACCTACAAATCGTATATCAATATTATTACACGAATGTCTCATTATTACACGAAAAATCGTGCATTAATGAGACAAATAAAGTGCCGAAACAGAGAAACACTTATGAATTGGAATGAAATTGATTTGATATTTGGCGTCGAATTTGTGTTTGTTGACGCATTTCTCTGGTTTAAATTCCATGATCGTATAGGGATGATCATCACGAGCTTAATGATACCGGGCTTGATAGGGTTTTGTCGAAAGACTACGGAGATATTGTTGAGTATTTAACCAAAAAAAAAAAAAAGGTTCTGGAGGGTCAACTCATCCTTTTCATCCTACTCATTGACTAGATTGGTGGAATAATCCTCAATATCTCTTCATTTTACATTTGATTGAAAAAATGCGTCATCAAAAAACAAAAATTGACTTGTTCGAAGGACTTCCACAAACACTGTATAAGTGAAATATCAAATTCATTCCATGAGGGGTTTTCACAGTGTATAAAAATCATATGATTCGGTGTATCCATTCTGCTATTTTCTTCTTTAGCCCAATGTTGGCCAGGGCTTTCTAGCTGGATCGACTTTTTGAAACCAGATGCCGCTGACTATTACTCAACTTGGTTTGCTTTCAATAAGTTCAATGGAAGTACAGAAACTTTGGCTGGAATTTGGAACGATATGAACGAACCTGCTGTTTTTGATGATACCATTGAAAAAACATTACCCTTTGAAACCTTGCATAACGGATCGGTAAAACACGGAGATATCCATAATATCTATGGGCTATTACAGGTAATTCATGCCACGTGACATTCAGGATGGATCTCAATGTTTTTCAGTTCAAGGGTCGGTTTAGTTTTAGTTCAGTTAGAAAATAAAATATATCATTCCACTACCAATTTTGCCATCATTCCACTTATATTTTCAATGCAATCACCTCAGTGAATATTGGAAAAATTCATGTGTTTGTATTATTTACCCATGAAAGAATTTAGCTTCTAGGAAATGTCAAAATGTTTATTCTTTATTGATCAAATACATACTCATGAAATACGAAATTCAAATTAGCAAACTTCAGCAAATACATCAGTCGAATATTGACGAACAATAAATTTGCCAAGTTATTACCGAATGAGTGTATCCCAATCAAAAACAAAACTGTTTCGTGGGATAATAAAGACAATCAATCAGAAAAAATGTGATTTCAAAATATCATCTTGCTTACAATAATTCATTCAAAATCAGTCTCAAATAATATTTGCTCAGAACAAACACTCTGATTGGAAGAAATCATTAGAATTCAATAATGAAATGAATTCCTTCTTCAAATGTATGTTTATATCTTTGAATATTGATGATTTGTAATTTATTGTTTTTTCATCATTAATTTTTATGTTGCTATATTTTTCTTGGGATAATAAACAATAATAATAATTGAGCTACATCTAATGGCGAAACATCCTAGACACATAATATTGTGCCTAAGGATATAAAAATGCTTGGTTCATGATAGTTCACTTCGCAACCTATGTGGATAATCTCAATGTAAAAACAATATCATTTTCCTTCCGTATCAAGTATCATTCGATAGGTGGTGGTAGGTTAGTCTTATTTGGTTATTTTATGATTTTTCTCTCTATGTCTGACAAATGATATCTAATCGCTTTTCGAATTCACTTTCAATAAAATCAATCTTCAGGTCAAAGCAACTCACAAGGGTCTGATGAACCGGGACACAAACAAACGTCCTTTCATTCTCAGCCGTTCTACCTTCGCTGGTTCCCAGCGTTATGCTGCTATGTGGACTGGCGACAACTCTGCCACATGGGCACACTTCGCAAATTCATACTCAGAATGTATGCTCTCCAATATCATGGGTATGGTGTTCTGCGGTGCCGATATCGGTGGATTCCTTGGGGATCCTGATGACCAGCTTCTGCAGAGGTGGTATCAAGTAAGTAATGTGAATTGACGGGGGAATTTCGACAGTTTCGTCTCACTTCTCAAAGTCGCTACCTTCTTAACTGTTATGCTATAAAAAATCGTCTTGATAAAAAAAGTGAACTCTCATAACTAAAATAAAAAAATTTACATTGATTTATTGACAGTCACCACCGCTTTTTTGAGATTTAACAGCCGACATTAGTTGCAGAAGAATGTGGAATATTTCACACTTTTAGAATTCAATAGTTATATATTCGACACATCTGTATGCATATGTATCAATTTCAATCTTGTACAAATTCGTAGTATTCTCCTGTCACATTATTTTTTTTTCTCACTTATTGTTAGACAATTCTGTATTTCCATATTTCACAAACTGTTAGCATTCACATTAGAGAGAACCAATTTGAGAACATCAGATTGATTATTTTTGAGTTTATTGAGAATGATCTGAGATATAATTATTTCAAATTGAAATATGATAGATAATCAACTGCTATAAAATTATTCATGAATTGACAGGTTTTTGAGATATACGAGAAGGTTAGAAAAAATACAGTTAATCGTCATTATTCGTCAAGTGATTCTCTACTTGACGTTTCTTTAGTGCAATTTCGAATTGTAAATTGAAATTTTCCACATCATTAGGTCCTTTATTGAACTTCGAGATCGTGCGAGTATTTTCTCGCTGTGATTGATGATTGAGAATTTGGTGGTTTCTCACAATTGATTCCATCATGTTTAATGATGGTGGTATGAGAAATTTTGAGATTATAGATTATATGGTGCTCCTTCAGAGAAAATGTTTTTTTCCCTATTCAGTTCATTTGTTTTGGGGTATCCTAATATCACAGTTCAAAGAACATTACTTGACCTCGTCAATGGCTAAATTTGACACAAACTTAAACTATTGGTAATTTAGTAACCCATTCATTGAGATTATTACATCATAACTCACTCAGACACCACAATTGGCTAGTATCTTAATTATAATTTCTTTTGAAAATATCAATAATAATATCAACGTACCTGCTGCGTCGAAAATTAATATTCTACTACTAAAACAGGGTCAAATACTGATTTCATCCTCACTCAAATATATACAGCGTATATTTCTGACGTTATATTTTTTTAATCCATGATCAAAATATAAATCTCAAAAAATTTGTACGAATTCTACGAACAACTTGGCATCACATATAATAATTTTTGGGTAACTTCTGGCTGTATTATTCTGCTAGACTAGTGGCAAATAAGACATAATTCTTGCTTTCTGGTATATATCATTGACTAAATATTTCTTCAAATTCATCTTCGTTGGGACCTCGCATTCATAATTTTCGTGCTACGACGGAGAGTTATATCGTGGCTAACTTCAGCTCTCATTCTTAATAAATGATCGCCTTACCCGCACAAACGGAGTTGAATCTACCAACCAGCGAGTGCAATTGCATACAAAATTACTTACTTCTACTTTTATAGGGAGCTGTGTGGACTCCATTCTTCAGAGGACACTCCAGCAGAGAATCAAAAAGGCGTGAGCCCTACCTATTTTCTCCTGATGTCCAAGATGTCATCAGAAATGCTATAAGACTTCGCTATCAGCATATTCCGTCCTTCTATACTTTATTCTACGAGCACACCAGAACTGGAGATCCGATCATCAGACCGCTATTCTACCAATATCCAGAGATTTATGAAAGAGATACCCAGATGTTGATTGGTGAGAAATTTGTAAGAAATATGAGCTACCAATTTTTCATTTATAATTCTTCATCTTGGGAGATTCTGAATGCAACTGTGACACTTAAAAATCATCAACTTTTTGTACGATCAACAATGATTTTTTCAGATAACACTTTCTAAGATGTTCGGCATTTTTTTCCAATAATCGAATTTGTTGTTATAGGTACTGATATCATGTCAGTGGCGGTAACTCAGGAAAATGTTACTTCAGTTGAGGTGTACATTCCTGGTAAATCTGGAATCGATAAGTGGTACAGGATTGATAGAAACAAAAATTGGACCATATCTACTGCTGGTGTTGTTGAGAATGCCGAAGTTAATATTACTACAGTGAGTTTATTACTCGATTACTTTATTACTTATTATAGGAAGATTTAGTATAAATCTATAAATGTGGAGCCAGTGGCATATTTCTGAATGATCATCTGGGCTCGTCAAGTGATTGTGCTCATAAGTATATTAAATTTTTTCACATAATAATTTTTGATAAGTCACTCTACATTATAGTGTCATAACGATATCTTGGCATGTAGGTTTCCGATGCTTGTAGCGCAAATAAACTCACAGTTTTAGTTTTTCAGTTTAGTTCAGACAAGAGGCATATATCTTTTCCATTATTCACAATATCACCACATCAACCATGTTATGTGTATCAAGTCGTTCATCATTAAAAATTCAGTTTGAATTCTTTGGAGAGCTTTGAATGGAAAATTATCAATTATCAATTATCAATTATCAATGTTTGTTTCAAGTCATAACACACAAAATCGCTCTTCTAGACTTGATCGAATTATTCTCTTTCTGTCGATGGGAAGAATTGGGAACAGTGAATGAAGTGAACGTGTACAATCTAAGTTTTTCTATGCATGATTTGAAAAATACTCAATAATTCTCCTCATCTTCGGTACATCTATCAATTCTAGGATATGAAGTTCTCGAGCTTTCGATTCATGACCCTATATATCATAATTACATTTTCAAAATATATGTTCGCTCCATGATATCCTGAAATATTTGCTGCAAACAAAATATTGGGTGATTCATTGGAGAAAAGTTATGGTTAAATGAAGGGTTGCATTTTATGCAGAAAATGAATATTTTGAAATTATTACCTCTTCTTGTTCCAATGATATAGTTGAACAGAAAATCTATTTGTTCAGAGAGGAAAAAATATTTTGCTGTAGTATTCATTCTCTACGAGCAATTATAGGAGTTGGTAGTTCATAACGTTTCACTCGGTAGTTTATAGAATAGAGTTTATTTGGCTGTATCATATACAAAAGCATATTGATAGCAGGTCGTTCACTACCTGTGTTGAAACATTCTTCAGCGAATAATTCCAAAAGTACAAAAAAAATTGCACGAACAATACATCATAAAATTACAAAATATGAAAATCAATTTGTTTATTCTGAAAACCAAATGCGGGGCCTGTTATCAAATAATGTTTTTTAAGTTTGAATGATTATATAAATTCCAGAGATTGGAATGGGTTTGAGTCCCAGTATAAGAATGATTATTTGTAAAAAAATATGCCTGTCTAACCCTGCACAAATTTTGATACATGTGGAATTGATTCCACCAACGGATAGTGCAACTGCAAAAAAATCTATGACAAATATATGTTCTTGGAGTTTATCAAGTGAATTTTAATTACGTGACATTGTTCAACGACATACAGATTGTTTTTGAAATGTTTTGGTCACAGGTTATTCATTATTTCATTTATTTGAACTGCATATCGCTAAAACATATAACCTAACTCTTTCGCATTTTCATTTTCAGTCCCCCGTTTACTACAGAGCTGGAAGTATAATTCTTCGCTATGATGCGAAAGTTCGATCAACCTCTGAATCAGAACATTCTGCTTACTGCATTTATGTGAATCTTGACCAAGTGAGTTCATCCACTTATCTCTCTCATCTCATCATGAATTCATGAATGAATAATATGAACTGATCGATATAAAATAATATTGTGTAATCTTTATTTATGCAGTCCTCTTTGTAATTTCTTGGTGCTTTTTTGTTTTCAATTTGTTGAGTACCATTCAATTAAAGCGAATGGATCTTTTATCTATATCTGATTTAATTTCAATAATAGAAACCATATCTGTTTGTCTGGGTACCTATATGTTCCTGTTTATTACTATTGTTTTTCAAAATTCAGATTTGAATATTCATAATTATATTAGACAGATTGGATGAATGTTAATGTTCCTAATCTATATATGGGTCAAGATCTGACAATTCTCTTTAGGTATTTAGAAAGGTTTCTTGTTGGTTTCAAATAATCTATAATATAATAATGAATACATTGAATAACCTTATTCTGAATAGCTCTCAGTGGCTTTTTAATTGATAATTTAGATGTATCCGAAACAGAAATTGTAATATTGTAATTCAGAATGAATCAAGGAAAAATAAGTACATGTTTGAATATTTTAATGATTTGATTCTTTGCTATATCTTAAAGAATGAAACTATAATCAATTTCAATAAGACTGCATAGTTTTCGGTCGAGCCAAATCTGGATATTTTTTTTTCAGAACGGAGAGGCATTTGGCAGAATCTACAAAGATGACTTCATTACTTTCAACTACACAGAAGAAAACTACTTATACTTCAATGTATCGTATTACAGCAACAGTGGTGGGATCTCATTCGAGTACGGCATTCAATACACTTCTTCATATTGCTAGATTAACATAAACAAAATGAGAGTTGGATGTTTCGATAAAGAAGTGAATACAATTTCAGTTCAATTTTCTTCTTCGACTATATATAACTTCTAGATGAAGATGAAATATTTACCATTGAAATTTTTTTTTAGTGTCATTGATGGACGTGGAGAAAATATTAGATTTACCTACCACCAATTGATAGTTCATCAAATATCAACGAATGAAAACACTGGTGAGTAAAATTGTCCCTATTTCACATCCAGTTCATATCGTATATTGAATAGTAGTTCATGAAGTGTTATCTATGTTTTGAATGAGAAATACGAACGAAACAAAACTGTTACTGAAGATTACGAGTGAACATACAGATAGATGAAACATATATGGACCCCGTAAAATCTGAAAAAAAATGGTGAGGACAGTGAGAATAATACTATACTACCATTTTTCGCATATTTTGATAGAATTGTATATATTCTTTTTTGAAATCATCGAAAAAGATATGGGGGTCATGTGTTTTTTTGCAATAATTATAGAGGAACAGTACCGTGAAACAAGAATAAATGTTTTCTAACATTCTACATAGCAATTAATTATCGTTTCATTTGATATTATGCAGGTTGGTAAGGTAGGAAATTAGATACACCTCTGAATGCTTTGACTTGAGGTGATTATTGGAAACTAACAGGCAGGTATGATCAATACTGTCAATACCTCCTAGTATTGTTCCATTGCAACCCCATCTAATATATCGTTGAAATAAGAAAAATAACCTCTTTCAGAAAACTAAAAACCCTACCATTACTGTCACTTGAAAAAAAACTCACCCATGCCTCATATCTGATAAATATGCAAACAAAATTAGAACTTTTGAGGAAGTTGAACTCTTTCGACCAGAGATCTGAGAATTGCGGCTTAGTCAACATTCTGTCGAGGCCCAAAGAAAACATTCGGCACAGTACGCACAATATATTTTTGGCGACCGATTCAAATAGTTATTCAGGTCTTGGAAAATACAAAAATTTATTTCATCCGTTATGACTGGTTATTACAAACATATTCAACTGACGATATAAACAAAATAAATTCAATAATTCTTAGTCAACTTCCTATTCATTGTGGAACTAAAAGAGTGATCGAGAAGTAAATGCAGCAGTGAATCAAATACTGCGTGAAGTAAACGTGGTCGTGAAGTACCTTAATGCGACCGCGAAGTGAGTTTGACGGAAGAGTACAAAAACGTGGCTCTTCATTAACGCTATCGAATCCATGAAACGTTAATTTTCATGTCGGTCACCTAAAAACATAATATAATTTCATAGATCAATAGCAACGGATGATCTGATGCACTATTCGTCATCCAATAGATTACTTGATGGAACTTGAACAGTCAATCATGCATCTAATTACTGATGATATGAAAATGTAATCGTCACATTGGGGATCCCCTGTATCATCTACCTCTAAATTCGAGAATTTGTCCATATTGATCTGGTCCTATTTTTGTATTAGTAATACATAAGGTATGACGTCAGAATTAGGGACATCATTTCAGAATTTTCAAACGACAAAATTTCTTTGAGAATTGATTTCAGAAAAAAAAGATTGAAACTCTCAGTGACTGAAGGTCATTTTTCAATTGTATTCTTGACTTTTCGGCAATGTGTTGATATTTAGAAAGCAAAGTTCCCATATCAGGCACTCTTTTACGCTCCTCATCGGTGGTACTACGTCATATTATGGTCATACTATAACGTCGTATGTTTCTAATTTTAATTTTTTTATCAAAGGAGAGACTGAAGTTCTTGAGACCAGATATACGACTACTGCAGATGGAGTGCCTCTAGAATCTATTGACGTTGTCAAGGAATTGGCCCAAAGTGGAGGATCTAGTCTCTTCATGTCGGTGGAGAAAAAATGAGTCACTGTCCATATTATTGTACAAATTGGATGATCATTCAGAAGATAAATAAAGATTTTAAAATTTATTCATTCAATTCATGCTAACTGACCTTTTCCGAGAATATATTACGTGAGTGAAATTTCGAAAATGATTTGCAAGGTCAATTATGTGTATTTCTTACTTTTCGTGTACATATTTGCAAAGATAATATTATTATCTTTGCTATAGGTATGTTGAATTCATGATGTTTACATGCATATATATATATATATATATATGCTATTTACAAAATATACAACAATTTAATTTTCCTGAATGCACAAAAATCTATTCAATTTGCAATTTTGTTCCGACGTAAGTTTGGTAGTTCTCACTGTTTTCATTTCAGCCACCCTGAATTTAGTCGAATAGTGCTCCCTCTTCAGGAAAACTAGTTTACCAGGTAGAGCGATTTGCCTTTTAATGCATGCACCATTCTTATTTTATAATGAGCACAGCCATAAAGATGTAATTAACTTATTTAATGGAAATATACTTGGAAAGTAGGAGAAAAAGATAGAGACGAAAATAAGTTTTGAAATTGGTACTACCAAGTTAAAAAAACATTCGGACGAAGCAATGAAACGGATTGGGACAATAAAATATCCTTAGATTTTGTGTGAGTTTCATGAGTGAACATTGCTGTGTTCCCACGTTTCGTACCAACCACTCTCTATCAAGACACAAATTGAATCTCACATCTCTTTGAAGCCACATCTCGGTAAGTTATACAGCCACAGTTGTTCTTTTCAACATTCTTCTGGATTCCAGACATTCCATATTCCGTACATATTATTTATGTCCATTTCGGCATATTCGGGAACTTTTGATATAATGTAACAACACCGCATTGTATCGATTACGTTTGGACCAACGATCAACGAGATATTGCTGCAATAGAATAAGAGATATCGAAAATTAGTAGGTATCATTATGTTTAACGTTATGATAGATGAATCATGGATGTGAATGTGTTATGATTAGCGGTTGTTGATTTTTTATTAGAACTTGAATTCACATCAATCCAAACGAAAAAAGGTTTCACGAACGAATTTATTGTTATTATGTTATAAAATAGGTAGGTAAATCAGGACACAAAGTTAAATTTTCAATCGCAATTGTAACAATTTCATTTGAAAATGAATATCAGTATCAGCTGATAGTTGCCACCTCCAGGACGTCACTAGGATAATCAAACGGATTATAATTAGATTAGAAGAAGTATTTTGTTATTTTTGTGTAGCATTCACTGTTCAGTCAGATGAAAAATGGTACTCATGTTTTGACAAGATAATGTTCACATCGGGAGATAAGAGCGGATGAATCAATAGTGTTTTTTCAATAATTTTATCCACCACTCTTAACTGAGAAAAATTTTGAACTGCCACAATGAAATAAATAGGTGCCTACGAATAAATCAACAAATTTGATTATCAGCTCCTATTTCTGATAAACAGGAATTTGACTGATATATAAATAATGAGCATACACTAGAAATGGGCAGTTCATCTGTAAATATGATCATGATCTGGTGAGTTATTGTAACATATATTGTATAGTAACATATCATATTGAAATGCAATTTATAGATCTATATTTACTGAATTTGTATATAAATTATTTACCTCATGTACATTTGCTGCGATTTGAACTCACATCTAACGGGGTATTCCACCCAGAGAATAATTAGATGTACATTGTTTTTATTGAATGACGTTTTTTCTTGATATCAAATTACACATAATTTGGTTCCAAATTGACATGAATTTGATAACCACACTTTTATGATCCACATTGAGCACACCAACACCCATTTTGAATCACATTTTTTTTGGACTCTCCTCTAAACTATTTCATTATGAGAGATAGAAAAATGTTCTAGGGTTCCATACATATCTGCTCAGGTCATGCGATGGAGGAATCAAAATACTAAATTTTAAAATGGAACACCATATATATTTTTTCCATTCTCTTCAAGATCTTGTTCTCTTGATTCCATATAGCTTATCAAAAATAATTATACCGTCAAAAAATCCAATGAAAAATAAAAATCGACGGAATAAAGCGTATCACTGAAGAAACAACCACTGCATTTCAAATGAATTCAGACACTGTTTGATGAGAAAAACATTTTTTCTATTGAAACATCTTATTCCTTCGAAAAAATAATCCATTAAATAACTGATTCGGTGATAAGTCATATCGTAGTGAATTGATTGATATTTATTTCCATACAATCTTTGCCTAGTTAATATCCATGAGCTATTAATGAGTGAGTATTAATAAGTAAGGCACAGGAACTAGAAACAACATCGTGCAAAACCTCACTGCATGATCATACAAGTGATTTCTGTAAATTATACTTGATATACATACAATTCAGCGAGGTAATCAAGAACACATATCGAAGAAATGAATATCTGTTCCAGGTTGATAGTATTTGTGGTGTCACTCATCAGTAATACTCTTGGTGCAGATCACCAATTGTTCAAAAACTGCTCTAGAGTATCATTTTGCAAGTAAGTGTCGAACTATAAATAAATATTCATCACTATTCGCTTTTTAGTTCTAGACCAAAAGAAATTCAGATTCTATTATAAGCTAGGGAAAAAGTAGTTCGAAATGTTTTTGACGACTGTCCTGTAAATATTCAGTTGATCGAACTCCTATTGCCTGAATAAAAATCTTGAGATGAACATGAAGTGATCTGAAGAAGGTATAATCAGGCAACATAATTATTCCTCGTGAAATATTGGATTGCAGAACATTCATCATTCTATAACTTGAATATAGTTGAACTTTTGTCCATCATACACAAGAACCAATGGTGCTTCAACTAATACTCGTGTGGCATTCACCTAATATATCAGAACATTCTTCAGCTCTGCCTTGCCAAATAATCTATTTATAAGTCCACTATGCCTCTATAGCTCCAACTATTTTCCAGAGATCTTCGTAATCATGAGATTCCTAGCAGTTCTCTCTTGCAAGCACAACTTCATGGATTGACGAATACCAATAATATCGCCAATATACCACTCATCAATTCGGACAACCTGAGACTCAACTTACAAATATCACTCCTACCTGAAAGTAAAGTAAGGGCAAAAATTTTGGAGCTGGACCATTCTCGATATGAACTGTCTGATGTTCTAGTAGAAGAACCAGCAAGTATACCGTAAGTATGCCTAAATATACTATATATTATTGACTCTTATTCCCTGTGCATTTCATCAGATGCACTATTTCTCGATACATGATATTTTCTCTATGATAGTTATATGTTGTGTTTACTGATTGCTGAGCCAAACTCGGCGGTAAATAGTGGTAAGATAATTCATAATTTTCCAAGGATATCCCTAAAAATTAAATTTAAATAACGGCTCTACATGATTTTATATGATGATGAGATTTTCCAAATAATAATAATAATAATAATAATAATATGTCTTTATTTATACCAATGGTACAAAAGGGCGGAATTCAGCCACACACATTCGAAGAATGTAGGAGGCTGCTCTTCCATTCAACCCTACAAAAGAAATAGAAATTATGCTCAGATTGAATTACAAAATAAATAGTACCTTAATAGTTAATATTCCTAAACGACCTATATCTCTCAGCATCGAAAAGCTAATTGAAATACCGTTGAATATCAATGATAAATAAAAAATAAAGAAAAATCATAAAATATTGTAATGTTATTATAAAATAACATGACTCAATGCAATGAATAAATAAATACTACAAGCACTATAGAATGAAATGAAATGGGTGAAAACTAGGTGACGACAACGCAAAAGAAATCAGTTGCAATTTAATTGTGATCGTGGTGTGATATATTTTGTTCTTAAATTGAAGCTGTACCTTCTCGAATATTTTTCCTGAGTGCAGATTTGAATTTGCCGACATTCAGAGTCTTCAGCGAATCTGGGAGAGCGTTATAAATTTTGGCTATGTTGAACGAAAAAGATCGTTGAAACATAGCAGTATTGTGTTTTGGGGCTGAAATGTGGGATCGATATCTTTTTGTTATCGAGTGAACGTCCTCACGAAATAAGATTTTTTTATATAAATATTTTGGAGTTTTCTCTAAAATCAGCTCATGAAAATAACAACAAGCATGCAAATACCATCTTTGATGCATAGTCAACCAATTGGATTCGATTATTCTGTGTGAAATAGAATTACGCTTCCGTACTCCATAAATATACCTAGCACAAGAGTTCTGGACATACTGAATCCGATTTCGATCACGCATAGTTAAGCAAGGGTAATATACTATAGACGAAAAGTTGAAATGGCTCAAAACTAAGGAGTCGCACAATATTTTCTTCGTCTTTCTATCAAGAATTCTTGAAAAACTGTACAGTAATCTTAGATTGCCGTAAGCTCTCCAATACATGTTGTTACATGCTCTGTAAACCTCAAATCTGAATCTATAGTGAGTCCCAAGTTTCTAGCCGATTCAACTGATTCTATTGATTTCGATTGGATTGAGAGGGTTAAATAATCTTTGCATTGATTTCTTCGACTTTTGTTCCCAAATAGCAGCATTTTAGATTTGGAGGGATTTATAGTTAAGCAATGTTCAACAGATGCTTGGGCTAATGAGTTGAGGTCATCATTAATAATTTCACATGCCTCAAGGGACTGTGTATTATTGAAAGAGTGATATATTTGAGTATCATCCGCATAATAATGTGCTTTACAGTTGGAGAGGAAAGATGATAAATTGGATGTATAAATAGTAAATAGTAACGGACCCAATATTGATCCTTGAGGTACTCCATTAGTAATGCTCACCGGCTCAGACAGTTTTCCATCATATTTAACAACTTGAAAACGGTTCTCAAGATAATTTTTGAGCATAGTACATGCACTATTAGTGAAGCCGTTAAAATGAAGTATTGCTCTAAGCAGTTGATGGTTAATACGATCGAATGCTTTAGAATAATCTAGCAATACAAGTACTGCTAGATTACCCTTATCAAGTGCAGATAATAGATCATCTGGAACACGATTGTATGAAACACAACTAATATTCAAGGAGACCATTTGAATAAATTATTTCGTACATAAATAGCCGTTCGAAAAGTAGTATGAAAGTAGTGGAAAGGCAAACATTGTCTTCAATTAATAAACCATCCGTACCATTCTTGATACTCAACCCACTATTACAGATTTTCTTGGGCAAATGAGGCCAACAAAAGTCTATCCTTAACTCCGAACAACTCCTCATACCAAATCAAAGTGAATATTTTGGCTGGTCCGCCGTTTAGGATCGAGTTCTACAATCAGGATCGGAAGGAAGTTATATTAGATGGAAGCAGAATTCAGATCGACAACGCAAGTGAACCAAACAACAATGACTACTAATGACTAACTGAAATACAAAATTATAGACCGAGAAAAGCCAGTCGTTCACGTTGGCTGTCGAATTCGCAGGTGCCCAAAGACTTTATGGACTCCACCATCATGCTACAAATTTGGAATTGCCGGAAACAGCAGACCATTCGTCAGATCCATTCAGATTGAGGAATTCTGATAATGCTGGTTATGAAGTTGGCTCACCAATGGCGTTGTATGGGTCAGTGCCGATGGTTTATGGGCATTCGTGAGTATCATATCTCTATAGAATTGTTATCGTGGTCACAAAATTTCACAACTTCTACATATTCGATCGTCATCACTATACATTATTCGTCCTATTTGATACCATTTGCCTAATGCTGTTGAAATTCAAATATATCTGTGACCAAAAGAAACAAAAAAATTATCTCCTGTACAGTTGGCACAAAACTCCCTCTCACAACCAGTTAGTATGTATCTCAAAAATTGTGGGAGCTATAGAGGAATGAACTAAAGAAATGTTGAAATCTGAATTTTCGGACCTTTGTTTATATCGATTTTTAGTCGTGAAATAAGCCAAAGAATTACATTCTTCCGTGGGCACATGATATTCAGGAACACTCGTATGAATGATTGATTTGATTGCTTCCCATCATACGACATCCCATGTACTAGTATAATAGAAAAATATACAATTCAATTCATGACAAAATCAGTACATCATTTGTAGGAACAATTCTACTACCGGCTTATTTTTACACAACGCAGCAGAGCAATGGGTAGATATATCTTACAAGTCGACAAATCCTTCTGCGTATTTCATGGTGGAAAGTGGTACTCTAGATCTATTCATCTTGTTAGGACCATCACCTGAGGCTGTAGTGAGACAGTTCACCAATCTCACAGGAGTTGCTCACATGCCACAGGTATAGTTCAATGCATTTTTCCTGTTGCACGCTGATTACTTACGGAATTCCGAAGTTGTGGACCTTGGGATACCACCAATGTCGTTGGTCCTATTATACCCAAGAAGATGTCAAGGAAGTTGTAGCCAATATGGATGCGAATGATTTTCCTATGGACGCTATCTGGCTCGACATCGACTACACAGATGGAAAGAGATATTTCACGTGGGAACCGAAAAATTACAGTGATCCTATAGAGTTACAGAGGAATCTGTCATCGACCAATAGGAAACTGGTGACGATTTTGGATCCACACATTAAAGTAGATGAAAATTATCCTGTATATGCTCAAGCGAAAGGAAAGCATTTCGTCAAATTTGCAAACGGGAGCGACTTTCAAGGTAAGGATAATTTTTCATTGGTATCAACATTTTTGTTTTTACTTTTCGGTTAGGTAACCCAAACAACACATAGAGATCCGATGGATAGGATATATGTTCATTGACATTGATAATTACAGTAAAAGCAACCATACAATAAACATTGGGAATACCCAAACAAATGGTTGACAGAAACAACTTGTTGTGGTAAAATTACCTAATTACTACAAAAATTTAAATTATTCATACTCTACCTACATTCTATCATCTCGAGTGTATATATAAATATGCGAAAAAAAGAAAACTAAAAGGCACGAATAGAACTATAGTAAAATTGAATTTAACTGAGCAAGAACTTTGAAACCAATGAAAAAGTGATTGTGAAATCGGGAATGAAATAACAAGACGGCAACATTTTCATTACAATTCATCATGTCCAGTGGATATCTGTTCAGGATATTTTGGATATCATGTGGATGTCCTTAGGCCACGAAACTGGACGTCCATAAGATATCCTTCACGGACGTCAGAAAATTAAAAAAAAACTGGTATCATTGGAAATTGAACCCGAGACCTTCCGATCATGAGTCTAATGCCACCACCACCAGGCTTTCTCACTTGTTGAAGATTCATATCCTAACCATTTCAGTTCAAAGATTTCAGAAAATATGAAACAGAAAATATACTGGCCAGTACCCAGCCAACTATCGTGTAACATCAAAAAATATTGTTGCACCAATGGAAATTTCAGTCCTTAGCTATAGGTATGTTTGATATCACAGTAATAACAACACATCGATGTTCATCGTTGTAAATGATATGAAAGATTTTCTTAATTCATTGGAATCAACCAAAAAATGATCCTAATTCCGGATATATAAAATCCAATGGTCCAAAATAACGCTCTTCTCCAGTTATACACCTAATTAGATATGAATTCTACCACTTCTACCATTTTGGTTCACATATTTCTGACTTCTACATGTGTTTATCCTCTTTGACTAAATTTTGAATATCCCATGGATACCCAAAAGTAGTCCAAGGATATAACTAGATTTGGATGTCCATAGGATATCGATATCCGGTGTTGTATGAGAATGCCTCCCACATTGACTGAAAATGAGTGAAATATCTCTCACGTTAATTAAAAATGCCCGCAGGGTCTATTATGTATCTATTATGAGAGTAAGCTTTCTCCGTTTCATTGCACAATGAATGTAAAAAGAGGAATGTAATCTTTCCTTCGATTCATTCTAAAGATATGATTCATCAAGTGATTATAACCAATAGATATTATAGATTAATTGAAAAATTAAAGTTACAAAATGACCTTCGGAATTCGACGACATTTCAAGAGAAGAGAGAAATCCATCGACCTAAAAATATACTAGAGAACTCAAAGATACTCAAGATCGAGAAAATCATCCATTAGATGTCAAAAAATAAGATAAATAGAGAAATGAGGTAGAAATACATGAAGATAGTAGTGATGACTGTGATGAATCACATTTGGGACAAGCTTGGAGAACTATCAAGACCCGGTTCAAGAATCATATATCATAGTAGGAATGTTTGAACGGATTTGTATACGACATTTCTATCTTGCTTTCGTGTTACAACTCGTCGCACTGTTTTTCAGGTATCTGCTGGCCTGGCCTGTCCAGCTACATCGATTTCCTGGACCCAGCAGCCAGAGACTACTACTCGAGTTGGTATGCTTATGATAAATTCAATGGAAGCACTGAAACTCTAGCCGGAGTTTGGAATGACATGAACGAACCTTCAGTATTCGACGACTCACTAGAGAAAACGCTGCCGTTCGAAACCCTGCACCATGGAGGTGTTCTCCATAGAGATGTCCACAACATTTACGGGTTCCTCCAGGTAAGTCCACCGGAAGCTACTGTAGACGATAGTAAAAGGCTCAGTTTCTAGACCATGGCTACGCACAAAGGTTTGATGTTGAGAGACAACGGAAGAAAAAGACCGTTTGTCCTAACTCGTTCCCATTTTGCCGGATCCCAAAGATACGCTGCTATGTGGACTGGAGACAATACTGCCGATTGGCCGTATTTGCGAGTTAGTTATTCGGAATGTTTGCTATCCAATATGATGGGATTAGTATTTTGTGGTGCCGATGTTGGTGGATTTTTCAACAACCCTGATGTGGAGTTGCTCCAAAGGTGGTATCAAGTAAGTAGAATCATAGTACTGGATTTAAACGAATCAATTACGTTTTCCAAACCAACATTATTCAAATTGTATTATCGTGGACGTGAGAAGTGATCTAGAGAAAATATCATCTTGGTTACAAGTTCATAAGCTACATAAAATAATTCTAAATTATAATGAATCTTCATACATGTACTTCGCAAAAAGAACACAGAACATATCAAATAGAACACTATCGTTCAACAATAATCACAGATGTCACGAAATTCTTAGATCTTTATATTGATGAAAGATTATTCTGGCGTTTTATTCAAAATTCGAAATATCATTCTTGCTGAATACTTGAATAGTATTTATTATCGTCTTACCTAGTCAAATTTTGAATATTTGATATCTATCTGGGCAAGTACAAATATTTCGCGACCAAGACCACTATTGAAATTACAAAATAAAACAATAAAGTGTATTTTGAATTTAGATTTTCCAGGACCAAATAAGAATTTAAACAAACCTTAAGATTTATTGGATATGATATCACTGTACAAACTCAACTTATGCTATTTAAATATTAATGAAATCAATAAATTACATACTCATGTAACACGGAATTGAAATCTATCAACAGCAAATACATTCAAGTCGAGTATTGACAAACAATTAATTGTTCATACTGGAATCATGCTATACAACTCATTACCAAATGAAAAATATACAGGAAGCAAAAAGATTCAAAATCAACTTGAAAGAAATATTTACTTGAGAGACTTTGATGCATGCATTTTATCTTTGGAAAGTTATGATGTATCAATTTTATTTGCACTATTTTGGACTATTGTTACCTATTTTAACTATTCGTACTTTTTGTGTTTGTTATTTGTTTATTATATGTTCATTTATGTATCCCTATTATGAACAACGTTTCTTGTGGTAATAGAGACAAATAATCAATATTTTAGTGATCACCTCTTCTTGGGGACTCACCCTTTAGTTTTTTTGCTCCATGAAATATAGTACCATTTCATAATCGTACATCAAAGTTCACTTTGAAACGAAAATATTAAATATTTCCTTAGGCTGGTATTTGGTTGCCATTCTACAGAGGTCACGCAGAAGAAACAACCCTTAGACGTGAACCTTACCTATTCTCTAAAGACGTTCAAGAAGTCATCAGAACAGCCATCAAACTCCGTTATAAACATATAGCAGTCTGGTATACCCTCTTCTATGAACATACCATCAGAGGTGATCCTGTGGTCAAGCCATTATTTTACGATTATCCCGGAACCGTGGATAAGAATGATCACATTCTGATAGGTAAGGTGGACCACATCTGAATTCTTCACATTGGGTCTCAAAAAGTTTCCCTATTATTCAAACTGGCAAGAATTCAAACTGATATGAGTA
The DNA here is from genome assembly GCA_963576655.1 of Gastrophysa polygoni. Taxonomy (NCBI): domain Eukaryota; kingdom Metazoa; phylum Arthropoda; class Insecta; order Coleoptera; family Chrysomelidae; genus Gastrophysa; species Gastrophysa polygoni. The sequence goes on from OY755089.1 coordinate 19,529,521, forward strand.
TGATTATTTCCTATCGGAAAATCTAGTTTCTAGTTTGAATTTGTTCAAATGATATTATTCAGGAAAGCATCATTGTCACAGAAATGCATAGTTATTGCATATCTTATAGTATCTGTAATTGAATTATGACCTAGATTGTAAAATGAATTTATTCCACGATTCTAACACATACTGGGTGGCCCAATAAAAACAAAACAAGGCCGATTTGACATTGTTATCGTTCTCAGAAAAAAAAACGCTCGAACCGGTCGATTTTTATTTCGAGGGGGAAATATTTCGCGCATGTTTTCAACTTTTTCCCTTCAAATCTTTCGGAGAGGTGAGCTCCAACCCTTGAATCTCAAGTGGGATAAGGGGTCAAGTGATACACATCATTTTGAAGGTAATCGAAATCTCTTACCAACGCTTCCTTGTTTTTGGAATTCAATGCAGTAGAGAAAACACGTTTATGAAAATAATCGGCTAGTAATGGAAAGTAACGCTTTCGTAAAGAATCATTTTTTTACTGTCAGTCCCTTGATCTCTCAGTGAAGGGCATACCTTGTTGCATGATAGTATATTCTTCAATGAGAGTTATTCCGAACCGAACCGTAGGCGAGTTTCGGAATCGTCCAAGAGAATAATAGCTAGTTTACGCGAGACTACACTTTTTCAACGACTTACATTGGGGAAAGTAGGAAAAAGTCTTTTATCTCAGTCATAAATCACGATAGACATATTTGATAAGTGACCTTCTACTTTCAATTCAATTTATTTCAATTCAACGAATTGAAATGGAAATGTAATAACCAGATGAACACGTCGTTGAAATATAATAGCAAAAGTAAAAAAATCCACCGCGACGGGAGTCGAGGTGTATTTTAACTTATTTCATTTCGAAAACATTGTTATAGCGATTTTTGACAGTCAGGGAAGAAGATGGGAGAAGATAAAAATTAAGTTTGCAAGCGTTTGTCAAGTATTGAATAATATGTTCTGATCCCCGGGGTCTGAATAATGAACTTGATTCGTCGATAGATGAAAATGATAATCACTGACGCTTGAGAATATATTGCTGGATTTGCCATAAAATGAATCCTTGAACCACAACCATAATAAGCTGACCATAAAATGGGTATTTTAGAAGAATCGATCGATCGAACTAAGAACAATCATTACAATTTCAATTGTATGTAGGATCTAACATTCTGGCGAGACCGGTGATGGAATCTGGAGTAGACGATATCGAAGTTAGTTTTCCTGGTAACGATGATACCCTGTGGTTCAGAATTGATGACGATTCCTGGTCAATACACAGAGGAGGTACCGATGAAATTGTTCCCGTCAATATAACTACGGTAAAATTCAATTCCAAATAAAAAAAAACAGATTTTACAACGGATCTATTGTAGGCACCATTTTACTATCGAGGTGGAAGCATCATAGTAAGGAAAGAGGTTGTACGAAGGTCTACCACAGATATGCAGAATGATCCCGTAACGATTTACATCAATCTAGACCAAGTAAATGGAATATATATATGATATATAATTCAGAATGGACGGATATTTTTTTTCAGAACAGTTTTGCAGAGGGTACCATATATGTGGATGATTATACCAGTTTCGAGTACTTGGATAAACGAAGCTTCCTCTATTTGAAATTGAGTTATAGCAGTAATACCAACCAACTGCACATTCAGTAAGCACATTATCAGAATGAAGACCTTTATGGAGCATTTCCTCTTTAACCTATTAAAATACCATTTTTCTTCTCATGAAACTTTGTGAAATCATTCGCTTGACTATTAAAATTGAAATGATCACAAATTTATTTGTACATTTACCGTTGTTCCTTGGTGAACTTCAGGTTTCAGTTGAACATTTTTTTTCTTCGACGATTACTAGTAATTTGTACAATTCTGCAATGAAAAAATATTTTATGTGCTTTGGTATGAAAATCGTTGATATAATTTCTTTAATTGATGATATATAATTAGTATTGACATTGTTTGTTAATTTGTTACATTGGCGACCTAGGAGGCAACTAAACTAATGATGACAAAATCTGTTACTTTCCCAAGTAATATTGGTATTCAAATCGAACAATACAAATACCACGCTTTTTCATCCTGATTTTGTTGTTTATTGGTTTGTTTTAGAGAACAAACTTTTTTTCTCAGTCTGATCTGGAACCAAGTGAAGATAAAAAAAGTCAATGATTTCTTTTTTCTTTTGTTATTATTACTATTTGGACAAGCCTATACGAACTACCAACATTTATATTATTTGGAATGAATCTACCCTTGATTTTTTTTCAGTATCTAGTCATGACAAAACCTGTACATTACTTATGATGCGAAAACAACTTCTGTAACTATTTTTAATTTTTAGCAAAATTGATGGTGATGCCAGAGGATTTGAAATCTATATCAAACAGTTCATCATTCACGGATCAGGATCAGGTAATGTATTCAGTGATTTGCAAAACAATTTTTGAATAGTTGAAAAAATACAGCTCATTTGTCCAAAATTCAAATTATAATGGTTTGCTTACATAACGATGTGACATGGTACATACTCTGAGATCATGATTTGAAAATGAAAATCAAAAATATTTGTTAAAATGAGTTTAAAAAGGCTCTCTTGGAGATTTCTTTTCAAATGATATGTGCAAAAAACTCATATTCACAAAGCTTAATAAATGCATCGTCCATAGATGAATATTTGTGGATAATAATGAGGGAACATGACGTTTTATCATTATAGGTATTCCGTGTGAATATGGATAGACACTAGAGATTATACGATCACAATTTTCAAATTCAAATTGCAACGAAATCAATTCTCTCTTTCTTCATTACAGATGACCATGAATTTGGTGTCCCACTCGTGAAAGATGTGGATCTAAAAGTGGTAATGAACGAACATAACGATATCTATTTTCAACTGTGAATTATCCAATAAATAGTTTTGACATACCTATAGTTCATTTTATTGAAATCCTCATTACGGACCATGTAAAGATTAGATTAAAGACAATGTTCTTCTTCAGTTCACATGATAGAAATGTTAGGTTGATAATAACTGGAAGCAAATCATGGAACACCAGAGCGTATACATATCAACAATGTGTCCATATAAATTGCGCCATTAAAAAAAAGGGAACAACCTTAATATCTTCGTGATTTTGCACAATATTTTTTATTCCACATGAATTTTACTGAAGATTATTTGTGTATACCTTTTTTGCCATATTATGAGTAATAGTATGGTAATGGTAAGTATTAGAATCCAAGGTGAATACTGAATATCAACAATGATTGAGACGGATAAAGGAAGAGATACAAAAGTAATGCATAATTGTATACTGTTTATTATTTGAAATTCCGATTAGAGGTCAATAAATAAAATGCGGCGGTAGCTAAAGACCATATAAATCTGCTGATTAAAGGCACTCAACATAGGCGCACGTTGAAAATGAAATGATAGGTAGGTACCTTGGTATGATATTTTTTTGTAAAAAAAGTCATCTCCATACGCTAAAACTCCTATCAATATCAACTTCTATCGAGGTGATCAGAAAATAACCAGGTTTAGCCGAATAACATGATAGAATTTTGTTTCAAAACATATCATTTTTCAACCATTTTTGCTGTTCACCTATTAGACGTATCCAATCTAATGTGATTGGATTTCAAACAATCCTTATGGGTAGGATGCAAAAATATACGGGATAAACCCTTTACTTCCTACGTTGTTTGTTGAATTGGCGATTTTTAATTTAAGGAGAAAATGAACAGATCTAGTGACGTCAAAATCCTGATTTTCAGCTACTACCCTCAAACACATGAACTGCTGAATTAACCAGTTAAAATTATTCCGAAAATTCCTCATTTATCACGACATACGTATTGATTATATCTGTATGTCATACTCATATAGTTACTGACAGATATAACAATACTATCGTATGAACAAAACTGGTAAGAAACGGTATTCTGAAAATGAGAAGAAGAATATTCACTTAACCTCCGACCTGCCAAATACGCGGGCAGGATGATTACGTCACCAGTTTGAATGGGATTTTGGATAAGGCTGTGATTTGAAATCGAAAATGAATGGGAGTTAACATTCAGAATGAATGATGCAGTTAGATGATGTTCTTATATGAGAACATCATAACAATGGTGGTTTCAGTTGGAAATTCGATGGGTGTGTACACCCCCATTATAGATGAGTTTGATTTTTTTCGTTAAAAGTATTAATGCCGATTTACCTTGTATTAGGATTTTCTATTCGTGTTTTGATTTTCATTCATTGTTTTCATTCAATGAATTTGAAAATTATTAAAACCTTCAGTTGAGACTTGTTTTAGCATTCAGTATTTGGAGGGAAAATTTCGGAATGAATCCGGTAGGTGGCCGCACCTACTTTGTTCCTTGCTGTTTGTGTCAGTTTTAGATCTGAGATGGGAATCCCCTGCGCCGCCACCTTTCTCTGTCCATGGCCACTTCTTCACGGATGGTTTTGCGACACTAGAAGGTGTCCGATGCTCCGATCAGTATCAACATTCGAAACCAGACACCTGCTCTGACGAACTGCCGGCCCGTCAGAATGATCGCTCGTGCACGGAAGAAATTCACGTTGGGGCTGTTGGGAATTTTGTGCGGTCTCGCGGTGGGACAACAAGGAAATGGCACGGTGATTATGAAGATTCGAAAGGATGTGAATTTACATCCCCGGATGATGATCAGTCAATATAATGCGGAAAAGAATGGTGAGGATAACTAATATATCTACCTAATAGACGAATACGAATCAAGATTTTCTCAATTATTTCATGAGTATTGGACTATGTAGAAGATGATGATTTTTTTTTAATATTACAGAAAATCATGCATACCTAATGCAACGTACAGGGAGTTTCATTTCTATTGCAAAAAATATAAGGGTAGATTCCTTGCTAAAAAACAAGAAAATAGTTCTCAGAATCTTCTTCCTCACGGCCCGTAGTTTTCGAGGGGGTATCAAAATTTTCCAAACAAAAAACGAAAACCATCTACAAATTGCACATTTTTATCGATATTCAGAGAGAGACAGTCATATTATTCAACAGTTATGTTAAGTTGAATATTCCTTTATATTCCTAAGGTTTCGTTGATATAAAAAAAATTTAGCGATTATTTATAAAAAATTAAATTTTGTCAGATAGCGAAAGTAATGCGACCCTGCCCGAGTAGGCTATTTCTCTATTTTTTTTTCAATCAAAACTTAAAGCCCAAGTTTAGTTTCAATAAAATTATCATCAAAAGTTTTCTCCATATAATGCCAACTTTTGTGAAAGATACCGTATATTATATACAGGTACTTTTACTATACGATTTTTTACTATATGATTTTATATAATTTTATTTCACTCTCTGTATAAAAAGAATATTACATGAAAATTACTCTGGTCAGTTTTTTTATAATCGAAAATAGAATCATATAGAAGCTCAAAAAACGCTAGAAAAAAGTTCTCATTAAAAAATATTTTAATTGAAGAATCATTAATGAATCATTACGAATATTCATGAAAAAATATAAACAATCTTGAGTTTGTTAATTCTAGGTCTGTGGAGTCAATTGAAATGCCAATCCCATCAGCAAGATTTTTTTCTACGGCTGTCATTTAATTAGCTTCTTATTGCCTTTCTAGGCATGCAGTAGGTTCGAAGTATATGTACATATATTTTACTCATTGCTGATTTATTGCTTGAGATGAAATTAGATTTAGGAAATGCCTTGGAAGATCCCTTGATTATTTCCATTCATAAATGAACTGAGGAACGGAATATTTTAGAAAAAAATAAATGGAAAGATATCAATACACCATCCACTGACAATGAAACAAGATCAGATGTTCGAAGCAGTGGAGACGCACCACTTTTTCGGCATCAAAAATTGTACTTTCCTCAGGACCTTGAAGTGGTTAGTAAGATTCTGGCCAATTTACAAAACACAGAATGCATCGCTGCTACCAATCACGTTTTGACATCTATGGCTAGGCATGAGAAATGGGCTTTGCAAAGTAAGTAGGTATCATTCACACTTGTTATCAATGTCTTCTATATAAGTGATTTATTAATGATTCCTTGTTGACAAGTGAGACATGTCATCTTCTCAGTGGTGTATTAAAAGTACATTATAGGAACATTTTCTTCCGTAGTTCTTTATATCATTCCATAACTAGAAAAGTGAATGATGTGAATTTTCAAAAATATATCAATAGTATCTTCATTTATATTCGACGTGAAACATGTAATAATCCTAATAATTTCGTAACATGTTTTTTAAATAATTACTTATTTATTTTGTACAATAGTAGATTAATCAAGATGGGAAGAATGTAATTTCATATCATTAAATATCTTGAATTAAATATTCCATAGATTTGATGATGCGAATGTTCGTGAAGATATTACACTCATCAGGAAAAGTATGTTTTCTGGTTATTTTTGATGTGTGGGCTGGCCTTCTGGTATGATATCATCTCTGCGGATCAATTACCTATGTGATATATGTTCTCATGGTTGTCACGTATACTTTAGTGAACGTGAAATCGTGAACGACCGGCAATATGGCTTTCGTCACCAGAGATCAACAGGACCCATATTATTATTCTGCTCCACATCAACGATCTGTTTGTTGGATGTGACCTCCGTCCCAGTTTCTGCTGGGGCACTGAGAATATATTCATCAGCAGTATAACAGAAACAAAATTTTCCAGGAAGTGATACGATCGTGTTTTACCTTAAACGTAAATACCTTTTTCAGTTAATATTCTGATCGTATCGCCGCGAGTAATTGAAAATGGTATTTATTGTCAGGCCACCGGACAATCAATGTCAATATCGTCGAAAATTAACATAAGAATACGATTTTCACAAGACATCAACAAGCCACCGTAAAGCATTTGTACGGTCTTGGTTTCCTAACAAGTTTCTCTTAGTCATACTTCTACTCAAGTGAAATACAAAATATTGTTGTTATTCACAAATAACTGGATGATGAACTCATTGATGGGTATGAATTCAAAAGTCAATGAGGAGGTTTGAGGAGAATGAGGAATTAAGATACCCTCAAGAAATATCAAATTGATTAAGTATTTGAAACACTGTTCGACATATATTATACAGTAGGTATAGTATATAGGAGCATTCCTAGCTATGTACTCCCAATGAAAATAATAGGTGTTAAGATAATGGTAAAATAAATACAATATTTTTAGTGATCGATTCGTTTGCAAAATTTCCCACGGGAATTTTATACGGGAACTATTACCAGATGGGTAACTATGACGAATGCATAGCTGCTAGACAATTTGAGGAAAATGCCAATGGGGACAACTCTTTGGAACACACTATACAGGGCCAATACTGCCTAACGGATATAATTTTGAAGCCCAAAGGTGAAAATGCGGGTAGAAGCATTCGACAGGTGTATACAGAAGAATCTGTGAGGGTGAGGAATATTTTTTTTATTTCTCTCATATATTCAGTGAAAAATGATGAATGAAATGGCATTTCAAATATCTATTCAATGTGTAAAAATCCATAGTCAAATACCTATACTACTGAAATGACTGGTACTGTTAATAAATGAATTGGTTCACAGACGCTCATCCTCAAATGGTATTCAATCAAATTCAATTTTCAATCTAGAATAAATTCATTGCTGCTGATTTTTGTAACATCTATTGATGTAATTCACTTGCTCATAAATGATATATATATATATACTGATACGTCCATAATATAGTTCATTTAACAGGAAGAATCAGGAAACTGGAAAAAATGCATTTCCTATATTTAATTTAACGTAATTTCGACGTATTGTTACCAATAAAATGATTTTTTTCTTCAACTTTTTTTTTAAAATGCAAAGGTATGTCGTGTTGAGTTGAAAAAATACCCTACATACAATATACCTTATATCTTCTGTACCTTGTTCCCTATATTCTAGATGAACAGGTATGCCTATAATAGCACTATTCTTCATTGGGGAATCTGTTTGCCCTCTTCATGTACAACCGAGGATGTTGAAATTTTTACAAGAGAGATATTTGCGTCATCTGCAGAAAACTTCGAAATAATTTCGGTTGATGTGACTGCAGATAAATGCAGTGCCAAAGAAACTCTTCCTTTCACAACTTCAGAAATTATTTATGGGTGAGTAAATCTCCCCCTCATTTTGAAATTTCATAATAAATACTTGAAATAAAATTTAAAAAACAAAATAAATACTTATGATTTCATCATGATTGAGGTTGTTCACAATAAATAGGTATTTACTGTAAAAAAATGTTCAAAGATATATATGATTAATATATGAATAAGTGTATCAAAATATATTCATTGTTGTTCACACTCCTTGATGGATTCATATGAGCGAACAACAGGTGATTAAGGAAGTGAAATCCTCATTGTGTTTCTCTTCGAGATGTTTTTTTCCATATTTTAATGATTATTCTGAAGCTTTATCAATCAGTTCGCCAGAATGTCTCTGATATTACTTCGAAAAAAAAAACTCAACAGACGGCTGACTCATTTGAGTTTTGGTGTTGACAGTCAGTTTTAGACTCTAAACATCTTTAACTCAAGCTCAAAATTAAGATACATGCAAGAGATATAACCGCTTCATTGTAATTTTACTTCCAACCTTGTATTCCACAGACGCCTTCCTCTATTTCATTTATATTTCCTTTCTGTCAATTCGAGTAAATAAAGGGACGATTATAATTATTTCTTACATTTTGCGATATTTCCGTTCGTGCTCGTGGTAAAGTATAATTTGAGACTTTTCGAATCAACTCTCTCTTCATTACATATTCAATATTATCCAATAATCATTTTATCGAATGTCCATGCATATTTCTATCAATTATCTGCATCATTTAGTCATTCTGCAGGATTTTATCCGAGATTTCATCACTATACATTCTCAAGTCGTAAAATTTGTTTCAACGCCTTTCAATTACTGTCGATATTTTATTATTGCAGGTGCATAGTTGGGTGTTTTTTGATACTCACGTGTCTAGCTACAGCTATTCACTGGTGGTTCTTGAGAAAAACAAGAAATCCACCCTACAACGTCGAGGTACTGAGGGAGGAGCAATCGAAGAATGTCCTTAAAGATATCATTTCATGTTTTTCAATCATTCATACAGTAAACAAGTTATTACAGACTAAACCCAACGAACTGAATTTGGAATGCATCTGTGGAATGAAGTTCTTGTCTATGACCCTCATCATCGTAGGGCATTCTTTGACTTTCATTTTTGGAGGACCAATTGAGAATAAGAATGCATTTGAAGAGGTACGCAAGAATAAGTGAATTATGTATGTATGTATATGTCTCCGTGTGCATGTCATTTATCTTGTTTCATTTCAACAATAGTGTACGATATTATGAGAACATAAAATACATATTTACAGATACCTCATGTCATAGATTTCACAATTGAGATCATAACTGAATAATGAAATTATTGACATTTTTAGATGGTCCAGAAACTTGAAAATGCACCTTTCTCTAATAACCCACTATTAGTGGACACTTTTCTGTTGATTAGTGGTTTTCTAATGTGCAGACTCTTATTACTGGAATTGGAAAAGAGGAAAGGAAAAATTAATATCATCATATTGTACATAGCTAGATATATCAGGTATGTTTCAACACTTTCATTCTCGAATTATGTAACATATTATTATGTAACTGGGCGGCATATCGATTCATGCAACATCATAAATACCTACAATGACAGAGTGCATCATGATTTAAATTTTTCTTCATAATTCAATGATATAACACAACAGGTTTTGGTAGACCTGAGACACTTCAAATGTATAAGTTTTGTTACAAATATGAAAGTCAACGACATCACTTTCCCTGGTTGTGTGTTATGAAAATGATGTGTGTCAAGCCATATATACCATGTGTCCAAAAAGTAAACCCCCGGTTAACTTTTGAATGAATCGGATTTCTTTTAATTCTGTTTTTCCTTCAATGGCGCCAGGCGTCATTTTGGGAGAATTTGGGGAGTCGAGTGATATTGATCATTTGAAACGTCGTTTGATTCTCTAGACGATACCAGAATTTCAGATGAAAATATTCATCCCAAACAAAATAGCGATTGATAATACACACCAGCTTCTTTTTGATATTTACGAAAGTTCTCCACCTGTGGAAATGGCAGATCGACGCCCTCTTCAAAAAAAAAATCAGTAACTTGCACCCATGGTCAATAATTTCAAAATGAATTGAAATCTTGATGTGAGTCTACAAGTTAGGTCGTGGATTGGTGTATTCTTAGGTCATGATGATTCAACAAGAAACTATACGAATAAATTACAATAATTTATTTTTTTTTCAGATTGACTCCTGCGTATGTGGTAGTTATAGGATTATATTCAACACTCTTGTACAGGACAGGATCCGGCCCATTATGGGAATCCAGAATAGGACTGGAAAGAGACAGATGTCTGAAATCTTGGTGGACGAATATATTGTATATAAATAATTACGTCAACACTGACAATCTGGTAAATAAAAATTTGCATAATTACTACATACTACAATATGAATACAGAATAGTCAACTGATTTTTATTATGGTTCCAATGTTTATGTATCAGTTGTATTCGGAAGAGTATACTTACTCTGTAATTATATGCATAACATAATGTGACCAAGAAAAATATCACCTCATATTGTCACACTCATTAATTGAATTTGTAACGATAATCTTTCTATCCTAATAATGCTGAGTTATTAAACATGGTTTCACAATGGAAGAGGTGCAACCGCCACCTGGTACCAGTAAAACTAATGAAATAACGTTTATACTGTATGCATGGAATTTGTGGCAAAACTTTCGGTACACTCTTTTCATCGGACGACCCTGTATTGCCTCATTCAATCAGAGTCGATAGTATTTGTTCTCGACCGCAAATTATACCCACCTTTTATTCACATAAGAGAATTCATATAAATTCAAAAAACTTGTGAAATGGAGAGTAGAGAATACTTCTTGAGATGATAATTATTATATTACGCGAAACAATATTTTTGTTTTAGTGCATGTTCCAGTCTTGGTATTTGGCAGTGGATTATCACTTATTTATTATTGCGCCATTCCTAATCTTGCCCATATGGAAATACAGGAGACTAGGCGAAATACTCGTCTTCGTTTGTATAGCCACATCAACGGCTCTACCATTTTGGATTACTTTTAAAGATAAGTTGGATCCTACATTGATGGCATTCCCTCCGTAAGTATGTGAATTTTACCAACTACCTGAAGATACCGAGTATGCGAAATATACATGTAGTATCCAAGTTTTTTTCGAAAACACTAATGAAAACACATTTGTATTACATCGATATCGCATCCCACAAGTGCAATTACAACTAGACTCATTACTTACGAATGGTCCTACATCCACAGTTTCGAAGAAATGTTTGAAATATTTTTTTTCAGTGAATTAGGTGACATTTCCAGTAACTTCTACTTCCTGAACTTCTATATAAAGACGCATATGCGTGCTAGTTCCTATTGCATAGGTATATACTTTGGCTACTTGGTACACAAGTTCCAATCTTCCGGGTAAGTCAGCTCGGAAATATACATGCTAAATTTTATTCGGAACAAATTTTTCAGAATAAAACTGAATCCTTACGTCAATTCATTGGGCTCAATATTGGCAATGTTTTTGGGAATTGTTTCAATGTATTCCATAGTAATATTTTATAATCCTGAACATGTTGTCAACAACTTAGAGAACGCCTTGTATGCATCATTGCACAGAGTAGCTTGGTGCATTGCTATTGGATGGGTTCTTCTTATTTGTATAACAGATAATGCAGGTAGATGATGAAAATATTCGACACATTTCAATGGCAACAAAATGTTTTCCTTCCAGCGATGATTAATAAATTCCTCTCATATAAATTTTTCATACCTGCCAGTCGGTTGACATACTGCGCATACCTAGCTAATGGTATAATTGTAGTGTATAATTTTGGTGTTTTGAGACAACCAACATATCTCAGTACATATGAATTGGTGAGTTTTTTTCACAACAGGATGTTCCATATTGATCCAATTTTTGAATATTTTTAGGCTTGCAAAACATTTGGCCATGTAGTTCTGACTTATACTTTGGCATTCATTCTTTGTATCATCTTCGAATCACCAATTCATGGATTGGAAAAGGTATTATTGAAGAAGCATACCAAGAAGCCTAAGCCAAATTCAGCACTGAAAACATCAGATTGAACAGTAATACTTATATATTATATAATATATATATATATATATATATATATATATATATATAAATGTGTACATATGTGTACATAATACTTGATTCACTGACTATTTTTAATTGAAGTACTGTTATTAAGATCATGTGTTTTATTGAAACATACAACAAATATAATAAATAATAAACAATATTCATTGGGATTTGCTAAGAAGAAGGTAACATTTGAATTAAACCATATTCATATATGTAGGAGAGCATCAATATGTATTGACCCATGGCAGTGTGTTTGAAAAAATCACTTTTGGGAGAAACTAGAAGAATAGACAAGACTAATTGAGTTGGTTCGAACATTGAACATAATCCGTATTTTTTTCAACCACTAACTATATGGATTCGTACGAAATTACAGCTTAAAACATAGGTGCATTTTGTCGATAATTCCGTATAAATTGATGAAATGAAAAGACCAATGTGAAGAGAAATTGCACTGCAATAAAACGACCTTTCCTTCAGAACCAGATTGGTATCAACAAAACGCACCGAGGGTTTGTCAGTCAAAGTCATATCGGCACTCTAATCAATCATAAAAATTAAAATAAGTTGGCTATACGCGAGAATCACAAACAAACGTCAGGTTTTCATACTGAAGTTATTTTTTTTTAATGGAAAATAAGATCTTAATTATACACTAGCAAAAAATGGATTTTGCAGAGGATTATGAAATTGTATTGCTCTTAGAAGCTTTTCATGACCACTTATATCAGATCAATGGGACATTTTATGTATCATACTTCTTCATTCAATTGAAAAATTACTCAAAGTTACCCAAATATCTCAGATATTTGGGTTTTCATTCGATAAGTCAACCATAGGTATTGATTTTATTCAATTTATTGATTCATTGATCGCGGAGGGACCTTGAAAGAAATTTAAGATCTGAGATAAGCCGCCACAGAAAAAATATGGCAATAAGATAAGATTTACCGAAACCTGTTTTTTCAAATTGAACTGACCTTCGGTCACGTATTCGTTGAGAAATGAAAAATTCCCATGCAACAAAAGAACTCACTACTAATACACGTATCATGAGTTTTCCAACTTTTTCAACAAGGTTTCTATATCTACAATCTCTGTCACAATTTGGGTAACTTAACTAGAAGTTTGTGTGAAGCAATAGTGTATATACCAAAGATCACAAAAAACTGCAGAATAGTTTCTAGATTTCAATTCAGATTTTTTGTTGTATGAGGTCCCTATTTGCATAGAGGAAGACAATATCTAGCTCATGTGCATAATTACCATCAAAAAGTATTGAAAATAATCTCTGCATCTCTAGTTTAGTTTCAAGATCTGATTGTCGCGAATAGCCTACACTCTCTAGGTTATGAAACATATTGAAGCCCTCCAGGGACAAGAGGCTCAATAATCGAATGACTCTTGTTTCAAATATTAACATGATATGCTTTCGACTAGATGTCCATTAAATCGAAAACCTTGCAAACTTAATCATTGTCAAAGTGACACTATTCAATTTGATCGTCAAATTATACATTCAAAAATGTAACACATGTATACCTATCTGCAGAATCAGAATTCATCAAGATACAAACTCTACATAATTATTATATGGGAATATCGAACCTTTATACATAATGAATACAGATACTTCCAAAAAAATCAAAGTTACATACCCAAATTTGAGTCTGCAGACACTAAGTTGTGAGGTCACATGTCATTAGGATATATTTGGAAACATTCAACAAGGATATTGACCAAGGCGCAAACGCAAATAATGCAAAGTTTTATGGTTATTTCAATAATACTTACAGCCAGGTCAGATATTAGTTGACAAAAAACACCCTTCAACGCCATATATATTATTTAACTTACAAAATACATTTCCATTGGAGACTAGCTCATGCTGCAAATACATCTCGGTGAATGGCTCTTTCCCTTAGTTTGAGGTGAAAAAATTATAAAAAATAATTGCTTGTATAATTAGACATTGCATCAAGAATGAATGTAAAAATGTATGATATAAACTCTACCCATTGATAATCTGGAAAAATATTGATTTTAATTTGTCAACAAATATTGAACTCTCACACTATTGAGCTGACTTCTGAAAACTTCGGAATAATACCTACAATTAAAGCTAACTTAGTTGCATTTTCGATACTTTTATTGTCTATCTCACTATCAGTGTCAGGCATCATCTGTAAACCAATATAAATAATATGATCATCGAATACAATAATTATCAACTGATTCGTCTAGATTTTAAAGAATAATGGATATATCTTGTTTGACCACTAAAAATATCACAGCAATTATTCAAAACGACCCATATGATTTGACATCCCAATATTATGAATGGGAGCAAATATCTAATAGGTACGTATAGGTATTGAATGGCATACTGTATTAGTTTATATCAGCAAGATCCAAAAAATATTCAGATACCAATTGAAGGTAGGTATGAGTGTATGATGGCGATTATCCATGTCCATCCATCTAAACAATTTACCAGACAAATTACCATATTGTTCATTTGAGATAAAAACCATGAATAGTATTCATTAGTATAGTTATATCATAAAATTCTTATTGGCCACCAGCCAAGTTCATTAAGTACCACGCTAGTTTTACTAATGTGAACCCCACTCTATTACATTCATTTTCAAATGGATAAAGATATAAAAAACTAGTTTTTCATGATTTTTTATACATGTTTCATTCATCTTAACAGTCTTGCCACATTTCTTGGAATATACAGGATACAGGAGAAAATATTCTTTCAATGATCGATTTGTATTCCTCATGTCTTCAAATATTTATACATATTGTATATTTGGTTCAGTACATTTCCGTTTCTGTGCATGAATACATTCTGCAGATTAATCTGAAATTTTGCAGATACTTCCTCTGATGCCATAATAATACACGATTTTTTTTGCATTCATTTGCTGAACTTCTCATTATTAAGCATCATTCATCAATAGAACGGCAAAGATGAAAAAAAAAACAGCAATAAACACTGACAGGATGAATGGAACATGCATGAAGAATTCTTTCAATTTTTTTTATTTGTTGGGAAATAATAATAAAGGGGGGTCCACAAAACTAGCAACTATCAAATGTCAACCCACTCTGCACTGCACGTTTGCAATATGAGTGCAATACACAATAGGAGCACATTTTTTCATGTTTCAAGTTATTTCATTATTTGATAGATCAGTTAATCTGAAGTATTTATTCAATTTTATATTTTTTATATCTCTCATCATCATTTGATTATTTTGCATTTTATTGAGAATGAGTATTCAATTTGTATCAATTGTTCAGTTAAGTCCTTGGTTAAGTCCAGGAGGTTCAGAAGTTATTTCTATTGGATATTGTTTCAACATTTAGTTTTATTATGATCAGGATGATATCACAACTAATTTATGAATCAGAAAACAATAGTTTTCTAGTTAATGAGTTTGATCAAGTGCTGTCAAGTAGAAATTTAATTATTTTATTCATCAATTGATCATTCTCAAGAAGTGTGAAAATTAATCAACAATAATTTTATGGAAGCATTTTAAATAAATTGTTGGGCTCAATCTTTTCTGAATTATTGCTCTTTTAAACCTTGTTTCGACCACTCAATGTAATTAACTGGATGTGAATCTTATGTGTTAGTTCTTATTGAAAGAAGAAAACTCACCTTATCTGCTACATGTTTAACCACCTGTCCCTCTGAATTCACATAAAATGTTGAAAATCCATCATACCAGCTGAAAATAATTACACTTATATGGTTTGAAAAATCATGCATCTCATGCTCACTGCAAAACCCACATCATTTTGCCAATTTTTAATCTATCAATTATCAAGTGATGTGCCACTAATGAGGAATGAAAATAAATAAATAATAAATTTTGCAAGATGATAAATGGAAGAGCAGCATCAGCTGAGCTCTGCCAGATAAAATAAAGGCAATTTATTATTATTATCATTATTAATTAAATAATCTTAGTACCTAAGTACCTTAGTACCTGGCTAATTCATAATAATCAGTACAGATATAAAATTGGTGGTATTCAATACCATTGGCGCTATTGAGTGATATTTTCAGTTTTCCCTCAAGAAGCCATGACATGAAACTCATCATTCACAAAGATTCAGAAACATTATTTTATTGGTAGTAGGCTTTGCACTGAGCTATGATTTTGCTCAATAAGAATGAATTGATTACTTAATATGCATATTACTTTTGTGTTTTATTGAATATCTCCTTGTAATCCCACAGCTTGTATTTCCAAAATGTAAGCATCACCTTCAGTGCTGAAATTCCTTTTATCTGCCATCTGACTTTAATTGTTGAGTCCTCAGGATGTTTAGTAATTTTGAGAATTTCAAACTTAACATAAGCAAACTTCAAATGTCCTACAGTTCTAAGAAGAGCTACTTGTTTCACATAACTATACAGGCCTCTGGAAACATAATTTGATGAACTTACAGTGAAAAACTTTGAATGCATAATGTGTTACTCACACTGTTCTTATATTTCTGATATGATCCTCAAAAACTACATTTGGATGATAAATTGTATAATCTAGTGGTTGTATGAATAGTTTCGGAAGGGTTTCTCCTAGAACATCAAATACATGTGCCAATTTCTCTGGGGTAGGTTTATTTGATGATTCATCACTGTTTTGACTGAACAGATGTTCTTGGGATTTTTGAGGATCTGGACTCAAATCAGCATACCTACAACAGTAATATTGTTTGAACTTGTAAGAGACAAATGTTTTTTTCTTACCTTTGACCAAAGCTTTGCAATTCATTCGGGTGAGGACTTTCCATGGAAAATATATTTTCTTTTGTAACAGAGTCAGTTTCAGTTTCTCTGTTATCTGGTGTAATTTCACTGGAAACATACTTTTTCCAAAGTTGTTCGTTAAGATGTATGTTTGCCCTTGTTTTAGTGGAAAACTAGAAATATTGTAGATATATACATACATTTAGTATTTAGGTATTATACAATTTTGAGGTTAAGAATATAGGTCTTCAATGTCTACAAAAAAACTGCAAAATGTGAGATCGATAATTCAGTATTTCATTATAAAAGATATACTGAAATTTAATGCTGAAAAATAAACTGATGAGAACTTGATTTCATCCCACCTGATCACACTGATTTCTACAAAGTTGTTGGTGAATATTTTCTGCACTGAAAATATTACATCTGGAGGAAATAAAGCCTGGCAAAGACGAGAATTTACTAATATGCCTTAGTACAACTGCCATTTTCTCAGAAATTACAGCAAAAATTGCTCAAAATATCGAAACAAATCTTGCACTCATCACAGAAGACGACAAATTAAAAATTAAATCTCAAAATTCTGACGCGGGACGATAGCCATATGAAACCAAGGACCCAAGGACATAAAAAAGAAGAAAAATAGCAACCAAAATTCCGAAGGTTTCCGAACAACCAGTAGCGTCGTGTTACGATAAATAAATGTTAACTGCATTCATGATTCCCATTTCTGAGGAGAGTAGATTAAATTCACTATGGAAATACCTGTCGTGATAATTTATATTTCATGAGTAGTCTGATTTGAAAGTTCTCAGATTTTTTCTGGCTGTTTCAAAATGATCTGTGAGATGCATTTGTGTTGTTCCAGAATGAATTTCAAGCATAGAAATATAATATAAACATTATATTTCTATGATTTCAAGTAGGTATTCATATCATTTTCACATCCAGAATTTTCCAAATTATTCAATGCATATTGAAAAACGGAAACCTTGTGAGTATATAGAATGAAAATTGGGGGGGAAACAAAAACTGTTGAAAGAATTATAAATTCTGTCGGACAATCGAAAAAATTTATATAGACGTATCGACCAACAACGTTTTCTACTGAAAGACCTGAATATTACCGACGTCCTACATCATTCTCTCATATGGAAGACTTTACTCCTTCCACCGTGATCAGTCATTATTTTTTATGTTGATACGCCTCTGAACATTCGGTAATTTCTAATATCTAGTTTCTTCAGTTGCCTTCCTGCCTTAAAAAAATCTAACCTAACTTCAACATGTTTGAACACGAGCTCACTTTTGTTATTTATACACACTGCAAAGAAATATACATAATAAATCTAGAAGTGAAGAGTCCCCAAAGTGCCGTATTATAGAATCAGATAAGGAAACATGGTGAAAATGACTGGTAAAAAATCTAAGAAAAATAGGATATCATTTGATGAAGAATGTGATATGGATAAAATTAGTGCAAAAACACCAATCAACAGTGTGTCTCAAGAAAAGGATATTGCTGAAGATACTAAGCGAAATGAAGAGGTCCCACCAAAGAAAAGAAAAAAAAACAGGTCTAGTGAACATGAAACAAGTATAAAAAACCCCAATACTGGTGATGAGGGGTGCCAAGAACAAGTTGTACCTAAAGAGAGACTTTCAGAAGAGGATTTAGTTCTACAAGAAGTTAAACCAAAAGAGTCTATAAGAGAAAGAAAGCGAAAAAAACATGCTCATTTATTGGAAATGAAAAAAACCAAGGTAGATCAAGATACACAGCAAATGGCACTGAATTACTTATCAAAATGGAAACATGCAAAAGATGAATGGAAATTTGAGAAGCTAAAACAGATTTGGTTATCAGAGAACTTATTTGACTCTTCAAAGTTACCAGATGATATGTGGCCCACAGCTGTTGAATATTTTAGTGGCTCTAAAGGATTCATCAGAAAACTCATTATAAGAGAGGCATTAAAAGTGGTAGATGCAGTAGATCCCAATAGTGATGACAAAGATGACAGTCATATGATCAAGTTGGACAGGGCTAGAGATATTGTACAGCATCTGAAAGAAGATTGAAATCAAATATGATATTATATTCTTGCTACAGTTAATTTTATTAATTAATCATTATATTCCTTAGAGAAGTTCAGTATAATAATGAACATAGATAAAAATCAATATCTAAGATTATGTCTAATGTGTCCGTTATTAGAGAATTAAGGATAAAATAAATTATTCAATATTTGAATATGAAAGATTCATTTCACAGAATTAGATTAATGATGAGAAGAATTCAAAAAGTATCCGATATTCTATAATGTATAAATTATACATTTTGTTTCTTCATTCAGTTAGGTACTCTAAACCATTTGAATTTCTACGTAGATGGAATTTTGATAAAATTGTACTCAACACTTTGCCTCAGACCTATTTTGACTCATAGCTTTCAAACAGATATAATGCATATTTCAAAGAAGAATACTATGTATTTCTATGGTGAATTCAATTCACTGCCCTATAAACATTGTATGTAATTTATTCCAAAAAACCCATATCTAATTCTTGTATTTGGCATGATGATGAAATGTAATAACCATTAGATCTGTTCCATATTTTGAATACATTTTGTATTCATAATTTCCTACAAATTAAATATGAGAGCATGTGTAGAGCGCCTACTAATGGGAGAGTGAACTTCAATTTTTTTATATATAAACATTATGACACGAATCCTTGCCAGTTCTATTTTTCGGATTTTTTTCATATTGATGCCTGAGGCCTGAAAATCACAAGTAAGATTCGTAGGTATAAAATTATTGATATTCATATATTTGTCTTCCGAAAATGTATGAAAAACAAGGTTGAGTTCCAATTGCAGTGATATTTTGGTGCAGATCATAAATCTGTCTTTACTTTAGGAATATATTGAAATGATTATTATAACTTCTGAAAGTGAAAATTCAAGTCATATCTGAAAATGAATAGGTATATCATTTCATTGATCAACTTACCCGTATTGGCATGTTTTTATATTCACTGAATTTGTGTGGTAGAATATATTCGACCCATGATGTAAATAGAGACTAGTGTTCCAACTCCCTATACCCAGCCACTAGAAAAATTTGGACTGCTGCCTACTTGATTAAATCGAATTTTGATACCTGACTAAGGCTGCCCAAGTTCGATACTAGATGACATCAACTCAGTGGATATGGAAGATTTTCTCGGAAACTCTTGATTGAAAACATGATTCAAATTTGAAATTCAACTCGAATGCAAATATTGAACCGTTAGCTATCCGTCGCTGTCTGATATCATCAGTAAAAGCGTATTTGACTTCACAGGATCAACGATCGTATCGCCATCTATACTCAAATCACGCTTCCAACATGGATTTGGTCATGTGTAGGTATTTTACTTCGACCATAAATACCTTCGACCATAATTTATGGTCGAAGGTATTTTAACCCGATGATAAATATTTCATTTTTCCATATTACTTCATTTGTTTTGAGATATTCATAGTGAAAGAGTCAGATATTTAATAATACTTGAAACCATGATCGAATGGGAAAATAATAGAGAATGTCCACTTCTGTATTCTTGGGAATAGGAAGCTTGAAAAAAATGGCCGCTAGAATCAAAAACAAATTTGGTATTTATTGAATGATAAAATTACAGGTTGCTATATTTATGCTATATTGCTCAGCGCAAGGACAATCGATGCTGAAGCTTCGCAACTGTATAAACGTATCTCCAGACTGGAAAATAATCAATCTTCGTAAGAATTAGATATCCGTATTTTATTATTCATATTTACAATATCATAATATATACAAATAATGTTTGTACATAAACAAATCGATATCTTTCGAATTATGTTCCTATGTTGATTAACTAATAATTCTTCTGTAAGTGATTGTCACTCTTGAGAAAAAATTATGTATAGCCTATTGTACAAATCGACAAAATAAAATAAACAGAATATATCAAGTAAATAAAAAACTAAAATGCTATCGTACATAACTAAATTAGCAAGAATTAACAAAGTTCAGGACTTAGTCCTACAAATATGTAACCTCACATAAATGGATACAATTCATTCAGTATCTTATAGTAACACTCATATTGCACAGCAATTCCTTATATTATTCGAATAAAATATAAAGGTCAATTTTTCACGCATAGTAGCAAACGAACCAGGAATATAGATGTTGAAAGTTTTTTCTCTTCTAATCAAATATAACAACAATAATTACTATAATATAAATAGAATAAAATAGGCCATGAAGGGCTCTTTCACATAAAGATATGATAAAAATACAAAAAATCAGAAGAAACAGTTCTCATGATAATGTATCTAGTTTAGGGGATAAAATAATTCAAGTATGAATGTATAAAAAATTATACATAGGGTTATTGCCTTCTCAGTAACAGGGCTGACACTGATGGAAACCATTTCCAAAAAAAAACCTGATAACATGACTATTACAACTGTTCATTTATGAGATATAAGGTGTCGAGAAATAATTGGTTGAAAATTAATTTGCATTCATTCACAGTACGTGTGGACTAGATTTCGTGAAATTTTGATTAAAAATTACAGATTGCAAATAGATTAATATTTCAGCCTAATCATTAAGACGATATTAATGAACCTTTCGGCTGAAGAAATAAGTAGCAGTTGATATTGTTCTCATTACAACATACAACAGAATGTATTTCCGAACAGATACTAATATGTTTGCAACGTTTTCGAGAAAAAAAAATTGATTAGATCAAGTGCTCCACCTCATTTCCATATCAAGTTCATGTGAATAATTTTAAAAAACTGTATGAAACGAACAAAAAGGTAATCAAATGATTGTCAATGCCCTGTTGCTAAGAAATGAATTTTCTTCTTACAAATATATTCTATATAATGGTGGTTTAGGTTGATCAGATACTGATAATGCCACTCCATAATCTAGACAGCGGAAACAATTTTTTAATGTAGTTATTATAATCGATAGAATTGGTGTCCCTACCAAGAAGCAGTGCACTTCATTTAAATCAAATATTCCCACCTGAAAATATCAAAATCCATTTCACTTAGAAGTGTGAATCTGACAGTGTCCCCATGTCAAGTTAAACCTCTGTTTGGTCCCTATCCCAAGCACAAGTGCTTTTGCTACATATCAAAATATACGAGATGCTTCTGATAAACAACACTATACAAATTACCTAACTACTAAACATCCCAATTGTACAAATGCGTTCAATTATATTCATCACTATAACGTATTTATGGAATGTATATCATTAAGACTGAGTTGTTTGAAAATGGCACTCCAACAGTCTGCCTGATCGAAGCATGTCAGAAGAAGATAAAAAATAAGTATGTACAAACGTCAATGTTTCAACAATTTTGTATAAACATCGAGTAAAAATATCTTTTTTGTTCAGTTCATCCACTTTCTGCAATTTGGCGCACCACACATGCACGAAATTTTGTGTTGATCATCTTCAATGTCAAATTTATAATCATAGGATAGCTAAAACAAAAAGATTTTTTAATGTTCAAAGATCACTGAATCAGTCAGTGAAGCGAATGTTCGAAATTTTATATCCATTATTATGTTATATATTATTATATTATACAGGGTGTCCTTAAAAGGTCTTTACAAAAAGCTACCACATACTCTTCAGACCAAAACAATTCGATACAAGCAAACTTACCTCAGTAAAAAGTTGCTTAGTTTGGGCGCTAGACGGCTCTGAAGTTGAAATTTTCAAATCGATTTTGCTTCATAACTTTTGAACGGCTCATGAGATTTTTTTCAAATTTGGTACGTTGGCATAGACTCATCGGGCAATGAAACTCATATCATAATCATAATGAATATCATTCCATGGGCGTAGAACTTGATTTTTTCAGTAAATAAACATCTAAAACTCCTACGCCAATGGAAAAAAATTAGTTTCAATATGAAATCTAAATTATTCAACTCATTCACTACAAAAAAGGTACTCTTGACAAAAGTCGATTCCTCTCATGGTTTCGACAAAATTTTAATTTTAGTGATTTAGAGCATAATTAATAATAAAACGATCAACAGATATTTCATAAAAATTGTTCAAAATGTTCACCATTTTCACGTATACAAAGATTTATACGACGC
Source organism: Gastrophysa polygoni (assembly GCA_963576655.1). Taxonomy (NCBI): domain Eukaryota; kingdom Metazoa; phylum Arthropoda; class Insecta; order Coleoptera; family Chrysomelidae; genus Gastrophysa; species Gastrophysa polygoni. The sequence continues at coordinate 19,552,783 of OY755089.1, forward strand.
AAAAAGTTGAAATGTACTCTTTGCATAACTTCTTCATCGCCTGTAAGATTATTCGTCGCCTGTTGGATACGTTGCCATAATTGTTCTACAGTATTCACAGGGGTCTTGTAAACCGTAGACTTGAGATAACCCCATACAAAATAATCCATCGGTGTTAAGTCTGGAGAACGTGGTGGCCAATTCACGGGTGCATCATTACCTCTACCTATCCATCTGTCTGGGTACTGTTGGTTTAAAAAATTCCTAACATCCACCGAAAAATGTGGTGGAGCTCCATCGTGCATAAACCACATATCTACCCGATGTTGGAGTGGTAAATCTTCCAACAAATTTGGCAACGTATTTCGTAGATGTTGTAAATACATGTCTCCTGTTAATCTTTGTGGAAGTATGACAGGACCAATTATAAAATTTCCTATTATTCCAGCCCAAACGTTGATTTTGAATTCGTGTTGAAAATGGTTTATTTTAATGGAATGAGGATTTTCAATTGCATAAACGTGTTCATTATGAAAATTAGTTATTCCTCTTCTCGTGAAACAGGCTTCATCAGTGAACATAATATTCTTTCCAAAGTTCAGATTCATTTCTCTTTGCAAATTAATGAACCTACAAAACATCAGACGACTTTGTGAATCATGGATTGATAAATCTTGAACTGGCGTCTTGTGGTATGGGTATAATAATTGTTCTCTTAGTACTTCATGAACGGCATTCCTAGAAACTTCTAGTTCATTACTTATCCGTCTAGTACTCAATTCTGGATTTCCTTCAATACGGTCTAAAATTTCTACTTCGACTTCGGGAATCCTTACATAACGCTGTCTTCCATAATCACCAGTTCTAGGAGCAAAATGACCGGTCTCCCGAAGACGTCTCTCAACTGCAGCAAAGGTTGGGTGGCTTGGTACGCGACGATTTGGAAACCTTGCCGAATACACCCTCACACTAATTTTTTTCCATTGGCGTAGGAAAAAATCAAGTTCTACGCCCATGGAATGATATTCATTATGATTATGATATGAGTTTCATTGCCCGATGAGTCTATGCCAACGTACCAAATTTGAAAAAAATCTCATGAGCCGTTCAAAAGTTATGAAGCAAAATCGATTTGAAAATTTCAACTTCAGAGCCGTCTAGCGCCCAAACTAAGCAACTTTTTACTGAGGTAAGTTTGCTTGTATCGAATTGTTTTGGTCTGAAGAATATGTGGTAGCTTTTTGTAAAGACCTTTTAAGGACACCCTGTATATTATTTTATGTTATATGTATATATTTAACATCCTTATGAGCCTAGCCAATCAATCTGGTTTTGTAAATACGTCGCTATCAACATAATAGAAACAATATGACTGACTGTACTACTGTCAATTCTGATTAGCGCTGGAGCTTTTGATAATTCAAAATTCACACTGAATGAGGATCGCAACTTCAATATTGAGTTGTGGACCAACCTATAATGACAATAAATGAGTCTAGATTTTCAATAAATCAAAGAACCTATCCTCCCTTGCCATTCTATATACCAGAAAATTTATGAACAAAAAATGCGAGAATTACCATTGTGAAAAAGATACCGGTGCTATTCGGAGCGATGAACTTTTTGATTGTTGAAATAAGACAATCTTGTGAGGTGACATATCAGCAATCAAAAATATTGATTTTTTCAATCTCCAAAGAAGGAAAAAACGTATTTCTTCTCGTAATAAAATTGATTCATCATGTAGCAGTATCAACTCTTAGATCAATGAAAACTACTCTTCTTTCTTGTCAATATCAATCTGTTGATTGGTATCGACAATCGATACTGGGTGTTGATATATTGCATTTACACACCGCACCTAATTAAGTTGTGACAAAACTATGTCATTTCTAACTGGACGAATTTAATATAGCTTATTACACAATTGATGTTGAAAAAAAAACAGTAACTTTCTCTTACCTCCTCTCCTCTTTGTATCCTGCGTTTCGAAAATATGATTATTCTAACATCTCTCTCAACTTCAACTTGTTCAGCGACACAATTCGGGTTACAAGAATGGTTGATATACCTTGCTAGGCCACCAGATAAGGTAGCATCAACCACCCTCTCTTCGTCCAGCCTGAACATGTATATACCACGGTTCTGTAAAAAAAAGGATCCAATTCAGTTACTCGAAAAATAATGATAACAGTGACGTACTATTTAATTTGAAATGGCAAATCAGTGAGAGTTGCAAATCTAGGTCCCTTGCATTTCTTAGCAACCTCGATAATTAGACAATATATATAGTTTGTTTTCAGTACGAAGATCTTTACAAGGTCATGCAAATTCCATGGTATATTACTGTTATATAAAAAAACGGTGGGAGATGCTAGTAGAAGGTTTTATAATGAAAATATGTGTAATTTCGTGCCATCTAAACTATGGCACAAAATCGAGGATATCTTTCATACTTCCTGAAGTAATAATCATCATCTATAATGAGCATCTTCATTTTTACGTTCAATATAGGTATCTATCGAATACCGGTGATAAATTCCATGATTTTCTTCAAATTAAATTTCATAAATAATTCACTAATATCAACTTACTTTGGCGTCATACTGCTTTTCCCTACATTCAGCTAGTTCAGTCCTAATTATTTCTCCAATATATTCAATGACCATTGTATGTTTCTCCAAGTCCTTTGCTGCATAGAGCCCCAACCCTTGGATTTTTGATCTAAAATCAAAAAAAAAACAAATGCTCTAGGGAACCATATGAGACTATTAATACAATTCATCATTTCACAAAATGAAATGATAATTTTCAAACATGAAGAGAATGATTGAATATCGATTCAGTGAGGTTTTACACAAAAAAATATTTTTCTGTGGAAGGATGTTCCTGTTGTCTACTTCAACATGGTAGAAAGTTTCGTGTTTTATCTTTGGGTCTAGCAAATCTTATGATGAAATATTGATATTCAATTCAAACATTGGAATTATATTACAATATGAAACTTGATTTTGATGTTTCTTATTATGGCACGTTAATCTTTCATTTGTTAAATTTGTCGATTTTTAATTAATTTGCGCTATGAGACTACATGAAATCACGTTCATTATCGCAGTAATATTTTGGCACACTTTGGTCAATTTTTCTTCGACCGACTCGAATTTGAATGAAGATGATTCGAATGAAGAATAGAAAATTCGTATCGAAAATGAAACTTTTTCGATACGCATTTGGGAGTCATGAATAATTGATTCATTAGACATGCAAGAATTGAAAAAAATATTCATGAATAATTGATTCATTAGACATGCAAGAATTGAAAAAAATATTCTCGAATATCATGAAATAGAAATGGCAATCTTACCTCGCCAAATATACATTATTTTTCCATTCCTGTTTCATTTTCTTATATTGAGAGCTCTTCGAATGCACAAATTGTTTGCTATAAGGACACGATAGTTCTCCTACAGTCACAGTGGTGGAGGTGAACCCAGTGGAAGGTCCGAACAGAGGCCTCACGGTAGCGCCGAAGGTGCGCTGCGTGTGAGGCCTCTTCCAGTGCATTTGGCTCCTCAACTTGGGCTCCGTTCTGGCCGCCCCAGACGGATTGATCGCCAACGGTAACTCCAAAAGAGGATTCCTCCCGTACTTGAACTTGTAATCCGTCAGAGTGTCGATGCCCGGCAGGCTTTCTAGTACCCTCACGATAGCGGGTTCCGTGAGACCGAACAAATCTTCGCCGGTAGCAAATTTCGGGAACATCTGCAAACAGTCTTCCTCTTTCCTCATGGTAGCTAGTTTGTCCAAGATATGCTGCCAAGCTCCTTTGGGAGTCGAATCTTTATATTCGATGTCTTCTTCTGGTTGTTCTTGAACCAGAACACCAAATTCGGGCCTACCGGACGCGTCGTAAATGGAGCAGATGTACTTGCATCTCTTGTTGATCCGTCGCATACTCCAATAGAACCTGATGATTTTGTAGCCGATGGGATATATATAATTCGAGTTGTGGAAATTTTGCAACTGGTGTGGTAATAAGTGACCAACATTAAGAAATATCAAACTTCCCACTCTGAGTATGTTGTTGGTGTCAGAATGATGCATAACCGAAGCTACCTGTCTATTTTCGTCTCTATTAACGTAAACTCGGCGGGAGACTGATAGCGTTGTTAGCTCATTATCTTTCTCATTCTTCGGTATATGAGTAGAGCAATAAACAGTTTTGTTCTTGTGAAATATGCAGTGATCTTTCACGGCGCAATTGAGATGATAAACGCTCGAGCATCTATTCTTGAAACATCTTATGGTTGCACCTAGTCTGTTGCAGTAAATACAGGTAGTGTTATGACTCATTGCAATCGCATTTTCTAGATTCATTAGAGCGCCATTGACGGTTTCATAGACTCCATCGGACCATAGTCCACAGTTCAAGTGGACCCATTTATCTACTTCGAAGTTCAGAAGTCTTGCTGGACCATCAGCAACACCATCACCAATACCTGTGGAATTGAAAGCTTATCAGACCCGCGAAAGTCGCTGCATTCATATTGACTTACCTTGACAAAACATGCATTTTCTCGTATCTTCAGGCATGACCGCTGGAGTTACTGTAATCTGCAGTCTATATAGCAACTCCATGATTTCTTTATCAGTTGGCCTTTTGTGTTTCTGAGTGGGCTGAAGACAACCAGGAATCCAAAACTTGTAACGAACATTCTTGTACATTTTCAAAGGAATATGTTTGAAATCTGCATTATCTTGGAATTTACCAAGCTTTTTATCGAAACTATGAAAGTACGATGAGAAATCTTTTACATCTGCTGACTGGAATTCTTTATCGTTGCCTTTAGTCCCGAGCATTGGTCGCTTAGCAATCATAGACCTGCCATCAAATGATTCCATAATTCTATGTTTCTCCTCCAACTTGTCTTTTTGTGACAGGTGATCGATAATTTCAGCAGCCTAAAAATGTTTATGCTTATAATTCAATTCATTCGATGTTTAAATTTGTTTACCTTATCCTCAGATATAGATGGTGATCTGTGCATCAACGCAAACTGCATATAACAAGTTGAACTACAGAAATATAATTCATCTCCATCACTCAGGAGCTCCGTATCTTTGGCAAGAAAAGGTAAATCTGAGACTTTACGTCTAATCATGTTATTTAATATAACGACATCACAGTGTTTGCAGAATTTAGCGTCCCCATTTAGTATACTCTGTATGTCGATTGGAGCTGAAATTAACAAAAACATGAGTATTCTGTTGAACAAAATGAACAATTTTAATATTAACATAGTCGCTATGTGAACTATATTGGTATTATATGATTTTTCTATCATTGTATATTTGAATGTATCCTTTTTTTTTAATTGTGCATCTTTTTCCTATCGTCTAGTCACTAGACGTGCAAATACACGCTTATTTTGCAACTCTTTGTATGAATAGCTGTTTTGTAACTGATAATTCTTTAAAAAAAAACAATTATTTCTTTACCTCCTTCCTTTCCATCTCTACCTTTGGTCCTATAAAGCCCTAATTTGTGACCAGACGGTGAGCCGGTTCTCTCCACAATTTGATAGCTGGTGGGAGCTGGAATGTGAAGAATATTCGCCAGATCTCTGAGAACACCCATTATATCCTCAGCAGCCGAGGAAGTGAGTGTTAAGGTAACTGTGACATTTCCGGAGTCTTTGACAGGAGTATCTGGTTTCTGTTCCGATTGTTTCTTTGTCAGGAGTTCAGTATCAATATTTTCTTTATTCTGAAAGTGAATTCAATATAGGTTGAGCACTATATTCATTTATTTGAGTTTACAACAGTTTCAAAAGACAGTGAATACTTACATTATTAGCGAGTTCTCGTAGATACAACCCTCCAGCAGGCTTCAATTTAATCGGTATGGGCTTTATCACAGGCACCACTGGTGATATTCTTCCTTTAGCTCTAACCTCCTTCATTTCATCTTCTCTATCTTCATCCTCATCATCACTGATTAACCTTAAGCCCAAGAACTGATCAAGAGTCTCCATCCGCACACACTCAGGTGAAGAACAACTCAAAATAGAATCCGGAGTATCTTCTCTACAAAACATATCAAATTTCTTGGGATCATCCGTTTCAAATCTGATCAATGGGAACTCTTGATCGTAGAAGCCTCTTTGAGTAGAAGCAGGTGGTTTTTCCGGCAATGGATCCAAGATACCATACGGTTTTGTGGAGTAAAAATCGGAAAACCCAGGTAAATCGGCACTACCGTAACTACCTACCAAATCCCCAAATTGGGACGAGTAAATTTTAGATCCAAGCTTAGACATATCACCGGCTCCAACGACAGCAACTATCCCAAAATTTCTATTCAACACAGGTTCTGAAACATTCATGGCTGGCAATTGTCTGAGCTGTGACAATACGCCATCTATATAAGTGTCATAATCTTCCTCAATCTTAGAATTTTTTCTGGGCCTTTTCTTAGGTTGTCCTGCTAGCTCTTTATTGAGAATCAAATTTTGTCTCCTTTTCTGTTGGTACATTCTCCTCTTCTGCTTTTTTAGCTCCTCTTTATCCATCAATACTTTCTCGGCAGAGCTCTCCAATGAATCCATTTCTTCCTTGACCTGTACATCAGACCTACTATGGTCTGACACCTCAGAATGTTGTGATGATTCGTCCATCAACTCTTTCTTAACTTCATGTGATGTAAATACAGGACTTGGTTGAGGTAAACTCATATTGGAATTTTCTTTCTTTATTACAATCGGAGGTGTCTGCAAGCTTGAATCTTGGCTGCAAGAAGACCTTGGTGTTTGAGGTGAAAGAAGTTCATCTCTGCTAGGCGTCCTGGAAGGCGGCAAACTTTTCTTGACATCTATGTGCAGCTGTTGCGTGGGCATAGTCGTGATCAAAGATGTTGCTGCTGTAAGTTGAGGAGTCGAATGTTCTATTGGAGGACTTGATACAAAAGAAGTTTCTCTGATAGGCATTCGCGCCACTGCCGTGGTTGTCGATGTGATGATGGTGCTAGCAGAGCTAGGAGGAGGGGACTGTGTACTAGCACAACCTGTATTTTGTAACAACTTCTTCAATAATACATTTTGGGAATCTTCAATTCTGTTTGACAAAGGCGTGTATATACTGGAATACCTACCACTAGAGAGCTCTTGCTTCAAACAGTTAGCTATTGATGCTTTAATTTCTTCCGAAGTTGTAATGTATCCTTCATTTGATTCTTGTTTCATATCTTCAATTTTCATGTCTTTAGGTTCCTCAAGTGATTTTGCTCTTACAACTCGAGTTAGTTGGGTATGCAATAAATTGGTCGTAGAGGTAACAGGTCTGTAGCTCGGAGTGATAACAGAGTTCTGGCTAGAGTTAGTACCAGAAGATCCGAGCGTAATAGAACTATTTGCTGAAACATTTGGCTGGGTTTGAGAAAACGTTGATGTTGAACTCACCTTCGCTAAATGCATAGAAGATCCCAATAGAGTGGCTGCTGTTAAAGTATCAGACGATGTCTTCATTATCATGTTTGATATCGTTGACATAATTTGGTTATGTGTCATCGACAAAGGTACATGAGAACTAACAGCTGGAATCGCAGAATTTGGTTGGGCTTGCCCTAGAGTAGTGTAACCTGTCCTTGGCATACTGATTGGAGAGCCCAGAAGACTAGCGGCAGTAATCGATTCAGCAGTAGATTTACTAGTACTTGAGGCAGAAGGTTGATTTTGTAACATAGCAGTCAGAGTCAACGAAGGTACTCTAGTTTCACTGCTACTTATTGATTTCTGAATAGTATTAGACTGTAGAGTCACTGTCGAAGAAACTTGCTGGGTCGTAGTTACAGTTGACACTGGGGACAACTTCGGATGGTCCGCCATCAAATTAATACTACTTACAGTCCTGCTAGACACTAAATTCAAGGAGGTGGTGGCATTATTAGAAGTTGTCACATTCTGGTTAGTCAAGACTTGTGGTTTATTCGGACTACTCCTGGGATTATTTGTCGAAAATACCTTCTGTTTATAATTTGGTACAATAACAGTGTTAACATTCGTAACATTTGGAGATTGTCTTCCAGCTTGTTGAATGATCCTTGAGGCAACTATAGGTTGCATAGCAGTAGGTGAAGCACTACTACTAACCTTATTTCCGAAGTTTTTCACAACTGATTCTACATTTGTGCCAGCAGAAGTTGAAGTGGTTTGTAATGAGGACAACAAAGTTCTCAATTGTTGAGAAGCATTGGCCATATTGGTTGTCAAGTCTGTAGGCTGTGAGAGAGGGGACAGTTGTGGAATAGTGGATTTGGCAGTACCAGATGCATTAACTGTCTCATTTTCATTCATGGTAATGTTCTTCACATCTTTCACATCCGATCCCTTTTTATTTTCTTCAGGTTCTTTTGAACGAACGTTTTCTTCCAAAATGGCAGGTGGCTCTGCAGTGATATTTTCGATCATGTCAAGAACATCCTCAAATGATTCAAATTCTCTTCGTCGATTTTCTAATGCTTGTAATGCGATATTATCTAACATTTGTTCTTGAGATGGTGTAGGTGATGGAATCGATATAACCACAGATTTAGTGTCTCCTGACCCATCATAAGAATGTATTGTTTCTGCAGTAGCATTCATTTGCATATGAGTTTGAGTCTCTTGGATGACTTGTGCCGTCATTTTCAATTCAGGAGTGTTATGAATTATGACTGGTGATGAGGTTTTAGAAATAATAGGACTTGGTACCCTTTGTTTCTGTATATGTCCTTTTGTAACCAAATTGGTGATTTGGAGATGTTCGATTTTCTTTGAATGTTTTCCAGCATTTTCCCTTAGTTTACTTTCTACTCCAACCTTCCGAATCGAATTCATATTTAGGATTTCAACAGACTTAGGAAACATTGGTTGTTTACATTCTTGTTGAGGCGAAGCAGATTTCGGCTTATAGTCGAAAGAATCTTTGGATTTGTCATCCTCATTGTTAGAACTGTCGGGAGACACAGAATCATCCTCGAAAATTTGTTTGGGTAAAGCACTGTCATGACTACTAAGAGATAATGATGAACTCGATTTATCGATAACTTTGACGTTCGGTAGTTGACGTACAGCACTTGCACTTATTACAGGTACAGTGAATTTGGATGGTAAAATCGAAGCTATTTGTGATGTACTAGCACTCACTATTGTGATGGCTGGTGAAACCGAGGTAACAATTTTTGGTACACTCAACACGTTTCCTCTCACATTAGAATTATGTGTTAAAATGATGCTTGTAACCTTCGGTGACTGAGGATTAGTATTCGGCGTTATCAAAATTTTTTCGGTCGTTTTGTTACTCAAGGAATGGACAACGGGACTATTCAATAGAGAAATCTTCGGTGCCATTTTCTGAGATGCAGTTGTTACTCTACTCGTGCTGGTAGCCAAAGACTGAGACGTTTGTTGTGCACTACTTGTGTAGTTGAATTTATTAGTAAACTTATGAACGTCGTTATCTTTCTTAGTCATGTTGTTCTTTCTCGAACCCTCATCAATTAGTTCTTCAAAATCTTCTTTGGTTGAAATAGAATCTTCAGGTGACTTATTTGGTTCGAGAACTACTGAGTCAGATTCTTCATCAGCTTCTTCCTGATCTGGTGATTCAGGCCCATCTCTATCAATGAATTCATCGGGATGAGGTACCATTTCATACTTCTTTGTTTTACCTTGCATTATAAATTCATCATCACTAGTTGTAGGGCTTCTGATAACAATATGCATATTTTCACCTGAGTATTCCTCTTCTACTTCTTCTTCATCTTTATCAGAGTAATGATTACCACCAGACATGTCAACTACCATATTTCCAGGGAACAAGAGATATTCATCTGGAATTTGGTCCGATTCCAGCGGACTAGACAAACCTTCAGTTAGGTCCTGTTGAGATAATGTTTCAATTTCTACCATATCATCATGATCATTCTGTGCTGCAGAACTCAGTGAGACTTCAGCTGACAAAACAGTATTTGTATCGTCATCATAGTCCATCATGTCCATCTGTTTATTTTCAGGACTATGTAGTACCATTACTGACTCTTTCGACGAGTGTTCCATAGTTTTTCTAGGTATAGTTTTGTGGGCTGTAGCTCTGCTACTCGAAGACAAACTTGGTGGTGTTTCTGGTGGCGTACTGGAACTGTCATCTGTATTATCATAATCAGTACTAACTAAAGAACCAACTTTGCCGTGGAAATTAGTTGAGGTTTTCTTTTTGAGAATAGAAACCTTGTTTGAATGAGTTTCTCTCCTAGATCTTTGAATACTGGACAGATCAAGACTGGTGTTCGACTTTTCCTCTGGTTTATTAACAATATTGGGAGGAGTTGGTATTCTTTTAGCACCTCTTGCATGGTTCCACATAGGCGCTCCACCTCTCAAACCAAGTTTAACATAGCCGAATCTTCCAAAAGAAGGTGGGGCAGGTATAGGATTGCATGGATTATTAGGATTTCCACCGCCTGTTTGCATATTTTCTCTGAAAACAGTCTGGTTACTTGGATCATTTCCAAAATGACCCTGGTTATTAACCATGTCATTATTGAACTGTATGTTATGGTTTTGATTTTGCATAGAATCCTGCATCAAATGATCTATACTATAAGGTGTCCTCGGAATAGAAGTACTAAGGTTTTCCTCACTAGAATTTGCACTAGGCGGTCTCCTCATGCCGTGAGGCGATTGGTTCTGACTGATCATAGGGCTTCTTGGCATTGGGGAGCTAGGAGGTTGGTACTGACCATGGGTCATCGGGCTTGGAGGTTGCCCGATTCCTTGGTGAAAAGCAGGGCTTCTAGCAGCTGGTGAGTTGGGGTTCTGTTGGTTGTTTCCATATGAAGGCACCATAGGGCTTTTTGGGGGCATTTGCATTGGCGACGGAGGCATCGAGTGTGGAGACATTATCTGTTGACTAACCATTGGGCTTTTGGGCGGTAGTGGTGAGTGTGGCGGATTTTGTTGTTGCTGGAGTCTAGATTGAAGAGCAATCTGTTGCTGCTGCTGCTGAGCCAATTGCTTTTGTTGTTGAAGCATCATCTGGTGTTGTTGGGGTGTTAAAGGTGGAGGCTGGCCAATCGATTGTTGTTGTTGCTGCTGCTGCTGCTGCTGTTGTCTAATGAGATTTCTATGCTGCAGCAGCTGAACTGCTCTTTGGGAGTGCAATACATTCGGGTCACTTTGGTTGGCGTCCATTGCTTGTTGTTGTTGCAACTGTTGCTGTTGTTGCAACAATGCTTGGTGCTGAAGTTGCTTTTGAAGTTGAAGCTGGTTGATATTAATTTGCTGAGACGTAGGGCTGTGTAGTGGAGAAGGCGTTCCTGGTTTTTGTTGAAAGTTTTGCATGGAGGATTGCATTCGTACCCTCTGTTGGAGGGCATTATTTACAAAGCGCATCTGGGGTGCTGCGCCAGGGCTCGTCACTACTCTGCGATGTTGTGGTGAGGTCATTCGAGGTATTGGTGGAGGAAGACAAACTTGTGATGGTGATTGAGCTGAACCAGGACTTCCTTCACCTTAATAATTTGAAAATCAATATAGATGTCATTCTGAAGAAGCTTAGTTTTATTAGGATGACTTTCAACAATTCGTTACTCATAAAATGAGCAAAAAGGACAAGTACTCCCGAGTTATTCAAACAAAATTCATCAAAAGATTAGATATTACTCTTTTGGTCATTGAATCGTTCATCATTATGAGAAATAAAAATTGCAAATGATGCCAAGCAATCAGTGATCTAATTGTTTGACATTATTAAGTCAGAGTAACAATGAATTCAAGACGACATTCCGCTCTTATTCTTCTAGTGAGTGTACGATAAAAGAAGATACGATTTTGAATTTGCGTATTTCCAGGACCAATGACGGATAAATATCTAGTGTTTGCATGGGAAAAATGTTTTTTCTTCCATTTTCAATAACTGTCATTGCATTCTCGTGAGTAAAAGGACATTCTTTGAGGATGTTGCTGGCAGCTTCAATATGTCACAAAATCATTTAAGCATAATAGTTCTTTCACTAAAGTTGTTCTATTTACAGATTCACATGATAACTGCACTTTCTTGAAAAATCAATGCTTCCAACTCAATTTAAGGTTGTCATCTTTCAAAAGCACAACTATGAAGGCTATCTAAAACAACTTAAGTAGTCGAAAAGAAATCGAAAGATGGAAATCAGTACCGACAGTACAGTACTGACAGTGATACACTACTAATTATGCAAAAACAAGCGTCAAATATCAGAAACCATTCGCAATACAATGACTCAATAATCCAGTGGCGACAACTGGCTGAAAGCCTTCATGTTCAGGCAAAAATGAGATTTAGTTGCTGATCAGTTGTTTTATTTTTATAAAATGTCAACAGCAAATTCATGGTGGAACATTACCATTTAAATGTTTTGATTTCTGAACAATATCAAGATTCACGGACTACAAAATATGAATTCCTGATTTAGGATGCTTGATGCTTTACAGTTCTATTTCACTCCATCTGAGTAATTTACGTCGTTCGTAAATTCAGGCAGGGGAAATGCAATTTAGGACTTATCTCACACACCTTCAATGAAATCAATGATAACTAAAGAAAAAACATTCAACTCAAAACTCAAATATTCGAATTTGGCCAAAACATAGCGGATTTCTTGTGAACAAGGGGTACTCTTCTCGAGTTTCTTGTATGCGAATTCGATGTATTATCCCTCACCAACATACACTGGCTATGTACTTTCGTCTTCCTGAATTGGTGTACGAATCGAACTACGGCTGTGGTTCATTGAGTCATTGTAATGATCAGAAGTGCGCTGCGCCGTCAGTGAGTATGACACTGATAGACATGTCAATGCCGGGAAATCACGTCAAATGAACGCGTCACAGAAAAGTACTCACTTTGTGAATGCGGCGTCCCTATTCTAGGGCTCGGTTGCATTGGTGACATGCCGCTGCCGGTGCCCATGCTGCCCGAACTCTGCATCGAGCCGGGTCCGGGAGAGGGCGAGATGATAGGGCCCGGACTGTGCATCGGGCTGTGATGCGTCAGCGGAGACGCCGAGGGGGACATCATGGGCGATTGGGAGGTGCTCGCATGATGGATGGGAGAAGAAGCTGGCGGCCCCAGCGGCGACTGAATCTGTTCGGGACACTGGCGCTGCTTGACCGGGTGCTTGTTGCGGTATTCCTTCATATAGACCAGTAAGGGTAATGGGAAATTATATAAGATTGGATCGACTGTATAGACATTGCTACTTTCTGTAGGGGTGCAGCTACGGTACTGAGTGTGTGTCTCTACTATCTAGTGAATAACAAACATATAACTAAAATGGTGACATCTCTTCCTCGTCATAAATTGACATGAATGGAAGATACCGAATATATCATCTTTGGAATAAGAAGGCAATCTGAAATTATTTGCGGTTGATATATAACATCGATCTAGGTATGCAACGATATTGCACTTGATATCAGAAGTGATTTGGAAAACATATCGTCTTCATAAATCTTCAAAACTATTTAACATCAATTATGGACTGGACATAATCATGTTAGTTATGTTATATTATTTGAAGAGCAATGATTTCTGCATTTTTATCCAAATTTACAATATTTAAAATCTATCTGATCTACAGAATAAAATAATGGAATGTATTTTTCAATTTGCCTTTTCTAGAATCGACTGTAAATTAGATCGATTCAAATCTGATTTCATTCATAATCTATAGAACCTGAGTATCAAACGAGAATAATCCTAGGATATTAAAGACATTAGATTCCCATGGTAAATTTGTTATTCTTGTTATCGATTGTGTGGTCAGATGTACCTCCATTTGGATACTTAGATCCTCTATATTGTTGCTTTTGATCAAGTTGGACACACTGGGCAATCATGTGCACCAGTTTCATCCAACAAGAAAAGTGGTTCGCTGATCAGTGGCTATCTTTGGGATTTTACGGATTGCTCTAAAAATTTTGCAGCTCTTTTCTCTGATGTTATTCTATTACACCATTTTTTTCTTTGCATTCTTAGGCAAATCCCACTATATATAACAAGAAGAATTCAGCTATAGCAAGACAAAATCTAAAGAAAAAACTTCGAAGTACATAGGATACGGCACAAGAGTAAATCCGAAATTCAAAACATCATTTATAACTGACGGCCTATCTCAAGAAGAATTAGTGGATTTTCTCAATCTTCTTATCGCAATATTTATGAAATGTATAGAAATAAAAGAATTCTATTGGAAGAAAAATTTCCTTTGCAAGAGAATATTTGGAAAAATGTATACTGTTCAATTATTTCATCGAAGAGATAAAATTATCACACTGTGATCAATATCTGAATGTGCATCCTCTACAAAGAGCAGTGCCTATAAAGTGTTGACAGATACCTGGATCAACATCCCATGTTGTCGGCTCTGCTTTCTACTCGATTCCAGGTGTTTCTGCAGAATTGCTTGCTCGGCAGAGACTCTTTGAAGTTCGGCGGCGTCAGTTTCAGTCAACTGATTGCCTGATTTTCTCAGCTGACGCTGTTTGCTATTTAGAGACTGTAACGAATTGATTAATGAAATATATTATCTTGGGCTATTGCAAAATTGTTGTGTTCACTTTTCATACCAATACATAAGAGACCATCAACCGAATTTCTCACAAACCAACAAAATTTCCGAAATATTTCAAAAGTTGAGTGTTATTGAAGGTTAATAACTGATTTTTATAGATATTTTCATTATTCTTATTTTCAGATATCTTGCCAATATTATTTTCAATGATGGTTAACAACAATCTGTTTCACCATAATCAACTTTGGATATGATTTTTTTTATGCTTTCAATAGTCATCAACTCTCGAAATTATACTGTCGGCATTATTTAAAAATGTATACCTGTCACCCAAGAACCTTTACAACTAACCCAACCCAACAACCAAACAGGTAACAACAGGTAACAACCAAAAACGGAAAATCAAAGAGTCTGCTTGCATTCTCCTGAACGGAGACAATAATATTGCTTCTTGTTCAGTTGATATAAATAGAATTTGGCATCCACTTCTGAAACTTGAATATGAAAATGGAAAATTCGATATCAATTAATGAAAACACCTTGTAACCAGGATTCCTCCGTCTACCAAATTGTCACTTTTCAGTGTCAAAACCGAAAACATTGAAAAATTTTGCGAAAGGAAAAATATTTCAATTGTGTTGAGAACGGGAGCAGATTCGTTCCCGAAACGTCCACCAAGATAAGTAGAGGTTTTATTCTTATTGAATATATTTGTATTTCCAAATTTTTTTCAAAAACAAGGTGTCACTGACCAATAGAGAATTTCTCTTTTAGGTATCTAAAGGTTTAATTTCAAGCGCAGTGACATTTTGGGGCAAATTACAAATCTGTCCTCACTACAAATATATTGAAATAATTTTTAATAACTTCTACTCTATTTTTTAGAAACGAGGAGAGAAAATCCCATGAAAAGCTGAAAAATGAATGTACCACCTCCTCGAAGAACTTACAGACAGTACTCTACATCTTTTTTGTTATATTTCACAGAACATTCGATCTGCAATTTACTTGACTAAACTTTCGAACCTAAAATTCCGACTTGAAATCATAATTGAATTCAGGAATGATATCGTTTGTTGTCCGTAGAATATGAAAACATAGCAAGGCGATGGAAAATAGTAACTACTAACAATTACTGTTGAAATTAATCATAACTGATATTTCTTCACTTCCTATTTCGGATTACAAACAACGCAACCTGAAAAATATATGATATAGCCGAACCAATTATTGGTCGAGCTTTCAACTGTCCACATTCTGGTATTCATTCTCCGTGTTCTTCCAAATGTGTTCTTCTTAGAGCGCAGCTTCTTCCCCATCATGCAACTCCTCTAACCAATCTACTGCATATCTACAAAACTACCGGGCACCTATTCGTCAACCAAATTCGATTTACCTTTCTGCTCTTTCTTAGCTTTTGAACCTCAGTCTCATAGTAGCGCAGTTGTTGCCCTAACACGTTATTCTGATGATTCAGCCACTGTTCATACAACATCTGAGCCTGCTTGTCTTGTTCGGTTATAATGTTTTCAGGCGGTAAAGGGGGGGCTGGTATCAAATTTGCATTGAACATTTGGACTCGCGTGGTGATTTCCAATGTGGGTTGAGGGGTAGCGGTAGGTACAGGACGATTTTGAGTCTGTTGCCATTGTTGCTGAGGGGTGTTTCCTGAAAAATAATCACGAGTACAATACAATATTTCAATCAATTATGATGTCTGAATTCCAAAAAAAAATCATGCATTGTACAAAAATAATAATACTAATCGTTCGTCTTCGATGACTTATGATGATATAATTATATGATGATGATAACGAGCGATCTTCAAACTTGGTAAATGTTACGAGGTCAACTGTGGCTATATCGATGATCTATACCCTATTATAAAGAAAAATACATCAAACTTGCGATCCTGAATCGAATCTGCTAGATTCTCGATTGGATTATATATTTCGTATTGGATAACCAAAAGTGATGTTGAATGTCATAGAAAATAAAGAAATCACCAGCAGTTATACCGAGTGTCTTGGAACGAATAATTCACCACCTATATCATCTTTATTGATTCTGATATCACATATGAACAATTTAGCAAGTATCAGTCAACGAAGCACGACAAAAAATAAGGAAAAAAAAACAATTCTAAAATTGGAGAAATAAACCATTGTGTCAATACTTCAACGTTAGAAGTTGTGTTACGCGAAGAATGAATGAAGTTTGAATTCAATGAAATCACAATTATATCAGTACTTTGTGGATCAACATTATGATTGTGATTATATCGTTGACTGGCAAATTAATACTGAATTGTAAATTTTCTGTTTTCCATTTGAAAGACGGAAGTCCGGTGCTGTTAGGGTCAGTAGTGTTGGTCGGATGATAGCTAAAGTGAATATTGATGACAATTTTGATTATTTAATAAAAATAACAATGACCATACAACCGGGTTAATTGGCCGCGGGTCACCTGGTACATAAGATGTAATAATCAACGTTAATTATGTTGAAGAAAATTGAATGATGAGTACGAAATGAGTTCCTTACCTGTACTGTTAGAAGAAAGTCCAACTGGCCCACTATTGAAAACGTCCGCCTTGAGTCTTTCGAAATCGTGATCGCTCATCAAAGCGGATTCATTTTCTACGCCTGTCGAAGAAGACACTTCCTGATTCGAAGGCTGATTTTGCAACTTCTCTTGCTCCCGCTTTTCCTGTTCAAGCAAATCTTCCAATAAGAGAGGCTGCTCCTTAACCAACAAATTTAAATAAACTCGAGACTCGCTCCTGACAGTTGTATCCAGCATGCAATAGGTACAGGCAGCAATGCATAATCCAAAAAAGGTTTGAGAATGAGGAATTTGTAGATGATGCTCGATCTTAAGAAGTGTGAGGTTTGTGCAGCCTAGGGCTAGTTTGAGAAGCTGGTAGAGACTAGAGTGTAGGCTAAAGGACCGTGTGAGTTTTAAGCATAAGTTCAGCACAAATTTAAAGGAATATTCATAGCTATTCCTAACAATTTTAATAGATCACTAAACTTGAGATATTTATAGCTATTAGCTATATTACACTGAAAAAAATAACACCATACGAGTAACAGAGCTCCCAAACACCTTGGCTTTGAGAATTATTCTCGATATTCATTGTAAGATTTGACAGATCGCAGCGATTAGAACTATCAAAGAGATATCTGATTGCGTGTTATGAACATTATCTTCTCAAAAAGGCAAATATTTTGAAGTAGAGTTATCACATCGATTCCGTTTCGATACGCCGCGGACTTGTCAATTTGTGAAAGCATCATTTAACATTAACGAAATATTATCAGGTACTGTTCCCTCA
This sequence comes from Gastrophysa polygoni, assembly GCA_963576655.1. NCBI lineage: Eukaryota > Metazoa > Arthropoda > Insecta > Coleoptera > Chrysomelidae > Gastrophysa > Gastrophysa polygoni. The sequence goes on from OY755089.1 coordinate 19,570,686, forward strand.
GATCATTGATGAGTGAGCCATTCAATCGATTACACATTTTTCAAATACTCTCACTCAGCAAATTTCCGATGCCGTTTCTTGGAAATAAAATTCTGACAATAGCTCGAAGAACTTCAGTTGATGGTCATTTGTAATAGTAGAATGAAAAAATATGATAAGGATAAGGAGAAGCTGTGATGTACATTTCAATTTAGGTGATAAGGAAGGAAGGAGTGCAAAAAGGAACTGTAATTAAAATCAGGTGTGTACGGAGTCCATGATCTCACCTCGAGGAGTAGGGGTTTCCGCTGTAAGTGTGGATGCATGGGATAACCCTGTGGTGTGGCGGGATGGAAGTGTCCCATCGGGAGGAGACCAGGCCCCATTCTCAAGCCCGTCTACCACATACACATGCAATTAATAATACCATACCTCAACCATATCGATTAGTATGACCAGTATAAATGATTTGTGATAGTGCTCTCAAAACAAATCAGAAAACCACCACCAAAACCGTGACCATTGAATATTTACAGAATAATACAAATCAATCTTCATATTATTATTAGTACATAAGGTTGACGAACCAGAGGATATTCTGATATTTCTGATAAGAATGAATATTAGCTCATTTTAAAACTTTCAAGTTTTCTCAAATGCCAACTTATTTGATTTTCATATGTTAACTGAGGAAATGTGCTTGAGAAATTTGTTTTAAAACAATTGAGTATCAATAACAACGATGGCACCGACACAAAATGAAATTTCCAGGATTGCTAAAAGTCGATAAAATGTCAAAAAACATCGCGTGTTTTTTTGTAAATAACATTGAAAGAGACTCAAAATATAATAATTTCGAGAATATTTTGGGTGGTTGGGCCAACTTCATTGAGACATGGCTAGTAAATTCGTTGAGACATGGCTAGTAAATTCGAGAGATTGGCACTTTGTATTAACGTTAGTTAAATCTTCACACGGACAAAATGTTATGAATTTCACAAATTCTCATTATACAGCGAATTATAGTATATCTAAAGTGAATATGAAGAAAAAAAATAAAATTTTCAATATACATCAATAACATCTTTGAAACAGAGTGGCAAGAAAAATACATTTGGTAATATTAGTTTCGCATGAGATATAAATATACACAATCCACTAGAAATATGAATGATCAAACTTTTCTGAAACTTCTTGGTACACATAGACGAAGTAGCGGTTATAAATATTGTATCCACTAGTTCATTAAGTGCCAAAACAGAATATCTGTGAATTATAATCAAATCGATAAATTCATGCTAGATTCGATAACTCGATGTCAAATCACTGAAAACAACCAGCTTATTGATTCACAAAATGAGGAAATTTAAGAATATTATACTGGTATTTCATGTAGTTTTCTAGTCAGTTTATGGAAAGTCCTGAAAAGTATAAATTCATTTCATTCTGCAATATGTTTTATGTTATATCAATTGTTTCTCATGCTTCCTTTAATAATCATCACATGTAAATTCACTGAAAGGATTATTTTCCAAATGTTTTGTTGTTTTCATTTTACTTTGGAAAGGCATATTGGGATATTTTCTTTTTGAACATAAGAGAGTTCACAGTTGCTACCCTTCCAAAAATTGAAAAATTAATTTTGGTAAAACCTAATGGTTGAAAATGGAAGAGAAATAAAATCACGAACTGCTCAATAATTTACGAATTGCAATGAAGATCCTTTATTTTTTCTTCCAACATTTTATAAAGGAAATAACCGAATGTATTTTGCATAAGCTGACAATCGACCTTCGAAGCTCCAATTGAATATTCAGTATTATTTTTTAGACAAAATACCATCAAATGCACCATATCAAATGCTTTCATCGCCTGTACGATTGTTAAAAAAAATGGAATAACTTTTGTTACTCAGTAATTGAATAAAAGAAAATGTCACAAATTGTCAAAGTGATCAATATTGACGTATTTTGAAGAGGTCTGTATCGATTTGGATGTTTTCGAAAATAGTTAACAACTCTTGTGAGGATACCAACTGATACATAAAAAAGTTAATCACCAGTGAACAAAACAAATAATATACACGAGGTGCCTCTCAAAGGATCTTTTCGAAATGATATCACAAACACTGATGGTATAATTATGATAAGAAAATTTTGTTTGGTAGTTTTTACAAGTCTTCAGACCGAATTATTGCATTCGTTATGTGTACTTTGTGTCTCATAAATATAAAAATTTCTGGTATAACTAACTTAAATTTGATAATACAAAAGACCGCTTGTAACAGATCTTTTGTATTCGCCCGCTACAGAGGAGTTATTTATTTTTAAGAAATGAGGAGAGAAAATCCCACAGAAAAGCTGAAAAATGAACTTACTCTTATTGTTCACATGGCTGAATGAGATGGAATATTTTTTGATAGCACCAGATTCCAGTTTGGCGAAATCATATGTGTGAAATTTCATGTTTTGTATTCCACGTAGTGAAAGCGAAAGTCCGCTTGTTGGTTTAGAGTTATATCACATCTATTTCAGTTGTACGAGAAAAGAAATATCTCATCTATGAAGGTTAGTGTGGCCAAATGTAATAATTTCAGGCTTTCAAATATGTGATAGCATTGTATAGTCCTATTCAAGACACCTCCATTATATAAAGGATAGAGATGCTTATAATGATGGAGTGTATTTCAGTCGTTATGCCACTGCCATACTTTATGAAACTTTTAAAAAAAATTTCAGTGCCTCAAAACAAAATCAAAAACCGATTTTTGTATCTTTGAGAGTCCGAAATAACTCCGAACACATTTTCTCATTCTTTTGAACAAATGACTCCTTTGTTCAGTTTGAGTAATATTTATGAAACTTGAGCTAACCAATTACTCCCATCCTTATAACCATCTCAGTTAACATCAATAGTCATCAAAAATATCGATGGCCAAAATGAACAAACATTTCAAGTGTAAAACAATTCCATGCTGAAACACCAAAAACACAAAATCAATTAAACTCACCGGTTGTTGAGCATTGCCCGGATAGGGTGGGGGCGGTCCAGGATAAGGAGGTGGAGGAGGGGCTGCGACTCTCGGGCCAGCAGTCATGCCTCCCATTTGCTGATTAGCTCCCACCTGCAAGCCCATACGAGGATTCGACTGGCCCAGTCGCATCTGGAGCTTTTGATTGTGAACTGCAAACACACAACATATATCTTCATTATGTACAAGGTTAGTCACTATATTTCGACTCCTCCCCCCATCAATTACTTTATCATGACAGCTATAAAATACGAAAAAATCCACAAACTTTCTCATAAGGCACATCGGAAAACAAATGTTCAATATAGCTGTTAAGATAATGCATGGATGTACAGAGCATTTTTCATTCTCAATGTGAAATTTTTTTCATACTATTTCAAGCAAACCTTTCTTCTTCATCGAACTGTGAGAGTTTAAGAGCGGTTCATAATACAGTGACAAACTCTATACATCACAAAAAGGTCATCAAATATGTTATCATCACATCCAAGGAATATACAAAATGTATCTCTCTATATTTAATAAAAACTATTGTGAACCCAGCATATGGAACATTTGAGGAGAAATCTTAATATCATCATAAGCATACCATTAAAAATTCACAAACATTCATTTCAGTCTAATTTACTAAAAATCTCTAGATACTCACGTTGAAATAGTAACAATTTATGTTGGTAATTCGGTGGAACTTGGAGTTGTACGGTATTGTTGGGCATTACAATACCAATTATACCATCAGGGGTCTGCATTTTCGAACCTGGAGGCATCGGTCTACCCTGTGCTGCTGCTTGTTGTACCTTAAATCCATTTAATTTCTAAGATAGCAAACATCGTCCATAAAAATTACGTGAATTTATTAGAAACTGAATTATCGAAAACGATCAATATGATCAGCGTTCGTACGAATCTTTCACAAAACGAGAGATGCCTAAACAAAATATATCACAATTCGGTTCTCGTCATAGTTACCTGATTCAGCATTTGCTGGTGTATTTGTTGCGGCGTCAGGAACTGGGGCTGATGCGCCGGCTGTTGCGGCGTGGGCGGGGCCCGAGGATTAACAGTAGGCGGAGCATGCTGCATCTGCTGCTGTACCTGTGGTGCCGTCATAGGCGTTTGCGACGGAGGAGGGTGCAAAGCTTCCTGAGGTTGCATGGGCGTCAACCGTCCACCACTTTCTTTCTTAATAACGGACACCGAGGTCGACGTCGTGGTTGTAGAAACGGGTACTTGCTGCTGTTCCGTTTTAGATGTTGCCGTCTTGGGAACTTCTCGTTTGTTGTCTTTCTTCATGGGTTCTTCTTCCAGTTCTAAATCTAGAATGTTTGTTTTACCGCCAGTCAGAGCCTCAAGTTCTGGATCTGCGTATTCCAGAATGTTGAAATCGTTGCCCATTTCTGCTAGCAGTTCGTCATCATCATCGCCTAGGCCTCCAAGGATCTCACTGACGCCTTGAAGTTCTGCCATGGTACCTTGAGTGAAAAAATAACGAGATTGCAAAAGAGTCCGGAAGGAAACTGATGTTTCAATTCGAAAATTTTGCCAGAACGTTACTAAGACAGTTCTTTTTTTACAGTTTTATTTAAGTAACATGGAGCTGAGAAATCATACGGACATGTTACTTGATTATGTTTTTCTCCATCATTAAAATAATACTGAATTCGCTCGAAACAATTCTTGAACTATTCGCTGTAAATAATTTTGTTATGACCTCGACAAGTGACAAGTGACCGATATGGAGATGACAAAACTGACACCAGAATGTAGAAATACAGGATAAACAATCAGGTGAAAGCTGGAACCAAAAACAGTGAAAGAATTTCTCTTATCCAAAGATTTACTCAGGGGCGGAGCAACAGGCACAAATAATCGTTTATTTGAAATGAATCCAAGAGCTCAATATGATGAACGAGTAGAATCAGGAGAGGATGATCAATATTGATTGATCTCCTTGCTATCATATATTGGGCATTTTTATAAAAAAAATAATATTTCTTTTTATAGTAATCACCAAATTTCAGACACGTATTACCTACACATAAGCCTTGAATTCTCACAGGATGGTCAAAATCACCGAAAACAAACTAATACGGCAATTGATAGTTCAGACTACGAATGATGCCGTTTCATGATGTATATAAATGAGAACATCAGAAGTGATTTCCGTTCAAATTCCATCGGTATGTACAACCTCATCATCCATATATTGTTTGAAAATTTACAAATAAGTATTTTTTTGTTTCATTACTTTTTGGTCTGATCGAGTGCTCTTTGATAATAATGAAAAATAACTTCATTGAGTGAACGAAAGAACCACGTTTTATTACGTTGTGGCAACGCTCAGTGTAAACAGTGCTGAACAAACGAATTCTACCAATACGACAAACTGTCAACTCACCCGTCTCTTGTTCCAACTTCTCCAACTCGGCGGTCACGTTATCGGGTATGCCCTCCTCGTTCTGGCCGCCATCGCCGCCCGGCGCTGGCTGGCCAGCCGGCGCGCCCTGCTGCCTCTGAGCGACGCCCCCGGCCTGCGCAGATGGCATGCGAGGCGCCGGCTGCTGCGGCTGCCGGTGCAGCAGCTGCTCGTACTGCTCGACGGTGGCCGGACGTGCGCCGGAAGCGAACCGCACGAACTGCTGCTGCAGGTTCTGCGGGTTGGCCTGTAGCAGTCTCTGCTGTGAAGGAAAACGGATTGAGCAAGTTTCGAGAAATTTTTGTCCAAGCATTTTCTAAGAGTAATTATTGATCACGGTTTTTTTTAGTTTCATTTATTTTTTATTTTCTTCAACATTGGAACAATGTTCTAAGAGTCAAAACTTTCGCAGGGTTAACTAATGATTAATGAATAGGTTAACATTCGCTCTACTTGGTATTTTTTGAAAATTTTCCGAAGATATCATATTATACGCTCCATAATTGATTTCATTGTCTCGTGGCGTCGACAACTGTGTAAATTTATTCAAAACTGGATTAATATTAATCAATTTCTCAAATAATACGTCGAAGATCATTTCCTAAAAGTTCTAGGATGGAGAATTTATTTCAAGGAATACGGTACATAAATATTTTTTTTTTGTAGAAACGGCACATGAATAGTTGAATTTTGGCTTATTTTCATCGAGATTCGTTCATGATGGATAACGAATTGATAGATTCGCGCCGACAATTCAGGATTTTGAAAAAACTCCTTCAAGATTGGAAATAGCTGTATTTACGTATCGCGAAGAAAGAACAAGAATTGAAATTTCAGATGATGAATGATGATGATGACTCAATTGATAAAGCCATCGTTTTCAAATTCACTCTGGAGACCAGTGGTTATGAACACCTGTCAAAATTAAAATTTCCTTTTCCATCGATCGGATGCTAGAATATCTCCACTATTGTTGTCATATCTAATAGAAAACAAGTATACTTATACCAAGCTGTTACTATTTGATATTTGTCACAATATTCCAGTGTCGGAAGTGAAAAAAGAAAGTAGGTGTCTGTGATGATGGATTATTCCTTCTAGAACTTAAACATGAACATCAAATGATTTTCGAAGCTTGCACATTCTTGTATATTGTCTATTCGGTGGTAAAAAGCTGATAGATTATTGCATGCACATAATAAATCAATGAGTATTTTCATAAGAATACTCAGAATACCTGCTTCCAACCTTACCTGCTGTTGCAAAATCAATCTCATTCTCGGATCCAGACCCTGCATCCTACCATCCAATTGGCTCAATCTGACGGCCCCGGGTCCCTGTACAGGTCTATTTCCAAGAGCGACCGGCATCCTCGGTCTCGCCACGCTAGGCGGCAACGGTTGTCTGAAAGTCGTATCTGCAGCAGACACGACTGTGGTCGTCGCGGTTTCGCCATCTTGCTGTTCAGTGAGCGGCCAAACTCTTTGCTGGCTCTTGCCGGGCATGAGTTCGTCTAGCTTTTTGAATTGCTGCCGCTGCAACAAATCTCTCAGCTGACGGTTGATGTTGAGGTCTTGCTGATCAGGCCTGACAGCATTAGTGAAACCCTGAGAAATGATGAGCCGGCTAGATATAAATGTCCTTGAGAAAATATATAATATTTTGAAAAATTATTTCAAAAAATGTCAAGTCCCATATGAACCACTGATTTCATCAGTTAGAATCAATTGAATGGCAAAGCTAGGTAATAAAAAATTAATAATGAGATTTGGTAACTTTATATACATACATAAGTGACTTTCCTGTATTTTTCGGTATTTTTTTTGTATTCTGTTAATATTCGTTATGATTATAATGATAAAAAATGTGGCTGACGCCGGTATGTTTCTTCTACCTTTCACAAGTTGATTTTTGTATTTGTTTTTTTTCCATATTTTTCGACAACGAGGAACACGGACGCAAGAAAAACGTATATTCATTTGTCTAGATTTTTCGGGTTCAAAAAGAGAGATCACGATAATTATTTCACTATATTTGTAGTAATGACAGATTTATGATCTGCGCTATATAATATAATGAATAATTAATGAATAATATTGAATCTGTCCTCACTACAACAAATATATTGAAATAATTATTATAATTTCTATCATTTCAAAAACGAGGAGAGAAAATCCCACAACATCTAGAAAATGCATAGACCATTCCTGGATCAACTTACAGACAGTATTCAACAAAAACCTGTAATGTTTGATGAACGTGTTAGCCTATTATTATTACATGAGAAAGCATGTATATAATTTTTGTTTCAAAGACACTTTCGGTCATCATACGCGTTTCATATCAAGATCGAGCACTGATGATGGCTCAAGAGTCAAAAGATCTTCCCAAAATGAAAATCATACACGGAATACAATCTCTCCACACTTGTATTCAGCCAGCCAATCTTCATCATCATATTTATAATCCTCTCACCTGCAGCGGAGGCCTAGCTAACCCGAACTGCGGCCTGGGCGTGGCGGGCTGTCCAAACGCATCTGCCGGCAACCTAGGCGGAAAATTAGGTTTAGGAGCGGAAGGAGATTGTGAGAAGGGATCGTTACTGTCGGCGGAGGGAGACGGCGTGAAATCAGGCGTCGGCGTCCTGGCGCCGGCCGTCTGCCCTGCGGCCATCGGGTGCGGGAAGGCGGGCGGTTTTAGGCCGAGGAAATGGCGGGGGGCGGGCGCCGGGCCGGGCTCCTGTTTCGCAGCCGGCGCTTGGGACGGCGTCTGTTGGTCGGCGAGGAACTGCTGCATCGGGTCGGCGGCGATCTGGGTGTGGACTCTCGCTATAACTGGAAGAGTTTTTTTTTTATTTTTAGATTCTTTCACGTACCAACTGGTACCAAATGGTAATTATATATTTTTCATTTCTGCTAAGAGCGTGCGTAAAGTAGTACTTTTCCGCAATCATTTTGTGGAGCAAAGTTACACTTCTCCGCACTGAGTGCGTGGAACTACTTGAAAATCTCATTGGTATAGAAAATGTATATGTATCAGAGTAGTTGTAGACTATTTCATGCAATGAGAATTTCCGTTGCTAGTCTCGTGTTGCCGAGAAGCCGTCGCTATTATATTTCTTATAAAGTGTATTCTCTTCACCTTTCAATGTAATTCTTGATATTTTGTAATTTCAGCTAAACGCGAAAAAAAAAACTAGTACGTTTTGGGTAGACATCATAGCCAATCGGAGTTTCGTCGAAAAAAAACATCGTCGAAAAAATATCCTCGAAGGAGTTAAATTCATTTTCTTTGGAATCCTTAATGAATCCTTCCTTCCAATGTACTGTAATCCTCCACCTCATTTTAAATATTATTCATCTTACATTGCACACACAAACGTTGAAGTCTAGGTGCAATATAACACGAGTTTAAGTTATAAATATTCTTCTATTTCTTGTATTATATATAATCTGAAAACAATGATATATACCAAGGTACAGATGACATTTTAGTCAAAGACAAGTGAGGCGCAAATAGTTTTCTGTACCGTGGTATATATATTATTTTTTCCAATGTCGGCAAACCGACTTTCAATATTTCGGTCAGAATGGATGAAACGTGGAGCCTAAGGCAATTGTTGATTTTGGGGCCATCAATTCATAGTGATATTTCAAATTCAACTGTCAGTACCTACAAAGTGAGAAGTTACATAATAATTTGCAGAAATTTTAATTTCAATTACAGGAAGGTATTCAGCGATGGCGAATTTACTATCGTGTAAAAAAATTATCAATCTCTTTGGGAACTAAATATGAATATTTACCTCTTTGTGCCAAAGCAGCTTCCTCTCTTGAAACTTCATCAATCTCATCTATCGGAATTAAATTTCAATTAAAATTGTATGGAAGGAATTTTAAACTTATTTCAATAATATTTGTTATATTCCCTTGCCAACTACATAATAATAGTAATACTACTGCTACTATTTGATTCATCCTAAACAAACTACATTAATATCTGTTAGTATAATAAAAATAATGTTCGATCAATTCAATTACTATAACATAGCACGTTGTTTCAGTTGAACTAACCAAAAATCATTTGGTGATTAATAATTCAAGAACTAAATGTGGATTATCGAGAAACGTCAAAATGTGTATGTGGATATTGACAGTTGAATTAGGATAAGAGTTTTAATTTTTTTTCCATAGATTAGAAAAAGTGTTCATGAATCAGTTGGACACAGGAACTTTTTCACTGGTTCTATAAATGATGTGAGAAATGATCTCTCCTGAAGTTTAACAGAACTGTACAAAAGATAGGATATTTTGACAAAACTAGGAAATAATGAGATGAAACATATGAGAGCTGATTAGATGTGCAATTGATACTATTCCAATCTTTGGAATAGACTGGTTGTCAACGTAATCTTTAGAAAAGCCATGGTTTCCAGAGATCCGAGGGTAAAAGATTCAAACTTGGCAGAGATGATGGATTGATTTTTTTTTTTTCGATATCTCATCATGCACACCCATCTGCTTGATTAATGGAAGTGAGTCTAGATGCGAAGATAAAGTGCGTTTGAAGAATCGAATATACCAATTTTTGTCTCAAAACTATGTGATCGTACTCATAATAGTCCGTAGAAAACAAAAAAGTGAAAATATACACGGTGTTCCATTTTAAATTAAGTTCCGGTGAAACCGGAAGTTACAGGATAGTTTGAAATAATCAATTCTTTGATCCAAAATCCCTGCCAAGTTTGAATCTCATACCTTAAGAACTCTGGAAACTTTTTCTTTTTCAGCTTTTGTGTGGGCTTTTCTCTGAAAAATGAATGTACCACCTCCTCAAATAACTTACAGACAGTATCTGGAAACTATGTTTGATTAATACGTTACCAACTGATTCAAGAGGAACCCAGGAAAAATGAATATAAATCTGACGATAGAAAAGGTTTGGGCCACTGAGGTTGAATACATGATATATATTTGTTAAAAAATGTTATGACTAACTGTTATGAGACATCTTTATATCGAATTCAACAAACGGATATCACATAATAAATGTGATGTATTTGGGGAAGTGTGGAACGGTAATCACAATGATGTCAGAAATTTCATTGATAAAATTAGTGGATATCAATCAAGTAGATGTATTGTTGAACACAGTTATGGAATTATATAGAGGTTGAGATGACAATTATATATATATTCCTCTGCATACGTATGTTACATGGAAGCAGTTTACGAGTAGATAAGAATTATAAAACTAAATTACAATTGAGTGAATATTACCACGTTGTTATACATACAATTCTTATAAAAAACGCTACATCCAAATACCCAGTTTTAAGAGTTCCAGTTACCAATGAAACTAAGAACTAAATTCATATTGAGGAGCTAAAATAGAAATCAGAGGCCACACCACACAACAAAAATATATACACACAGAATATAAACCATGCTTGCATTGAAGTCAATGAAAAGCTAGTGGTACAATAATACAATAAATATCTGATTATAAACTTCACTGTACAAAAAAAACAAAGAGAAAATATGTATGTATGTTCGGATAATGTATGGAAAATCTAATTATATAGGAGATATTATTTATTTTCATAGAGCTCGCAAAGAAATATATTACCTTGCACTCGCTGCTCGTGTATAACATGCTGCTGCTGTTGAGCCTGCTGTTGCCTCATAGCTTGCAATTGCTTCCATTGTCTTTCCTGCTCAGCTTCTCTAGCAGATTTTTGTTGCAGAGCAATCTTCTCTTGGTCCTAAAAAGGCAAATTCCCATAATTACGCTGCACGAAATATTCTGTTGCTAGAAGAGTTTCGGTTACAAATGAAATTAAAAACCTATTGAACACAAGCCCAAAAAGACATAAGAGGCCATAACACCACAGAAATATATATACAGAACAGACAACACCATGCTTGCATTAGTCAAAAGTCAAAGAAAAGTCAGTCACATAATACAATAAATATCTGATAATGGAGTCCACTATATAATAGAACAAAGAAGTGAGAACATAAATCTAAAAAAAAATCCTTCACCGTAGGCACATGTTAGGTAGTTACAAAAACAGTCTACATAAAGAAAAATAGGATTAATTCCAATCTGATAATATGGAATAGCTCTGATATCTGGTGTTAGGGAATCGGGAAGGATCTAGGGTAATACTCACAAACTGCAATAAAAGTTATAAATATACTCTCATCCATAAAAAAAAAAAACATCAAATATTGCGAAAAAAATCAAAATTACATGCTTGCATCGATAACCGCCAGCGAATATTAAATTTGCACTCAAGAAGACAGAACACTGAAGAGAAAATAATGAAATGATAACTTAAATTCACAGGACAAAACCGCTTGTGAGTCGGTGTAGAGCCTCTAGAATGTATCATATCGTATACGTCATCTCAGCGAAAAAATTACATCATTTTATCAAACATTTTCTTCTCTTGAACAATATATGAAGAGGGTACAATATATATACTCACCAGGTACTTCTTTTCTGATAACTTTAGAAATTGAGAAAGGTCATCTGAATTATTCTGACAGAGATCGTGACTGAAGCTGAAATTCGTACCTGATATGGGACACAAAGTTGTAGATGCCTGTAATTTTCATGGTCTCTCCAACTTTATTTTACAGTACTGTAGTCCATGTCTCTTCTAAATTCTCTCACGATCTCCGAATGGAAAAATACTACGAGAATTAATTGTAATCAATAAGGTATTACCTAATCAAGCAACAATCGTAATTCGACGAATTATTATGCTTTCGGAATGAATACTTTATAAAAATCAACAGAACATATTGAATCCAGTTCAGGTCCTTCGTATTCAAATTATAATTGTATTGTATGTTATAATGTTTTCTCCTTCTCTCTTTCAATGCATGTATCCTTTTTTATAATCCAATTCAAATAATATTTCAACGGTTGTTCATTGAAAAATATTTTCAAGAATGTAAAAAAAGATTTTTGTAATTTTTCGTCCGAGACAACCAACCTACTAAAGAAATCAACTGCAACTTCCTAACAGATCAATCTATTTCAATATGGTTATTCCTCAGGACAATCATTTCACGGTAATCAACTCCTGCAATTTTACGTTTTTATCAGAGGTCAGCTAAGCAAAGTCAGCTAAGAAATGCGATTCCGCAGCGGTCGATTGACTGTCTGTCTCCGGATCTGAGGACTTTTGATTCGACCAGAATTGCCCAGCAAAGCCGAACTGAAATATTTAAATATACAGTTCTCGATACGCTGAAAGTCTCAGTGCGCTGGACTTCAAAGTTTTGGTAGACTTGGTGAAACAGCATTCATTACTATACGTCTGCACTGTTCATAGTGCAATTCGTTGATTGGTCTCAATCATTTGTATCCTTCAAAAATTCAGACATTCTGGAAGGCTATGGTTGTCGTCATCACTTGAATAGTCTCAAATTTTGAGGTTGAACAAATCGATTTCTCATATTCAATATCCTGAATTCATTTACCATAATGCAGATAGAAAGTTAAGAATGTCATTAGCAAAGTAATACCGAATCAAAAATTTCGGACCACTGACCTATACCAAGAAATGGAATGTCAGTATAGGAGCGTGAAATTTTAACGGCTTAGTCTCAAACCGAAACTTAGTCCGAAACCTTTCAATGTCAGGAAACGTATTTGGATACCCATTCAAAGGAGCACTGAGGAAAGGAACATGTCATAGCTGCAGTTGAATTCGCTAGTAGTGTATACTGACCAAAGATGTATTATATAAACTACTAGATCGAACCTAAAGAGAGATGTATTGAAACGACCATAAGAAAGACACCCAACGATAAAGAATCAGTTGACTGTTGGCAAAATATTCTGTCACGCTATGCTATTGCATTGGAAAAAATATTGTTTTTTGTTCTCATTCGGTTCGACTTTTCGAGTTTGAATTCATGTATTTCGATCGATTGTTAAGTGAATTCTGGTGATCCATGAGTATGTAAAACTAAACAGACTACGTTTCAGTTTCCATTACAATATTGAAAAATGGTGATGTCCTGATAAGCCTAGGGACAATTATGGGTATAATATTGTGAATTATGTAAAAATGTATGGATGTAAAAATGATGGAAACATATTAATTCATAGCTACCAAGTGACCAAATTGTGACGCGTGATAATAAAATGCCACAATACGTTTATACATTTTATTACTACGAATATGTTGAAATTTCGAATAGAACCTAGTTCGCACCTAGAAAGAGACAGAGGAAACCAACCAATGAAAACATCAAACGAGAGAAAACCAACGATCAACAATTATCTTTGTTACACTCGCAACCACATCTACAACCCTTTCCGTCTCCAATGGTCACTTCAATGCTCCCTATAGGACGATGAGGCGAGGGTGCCTCTAGTAGTATATATTATAAAATCATTGATACTGACGGTTTATTTCGACTGACACGACATTGATCAAACCGTACACCTACTCTGGCAAGCAATTTCAACATAAACGAAAAAAAAAAAAGAAAAAGAAAAAATCCGAAACAATTCACACCGAACACAGTCGACTCTCACCGATGCTTGGGGTTCGTAATTCTCCTGACATAGCGAGGGGAGCGTGCGCATTATTTCCGAGGGAGTCAAAACCCTGATCTGCTGATCCGTAGCGCTAGTTTGTTGCGAACCTAACCTCGGATTGTGCGACTGCGCACTATCGCCGCTCGGCTGATAGTGCGGATTGACGGTAACGTTCGGCGCGGGGCCGACGCGGTCGCTCGGCCCCGCGAAATGACCGCGAACAGTGAACTGCTGGTGGGTGGTGGGGGAAGAAGGTGATGTGGGGGTAACAGACACAGAGCTAGCGGAAGCCGATGTTAGTGTCGGTCTCGATTGGGTGCACACCTCGGTAACGGCGCCGGGGGGCGGTACCACAGGAGGCGGAACTAGAGGGGCGCCGCCCATCGTCGTCTGCTGGATAAGGGCCGACTGCAGCGTGGTGACCATGGCTGCGGCGACGGCGGACGGCGGTTTCGATACGCTCGGGGAGGTTGGGGTGGTAGTCGCTTCCTTCGGAGTCTGCGACTAGAGGGGTTGATAGGGTCATTTTTAGATGTACAAATTTCATGAATGTTCGAAACAATACGGATTCGTGGGTGACATTGAAGTTACATTCGTGATTTCTTTGTCGAGCTCCATTGACCGACCTATATTGAAAATTGAAAACTTTGAAAATTTGTATTCATTTTCAATGATACAAGAAATTTTGTCACATCACAGTGCATCAGCAGTAGTGACCACACGTTTCTAATTCACCCACTTAGTTTTGGTGTGTCTTGAAATAATTTGATTATATAGGTTTGTTTGCATTCATCTTAACAATAAATTCCACTTCGTGAGGTGTTTCTTAGTTCATTCAAAATATATTGATATTCTGTGAATATTTTCGAACTAATTTTCAATTTATTTAGTAATAGACGTAAGGGATGAATATTATGATACTTTATACTATACTATAGTACTAGATTTGTCTGTTCCTGTTAAGACTTCGCCCATTTACCCTTTCGTAAGTTTTGAGGTAAAATGAAGACAATTATTGTTATTGTAATCAAATTAGGTACATAAAGTTCCAAGTTCCATTAAACTTCTAACTAGAATTCTAACTTCAAGAAGAGATTCTATGAGATATAAAATAAACATGATGAGTCAACAATCATGAAGCAAAAAAGTAAATCACTTTTCATGTTGGTGAGCGCGTTTATCCCAATAAGTAAATTCTATTGAAATTTCACCATCACTGATTGAATATGTTACAAAATATATTCCTCAGAACACACTGAAACGTAATTGCTGATTAAGTAAAAATAAAATATCTTGAGAAACCTATGGAAATTTTTTTATCTATAATAAACTTTTACATGACCATACATCATGTTTATCAAGTGGTTGATACATTGATGTTTTCATGTATCCCCGTATAGTTCTGAATTATAGAATGAGATTCCTTAAAAGTTTCACTATTTCTATAAAATATCATCACCATGCACCTCATTTCTTCTTGATCCATATTGTATGCTGATTGTATATCCCAATTTTATAATCAGTTTAATTACATCAAATTTATACATCTAAAATTTGAGTAATTTAATTATGATCAAGCAGCAGCTATTGGGGACACTAACAATTAAGTGAATTGTTTGATGTAATAATATAGGATCTTGTAATGTTTATAGAACAAAAAATTAAAAATATTATCATCACCAATTTCAGGCTAGAATTGATATTTTACATCATTCTATGTTAGTAATGCTTGAAAATCCATAATCATAGTAAAATTGCAGTCACAACTTTCATTAGCTGAACAGTTTCTCATTTCTTGAATCTATCACATCAAACAGTCAAATTGACACATAACGAATAATGTTAGTGACATCCCACAACTCCTGAAGCTCAAGATGAGCATGCTTCATGTGTTAAACACAAGAAAACAACCTTCCGGAAATAATATAGAAGTACATAATCAAAAAATTGTCTTGCATAAAAAAAGGTTCGCACAAAAACATAATGATGAAGAAAGTCTATTATACATTATACGATCAAGGTTGCCACCGCTATTTTGTCTCAATGAAACTCAATGAAAATGTTATTCTAGAGAATCAGCACTAAGCCGAAATTATGTTGTTTTAGAAAACAGAAATTAGAATTCTTCATTCAGTGAAGGTTTTCATTGGTTTGGGTAGTATTGATTTTGGATTTGTTAAAAAATACAAAGCACATAATGTCAAAGAAATCTTAAGTTAAATAAAAAATATTGGAGGCGGATGGCACGGTACACACCTAATGATGAGTTTCCGTGAAGAGACAGCAAGTGGTGATAAAGAACTGCTTAGTTTGAGAATTATGAAACATTTGAGTATTTATCAATTGAATAATAATTGACCGTCTCTTCTATCATTTACTATATCAAATAAATGTTGGTTAATGAAAACGGACATAGGGACATACAAAATCATCATCAATGAATAAATAGACATAATTTTGATCTCAAGAGAATTTTGAGTCATAAGCATCCAAGTTCTGGTTTTTTCTTTGGATAGGTGGCAACCTTTTCAAATAACTATGAAAAATGTTTTGTTGTTGTGTAGTATACGATTCCTTATTTCTCAATACAAATGTATACTTCAATACATGAATGAGAATAATACTACTAAATCATACAACAAAAAGATTATTTCCTGAAAAACAATTGTTAATAGCAACAAAGAATCGAAATAATATTCTAAGGATAGCAGACACATTTTATATATATATATATATTATTTCAGTGGACTTAGAAAAACAGTTATTTATTCAATATGAGTAATGCTTTATGCAAAATAAGTTTTCTCAAGTATCCCCCATGTTGAGAGGTGGTACCATTTTAATGAACGTAACAAAAAACTTATTCCTAACAAGCTCACCTGTTGCGCTTTTTTCATTCTCAGTTGACTCCTGTTGTCTCTGGCATGCTGCAAATAGGGCGCTTTCTGATCCTGACTCAGCGTCCTCCACTTCTTTATGATCTGTTTATACCTGTCCGACCACACTGGGAACTCTTTCTTCCATTCGGGATGGTTCATATTGGCATAAAGAACGGCGGAAATAGTGGCAGCATTGCCAAGGCTCTCGTCAGCCTTCATCTTTTCCGACGACCGTTGGTTGTAAGTTGAGGGGACACCGATATTCGTGCTATCTATTTCTGAGGCATCAGAAACGTTCACCCAAGGGCTTGGCGGTTCTGAGAACGCAGGGCTGAATTGGGGACTGCTAGGAAACGAAAGTAATCGAATTTTAATAGAATCAGATTGTATAGAAATGTATCAGAAGTCAAGTGGAATGTCCAAACATAAATCTGTAGGCGATTGGTGATTTCACAATAATCATATTCAGATGATCATTTTATCAATCAAATAGTTCGTTTTTCAGACCACAGTTGAATCCTAGAAAAACAGAACAGAAATTTCGAGTTTATTGCTTCATGTCCATCTCTCTTGGTGACCTATATAAGATGTTGCAACATTTACTACAAAACGATATGTCCAGTGTCGTCCAACATGAATCCATTATTGGCATGCGGTCAGTGGATATCAGAAATAAATTGAAGGAGTTCATTATAATATGGTAGAGAGAACAAAAAATATTACTAACTTGCTGTACTCTGAATGATATGGACTGGGTGGAGGAAAGCCCACAGGCGAATTCAGATTTGAATGATTAACAGCGGGCAAAGTTGTCGGCCTAATAGGCGGATTGATGACTGGGTGTTGCTGAACAGCTTGCTGAACATTTCCGTTAAATAAGCTGTTTCCCTGGAGTGGAAAGGCATTGCTCTCTTGTGATTCTTGTGACTCGTCCGTCAATACACCCTGAATATAAAACATGTTGAATAATTGAACAAGTGTGCCTTTTGAAAATTTCCTCACCTTGAATATATCTTCACTGATATTTGTAATAGAATCCAGGTTAAAATGCGGCCCTAAAATATCAGATAGTTCATCTTTGGTATCTTTTGAATTTGCAGAACTACCTAGAGTATCAGCCAGCTCTGAGTCGTCTGGCATATTGGAGTCTGGAACACAAAGAATGTTTATATTATTCATCAATTCGAGTTGTGATATTTCATCACTACCTAGAGCATCGAGTGACTCAGTATTTTTAGTCATCTCTTCGTCATCTTCATTAATGATACTGTTAACCAGGTCAGTATCTAGTAGATCACCAGGTAATGCTAAGACATCTTTCAGGTCTTCAGTATTATCATCTTCTTCCTTGATATTGGAATTTTTTTCACTTTTTATGTTTCCTTTAGTTTCCGACGGATCTTGAATTTCTTGTTTAGCTGTCACTGCAGCTACAGCCATCAATTCATCCTAGAAATTAAACCGCTATGGTCTGTTTCCGATCGAGTTTTCAAGTCTACTAACCTGTGACAATTTTATTGATCTACATTTTTCATCCTTGTCTTCGTCGCTGCTACCACTGTCTACCTCCTTCTTACACTCGACAGCATCCATCAAATCCCTACCAAAGAATGCCTCCTGCAAATAGGAAGGAAACGTTTCCACCAGCTTGCTCTTAGGTTTCCTCCTTATCGGCTTTCTTCGGGGTTTATCGCCATCACCCGGCAAGGGAACGGCCAAATCGCTGTTCGAGTTCACTTGGCCTTGAAGGGCGTCGATATCGTCATTGTCTTGGCCGGACCTGATACCTGTCAACCAACCACGGACTTCTCAAATTCAGTAGTTATCGAGGAACAAAGCTCAATTCAATATAACAACATCACATATGATAATTTATTTATTTATTATTACGAGCAAGCCCATTTCAAAAATAGATTACAATGTAAAGTTAAAACAAAATGAAATAAGACAATCAACAAAAGCGAAGGATAATCATCATAATAAGCATCAATGAAACATATAAACATATATCATACAATACAATAAGCTAAAGCACAGTATTCCGTAATTGAGTTTTAAAATGATGCAATGAGGTGTTGAACAACTCGAGATCATTGTGGCTGTTGGCTAATCGTAAAATTCTTGGAATGCAGCTGTTGAATGAGTGGTTTGTACGATAAAATGGTACATAAAATGAATGTTGCTTACGAGTGAAGCAGTTTTGTGCATGTAGTTTGATTTTAATCTATATGGAATTTAGAGTTCCTCAAGGACTAATTCTTGGGACCTGTTAGAATTCTCATTTCATTAAAGCTAACATCCTTTCTGACAATGGCCTTTGCGAAGAAGTCTCAATCACCATTCTTAAAGTATCAGGCTATTCAAATCAGGAGATTTGAACGAATTTCACACTACACTGAACACTGACCACTGAGATGTTGAGTTTTTAAAAACCTAATATTTCATCAAGAATTTGAAGATTGCTTTTGTCCCATCTGCTAATAACTTCAGTTAATAAAAGATTGATGTACAAGAGAATATTTTTTAATAATTCGGGCTGAGCACACGATTTTTTTGAGAATATTGTATGTAATGGTGAAATCTTAGACTTTACCTCTCATTCTAACCAAGAAACCACCAATCCCCAGCTTCTGAAGGTTACGCTGTCTTTTACGTCTCAATACCGCAATGCCGTTTTCCATCGTGAATATGGTGAATCCTTCTGGAGGAGGACCATCTTCTTTGGTCCATATCATGCCTTCTTTGTATAGTTCCTGTGGTTCGTCTTTAATGTCAACCAGTTCTAGTTTGGCACTGTCTTCCAACATGTTATCTGAGAAAAATCATATAGGTTCAAGCAGTTCATCTGTTTGAGAATATATTCTTGACAAATTTTAGATAAAATATATTACCATTATACAAAGCTGTGAAATTCACATGAAAATGTGAGGAGTGTGAAGAAATGATTCCTACATCTCATGAAAACAAAGCCATTGATACTGAACCAATGTAAAACATTGATTTCATTTATAATAAGCTTTCATCAACAATTCAATAATTATTGTAACTTTTTAATTTCAATAAAAAAATTGTAACAATTTTTGAATTCAACATTTTGTAATTCAAGATAGCTATTTCTTATTGTAATCACTGACATACCTGCACTTCCTCCTGCAACAACTGACTCAATGGTGGCCATAATCCCAGCTTCTTTGTCCTGAACAGTGGGAATTTTTTTCCGCTTCTTCCTCGTTCCATGATGCTCCAACGCCAAAGATTTGATGAGACTATGCCCGAATTCGCTAAGATATACCCCATCGACGAAGTAATTAGTATTCTTTGTAATTTCTGGACTTTTTGTTGGAGTGGGCGGTTTGGGAGCAGCTGGTGGTGGTATCAAATGAGGAGGCGGTACATCTCTCGGTCTGCAGAGCATACAATTGTAGCCATCTTCTGCACACTTTTCTGCGTCTTCTTCGGTTCTGATATAATCACAAGCTCCATGTAACCACCTGAAAGTGTAAAACAATATGGATGTTGCCAGATTGCTGCAGGTGCTTGTGTGTAGCTTCAGATAATGGCAAACTGATTTGCAGTTTGATCATCAAAAATTTATATTTGAATGTATATTTTGTAAATAATTGTACCTATCAACACACCTGGCGCAATAGTACAATTGGAAAAGGGGACGAGTTAAACTTCATTTTTAAAATTTCCTTAAACTGGCTGTTCAAGATTCTTACCATGGAGATTGATCGTTACCCAAGACTTTGCTTTGAACAACAAATAAGAACAATGAATACGAAATATAATTGGGCACTTCAAGTAAAGCAATTTTTTATTGATAGCAGATATCTGGAAATTTGGAATACCATGACTGGGCATACTCTGAATTCAAATAGGAGAAACTTAGTGGATGATTAATATAGTTTTCTACACAACACACAAAAGAACCAAGCCCATATCTGCTGTTTAAAGTTACCTATACAAATTACCCGCACTCTCGCACAGTTACGTTTGGCCAATCATTTTGAAATTGAGTTTACATTGAATGGAATTGTGTATTCGATTGATCCAGATGTAATATGCACTGTTTGCAATAGTAATAGTCCCGAAACCTTATATCATATCATCTTCGAATGCCCGATTTACACTGTTATGAACCGAAATAAAAAATGCCTTCAAAATCTGGATGAATGATGCTTTGGAGAACATAACTATTCCGGTAGCCAAAGAAATCTCAGAATATATCTGGAACATTCTCAGGTTACGTTCATTTATATTGAGTAAGTGATGGTTACTTCATTATGCTCCCAAGATTTTACAATCCACTGTTAGCAGATTGTTAATTGATTAACATAGCTTTATACGTATATATATATATATATATAATTCTTCCTTTCTTCTTGTATTTTCACACGCATACTTCTTGCTGTAAACCCGTTTTAGAAGCAATAAAATTATTATTATTATTTTGTAAATATTCAGACATTATTATTATTATTATTATCATATATTGACACATTGGAAACATTGGAAACGTGCCACTGACCTCTCGCACTGGACGCACTGAATGATCAGATCGCCCTCGCCGTACGGCTCGCTGCAGCTCGGACACGACACGTGGCTGGCGCACGGGCCGCACTCGGTGCAGCTGTTCATCCACGAGCAGTTGAAGCCGGGATCGGTGGCGCCGCACGTCCGACACACGGCGCACCACTTGCACTTCCAGTTGCCGTGCGGCACGTACTCGAGCGGCGGGTCCATGCAGTAGATGTGGTAAGAGACGTCGCAGTCGTCGCACAGGATCAGCCGGCTCTCGTCGTCGCGCTGGCCGCAGCCCTCGCACACAGTGCAGTCCAGGCATCTGGAATCGAATTAGCGGATCCATCGATTGGTGAAATAGGGATGAAAATCCAAACAACAAACTCACTAGAAGGATAACAAAACAAATATTCTGATGCTAACTTGAATTTGCAGAATTATCATAATATAAGTACCCAATCGTCGCCAGTGTCGTCTTGTCGCATCATCAAAAAGTGATGAATAGTACATCATATTTATATTCCATAATGGCTTCATGTATTTTATTATACAAGTATATTCATAGATTTGGGTTATGATATGATTCTAAATCTGTTCTAATCAATAGAGAATTGCTACATAGCCTGTAGTCCAGGTTGAATGTCAAGCGAATTAATCGCTTTTGTATGAAAAATATTCTCTTGATTTCACTCGCCCTGTTGGATCTCAGGCTATTTATCTGAAATACAATTTAATCAATTTTCAGCTCAAGCAGTTGAAGAAATTTGCTGCAATTGGATAAGTGAATTGAAATGTAATCGTACTCGGGAAGTTGGGAGAGTAGGGAGGATTAGGCAGATGCATAAGCATGATTATTTTCATAAACGTTACTTATTATACGTGAAAGTTAAACACTGTGGTTGCAAATGAGACAGTTCATCAAGCTTGTAACAGTAAGTTGTAGTGCATACTCCATAATGCATAATCTTGAAGTTCACAATTTCTAAATAACTTCTAAATAAAAATAACAATAAAAAACATAGTAACTTATAATAGTAATAAAGAGAAAAAACACATGATGATAACAAAACATTTCGGAAATGGTATGAAAAGAATGGAAATTGTAATCGTGGAAATCTTTCGATTTCTTCCTCAATATTATGAGTCATAAAAGCTTGAAACCATATTTTTCAGGCAACTTTAGTGGATGACATGAACAATAATTTAATAATTCATAATTTTATACATTTTGAGCTTGTATCTTTCTTCTTATTTTCAGGATACCAGGGTAAGCATAACAATACTTAGAATGCCAGATATTTCTGGGATTGTGAGATTTTCTTTGTATTCTGATATGTCAACAAAAATATGTCAGTTCAACATAATCATTATTGAATTAGGATTTATTCATTTATTATTCAAATTTGCAATTACATGTATGGAGTACACTTAATATTAGTTAATATCTATTAATAATTATGAGACTCATAATTCGACACATTTGACTTTAAATTGAAGATACCGATATTATGTGTTACAATTTTTTTGAACTCGTTCGTTCACACTGTCCAATATATTATAATCAGACCATAATATTACTAGGATTTGCTTGAACTTTATATATGAAAATCCTAACTCTTGCAATAATCCATGTTGATAATTCCCAATTCAATTGGAGAGATTTCAATGACAAAAAAAACACAAAATAATTCACATACCTCCAACCCTTTTGCAGTATAACCTTCGTCACTTTCACGTTGAGACAGTACGGATGATAGCACTGCCCGCATTGGACGCAAGCTATCAAACACCCCTCCTGGTCTGTCCCCATGGCGCCGCACATCACACAAATGTCCTGCGTGAGAACGAACTTGTCCTTGGCAGAGCACAACACCAGACGGTTCTCCACGCCGGGCTCGTCGTCGCCCCTGCCGTCGGCGGTAGGGCGTTGCAACCCCACGCCCGGCACGCCGAACACGCCGCGCATCTTTGCCTTGTGGCCTCTCTTCCTGCCGAAATCCGTCAGGCGAGATCGTTTCATGAAGCCCACCTTGCCGGGCGGCGCTTTGCCCGTGCCCTTCGACCTGCCCGGGGCGCCGGTGGGGTAGGTTAGGCGTTTTTTGGCGATTTTGCTGGCGCTGTACGGCTTGCCTTTGCCGAGGCCCATGTTGCGGGCAAATTCGTCGGGGGAGGTGATGTCGAATTCGGAGATATCGTCGTACAGGGATTCCTGCGAGGCTGATAACTCTCCTGGGTCGTCGGTACCTAGAAGAACCTCAAAATCATGAATACTATTCTCTTTTAACGCATTCAGGGTAATGATTTAACTCAACGAATATATTCAATCCACGAATATTGTAAAAAACATTCGAGCATTTCAATATCCACAATTTACTAGTGAATTATCGATTGTCTTCATTACCACCAAGAATCATATTTGTTTATAATAGTGATACATAAATACACAAGTACGAAATACAAAAAAATAGTGCAAATAGTGATGGAAACTTAAATTTATCCATTTTGAGTATTCAAATTAGAAAAGCAAGTGTCAAGTAGATATTTTTTGAGTTAATTTCGATTCTTCTTGCTTCCTGTACATTTCCAACTCATTTGGAAATGAGTTCTAGAGAATTATTTCAGTATGAAAAATTGCTTGCTTGCGAATATTCGACTTATTCATATTTGCTATTGGTGAATTTGAATTCCGTGTTTCATGAATACGTATTGTAATGATTTCATTAACTTCCGTTTCGTTAACTTTTTCATTTGAAATTTCATTTTATTGAACTCATTGAATTTGTTCTGAATTAGTATAAATTTTTTCATGTTCATATTGACGGTATATTCGGAAACATTTCATCGAACTTTCCAAGTGTCCTGCTGATAATTTAATCACACTGTCCAAAGATAATAAACAAATTCATAAGAACACCATCATTTATGAAGCGTCGGATATGTACCGATATCATTAGAAGAATGACAACGTTTACTAGTCATCATGATCTACTTACCAGAAACCATTTCAGAGGCATTTTCACAAACAAATGCTCATAATAGGTATCATACAGGTATAGGTATGACGTACATACACAAAAGGAAAGTTTCAGCAGCTTTCAAATCATCAATAATTTAACAATGTTTCGTTCGAAATAATCAACTTTCAGTCACTTTTTCAATCAAACAAAATATCTGTATCTTCAAATCATCTTGTATTGAAGTAACTGAGATTTGGCTGAAGTGTGCAAAGGCCAAGTATCACCTAATTCCAAACAAAATTTCGATACCATGGTGGATCTCAAGTCAAAGACATCAGCATTTTTTGAGTTCCTGATTTCCAAAGAGAAACATTGAAATTAATTTTTCATTTCGAAAACGGTTACAGATAGAAAAATGTCCAGTGAAGCTGTTAGAAAATTGAAGAAGATTCTTGGAGTAATATTATATACAGGGTGTTCACTTTTCGAATTATCAAATTTGTTATTATGGTCTGCTATGCAAATATGATCTCTCTTGTTGTTTGCTTTACCAGAAATGCCCAATGTGCTATCAGCCGTGAACCACCATATATTTATATTTCTGAGTATTGTATTGGAAGAGTACTTGAGCAGGTTTTTCCTGGCATTACAAATGTGTCGCTAAAATATTATAGTACTACTATATTACTATATACTATATTACTATACTACTATATTACTATATTACTACTACATTACTATCATCTTAGTACAATATGTATACTCTTTCCTAGCGTATGTCGTAATAAATCATCATTTTTATGGTGGATTTATACAGCAGACAGGGTAACAGGTTGTTCTATCTTAAAAAAATAGGTCAATTTGTACAACACCACAATGAAAAGTTTCAAGATACTCCAGAGAATTTTCGAGTAGAATGTTGCTTGAAATTAAAATGATGTCCTATCATTTTGTAGCACATTACTGATTGAAAATGACAACAATTTAAAACATAAATTCCATGGAAATTTCAAATACTCACTTGGTCTCTTAGTTGTAACTTGCCGAGTGCTATTACTTTTACAATGCATACAGACATACTCATATTCTGGATTTAATTCTCTTTTTTGATGATATGTACTCAAATCTGCCTCAGGATCACATGTTCCATGAACAAACCTAAAAAAATCAAACAAATATCAAAATAATCACTGAAAAACAAACAGTTTTTAACAAAATCTAAACAAAAAAAAAATGTTACTCACTTTCTACAATTCGTACATTGTACCATTTCTCTGTGAGCATGAGCTCTATAAGCTTTATGACACAAAGGACATGAATATCCCTTATTCCTTTGTTGATAACATGAATCACACACAGTATAGTGAGCATGCCATCTTGAAGATAATCCTGCTCCTGGAGTACGTGATCCACAATCTCCACATACTCGACAACACTAGAAAAATATATATTCTTTGTTCTATTTGTTGTACCACCAAAACAGTGTATAATTTCTCTTTTCAAACTATGATTTAATATCAACTTTATTGGGCCATAAATATGGTGTATGGTGATAATCTGAACAAAAATTTGAAAAATGTCTGCTGGAAGTGATAAACTTAAAATGAGACAACAAAAACTTCATAGATAAATTCAACTGCAAAAAACCATTCCTAACTTGGAATCTCCACACAAGAAACAGCAACAAAAAAACTTCAGCAGATATCTATTCTGCAAGGATGATTCAGACCTATATAAATATCATTTATACCACCTCACAAAAAACTTAAATAGATATATGGAGATACTTAGAGATGGAAAAATTCCTAATTGAGTCCAAGAATAATAATTGGCTGAAATTATTTCTAGATAAACTAGTGTAGTAAAGAAAATTGAATCATTACAGGGTGAAATAGCTATGAATGAGGAGACTTATACAGTGGGAATAGCAAAATATCAATTTGAAACACCCAATTTCAGCAGTATTTTTCAATTATTCAATTTTAC
This sequence comes from Gastrophysa polygoni, assembly GCA_963576655.1. NCBI lineage: Eukaryota > Metazoa > Arthropoda > Insecta > Coleoptera > Chrysomelidae > Gastrophysa > Gastrophysa polygoni. The sequence continues at coordinate 19,597,023 of OY755089.1, forward strand.
TGGTGTATCGCACTGAGACACACGACACAGCAAGAGTGTGAGAGAGGCAGATATAGTTTGGATCAAGGTGTATAGAGGATGGTGAAACAACTCTTCAATTGTTTCTTTCCGAAACATGGAGACATGTTTTCAACCTTCATTCAACCTTCTACAGGAGGTTCCATTTGAAGAAAATGAGTGAATTAATTTCTTGAAGTGAACTACATATCTGTATTTTTTCACCACCCAGTATGGAGTATCTAGAATTTGGCTCTGGGGTAGAAAACCTCACTCATCTCGGTAAGGAATTTTAATTTGTTTTTACCTGAGAATCCCAAAACATCAACAATTTTTGTCATGTGGTTTGGACAAATGAAATAAAAAATGTAAACATCAACTTTGCCTATTTCCTATTATGCAATGATTTTTGGAAGAATTGTGAGAATGTAAAGAATATAGGAGAGAAACAGTTAATGGTAGTGAGCTGGATTTTTCAAAGTACACTCATTTCTCTTACTACAATACTTGATTATCTAGTTTATTGACACTGCACATAACAAATCATACTGAAACATAGTCTCACCCTGCATTTCCAACCATATTTTGGAATTGATGTTACAATTGGTCTCTGACATCCTGCGTGATATACTTTATCACACTGTTCACATGACATCAATTTGGATTCATCTCCTGTTATTCTGCACACTTGGCAACACCGACATTTACGACACTGCCAACCAGCCCTCACACCTTGGAAAAATATATAAAATTACGGGTATATCCTGATTTGGCTAATGATATAAGCTGCTCGACCAACATGTCGGATTAAGAAAAATTAAGGTTGGAATAAGAATGATAATAATGAATAATAACGAAACCCATGAAATATAATATTAATATTAGCCTTTTATTAGTTATCAGCCTCAAATCCGAATACAACATTGAAACAAAATTATCTAACGCCGATGAATAGTTCATACAAAAAATTTACACACTTCAAAGAGAAAAAATGATCTGTGATAGAAACAGAATTTTGTTTGTATTCGTTTATTTTGATGGATAAAATATTCAATATGTTGAAATCCACTTCAACATTTTCAAGATATTTCGTGTTAACAGTTTTGAAGCAATGACTGAAAACATAAGTATACTGATGTGTATTATATTCATCATATTTCAAATGAAGTTTGACAGATGTTGAAGGCTAGTGATACAAAAGATTTCTCTTACTTGGTAATTGAGCCAGCCCAACACAAGTTCCATGATAATGTGCACCACAAGTTGAACAATACATGAGATTTGCTACGTCTCCCAAAGTTCGGCAAGTAAAGCATACAGACGCTGAAAAATCAATCACATCAAACTATGAAATTATTTGTTTAGAAAAAGAAGCCAACATTTTCAGATGAGTGTGGGGATTGGTGAATGAGGCGCCACTGACAGTAACACTACAATAAAATAACAATTGATCCATGCAATACTGACTAGTTTGAAACATGACAGTTTCAAAACTGTTTGTTTTTCTAATTATTTAAAAAATATACTTCCAGACACTAATACAAACAACCACTCTTATTTCATAACACAAGTGAGTAGTAATTCATTGGAACAAATTGCTGTGTTTTCTAGACTCTCACTATGAGTAATTATTTTATCAATAGCTCTTAATGTTACAGTTATCTCTATGAAATGATATATGAAAGTAGCAGTTGATATTTTATATAAGTTTGTGAAAAAGTTGACAAATCAGCTCCAAAATGTATCTGAACCTAATTGGCACTTACATTCACAAAGCATAGCTACTTGATCCAAATGATTATTACAGAAGGTAGAAACAGAAACAAGTTCCTGGAAGGCACCAGCGGCAGTAGCACAAGGAAGGTGATATATTTTTGAACAGCCATCCATATTGCAAGTAACACTGGCTCCAAAATGGTTACAGAATGAACATTTTTTGGAAGAACTTTGTAAGACTACCTGACCCACATTCAATAAGGCTGAATTTTCTGTAAAAAAAGATTTATTCAAAATATATTCAGATTCATTAAAAATAATATATAATATGTATCATTGATTTGATTTTTATTTGACTTATATACATGTATTGTATATAATATATTTAATACTGGGCAATACTTCATACCTGCTTTGGTTACTCCACAAGACCAAAGAGCGCAACTTCTATGTACATAGAATTGCCCATTAGGATCAAAAATTAGAGACACATCAGCTACTTCACCATAGCCTATAATTGTTAGCTCATCGATATATTCACTATTTGTGGGGTGCCTACACTTATTGAAGCTTTTCTGTCTTCTACAAGTAACAGGACCCCTGGGACTCTTGTCTCCAGAATCTCTATCAGACATTTGCAATGCCTTCCTCAGATTTTGCTCAGAAGCCACTTTGTGAGGTGAGAAGCCCTCAGGACAATTCAACCTTAACATTTCACCCTGTCCTAGTTGACTTTTCTCACTCAAGTTACAAAAGGCACAAACTTTTCCAGCCCAGTGCTCAGGAAAATAAGGAAGCTCCTCAGCAATAGATGTTGGTTTGTCTCTATCAGGAAATGCAAAAGATCCAGTTTCAGGATCCAAATAATTAGATTCATCTAGTGGAGAAGGAGTGAACAGAGACATTTCAAAATCACTTCTGTCTGCCTGCCTGACACTTCTGTTTCCTCCTCCTCTTTTAGTCAACCCTGGTGGTCTAGGCTTACGAACTCTTGCTATTCCAGATAAACCACCTCTTGACGATCTGGAAACTAAAGGTTTGTCTGATATTAATTTTTGTTCAATCAATAAGAACAACTTGCTGGAAAAAATATTTATCAAAATTTCACAAATTACCTCCTTCTCTTCTGGGTCTTCCACGACCTCTTTTAATATTTAGTGGTTTCCCTGTGAAATTGAAAGGAGGTGAAAAATCTTCATTGATTGGAGATGAAGCAACTGAGGTTGCTGTGGAACCAGGACCAGAAGAAAGGAGAAATGGTGAGGTGATGGGATCATCAATAAGTTCCTCATCATCTTCATCTATATCTGATCCATCCGCCTCATCAAGGTCCATAAGTTCGTCGGGATCCAGTCCCGACGATATTTCATCCATTGTGCAAGAACTGAAACACCAAAATGTCAAATTCCTAGTTGAAGAAAAATTCAAACATTAAATCAGAAGCAACGACACTGCCTTCTTTGCCATAATAATTGCTAATTTAGCCATGGTAATGTGGTTTGAATGTTTTCATTCATATCTCATCTATGCCATCAAAAATGATTAATTGAAATAATTAAAATACAACAGCGCCATGTCAACTTTCTGTAGATAATCTGTAGATGCAGCAGAACGAACGGTGGAAAGATCAAAACTAAACATATTTCACAACAACAACACTTGGGAATAATAACTATAACTTTAAATAATACTTGAACTCACATAAAAATGACTTTTACATAGTTAAATTTTGTTATTTTCGAAGAACACAAAAAAATCACTATCCTAAAGAAAAGGAGAAACCACGAATCAAAATCGGAAATTTCCGAAACAACACGAAGCCCATCATGCTTAAAACCCGACGGCCGACAGTCACGCAGAAACCACAGAATAAATACCAACGCTTAATAGGTGTTCTGTGAAAAGACAGAATAAATGACAACGTCGAATGACAGATCAACCCTATTGAAAATATGATTGAATATAAATATTATAATATTATGTTCAGCAGTGATGGTGATGCTCTATATTTGTCATTGAGATGTCCTCAGAATAATATTTGATAATGTTAAAAAAAGTACAGATGGGATCATCGACCTATGTTTGGACTATTTGAACGTCTTTAGAAATGAATTCGAAGAATTCTCTAGATCGGACATAGCGCAACCAGACTCTTTTGTGGCACAAACCTGTTAAATTCGATGACCTTGCTGTATTTGTGCTTGCTGATCAGTTTTCATGTTGAAATCCTGAAACTATAAGATGAGCCAGAGGACTGAAACACAGTTTTTCATGTTTGAATCAGGGATGTGCTAAAACACTGTGTTTTAGTTGTGTGGTGTGAGGTGATATATATTGTATGTATATATTCTTTGTTGCTATCATTAACATAACTTCTCGCATCAGCCGATCACGTACGCCCAAGGAGACAGTTCGTTCCATGCGTTCCATGTTAATCTGATTTTTCATTGGTTCATTCATTATCATGATACTATAATTCATTATTATCGTGTATACAATTTGTTCTCTTTTTCTCCATTTCTTCTTTCACACTAGTGTTTTTAGTGTTTATCAACACCATTCATTAGCGTAGTTGACAACAATACTACAAGTTTCTATTTTTGAAAATCTCATATTTTTATTTTCACTAATTTTTAATTCAAGTTACAAGAAGAAATGGTCACTCAGCCTTTTATCATTTTACCGTGCCTCTTGAGCATTTTTGTGGTACAAAGTAAGTTGAAAATCCCAGTTGAAGGGTGTGGCATCATACATGATACACACAATTGTCTATAAATATCTCTTTAAATTCCAGCCACAGCCCTATGGTGCTATCAGTGTGTTTCTACTCAACCTGGATGTGGGACACCTTTCAATTGGTTGTGGCACTGGACAAAAGTATGCCCAGAAGATGAAGATGTCTGTGTGAAAATTCTTGAGGAAAAAGATGGAAACACAGTTATCACCAGAGATTGTCTGAGTTCCCTGCAAGGTCTTCGAACAGATATTCCTGCAGATCATTATGAAGGATGTAGACCTGCTGCTGTAGACCTGAAATTGGGAAACTATGTTAATAATAGCATTAAAGAACTAGACATTTACAGGTAAGCATATACGTTTCCTGGTATGAATCCAATATTGTAAATTGACTGATTTCAGGCAGTATTATGACAATACAACATGGTGTTTCTGCTTCTTGGATCATAGGTGTAATAGTGGTATCATCAGCAAGTCTACTCTGACAGTCATATTTCTAGGATTAGTAATTGCTTTCTCTAATGTTGTCTTGATACAATTCTGATATTACGTCTAGGATATAATGTGTAGCTATAGTCTTGTGGCAAAGTTAACATTTGTGATATAGTCATGCAGGATGAAATGGAATTCTGTATACTATATGAATAGTATTCCATAGCTGAGTTCCAGGAGAAGCTCTTCAGTTTTCTTTCATTTTCTAAATGTGTTACTATCATCTCAAATATTATCATTGAAACTGATTGATATCGAGAATTCAACAAATTTCCTTTTGGAGAATTCTGACTGTTCAAATGTCACAGTCACATTATTTGTCTTCCTCTATGTCATATATTCAGTGCCTAGCCACAAATTTCATGAAAATGAGCTTTTGCCATGTATGAATCTATAAATTTTATAGTCCCATGATGTAGTCACATTGAGCTAGTATAAGAAAGGAGATACTATGAGGACCTTTCCTGGATATTAAATAATCCAGCCCATACCTTTCAAAGTGGGGAAAGGCAAGTGTTCAGTCACTTTCTGAGTATCATTTATTCACTGTTGTATCATATTTATATTTGTATCATGTGAACATTTAATATCCCTATTATAAGTCTACCAAGTGTTCACAGTTACAAAATGATCACATTCCACTCATTTCATATGGTGTTTCTTCTACCGCTGTTTTGTAAAGCACAAGAAACCATGAAATATTTCAATGTTACAGATAATTAATGTCAATTTGTGAAAACAATTGAAAAGTATTGAAAATGAGTTGTAGTTATAGGGAGTAAAACCTTCTTGATAGTAGTGTCATATCAATATGGTGAACTGGTGTCATTTCTGATCACAATCCCTATACTACCTCAATGTGTAGGCATGTCAGAATTAAATATTATATGTTACATTGTGCAAACAATACCATAAGTGCATTTTATAGTTATTATTATGAATCTCACCTCTCTATTAAATAACTATATAGTATGTTTTATTGATAAGAATGGGCTGATGTGATATTCCAAACATTCATATACATATATATAGCTAGTGATTTGAGAATCTCAATCCATGTGATTGTAATGCATGATTTTATTGAACAAAATATTGTCAAATCCGTCCATTTTCTAGAAGTTTTATATTTATACTTGTGTTGAACAGTGTGCTTTTATATTGAAAGACAAAACTTACATGTATAATGTGCAAATATATTTTGTCACAAAATTAATAAAACAATATATTATAATCTGTGTATTCCATCCATAATAAATTATATTAATACAATATACAATCTCATTTGAACTTGTAAACTGTTGTAAAAAACAATTTGAAACCTAAACCTAATTCATCACAGTATTTGTATTCCTACCCAATAAGAGAATATGACAATCATCACAAACTCTGACTGGCCTAGCAGATGATGGAAGTGGCATAGTATTATCAGAACATGCATTGCAGAAAATTTCTCCGCAGTTCCTACAGTGGTGCTGAAAAGAATATGATTAAATACAAAACGAATGTTTGATATCAATAGATGGTCCCATTAAAGATTGGGTTTAAATTTTATCAAATTCTCACCCGTCGTCTAGTCAAGTTGAATTCCTTTGAACATGCATTACAATGACTAACAGTATTGTCTTTTGCCCAAGTACCATCAATTCGGTTCCTATTTATTTCTTCCTTCAAATCAGATATTTGCAGTTTGGAATCCTTCAGTTTTCCACCTAATTCTTCCAGAGTTTTATCTTGTTCCATATTATGATCTTTCATGGTATAGTAATCCTCCTGAAGCTGTGCATATTTCTGAAATATCAATGGAAAATACTCACTCATTGAAAATCCTATTTGTAAACATTGAAACATGTAAATGCAGGTGTAAAATAATAAATTTTTCGGGATTTTCTCTTGATTCATTATATTCTGGTATTTGTTCATTATGTATAAACCACTCTTCTTTTGATATTTTTCCAAATATTAGAGTTAAACTAGATATTTTAAACAGACAGTAACGACTTGGGTATAAATAGAGACTTCTTTTCAGTTTGGAGTTCCAACAAAAATGCACGTGAAAAAAATATGCCGCAGGCGAATGTTTTTTGTTCAAGGTCAGTTGCCTTTAGATTGACAAAAAGATTTTTCAAAGAGTGGCAACTACTTCATCTCTTTCTGATATCGCAAGTTTCATTTTGTCACAATTATTTGAAAATTATCAGATCATGCCATGAAGAAGTGTAACAAAGAATATATGAAAGGATAAGATTTTGACAATGCAACGAATTTTTGATGAAAGTGTCGAATTGAGTGATTGTTCCAGACCCATCACAGCGACACGTTAGGACATGCGCCATCAATATTTCAACCAAGGCACCCAATTTCAGTGCATTGCTATTCGCTTTCTATTTCACTCTGACTATAAAATTGACACCCTGATTATAAAAATTATCGAATTCATTCAAGAATTTCAATCACTCACTCAAAAGACTTCTTTATTTGGGTTGTAATAAATTGCGTTACTTTTAGGTTGCAATTGTGTGTGTTTATTATGTATGATGATATTAGATACATCCTGGTATGAGAAATATTGATAATCTGACAGTTTTTATTCACAAATCACCTGTGCAAGTAACTTCAGTTGTCCATTTTCGATCTGCAATTTTGATATTCTTTCTCTGTCTTGCTGCATAGAGTCTTGTAAAGATTTTCTCCATTCCCTTTCCAGTTTCAAATCACCTTCAATATTATTAGCTTGTTCTTCCACATGAGCTGCTTGTAGATCCACTTGGCGTTTGAGTTGCTCTGTGGTTAATCTCAATGATTCACTTTCTTTGTACCTTTATAAAATGTTATCACTGTAGGTATGTCCTTTTGATACTTAACATTCAACTTCCCGCGCTAAGATAGAGATCCTCGTACAATTGTAGTGCTGCCATAAGTACTTGAGTTATCTTGTGTATGATTGAAAATGAACGGTGAGAATTTTAACAATAAAAGTGGACTAGAAATTATTTTTTAAGTTCCTAACTCCACCGGTAGAGAGAGCAACCCCATCAAGCCATGCCGAAAATAAAAAATGTGTAGTCTGCATAAGTCTTTCTCTCATATTTGATTAACTACTCGTTTCTCTCATTGGCATGTCAAGATTTTATTACTGGTGATGCTGATGCTGTAACATCTAGCAATTGAGTAAATGAGGAGCATGAAGATATTTTGCAGCAAGTTTTCTTGTCCACTTTTGTTGTTAAATTCTTATACCCAAAGTTCTTCCATGTCCAATGGAGATTGCCGAAAACAGGAACGAAAATCGATTTTCAATTAGAAAATTACATTCCAATGTATATTTTTTACTGATATAAATATCAACTGAATATTAAATATCCTTCAGGATTTAGCTGAATGGCAATATTTCATCAGGTAAAAATAATGATAACGAACTATTCGTTGGTGAAGAAAAAAATACATTAGAACTTGTCATCGGCAGCCCACAGCCACCAGTTGAAGAAAACTAAATAGGATAGTGCCTACAGGTCGAACATGCAAATGAAATGATAAAACTGAACTAAAAACAAACGAAAATACTGGCAAACCTATACTAAAACAAACATAAATCAAATGCAGGACGGGGCAATAAAATCCACATAGTTTCCCTTATTTTATTGTTCATATAAGCAAAAACAATATAAATCACATTTTGCGCTATTACCATGATCACAGTGATAATCAATGGTTACACATAATCTAGATATGTTACAAGAATATAACCTCTAAATCGTTTCTATAACAAATATTCAATATCAATGATAATCAATTATTATATTTCAAATGGCCTGCTGCTTGTAGTGAAGGTTTGCCAATATTTCCGATTTGCGAAATAAATTATTCATTTTCACTTAAAACTATTTCTTAAATTTATAATTTTTTCATATATTATCACACAGGAAGTAAAAGGTTGAAGCACAAATATTTCGCAGAGTTATGCTCATGTTAGATTGTTACATTTTGATTTTATGAAATCATCTCTGTAGAATATTGTAATATTTAAAATTAGGACAGTGCTCATACAGTCGGAGTAATTTACCATTTAGCAATGGCCTAGACAATATTTTTCGATAACGATAACCCACGTAGTAATATTTTTCATCAATATAATAGAATATGCTCGTTTAATCTGATATAATTTGAGTCTTGTGGCTATTACTTGCATAGAATCTCTATAAGAAATACATATGTGGAAACTAAATCGACACTACTAAATTTTTTGTCGTGTTTCATTTAATCAGTTATAATGTCTTCTTAAGAAAGTACCAAATTTCAAGATTTCAATTCAACTGGAAGTGGGGAAACTTTTAATGCATGGTCTGCCTCAAACACGTTTCACATATTGGTACATAAAATATTGTAGCTTTCTAGATCATTCAGGAATGTTCAAGTCTCTACCACCAGAAAGCAACCAATATAACTAAAATGAAGGAAATTGTCAAATTATTGAATTAAAATGTCAATTTCGAATTGGTCAATTTTGATGCCAAAGCATTCTTATCTGAAAGAACTTGTAATGGAAAGATTTGGAACCGAATTCGGCAAATTGTCACCATCACATGATTCATATTTCATATATCTAAAGTCGATGAGAACGTTGCTTTGAGAACCGCTAAATTATATATTTTTTTGTATCAGATTATGTTTGAAATATTTACTCCGTCTGTTAGTGCACACTGATCAGTAAGAGATATTTTCATAGCAACGATCAATAATCATTAAAAAATGTTACCTACTTATATTCGAGTGACTGTATCGTATCTGTCATAGATTGCATCTTAGCTTCTAGTTTTGAAATGAACTCTGCTTTATGCGCTAAAGACGCCTCACACCCCTGAAATAAGCCACAGCTACATTTCTCAGTCTTTAAAACAGTCCTGTAACAACTCAAAATCAAATATGAATAACAATGCTTAGACAACAAATGAATAGAAATAAATGTTCAGCTTTTGAAGTTGAACGCCCAACTTGAAACGAATTTCAGCATTCGTATGGCTACATCAATGGTGGAAACTAACGACCCAGTAGTCATAACTTGTACGGGATTAAGGGATCTACAGCTTAGTGGACTCCGAACCACTTCTAGGCGCCTACCGACATTTCTTCGATTATATACTTATAATGGAATAATATTATAATGAAATTGCTTTCACGGATTTGGTCAGTCGAAATGAGTAATTATCAAGGGTATGACAATTGAAAAGGAATTATTTTTGTGGCGATCCTCTTCAGAAAATAATAAATAGAGAAATTTAGCTCCATTATAACACTGCCTAACCTAGTTTGTCCTGACATTATTGTTCACATTTGAATAAATAGAATAGAAACTAATGTTGTGCAAATTTATAGCTAACATAAAGTAAGGTCATTCCACATAAATAATCAGAACTTTTCAGTCCAACATTGACAATGTATACACATAAATCAAGAGACAAAATTGAGTTGTGTTAGTTGTGAGTATTCTCCAGTATAATCTTCAGTATTTTCATACTGAAACTAATACCAATTTGCCTATCATGCTTCATATTTATCTCTGTTGAATACCATATATTCTTTCTCTATCATCACTCATTGAGTGGTAGTTTCTTTTAGAAATTTCCCAGAATAACTCTACTCTGAAAAAATTCAATAGTTCTTGAAACTCCGTGAGAACGAACTATCTACAAAAGCATTATTGGAAACAAAGATCTTATACTTCTCTAAAACAAAGAATCTTTTGAAATGTATCATACATATATCAATTTTCAGATATAAGTTTCACTCCCAGTAATCCCGTAATCATATAGGTGAGTTTATTACATTATTTCAAATTGAATATTATTCAAAATATCACCAACAAGTGACTACTCCTTGGTGTCGGTCATATCTAAATCGAGATCAAGTTTAATGAATGAGTCTGTTGAATCAGAAGTCATGGGTTGTCTGAACTTGGTATTTGTTTGACAGCTGATTTCACTCTCTTCTTTGTCCGCACTTTTGCTAGACATTTCTTCGATAACACTTTTAGTACAATTTTGTCTCTTGTCAGATCGTCTCTCGGACGGTTTTTTGTGGTCTTTCATGAGATGATTGAATTTTTCGAGGTTATTCAGTATCTTTCCGATTTGTCCAGCTTTTATCTGGAGTCTGCTGACCATCTCACCTTTTTGCGTCAGGTCCATTTCACACTCCTATAAGCAGCCAAGGTATTTCAGTGAAATGTACAAAAATATTTTGAATCTATAATTCAAACTACCATTCAACTACAGCATCTCCGAATCAACTAACTTGAAATTGTGTTGATCATGAATAACAGGAATAAGATGAATTATTCGAATATTATCGAAAAAAAAAATGTTTATTTATATGATTCTCAGCATAAATTGGGTTTGGGATAACTGGGATTTGAATTTATAGCGTCGATCATTCGCCAAGTTGCTTTGAAAAAAATGGGTGAATTTGATTATCGGTGTTCTTCGGTTATCACCAATGAAAACAAAGGCATAAAACGCCTTATTCATACTCAATCCAATACTATGAACTCAAATTCTGCAAAAAATAAAGGAAATACTATATGATGATAGAAAGATACTTTATGAGGTTATACTAAAACTGAATTCCTGGATCCCAATGATGGGATATAGTATTTTTTGTGTGCTTATAGAATAACAATCAAGCCAGGCAATCTTCATAACATACTATAATCAATTTCGAGAAAAATTTGAGATATTTTATGCAATAATATATATTTTGATATATAGTATAATTTTTGAACACCTGAAAAATATTATCTTGATACTGAAGATACTCTCTTCAATAAATAGTGAAAGTATATATATTTGCTCACCTGGAGTTTCTTATACATTTCTAAATTGATGAGTTTTATGTCATCTAACTGCCTTCTGAGTGAAATAATAGTATCTTGTTTCTCGTGTATGTCTTTTTCCAATAGCTTCATAGCTACTTCCATCTCAGCTTTCATACACATCTGTAATTGATGAATTGAAAACAAATTAAAAGGGAGTTCATTTCATGTTTTCTCAGAGTGAGGGTAGTTTTATTGAAATTGACACACCAGGGTATCTCATATGGAATATCGAAGTTGATGTTACTTTTTGTTAAAAGGTGGTCGCTTTTACCAAAATCGCTGAAAATATTTCAGGTCGTCAGATGATGAGCGACTACTGCAGTAGCCACATTTTAAGAATAAACCGATGCCCGTGTAGCCTATTTGAAGGTGCCTTTCATCTATATAGAGGAACTTTTATTAGGGATACATTAAAACAAAGGTAAATATGGAAAAAAATCTGACTTTCACGATTATCCCACCAGAAGCTGTCGGTTGATCAGACCAAACAAATTCAGACTACATATATCGAGCAAAAAATCTTTGAATGTGAATCTCTGATGTAAATAATTCGAACCCATACAATTTTAAAAAACGTGAAAGATTTTTTCGATTTCAAATGCACTCTTTTAGAGAGAATTATATGGCTACCCAGGGTTTGGTCACAATAAGCATATTTCATATACTCTTGTCATTTTGAATATTCTAATGTTAGTGTCTACTTCTTCAACACTGAATATTCCATCTGTACCACTTAATTCGTAATTTGACATGTCTTATTTGTACCGTACCATCGACCTTGAGACAACCTGTATACCTAGCCGGCCACCCACCTGTATCTCTAACTCGTTATCGGCTTCCTTCCGCAGTCGCCGCTCCTCCTCCAGTCGCTGACGCAGTTCGTCGGCCTCGCCGCCGCCGGCCGATGCCGGCCAGCCCGCCGGCGCCGGGCCGGCGATCACGTGCACGCCGCTGGCGCTCATCGAGTACCCCTCACCCTCCCGGCCGCACTCCTTGCGCAGTTGGCAGTTCTCCTCGTAGAGGGCCGATAGGTTGTTCTTGGCGATGGCCAGGTCCTCCTTCATGAGGGCGTTGGTGGTCGTCAGCGCCTCCACCTTGGTTTGGAGGTTCGTCACCGTGGCGCTGCGAAATAATTATGTGTTGCCATTCTCGACATACCACAGTGGCTACAACGGATTAAGAGCCGCCATTTTCAGACAAACGCCAGATTCAGTTACTGATAGGTTTTCATTATGAGGCACTACAGTAATTAAATGTGCAGTGAGTCAATAATCCACAGTTGCGACAATGGTACAGTACAGTGGAAATACATCAAGTTAAAAAATTATACACCATCGATTTTTTTGGTTACCATTCGCATGTGTGTATTATTGAATATTTCAGATTTTGACAATAATTATGAAACTGGTAGTGCCCTTTTCAACATACATCGAACAATGTCTCTGTCTCCTGTAAAAAACTTAACCTAGCCTAACTCAAATATCTTGTAAAATGGTAGGATTCACTTCAGTTGAATCTCAAATGAATTAGTACCTTTGCAAAGTATGAAATTGAAAGTTGATGATAGTTGAACAACAATATAAGAATGATAATTCATTATTGATTTTTTCGGTTTCAATGATTTTCAATGAGAACTGAATAATTAATTCAGAAATTTACAAAGAGATCAGTTTTCAATCCAAAATGTTACTTCGAAGCCTCTTCTGTCTAGTATTAGGGAAGTTTGGCGATTGTGATGATTTAAGATTGATTTTCATGGTAGACTTTGTTTGGTTAAACAATCGACAATATCTTCGCATTTTCAATCGGAAGTCATCAAAAATAGAAAATATAGCAAATGTTCAGCTCTTTTTGAAAATTCAATAAAAGAGTGTTCTTTCTGCAAAATAATCACTTCCGGTGAAACTGAAAGTGATTTAACTCTTTGTTATATCTGGTGAGAACGTGTACCATTGCATTATTAAAATAGTCAGAATTTCATCATTCAGATTTCATTGGCGTACCATTTCTTGTGGTCACCCGGTATTTATCAATAAGAACTATGTATTTGAAAAACCTTAAATCTGATAAATATCATTCAGATTCCCACATGTCACAATAATAGTCTGTCTTTTTGGAAAATGATACTACGCAAAAGAATTTATAGCAAGTTATGGTTTTCTCAAAAAATCTTTATTTTTCAATAGACAAAGAAACTCCTCGAATAATGTGATGTGCCGGAAATAGCCCATTTTAGTTTATCCAACAGTTCTTGAGGAAACAAAAAAAAAACAATCTTCGATACTCACCTGCATCATAATCAAAACACTTTTTTTTCTACAATTATGAGTACCATATTTCAATCACACATTGAATATACCGAAGAACTGAGCTTTAAGCTTCAGGATTCAATAAGTTTTATAATATAACAAAGTGATGTGAAGCAAAACCGATATTGAGATATCAGTGAACTATTTATAATATTCTTTTACCATTTTTTGCCATTGAAAACTTTGGGAAACTGGAATGCTTTCCGCACGTTATAGAGAGACATTGAACTGAACCAACTCGTTTCCATACTACATATTCCACTAAGTGGAAAGATTGTTGAGGTGTTCGCTAAACTTTCTACTTCCAATGTACTTAATTCATTAATTTAATGCAGTGTAATGGAGTTTTATGCAGATTAATCAAGTAAATCTGTAGAACTAACAAAAACACACGAGTTCATGATGATTATTCATCAATGACCATGAAACATAATCAGTAATTGACGATAAAAATAAGTTGGAATCTCAGTGTACGTTTTCACGTGTGCGATGTAGAATCAACTGTAACATCCATCATGACCTAAAATTACTTACTCCACATGAATTTGGTATGGAAATATCCCTGATTACTGATATTCAAATGAGAAAATATATTTTATACCTGCTGTACTTTGAATAGGAAACATATATGGGCAAGTTCGATGTACGATTTGATTCTGAGAAAAGGCTACCACATAAGATGATGAAATTCTTGTTTCAAGGTTCAACAAAAATCCAAAACTCACATTTCGTGTCTACTCATAATTTATTTTCTGGTATCAAGACTATATTCATATTGACCTCCAAAGGGCTTGTTAATTAGTGAATGGATTGATAGTTTAATATTTTCAATAGTTCAAAATCAGTTATCAATATAGTTTTACTTACTTCAAATGCCTGTTCAGTTCCTCGATATAGTTTTTTTGATCCAACACTGTTGTCATGGGATTCCCTGTTTCTTCACCATTGCTAGAATCACTCGAAACTTGACTTGCCGATCTCAGATATAGCGAAAAATCAATAACTCCTTGAGGACAATCCAAATCCTCTTCCTATAACATACAGATACATAAAGATACAGCCAATTTCTCATGGAAATCATCCTTACTTTGACACATAAGTTGCAGTCAATGACGTTTAGCCCGACCAATAAACCTATTATTATGATAGCCTCATCACTCAACATCAAAGCGTCTGGTTCAAAATATTCTGCCAAAGCTTCATCTTTGTGGTCAATCAAGACTTTCAAATAGTCTGCCAACTTTTTTTGCATCAGAGCCAGTCTCAACCAAGCTCTGGCTCTGCCCATATGTGTCCTAAATATGATACACAATTAAAATGGAGTTGAGCAGATAATCTACAATTTTTTTCACCTCACTGTTGGCAAATCTCGTACACTAGCAGTAATATCTTGGGCTTCAGCGGTATATTTTTCAACCATCTGTAGAATGTCCCATAACTCTTTTTTTGGGCCCAACAAGCCCTGCAAATAAGATCAAGTTCGAGTTCTTGAATCCATGCATTTTCACGGTAGGTAATAGATGATAAAATCTCCATAAAAACATAGAAAACGTTAGAATTCATTTCCAGTGACTGGTTTTAAATAGGATAAGCGCTTTACTTTTGCCTGATCGTCACGATGAGATTTGCAAAACACTAATTCGATGCTGCTGACTATGCTCATTAAAAACTACTCTAGGCCTTCATTTCTTCTCTACCTTGAAAATATGGAGAATTTTCGAATATATAGCTGATTTACCTTTTTGGGCTTCAGTCCATGTCTTAGAACATGTTCCAGTACGATGAAAAAGTGTTGCAAAGGCATGTGATCCGAGTCAAGCATTCTGCCATATCTCAAAGACTGCTCTATAAGTTCCTTAACGACTAGTTTGCTTATATTTACTAGGTTACTTCTTTCTATTACTACAGGATCTCGTCCTATAAATAATACAGAGATTATTGATGAGAGAGACTTTTCGCAGGATAGTAAAATTTGAATTCTGTTGTTGAAATTTCCCTCAAAGAAGTTGAAACACTAAGCTACCAGTAGGAATCTGGAATTCATAATCATTGTGTTTTGTATTAGTTCAACAGAAATTAATTATGACAATACGAATTGATAATATTGAAACAGTACCTATATTTAGCCATGGAGAATTTAAAGTAAATGAAGGACCGTTATGAATTCTTTGGAAATTCAATTGTTCAATATTTTGTATCTATCTCGAAAGCTATGAGTTTTAGTTGATGTGCATCATGTATACACATTCTTTTGAATTTTTTTCAACCCATAATAGAGTTTTATCATGTGATCATATCATCAGAACCTTCTAGATAACCCCCTATATCAAGTGTATCGTCGAAGATTCGATAACAAAATAAAATCCCCATACCAAACGGTTGCACCGGAACTTCAGGTGATGAACTTAAAATAGATTTATTGGTGATGGACTCCTGCATATTGAACTCTACATCTTGCAACTCTTTCAAACACAACCATTCGCCGTCTACAGAAACTCGAAAATTGCAGAGGTAAATCGTATCTTGGGCTCCTGCCATCTCTTGCTCCATGGCATTGGGGCCCGACTCCGTCGGAAGTTCTTGGACCTTCATGTTCGTCAACGAAACTTATCACGTCACTTTTCGATCACGGCAGAGACGAAATATCCAGAAATAACCGGAATTTTCGCATGGCAGAAGCAGAATAACAATTGCGTCTCAGAAAGGGGATGCTATTGATTTTTCATGGTATGGAAGAAAGGCTTAAGGCATGAGCATGAGCAATGGGAGTCGATCAATAACGGATACGGACGGCATCTATCGGTAATATAAGGAATATAACGATTGAATAGAATAGATTATTGAAGTGGTAGCTACATATTTACCGATGAGACACAACAGTCTCAAGAATCCATGATTCAAGGGATGAATTTGTATTTTTTTAAGTAAGTAAATTTTATTCAGGTAAACAATCTACAGTATGAATTCAACACTAAAGCTACATAACTTGAGAAATTAGAAAATAAAAAAAAACTGATCAAAACTATAGATTGTATATCCAGGCTGAGAGCTAAGCAATGCTTGTGTTGAGAGTGGTGAGTAAAGAGAACGAAGAGAACAAAGTAAGAAAGAGACAAGGTTAAGTTCGTTGTGAGGGAGAGAGAATTTGGTTTTTCATTGTATATTGTATTTCTATATATATATATATATATATATATATATATATATAGTATATTAATGGTTTTTAGCTTTTTATAATGTTGGTTCATATATTCTTTCAGTTTTGATTTCATTTTACGTTTAACGTTGGATTAAAACGAATGTTTGCGTCAAAGAAAAACAGGGTAAATAGGAGGATCCTATGTAGTTCTGAATATTTTATCATGTATATCATATAATCATGTATCATGTATATCTACATCGCCAAATGCAATTAATAAATTAGGAAAATCCAAAAAATATCGAATATTTATTATCGGTGTTGAATAATCAATCAATCAATCAATCAATAATAATCAATCTTCAGTTTGTTTCAGTGCTTGTATTTTTTTCGAATGTAGGCGGATTTTGAAAATTCAAACTACAGGGTGTTGTTTCAAGAACATAAGAGTTTATGAATTTCATGTTAATCCAGACCTAGGTTTCACTTAATATTCCAGTCATTTGGGTACCGGAGAAGAAACATGTGTACCAGATATAAAAAAAATATAATGGGGTCTTCTAGAATGAATTGAGAAAAACTGTATTATCCATTAATCAGAACCACCTTGGTTTCCACTATTCAGTGTTGATGCATTTCTATTTCCCAATGAAACATCCTGAAAATGTTTGTGGCTCATTTCTTGAAAATGACATCATCAACGTCTTTATTGTGAAATTTGCTTCAAAATTTGGACACTTTGATTGAACACTATTTGAAACAAATGATTATAACATTTCAGGAATATTTCACACCATCAATATGAAATCACAATATTTCTATTTTTTTTCCATGGGATCGTTATTTCATTCTGCATGATTAAAAATCCAAAATAAAAGGACTTATACCTCTGGAAATTATTCTTCATCATCCAAAGCTGAAAAGTGTTTTTGAATGATGCTAAATCTATAAAAAATATGATAGTTCCTAATCAGATCATGTTCTATGTTTTTCTTCTTCTTGTGAATCTTGTAAGACTCTCCCACATTGTAAGGTGGATGTGAGCAGAGATGTTAGCTAGGAAATAGTTCTGAATGGGAATAAATCGAAGAATAAATATATCTCACCTATAAAATTTGAACATGGAAATACCTATCCAATATGAGAGACTCCTCCAACCCTGGTGATTTTCAAACAAGAATTTTAAAAAAAGTAAATTACATTGGTATAACCATAGATTAAACACACATGAATATAAGCTACATTACATGATACACCTACATTCTGGTTCGAAAGTGAAGGAGAAAAATCACATCCTTCTACTCAACTGAAATTATCAAATCTTCAATTAGAACTGAAGTTACTAGAGTTATAATAAGATAAAATGAATATTTGTCCAGATGATAATCAATGTCCTGTGTCCTGAGCAAAAGGTAACAAGAGTGAGATTTCAGACTTGCACTATATAGATTTTATCAGTATGTGATCCAACTAATGGACAAAATGTACCTGATCCTAGAACAGTATTGTGACTTGTGACCATCCTACATCTCTCAAAGTTTACCTGTATGTTTGTAGATCATTTTCACAGGACAAGGTTTTACAGATGTTGGTATCAAAAGGTAGTTCATGAATATTTAAATCTTATATCTACCATGTTATTACAAAATGTTTTACACACACTGGCACAATTATATATAATAACGAGTATAATTATAAATACCTTAAATAATTTTATCTCCGAAATGATACACATACATTATATGACCTCTGCAAGTTCAATAATTCAGCTATTATCAACCAATTATCTCACACATATCGTCTTACATATCAATATCCAAAATAGATAATATTACCTTGTTGTTTTCGTCCCTTCTTTCGGCAAGGTTTCGAAACCAAAAGGGTTGTCCATTGGAAATTGTTAACAGAGGAAATTGAGGGTGATCTTGAGTCATTTCTTTCAGGGTTGAAAGCAGTATTTACAGAAAGTACTGGAATCCTTGGCGATTCTTCACTACCAGCAGCAGCCATTTTTTATTATTTTATTTATTCATTTTCAGATACCCACATTGTCATTTTTTGACATAATAAAATTGTTTGTGGTGAGTTGACATTTTCCAGGTGATAGTGACGTCTGATAAATTCATGCAACCAGCAATTCACGTCAATTGCCAGCTTCTGCAATGAACTACTAGATGTCACAACAATGATAATTTTGTTCTGTGTTCAGAAACACGAACTGAACCGGGCAAGTATTTGAATCTGAATAATTATCATGTCATTGTATCAAGCATATGATTTTCACCTCCATTGAATGTTAGAAATGAATCTCGAAATTTTTCATCAATATGTACTAGAATAATTAAAAATAATAATGAATTATGGTTTTTCGGGGAGCTTTTCTTTTCACAAGATGCCACCAGCTGTGGCAAGCAGGTTATGCGATTGCGCATATGAATTTCGTTATTTCGGGGGTTACTAACGCCCGCGCCACAATTTATAGGTTCAAAAGTAATCATACCTTTGAATTCAACTAGCTGAAAGAGAGTTTGAGAAGTGACTGTAATTGGTTATTGTGAATGAACAGCGATATCTAGTGTTCACAATATAAGAATTTATCTCTATTTCCAAAATAAACAATGTTGGGTTTTTAGTTTTCGAAAAGGTAAGGATCTTTTATATTTTATGATATGAACAAAGATCATATTACTTCCCCAAGTAGGAACATAAGTATTTGAGTAAAAAAATTTCACATTTTTCATAAAAAAATACAATGTAAAATAGCTGATGCACCTCCTGTGGATATAGTTTCATGATATTATACGATGAGAAACATAGTAGGCTGCTGTCAGTTCAAGAGTAAAACCAAAATCATTCATGATTTCTCAGTTAATTTTTTTCGATCGCCGATTTGTTGCGTTATTTTAACAAGTTTTGTTCCGGTATTAAGTGATAACAGTTTCCAAACAGTCTCGGAATAGAAGAAGGAGTTCCTAGAATGAATAACAAATTGATAATTCGAAACAGTTTCGATGAAAACCTGACCCCTATTAAAATCGAGTATTTTGATCCAACCGACAGTGGAAGAATCGTTTCTCAAACATTTCGGCATTCTGCTGGCCAGCCTCCGTCCAAAATTCGAAAAATAACTTGTAATGTTGCTAGCAGTTTTCCAAAAATTGCAATAAAGAAAGAAAATGACTTGAAGTATGAGCCAGATGGAGAGGTATGTGAAAAATTGAAAAAATTGGGCTCAACCGGGATTTGAACCCGGGACCTCTCGCACCCAAAGCGAGAATCATACCCCTAGACCATTGAGCCGCCATATTGAGATTACAAGAATTCTTCTTACAAAAATAAAATTAAAGATTACATTACCTTATAGGTCTTACTCGTCAATGGATGTTGGGATACAACCAATAGAATTCCGAATATTGTAGCAGAAATGCATAACGTAAAAAGTGAAGACTTCAGAACGTTACATAACGGTGACATCATCAATGACTCGCCTCGAGATCTCAAGAGTCCAAGTCCAAGAGGTTCTGATAGCGGCATAGAATCAGATTGTACTGATGGGAATCTATCTTGGCTTCTGAACTATAGGATTCATGAATTACCTCCAGTTCCAGGTATCTATTTAGCACCAATTCAAATTTTGATAACTATATTTTTGAAGACACATGCAGTTGTGTATCATTTTGATTTCATCATATTTGAGAATCTGTTGAATTTTGTTCACCTGTTTTTTTTTTGTTATAATAGCATTGCCTAGGAAGTTTACGAGGACATCATCAGTGCGATGATACACTATATGACTAAAGTATCATATAATAAAAAATGAGTGAAAGTTGCATGTAGCTATTCATATATGTTATATTATTAGTAGCGCCAGAAAGTACTTTTCTATACCATTATGCATATGGAGAACTTTCTCATTTTCAATATTGAAAAATTTTCATTCTAGGTGCAGGAATATATTAGGTATATCCTGGTATTCAATTTTCTAATCGGGACATTTTAAAAGGCAAAAGAACTCGCAAAAATGGAATAAAAATTATATAAGTTATATATAAGTTCAGTTTTCGTCAATTACAATTACGGTACCTACTTTATTGTTATGGAAGTTTGTATTTTTGTGATCAATTTTATCATTTACGTATTGTTAAACATCGTTATAATGGATTAGATGATTCGATCGCTGGGATTGAAACCTAATGAGGCATTTTAGAAATATTCATATTATTTGATTTCATTTATTTCAATCATGTTTCTTGAAAAGTGAGATAGCCTAAACCTGTGAGAGAGAATAATAATTGTAAATTAGTTGCCCTCTGGGAGACCACTGCGATAATTAACGTAGATCTATGATTACGTGAAAAGATACCTTTCATTATTACAAACAAAAAACAAGTCAACAGAAAGTACGATTTCTGAGCTAGTATAAGTATATGTATAAAAGGCATCCTTTCATGGCGAAAAATTTTACAAGATGGTCCAGTTTTCTAGAAATAAATGAAAAACATGAGATTTCGAGATGATAATTAATTGATCTCCATTACAGAAAGATACAAAGTATTCAATCCCTGTTGGTTTTTTGGTTATGGAGAATTTTAATGAGGTTTAATTATATTTGAAAAAATTCAGAAATATCAAGAATATTGAAGTATCGGAGAAAACTTTGAAAAAATATTCGAAACCCTGTATCTATTTTATGGAGCGTCTTAAAAAACAGTTCATAGAAATAGAACCCCAATTATTTTCTTTGGATCTACCTAGATTTTTGATTCAATCATGAAAAAACTGGACGATATCATATTATTTATTATATTTTGAGCACGTATCATACTTTTAGAGTTCAGAAAATCAATCGGAAGATTTTTTCATAGCTCAATATTGTTGGAAAGGAAAACGAATCTCAATTATCATGATGTTCCAAACAAAAATACAAAGAAAATAGTGTGAATCTGATATAATAATGGGATGGGTACCTATTACAGTGTGTATTCCTTTTGTATTCCATACCTACCGATTTTCGTCATGGTTGATAGGTTTATTTTCTAGATGTTTCAGCTTTGGAAAATTCTCGAATGAATGAAATCAATACGACATGCCAGTTGCAACAGCAATTGTTACAGGTACCTATAGATATTACTCTCCTATATTTTATTCTTCTCATTTCACATTATTGAAATAGGATTCTAGATATTATTTTTTTTTTCATAGTTGCCAGTGATAGATGACACTATTCCGAGCCAAGCCAAAAGTAGTCAAGCCCATTCTTACAGGTATTCTGGGCCAAAGAAACCACCTTTTACCTATACAGAACTGATAGAATATGCTCTAGGAGAGAAAGGGGAGCTGACTGTATCTGGAATCTACCAGTGGATATCGTGAGTGATTAATATATATATATATATATATATATAATAATCATATACTCTTTCTCTATACAGGGTCCGATTTTTCAGATCAAAATATATGAGTTATAACATTTCAATTTCATCAATATTATCTTTGATTTGGTTCAAACTTGGTTGTATCTTGAAGATTTTATTTATGTGTGTATATGTATGCCCTATTATAAACAGTAATGTTTCTTTTCGTAATGAAAAGAATCAAAATCAAATCAAATCGAAATCATACAAATATATGTCCGGAAACGATTCGTTTCCTAAATACAGTTTCTTAAAAACCGCTGATATCTATGTATTCTGAAATGTTTGATGAAATTCGAAGGGATTCCTTGAGGAAGTGAGGATTTGGAACACCCCATATAAAATAATACGTCTAGTCTTCTGCTTGGTGTATTTCTGTGCCAGTCACAATATCGGAAAGGGAAAACATGTGGAGATACACGAATTATTATATCGCATGACGTAATCATGTGACCAGAACTATTCGGAAAATCATAATACAGTGACCATTGTAATTATGCATTAACTTTTGGAACACCCATGTTGGAAATCGACTTTGAGAGGGAGACATGTTCTAATCCGAAATGAGGGAAAAATTATTTTATCCTTTGACTTTCATGAGCAGAAATCTTAAATAGATCATTAAATGATGTTGATTATTGAACGAAAAGTAGGATTCGCTGTCGATAATTCACTACTGAATATCATGCTATCCACTCAATAGTTCTATAATCGTTAATAGTCATTCTAGTATTGATTTTCAGAAGTTGCCTGTAATTTTATTCGAAGTACCTCCTGAGTACCGACAATAAAGCCCAGTAATACTCATAGTTCATCAATTTCATATCCAGTACAATTTATCACCTCGTCCTTATGAATTATTGAATAGATGAGGAAAGTGTATTGGTCTTGGTGAATTTCCGTTTTCAGATCAGGAGATTGGCTTCTACTATAGTTATATTATGAATGCTTCCAGACATGCTTGTATTATTCGTACCTATCAATAATTCTTATAGTTTTCGTGAAATCGTCAACAAGTCAACCTAACCGAAAACATTTTTTTTTGCATGGTGAGTTCTTTGGATGGTGAGAAAGTTGTACGTCCTCTCATCTACTTAACTGCTAAACTGAAGTGTATTTCTAATAAGGTTCTATATTTATTTTTTTCTCGTAGTGATAAAAATGATCTAGTTAGTTATGAGTAGTTGTAGGTAGTTCATCACATACTCTAATTGCAAACGATAAATTATGAATAAATATGAACGAAAAACGACCCATCAGCGATAAAAAAAATCATTAATAAATATAATTATAGGCACCCGTATTACTATGAAAATAAAATTTATTGTGCTTTTGTGCGGTGTACCTATAATGGAAATGATCATGGGAAAACACCGGTCGTATCGATGGCAATAAGATGGAAAATCGACGATGCGCGACCGACGTTTAGACACGCTAATTGTCGAAAGCTCGATCACACATCCGCTAAAAGGGGGGTTGTACCGCCAAGTATTAAACGACAAACCCCCTTTTTATTCCGACGATATCGGACAGGTGAAGGCAAATGTTTTGTGCATTATACCGTCGTCGATGGCAAGAAAAATACTTCTATAGTCCGTAGGTCACCAAATTATTGTTCCGATCACCTTTTTCCTCCATTGATATAGAACTTTCGATAATTAACTGTAGAGATCTTATGGTTGAGACTGTCCACGATCTAGGAACTCCTGAGATTGGTTAGTCATGGAGACACAGTATAGAATTTTATACCGTATATAATCAAATACACCCACCTACCTTTTCCATATTTACCCATTTTTCTCTTCAGTTTCATTGATAGAAATATGAAATTGTGATATAAACAAAATGGAACTATCGAAACAGCTCAATTCAACGATAGGGACAATAGAATAGATTCGTGGTCATATCTGTTTGGATGGTAACAAAATCCGTTCAAGAAGCAATATGCCGAAAATGGTTTCTTCTGTCCGAAGCCAGTAATAATCATTTCCATTTAATCAACTCCTACAAAACAATCTTCAATGAGTACGTGAATGGCAAGGAGAATATCTGCCATCTAGAAGAACCTACGTGAGTTCATTCACAGGCATCAATAAATTCATTGAGGAATTCATTGAACTTCAGTAAGGCATACGTATAAGTTATTTGAAGGGTCCAGATAGAAATATGTATCTGCCATAATATTTCGATTGACGATGAAATAACTTCTGTTAAAATACTATGATCTAAATTCTACCATCGCCATTCAATTTATCTCTTTATGTTTACTGGTTTTCGGCAGGTACTGTCTAGGCATCCCGTATATGTTTTCGGCACGACAAGTCTTTATGAAGGATGTTTTCCTCAAACTCAAAATAACTCATTTTATATTTCCCAAATATTTCTGTAGCTTAATTCTCTTTCCTCCACCCTACTCGCTAGTGGTATGGGAAGGAAAATCCATACCTAAATTTTCCAACTGTCCACATTTCGTATACACATTTGGCACTCTGTCGCAGGTTGGCTGGATATTTCGAATGAACCTATAGAAGTGACAAGAGTATCAAAAAGGTTTACAGAAGGCTTAGATGATGACGATTGAATTCCTTCCATGGTCTGTATTTGGCTCTCACCTTCGAATTCCTTATTTCATTGATAATTCCTGGAAATATGTAATTTTTTATATGGTGATATATCATGGATTACTACATTGAAAAGGAGATTCAATTATCATAACGGCATCGGTCGCTATACATCCCTTATTGTTTATTTTTATATAACTGTCATCTACAAGCCTCTTGAAGAATGGGAGAGTCTATTTTCTATGATCCCACAGACTATAAAATATTGGGTTTAAAGATCGCGGGATGAATACCGTTTTGCAGGCGATTTGTGGTGTACGTCCTGACTGCTGGGAAGTCTTGTGAAAGTGGTGCAATCCTTCGTACCTGGTACGGGATATCGACGATCCTCTTTTGTTGCGATTTACGCAGAACTTTGGCCGGTCTCCTAGAATGTTCCATAGTTATTTCAGACGAATACCTCGAAATTATACAGATAGAGTGAACTGTGTGAGCTGAACTTGATCTGAAGCGATATACTTCGAATTCATTATATTGCGTAATTGACAAGCATCTTCTTTTTCGTACACCGGCTAGCCCTGCATTAAAGCAAAATGGTATTTTTGAACTTCCATCGTCACCATTTGCACAGGCCATATTATTTGGGATATCGTATGCCTATAATTACCTAGAAAAGCAAGCAATTAAAACAATTTGAAGTCAATTTTAATAAGTGAAGATATAAGAACTAGCTTCAATAAGTCCTAAGAATAAAAAAATATATAATAATAGAAGTATATAATAATAGGAATTTTAGTTAGATATTGTTGAGCTGTTTCTATTAATCTATCCACATGACGCATGAAGTTAGATGCTCGTGCGACAAACACTTTTTGCACATTTTGCACAAAATATTTTTTCCACGATCGAATTAATTTCATGCGTTTTTCAAAATTTTCAGATTTCATACTGACAACTACAATTCAATTCTAGAAATTGTTACTGTCAAACGCTGGATAACTGCGAATAAAATATTGATAATAGACAAACATTTTATGGTTAAATAGCAGATATTGTACAACAACGCGAAAAATAATTTACAAAGAATAGATTTTTTAAGACTGTTTAGGAAAAATAATATTGTATTAAATATTGTCATCAATAGGCAAATGACGAATGCAAAGTGCCCATAATTTCCTAACCTCACTTCGATGCACGAATGACTTTCTGGCCAAAATTCTACTTAACTACTACCCATTACACAACTGAATATTATAGAGGTGTAAGATTCTAAACACCATACAATTTACCATACAATTTATTGAAATTATCATTGTCTGTAAACGCAGAAGCAGAATCCATGAAATAAGAATTCATATTAGATGACAAAATAAAACCAATTACGATAATTACCGGATTGTAATCGTTCCAACACGCGTTCGATATATTGGTTCATGGATCACTGATTTCAGGTGGTATGGTAATTACAGCATTATTCAAGGAGGGTGTGTATACGAAAAAAATCAGAAATATAATTTGGTATTACTAGATGGATGGTATCGGATGTGAAGATATATGAACTTACAGTTCAATTCAGATAATCAACGTGAAATCTTGGTTTATGCTAATCATTATTCAATGAATGATATTATGACTTTTTTGACATGCCGTTTTCAAAAATATTTCTGAATATGATTGTGAATTATAGAAAATTGCTAATAAATTCGCTGAGGAACATGTCAGCTTGTATTCACACCATTTTGAATATACTTTCATTAGTTTAATTTTATATTTCATCAATAGACTGATAAATAACGCCCCAAGCCATTGAGTTTCTTTTTATTGTTTTGATAAACGAAAAAGCAAATGAAAAGACTTCAAGTATCACAGAGTGGCACTAACATTTTTTTTCAACTCAAAATCTGAAGACTGCGACTGTCAATTCTGTAAAATGAAAAATATATTTTTAGAATTGTTTCTGATATTTGTTAATTCAGTGATGCATAATAAGTTGACTTTTCAAAATTAGTGTTTGCAAAAAAAATAATCTTTCAATTGAATATTACATTGGGTTATTGAACAGTGTCAGTGAATACCTTTGAATCAACTATGTGGCAGAGAACTGTCAGTACGACATTTGTGACATATTCCCAAACTGCGAAACACGAATGTTTTTAGCAATTATTCGGTAAAAAGTCCTTGAGTTTTCCTCTACATTGAAAAAATCTTCCAATACGACATCTTCATCGAGCTGACTTTTCTTACATTCAGGTGTATTAATATTGCTTTGTAATAGTATCACAAATTTCCTTTGAAATTTGCAAATTAATGAGGATCTACTCATTCGTTCGAACTTCTCTGTGCGGAAAACGTAAGCTCGATTATTATTCATATTTAGTTCTATCCAGAAGAGTGAATATCATGAGCTATTTGAAAATATATTACAAATGTCACACTGTCAGTTTATGGACACATAGTTGATTCTAAATACAATAAATAGCGGCGCTATGGCTTGTGGCTTTTTTGTCAGTCAGCCTGTATGAATAATCGGTTTTCCTTTTCCAGAGACCATTTTCCATTTTATAAGCAGAACGATGATCGGTGGAAAAATTCTGTCAGGCACAACTTATCAATAAATCCCCATTTTCGAAAAGGCGGCAAGGCGGTTCAAGGAGCTGGGCATCTTTGGACTATCGCTCAGAGAGATGATAAAAAAACGTGGCAAATTGTGAGTGAATCAAATCTAGACACCACTGAAATAGTAGGTATACATATATAAAGGCAAGAAATAACTGGAGAACGCAAAGACAGTGTTCCAGTTACAATAACAAACTAGCTACTACTTTCGAAAATAAGTGGCAAACGCTGCATTTATGAAAATATTTCAGACGGAATTGACGTGTACAAATTCTAAAAATGATCTGTCTTTTGTTTCTACAGATACTCCTAATACTTCATCCACCGTGAAACGGCCAGTGTATATCTCCACATCCAAATAAATTCATTCTAATCGAATCCTAGTCCGAATAGATTTTCTGTACTTTTAGATTTTTCTCACAGTGTTTAGTTGGTTGTTTTTAATATTTTCAGAGACAACGAATGAACCAATTTATACAAAACACGCAGAACGATACAAAAAATCAAGAACAAGAGGCGTTTGATAAAGAATTGCAAGCTGCCACCGAGAGTATTTTAGGAGAAATCAATAATCAAACCAACAAAGTGAGTCTGATTTTGAGAAATCATGAAATATATACATACATCCTCGATTATTATTTCTGATGGATATTTTTTGACATCAGAGTTCCTAAAAGTCAGGAAACCGACGTTGTAAAATTTCTCTCGCAATGTTTATACTCATGATATTTTTGTGATGACAATATTTTTATTATTTCAGAGTGACACTCTGAACACATATAGGAGAAGTAACAATAATATAGAAATTCAGTACATCAATTTAGCTGAACCAACAATCAACGGCTTAGAAGGTAAGAATGAGGATACCCAAGAAAACACCCTGTAAGAATTCACAAATCTTTGTATCGTTGGATTTTTCCAGGATATTTGTCATATGAAACAAGAATAACACCACTGACCTATAACTCAAACGTTCTCGATTGGTGGTGAATAACACTTGTTTCAAAGAGTAGTACTTTATATGAAGTTTTTGTGCAAAGTTCTAATTCATTTCTATAAATGCAAGGTGTCTCGCTCACATGCTCACTAAGGGTTTCTTCTGAGGTGGATGAAATACCCGATAATACTTCAGATTGTTTGCTCATTGTTCCTCACCTTGACTTCCATAGTCCAGTGACGCGGTCTTATCGTCTTTTCTCGTGTTTGTTCCCTTGGATTTATCTTCTGTGTGATCCTTCATCAAGTCTACCACTAACGTTAGTGCAGTACTCTTTTGGTAGTTCGATTTTCTGCCCTCGATGAAGGGCATACCTTAGAAAAATCCATTCAGCTGTAGTCAATTAGTCAAATTCTCATCAAATATCTAATACTAATATATCGCGCATCGCAGATGATATTGAAACGAAACATTTCCCGTACACTGTAGGGTGAACTTTGTCGAAACTTGCTTGCACTATGAATAATAATTACAAATAAACAAAAACTATGTAATAGAGGTAGGTACACAAAAAGGCGCTAAATTCTATTGGAAATTTGCGGCCGAAATTTGCATTATCAAGTTTCGCATTTTTTTTTCTACGTTATCATTGATACAAAATACATATTTTTTCTGCCAAAACAATTAATAACTGTAGTTTAAAAATTGAAAATTTAATATCTATATGGAATATAATATATTTATGAATGATAAATCATGATCCTGTCAATTACATCAGTGGTAGAGTGACTGTAATCAGCTTTTAATCAATTGACGCTGATGAAAACTACTAACTAAAAATAGTGTATTGTTGAGGCTATTGAAGTACCAAAACAGACAAATATCATGTAAAGAAAGAGATCCCATAACACTGTATATACCTATCAAAAATAATAGTAAATTTATGTAGATCAAACAAAATATCCATATCTTTGTCTCGACTTCAGCGTTTTATTATTTTTCAGATTTTTTGGCACCACCTGTTTCAAAGCAAGAAATAGTGAATGAATGTGGACTGGGCAATGACTTCTTCATAACAGATATAAATCCGAATGTATTAGGTTTGAATTTAGTGGAATCTGAGTCGACTGCTGATGCCTATGAAGACGTCTTCGAATATTATGGAGTGAAAGAATAGATTTTTATAAGTAGTATCATGGAATGGCTCATTTTTATTAAGGTATCTCTGATGGAAGGATTATTTTATCGGCATCTGAATCTGTTGTGTTTTTAAATTAAAATAATTAATTTATGGAATATGTTTCAGAAGATGACTTCAATTTTGTGAGTCTGGAAACACCAGTAATACAAAGTTTTAGGTACAAAATGAAATGTTTCTCTATTATTCATCATTTAATCTCGAGGATCTGAAATATTTATTGCAAATCAAAATGATTGTAATTTTTGTTCGTAGACGCGAAGAGGCATTCTCTCAATTAGATGATAGCCATATTTTTATACAAGTATTGTAATAATGCATGTTGTCAATGATCTTCAGAAAATGTTTCATCCTGACTGATCACATTATTGGTTGAATTATGAAAAAAATGGAAAATTTTACTCCACGGCAGTTTAAATTTTTTTGTAGATGAAGCTTTGTAAGTGGCAATAGTAACAATCAGTATCATTATTTTTATGATTCATACGATGAAGGTCACCTATTACTTGAACTAATAAATAAACTACTGAGAATCACATGGAACTTCATTCTCCTCCCTAAATACCACAAATGCTATTAGCAAATTTCACGTTATGAAAAGAATTAAAATTTATTCTGATCATGAGCTAGATTGCAGACCGAATATGATTGAAGATATCTATTCCGAGTTCGAAAAAGTTAAACTCA
Organism: Gastrophysa polygoni; assembly: GCA_963576655.1. Classification (NCBI taxonomy): domain Eukaryota; kingdom Metazoa; phylum Arthropoda; class Insecta; order Coleoptera; family Chrysomelidae; genus Gastrophysa; species Gastrophysa polygoni. The sequence continues at coordinate 19,627,693 of OY755089.1, forward strand.
TGAGTATTTTTTCCATGTTTGTGGCTACAAGTACAAGGAAACAAATTTAAAAATTTACTGTTCAAGACTTCGTTCATTTTTACCCAATGACCGAAAAAGTTGAGGTGGTGATTTTTTGTTAAAAATAATTTAGTCCATATGAACTTTTTCTGAACGAATATACTTTTCTAGATATAACATTTTTCCGATGATCGCTTCGAACTTACAGATCAAAACATATTGAAGATAATCATTTGGAGACTAATATCATTTTCCAGATTCATCACCTTTCCTGATCACTACTTTCATTATAATCAGTAGTGTATAAAAATCCCCGTTCATAGCATTGAGTATTTTGAACTATTCAATAGCATCATTCATGATCTGGTGAACAAAAGGGATAAAAATTGAAATAAAATAATTTTATGTTTCAATTTTTATAATTTTCAATACAAATTATAAACCTGATTTAAAATACTGTACACATAAAGAGTGAAAGTATACGATTGAATAAATTTCATTCTTTGATATGGCATTTCCAGATATGGATAAAAAATCTCATTTAAATATAGCACACTTTATAAAGAATCTTATAACTGCATATTAAGACGATAAAAATATTCATAGCCGCCATATTCTCATAGAAATATATTTACAATATTATTTACACTGACACATTCTTACAATTTTGTCGTCGATTCAACAAATAGAAATGATTTTGCTATTTACTTTCGGAACTGTCTTATCTTCACAGAAGACACAATGGTCAGTGTTGTAAAAGATTATCTAGATCGAGGATAGTCACATCATGGTTTCCTTATATTCTCGCACTTCTTATAATGAAATTATAAGCTACCAAAAATTGCAAATACACCTATGAAACAATTAATTTCCAAAGACTAAATCAGAGATCAAAAACATTGCCACTTGTAATAAAATGTGAAATATTTTATGGTGTTTCCACAATTGTTTGCATTACTATTTTTTGATTGCACTAAGCAAAAGAAATGTGAATACACCAGCATCAGAACATCCACTTACATTCATTTCATGAGATAGAAATATTATCAATTATATCAGAATATTTTACTGCGTCCGCCGCTTGTCATAATTAACGTCAAACTCGAGCATTGTATTAAAAAAAAATAATATCATTATAAACAGAAAACAACTACTGTAATTGTCCTCATGACAATATATAACAATATTCGATTGAATAATCTTTTTCATGAATTGGATTATATAATTATTAAACTGTGTTTATAATCAAGTGGTGATCACCTTGAAATATGAAAGATTGCAAGTTCAGATCTCTATATCACAGATAAGAGATGATTTCCCTTATTCATTTTTCTGAAAATCAGATATTATAAACATGTTTTTGATATCTATATGACAAGAGAAGCTCATGATGATATGATGATCATTATTATCAATCTCTTAAGAAACACAGTAGTATAATGGAAGAGGGTTCTAGAAATTTCAGAAAAAAAATATGAAGTTCTGGGAACAAATTCAAAAGTTTTCGAAAATCTCCACCTAATTAGTGTTTCAATCCATAATGCGCACATCAAGCGTGAATCATATACCCAGAGGTCTACGAGACTGAGTATGCCTTCACTTCAGCGTTCTTGGCTGTCATTTCAGGCAGGCTAGTCAATTGTGCCACTTCTGTTGATGGACTTGCGCCTGAAGTTCCCAAAAAAAATTTTTGGTCATTTATTCAGCAGTAAGCAACATACATTTCATGCAGCATGTAATAATATAATAGGGAAACAGTATGCAACATTTATATGCGAACTGGTGTTTATTTTCAATTTCCTATGATGATGATAACGCACACGACAAGAATGCTGAAGCAGACTTTATGATTCCTAGAATGACAGTTATACTGATACAAATTTATGAAATCCACTGTGCTGACTTTTGACGTTTCATTTATTTCTTCAGTTTGTCTTGAAATGCAACATGAAATATATCAAAATAACTAGTAAATTTTGAACTCGGCTCATTTCAATTCCAAAAAATCCTTTGTATCAAGTCATATATAGACAAATCTATTAGTAATCATCGTCTTCAATAATTAATAATAATTTCAGGTAACTGAATGTTCTGTATAAATTTCACAATTCCGTAATCTATTTGGCAAATCTTGAGGCTGCCAAATTGAACACAAAGGTTAGGTATTCTCCACGAATCATATTCTTATTATTCAAGCACCTTCAAGGTACTCAGAGAATAGATATTCGAGGAGATACCATCTAAAGCTATCAATATTAGCAAGAAACTAAAAATAGTTCAAATACTGGGTATTTTATTTCCAAAATATATCAAATAAAAATCTAAATATGTATATATGTATATATAAAATTGTTAAAATTATCATCACAAAGAGCAAACTTCAACTCAATTTGAAATCTAATAAAAATATTTCCGAAGTAGATCAAAGTTTAGTATTTTTTTACATTCAATGTTTTTTATACAATAAATAATTTTTGCTAACCAATGATCTACCGAATCTCAAACATCCCCACACTTCGACAAGGAAATGAACTGTTTTGTGCAAAGAAACGATTACAAAATGCAAAGGACAATCGGGTTGAAACCACGCCACATTTTTACCAACAAAAGACTTATTCAAGTAATATAATGCATGACTTAACAGAATCGGGAGATGGAACTAGAAACTATAAGTACGATGTTGATGAAATAAAACTATAATCAAAACAAACGAATAACCTCCATAAAAATGAACAGAAATTTCATTCGACCAGAGTACAAACAGTCCCTAATCATCAGGTTTCAAAATACGTTTTATTTCCAATACTTAGTTAATGTTAATCATTAGAATGCCAAGTAGTTTTTGGAAAAATAATGTTTTCTATATATAAATAATCATTGAGTAAATTTTTATAATATTGGAATCAGTCTCATTCTCTAAAACTCCAAATATCCAAATATATATATATATATATATATATATATATATATATATATATATATATATATATATATATATATATATATGTGTGTGTGTATATATATATATATATATATGTGTATAATCTCAATTGAATAAACCAATTTACATTATCGGGTTGTCAAGTAAATGGTGAACAAAAAACCATTGTGATTCAAAAACAGGTACTCATAAATTATTACGGGGTCGGTACTCATAAATTCCACAATCAACCAGTATGTTATCACAATTTTTTAGATCAATATTCATCGCCGCAAGATTCAATTTTGTACATCGTGGATATCATATCCTTCCATCCCTGTTTTGAAGTCATGAAGAAATTGAATGATCTTGAAAATGTGATAGTAGGAATGAGGTGTTATACATTCACCGCAACTACCATTTTATTTATCATCAGGATAATGATGCTTATACATCATATTATTAAAAACAAGTGGGCTAGTAGTGGATAGAACATTACCCACATAGTAAAGAATACTTTCATGTCATATCTAATAATGCACGACTGTGCAAGAGTATCCATTCTTCTCGAGGTAAACCTCTCAAAAATAATTATTATTGTTGTTCATTCTTCAATAGAACAGTAGAAAAAATATAATCACAATTTTCATAAATGCTCCGGATCCTGAAAATTCTGAAAATAATCTGAGACCAGATAGTAAAGTACTAATAGATACTACTAGCATAATATCAAAATTGTTTTTTTTTAATCAATAGCAATTTTACTTCATTTATCACTCAGTTAAATTATCATCTGAATATTCTGGTGTCTACACAGTCAAAAGATTGATCTAATACTCGTGAAAACAGAATTAGAAATGATTATGGAATATGTGAGTGATTCCATTTTCGAAACGACTAAAATCATGCATCACGATCACGTGAAGAGAGTTCTCTTACTTCAAGTCAATATCGAGAGTTTTCGGATTTTGGATTGTTTGTACTATGATCTGATATTGTTGGTGAAGATAAAACCACAAGAATTTCAGCTTTAGATACCCTCTTCAAATGGCAATTTATATCGTTTTCACCTAGCTACTTTCTTAAAAGTATGTAACCGATAATAATACTAGTATTGTGAGAGTGTAGGCACTGAAGTGATAGGTTAAGGTTTCATCGATAACCCGCTAGTCTTTCACGAGCCTGTAGATGTGGTGTTGCGCTCCGTGCTCCGAAGTTGACACTTCAAATACGTACGCCGTACATAAGAGGGTCTCTTGAGTGTCCCTGTTACTCACAACCTGTAACAGTTCTTCTATCAATGGGTGCTTTTCAAATTGGGAAAGGAAAATGAGTAACTTTCGTAAATCCCGACGAAAATGATGAAGAAAGCAAATCTAACCGGTGAATTTTCTCACGACCACTCAATAATGCGATCATTCTTGGTTTTCATTATTATTTTTCATGACTATACCCGCCATCACATCTTTATCTTTGTTCGTGATGGTGACACTGGCAGCCAGTTCCAAGAGAGCGATTATTGGAAAATTCTTCATTTGTACTTCATAGCTCCTGATTTACAATTTCAGTGTAGTAGTATGATTATTTCGAACTCGTTGGGTGAATTTCCAAACATTTAGGGCTATCATAGTATTCAAAAATATGTTCAGCTGTTTTTAGAAGAGAATTGATATTTGTCGAATGGGGAAACTTTCTTACCATAACTGATATCACCTATCACCAATAATTATGTCTACGAATTGAGATGAGAATTATTTCAATGGAGTGATGTATTGAACATTTCGCCTGTATCGCCTGATATCCCTAAATTCAGTTATTCGCTTCCATTCTCAAAGCCAATCACTTTGACCTGGATGACATTTTGTGAATAATCCTATTTCTAGCGCAAGAAGCTAAGCTTTTTGAGCTAGTTGTACCACCTGTTGGGGTGCCAAACAAACACCTTCCAGGCTTTTAAACACTTGGCCAATTAGCTCAGAGTTGCAAAAATTTCATCTTCCTGTGTCTTCTTTTCCCATTTTTTTTTGGTGATATCTCAAAGGGTATTTATCAACCAGGGAGAAGGCCTATAACTGAACTGGGTTAATTTTTTGTTGACTCAGATGCTCCTCTCCAAATTTGGTGTATTTCTACACCGCAGATAGTTCAGATAGTTCTTTTCAAAGAATACTGCTTTTGCACTTTGCCATAGTGCATTATTCAAAGTGTCTCATTCCCCCACATTAGAGTCGGTTTATTGCCAGTTCTGTCTTCTAACGTTTCAAAATAGACTGACTCTCGTTTTGTTTCAACATAACAGTAGAGCTTTATTTTCCAAACAGGAATATGGAATCGGAATGGAATTATTCTGTGAACTCTTGGAATAGAGGTAATTCGCGGACGATGTAGCATCAAAATCAAGTTCACTATTCACCAATTCAATAATGAAAAGAAATTTTTCACAGATCTTCTGTAAACTGAACTCATCAAACCAATATCTTCTTGAATTATGTCAACTAATCTGTCTTCTCTACACATCATGTCCCTTTGTTCCTTTACAATTTAATGATATCCCTAATGAATATTCCAACACTTTCTCGAATGATATACTTAAAGGGAATACTTTTGTATGGAGCAACAGAAAGAAGATATAATAATTCTATTTGTATTGCTATTGATGTATCACTTACGATTCGTTTCAATGCTGTTATTATTTTGTTTTTCTTTCTGATGAAACAACCTGTATCAAAATATTCCCAATGAACTTGTAAGTAATGATAGGCGTCTGATTGGGAACCAAATAACTAAACGGTATCATTTCATATCGGCCAAAATAAAATATTGTCGTGAGTTGACATTGGCATTGGTATCGTCGAATGATTCGTTATTCCAGCCTTGTATTTATTGTTAACCGATAAAAATTGATACGAACCTGTACTGATAACGTCGAATGACAACATCAATTTGATATCTCATTCCCAAGAAGGTACCGGACATTTCAATGACTAACTTGAATCATTCGAGTGATCATAAATGACTGTACGATTGAGGGAAACTTACCTGTAATATTGTGAAGTTCTCTAACACACTGTTCATCATGTACTTCTCAGGTAGGTGTTTCAGTTTGTGGATGAAGTTGATCATATATTCACACATCGGACTTCGATGAATTCTATATACAAATCTACCATTTTCGTATCGCGCGTACTCAGTTTCAACTTTTTCCACTACTTGTTTGCCAAAAGAGCATACTTTTGTAGAGCATGTTATTGTCATATTTTCATTGCTCTCATACCTGAAAAACAAATCATACGTCAAATCAACTCAATAGTGGTAATGAAAATTGGTAATTAGTTTTAGTATATTTTGATATACCTTGATTTTACATAATTTTGATGTCTCTCGGATAATTTTAAAAATATGGTATCGCATAAAATACATTTCTATTGTTCAATTTTTCGATTCATTATTGCAACACTTCCCACCAATTGAATATTCCCGAATGCAAATTTATTGCATTTTTTCAATATTTTTGAAAATAAATACAGTCAATGTATATTATGACCTTCGATAAACTATTTTTCACAAATGGGGAAATATCAAACTTCTTCAATTCAAATAAGTTTGTTCATTTTTCAAATAGAGATATTGAGATAGAGATACAATTATCGTTATAAATATACACCATGCAAAATAATAATCATCTGATGTTGACGACGTTTCAGCAGATTGGGTGAGAAACAGTATGGAAATGAAATATCAAAAATTGGTTGTTTGGAAAAAATTACAATTTCAATGAAATGATTTCAGAAAACTTGAATGATGTATTCCTCACGAACTCACGAGCTTGTAACTCCATAAAATGCTCCAGCCTCATCTTGCAGGTTAGAATTGAGGTCAGCCCAGAATTTAACCAGGAAAAAGGCGTTCTGTGGACCCTTATCATACAGTTCTTTCAGGCCGCCTTTTTTCTCAGGGAATTTATCATATATCTGTCGAACGTCCACCGCTTCCAGTAGGGGATCAGTGTAAGACGCTGGCCCTCCTATGTGAACGAACAGGTGTTTTTGATACTGAAAGCAAAACAAAAATCAATTATACATGTGCAATACGAGAATATACATTACTGATGAAATATAGACAGAAAAAATTGTTCTTAGGAGATATGAATATTATCATGAGGAAATGAATGATATGCAAGACATTCAATCAATTTCACTTCATGATTATCCATTCATAAAATAAAAATATCTATGATGCAATTTTCATAAAGAAGAGATAATAGTAAAGTTCATTCGGTGATTTTTCGAACTACTACAATATCTCTTTAGATTATAAATAGATTAGATTAATTGTAGCATCTCTGCATCCATGTCAGAAGGCAAGGATTCTAGTTGATATACAAGATTCTACAAATTTTACAAAAATCACTGTTTGACTCATATAATAACTCTGAAATTAGTGCAAAACTTCTATAACCCAAACAGGTCATATTTTCAAAATAAAGCTTGCACAAACAACCAGCTGCTTCGTTGAAAAAAAAATAATGACTAATTTATTTCAGATCGTTGAAATTGAAATCATACTTTGGTAATTTTCCAATGAAAATATATTGACGTCATGCAGGCATTTACATCAAAGATGATGAACCGAAATAAGTAATAAAAAATGATGTTTCTATGAAAGTTTCCAAAACAAGTTGGTAATATCTGGAATGAATATTTCAAAACATCGGAACACCCTATGTATGCATTTATTTATATTTTCATTCAAGGTCATGTATTTTGAATCGTTTCGCAAGAATGTCAGGCTAAAATTCAAATCCTAAATCAGTATGGTGGCCAATGATAGGACTCTCTCCAATGGAAGGATATATTTTATTATTTCCTTTACATCTTCAACAATCAAATTGTTTGGCGATTTGGCAAATTGTAGGCTTAAATTTGACTCAGAGAGGCTTATGAAGGCTAATATTTGGAATGACTTGTACAATGTACTTTCTCACTTTTTCAATATATATAGTCTCTCTCAACAACTCCACAAACTATATACAGAGTATTAAAATCTACAACACACATATTATCAAATATCAATCCAAATATTAAAAATCTGCAACAATTCCTGATTCAATATTCCTGACAATATCGTCACACTGTTCTTCCTGCATGTGCCTGAAAATCGTTATCATGTACAAGAAACATGGCTTTTGACTGATTGGAACGCTTATTGAGAAAAATATTTAGCATTCCATAAACTTTCAAGTTTGAAATAATCTTGTGCAAAACCTATTGTGTGCGCATTTTTTAGTTTTCATGGGATTTTCTCTCCTCGTTTCTGAAAAATAATGGAAGTAGAAATTTTAATGATTATTTTACAATATATTTGTTGTAAGTACAGATACATGATCTGCCCCAAAATGTCACTTAGCTTGGAACTCAACCTTCAGACACCTAAAAGAGAAATTCTCTAAGAATCTGCTTGCATTCTCCTGAACGGAGACAATAATATTGCTTCTTGTTCAGTTGATACAAATAGAGCTTGGCATTCACCTCTCAAAACTAAAATATTTGTCCTACAATTTTTTTCGCAATAAGGTGGAACTAACAAAAAGAGAATTTCTGCTTTAGGTCTACTTTTATTTTTTTTTTGTAAGAAACGAGGAGAAAATCTCACAGAATCTGAAAAATGGATAAACCTCCTCGAATGTCATACAGACAGTATCAACTCTGTACTTTTCCTCGTCAGCATTTTTTCCATTTTGGAACGTTCAACTTCAAAAAATGAAAGTCTAGTGGTTGGTTGATTATTTTGATTATGAGACTGATTCCTTCAATCTGTCTACTCACCGCCTCATCCCTGCTTTGCGATTCCATGAAGGCTGAAAACTCGACTAGCCTCAGCTTGTGTGTGGCGATTGCCCGGCCTTCCCAAACCGGCGGAGGGGCAGTCTGGAGGGCTCCTACGTCACCAGCAGAAACGGCCGTCGCAGGTTTACCCGCCGAGTATGCTGCTTGTGCGAAAGGCTTGACACTGGAAAATAAACAGCCATTAATTTTTCGCGCATGAAACCCTATTGGCATTGAAACAAATTGTGGAATATAAACATCCTATACAACACGGGATATCCTGTGGACGTCCAAATCACGTCCAATTCAGCTCGGAATATCCTCGGACCATTTTTACAGGATTTACAAAATACGTCTATAGGGAATATTACTGATGAGTATAACATAAGATATCCACGAAATATCTTATGGACGTTCGTGTTAGCTCTGGACATAATTTCGAAAGGTGAACCATTCCACAACCTTTCATCAATCTATGTACCAAACTTTGAACAAACAAATTACTTATTAGTCTATAGTTCAAGTCATACTGGGTGGCCCAATGAAAACGAAACAAGGCCGACTCGACATAGTTATCGTTCTCAAAAAAAAAAATGCTCGGACCGGTCGATTTTTATTTCGAGGGGGAAATATGCTGCGCATGTTTTCAATTTTTTCACTTCAAACCCCTCGGAGGGGTGAGCTCCAACACTTGAATAACAAATGGGATAAGGGGTCTATGTGAACATTGGAAAAAGCTGCACTGCCTGTAACCCAATTTAATTGTATAATAACTATAACATATTCAACTTAGATGCTACATTGGTTCATTGATTGTACATTGATTTTTTCTGATGTCCGTTGTCAATCTGAGAACATCTTTTAATAAAAACAAATGCTATACACATGATAAATTCATATGATTGGTATGAAAATTCAAATTCAAAATTCTGGGATGAAACAGATAACCACTCATGTTGAATGTAACCAGAATGGAATTTTTGCATGTTTCATTATCACTAGATCAGCAAAGAAGATTTTTGAAAAAAAAGTATCGAAAAAAAATACTTACTCTTGTGAGGTCCCAGGTTGCAATCCCGGCTGCCAAAATTGCTGAAAAAAAACAACATGGGTGAAATTTCCTATAAATTGATGACTGAACCAGCAATCACAACAGTATTTTATATACAACTGTCGAAAAAAGAATTTAACAAAGTGATAACTAATTTAGGACTGTTTCCATGATTATTTTAGATTTCTGCGGTTCGTATAGGAGTGTTTTTATCCCCGAGGATAATATCGGGAGTCGAATGTAATCAACAGTATTATCAAGAAGTTGAGTATACCTTAATGAAAACATCGATCAGTTGATAATTTGAATGATACATCATAAATACCAACAAAACCATCTCCAGTATTGAGTATCTCCTTCTTCATAGAAACCGGGTACCTTATCTCAAATCAACAAACGGATTTTAATAATGAATATATATTAAATCAGCAACTACTTTCAGGAACCTCTAATGATAATTTTCTGAAAGATAGTCTACCTCATATTTTTCAGACAGTTGTACAAGAATACACATGTATAAGTTAACACTGCATTATTGAAATCATGAAGCTGAACACAGTATTATAGCAAGAAAACTAGATTCAACTACAACACGACTGCAACACACAGCAAGTAAGCCCCAATGATCGTTGATAAATTTTATTATCAACTCATTCAAAATCCATATCAGTTGAGATAAATCATTATTCCATCTCGAAAATTTATATTTCCATTTTTCTTGGTCATATTGTTTATTGTTTCCACGGCGTTGTAGAGACTGCTGGTTCTTCCGATCACATATATGGTATTTTTTTATATGATCAATCCTCCATTTTCATTTTGAATTCTTGACATACAGTTACTGTTCGAAATGTAACGCAGAAAAGCAAAGAGACTGAAGCTAACTTCCCACTTCATGATACGGTTTCTTCAAAAAACAGCCTATAGACGATGCAAATAATGTAATAAATAAGAAATTACAAAGCTCTGATGGGTTTGACCAACGTGAATATAAAATTTCGTAGGGTAGTGGAGAGGTTGCTATAAATCGTTCTAGCCCGAAACTACAGGAGATGTATGAGCCCTAATTCATTTTCAGTACATAAAAAAATATAAATCAAGAATTATAAAACTATGCATCCGACGTTGTCTAATTATTTCATCAGTTTAGATGTCAATTTTCTCCTCTTCAAAATGGCATTATTCAAATTGAAATCTGAAGTTTTGTCCTTTATCAACTTCAGTTTTTCAATACGGTACTTTTTGTTGAATACTGTCTGTAGGTCAATCGAGGAGGTTAGTGTATTTATTTTCTCTAGTTTTTTTTTTGTGATTTCCATTTCTCGTTTCCAAAAATCAAAATAGAAATTATAATAATTATTTCAATATATTCCTAACACGCTCGGATTTATGATCTGCCCCAAATACCTGAATGAACCAAATAAGAGATTTTCTACAACTGAACACTCATCAAAAATATTTCATTGATAAAACAATACACCAAATGGAGACAAACAGAATACACAACAACAACGCTGATAACAAATATAATCCCTTACATTCCCGGAATATCTGAATAAATGAAACGTGTTGGTGATGTTCCGAGTAAAATCAGTGTTAATGACTAAAAATACAGTGAGCTCGATTTTGGGTCATATATACGAAACCAAGAAATGAAGAACAATCATCAAAAAATTATACAATACTATACAAGTGAATCTAGCAGGCCTCTATCAGTAAGGATGAATGAACATAAGAATAATATAAAAAATTATATACCGACAAATCAAAATTAGCTGAACCTATCCTTACTGAAGACGAAAAACATATGGCCGATTGGAGTGATATTGAGATCATAGGAAAAGAAGATAACAACCCAAAGAGAAATCTCTAAGAATCTGATTGCATTCTTCTGAATAAAAACAATAATATTGCTTCTTGTTATAGATAGAACTAGGTATCCTATTCTTGATCTTGATATGCAAATAGTAAATTCGATATCAATTGATGAAGAAACACCTTATAACCAGAATTCCTGACTACTTGTCACTTTTCAATGTCAAAAACGACAAAACATCGAAAATATTACAGAGGAAAAAGATATGTTAATTATGTTGAAATGGGGAGCAAATTTGTTCCCGAAACAATTTATGCAGTAATTTCATGTCAAGATTCAAGTAATGAGTCGTAAGAAGGTCCATCATTGGTTTTCAATCTTCCCATTGATACACTTCTCGTAAGTTTTAGGTTTTGAGTCTTGACATTCAAGTAGCAAAAAGTTGTCCAACTTTTATCCCTCACGACCTAGAACTTAAGACTGTTTGTGTATGCGCATGCGTATAAAATTGCGAATTCTGTGATTTGTGTCATTTTCACTCAAAATTGACCAATGAGAAGAGTCATCCTTATGACACGACAGTCGTTCATAAATCCAGCATGAATGTTATTCTTCGCTTCACGGCATGAAGTTATTATTTAAAATTGCTGCATAAATTCATAAGATAAGAAGAAGTTTTGATTTTATCAAAAATATACGAACTTTTTTGAAACGAGGTGTCCCTGACAAATAGAAAATGTCTACTTCAGGTATCTTGAAGGTTAAATTTTAAGCGCATTGACCTTTTCGGACAGATCATGAATCTGTCCTACTACCTTAGATCCTACACCGTTAGATGGCGCTGAAAAAACATCTCATGTTCTACCCACTCTTGCTCTAAAAAGCTGTATATACTGTTAAGAAGTGTTTCCAATTTGCCAGCAAACCAAAGGCGACTGATGATGCCTCTGGTGGGCCGAAACAGATCTGTCTCGCTTTTGCTCGACGAATTGGAACTATCTTCGACCAATAACTATCATCCTACTACAAAATATATTGAAATAATTTTAACAATTTCTTTTTTTACTTGTAAAAACGAGGAGATAAAATCTCAGGAATTCTAGAAAAAATCGCTCCCGTTTGTTGAAGAAAAGCGATTTTGGGCTAGAAAGCTATAGCACATCTTCCGAAGCGCTGAAGCGGGTCAGGACAGAAATCTGGATTTCTCTTCGGCCAGATTCACAGCCGCCACTTACCGCTCCGGGATAGGAAACGGGGTTGTGAGGAACACCGATATTGAAAGCAGAAGACTTGCTGTGCATTGCAGTGGTAGCAGACACTATCTGCGCGCTCGACATATTCGACATCGTCTGCAACGCCTTCTCTTTAGCAACGTGGTCCTGACAAATCATAAACACACCATCACCAAAAAGTTCGAACTGACACGGAAGCCCGAAGACGTCACTAGAAATCTCAACTCTACAGTTTTTCATCATGATTCTGGTATTGAGAAATTTTTAATATTATACAGGGTATGTTGTGAAGAAAATCTAGGGTAGATTCCTTGAAGAAAATTAAGAAAAAACGGCCTTTAAACATTTTTCCGAAGACTCGTATTTTCTGAGTTATTAAAGTTAAGGAAATAAACGGGTCTTCATGAATTTTAGAAGGAACCCTTTATTCGATTTCCTTGAAATTTGGTAGGTTTGTTGCAACTGAGCTGATAATATTAGGAAAATAATATGAGACGCCACTGTTTTTATGAAACGCCCTCAAGTGGATAGAAACCGAGCAAACTAACTAAGCTAACAGAAAAGTTAGATGTACTCTCTTATTCGAAATGTATATCTATCGAAGCAATGGCAAAGGAAGGCATAATCCATATCTTTTCAGTGGAGGATTTGGAATGGAGAAATGAAGGACGAATATTTTTTACAGAAGATGGAGCATAACAAATCGATTCACTCGAGGATGGAAAATTCTTCCTAAAGTATATAGATAGCAAGATAATGTAGACAAACGTCAATGTAATGATCGAGCTTAGGATTATCATCAGAGTACTGAACCCTACTTCATGAAATCACTAAATGACGGAACATAATTGTGAATTAAAGTGCTTAGTGCGTATTCCTAAGAATCAATTCAGTTTTTTCTCTATAGGAAATGCTGAAATTAGTGTTGCCCTATGACTGAAACCTTCGTGATGAGGTGGTCATCAAAAAATTCATAGAGTATAATTTGTTGTTCAAATTAGGGTTAAAATGAAACAGTTTCAGTATATTTCTGAAATATTTGAATATTTTTCACATAAAAAACAGATCCATAAGCCTCTGAGAAGATAATTATTAATCATTTTGATCGATGAAATAAGCAATGAATTTCTCGGAATGAAAGTGTCTAAAATGAAGAAACAAAATTGAACTTTCAATCAAGGAATTGCGAAAATCATATTATATTTTCTCAGCAGTGCCATTGAGCACTAATGAAACAATAAATTAGTAATTAATAGATTAATGAAACCAAGAAACATGAGAAAACATTAAAAAATAATGAGATATGAGGAAGAGAATCTCTCACAGATAATATTCCTTGAGGTCTAACAGTCCACTCCTGACAAATTAATTCATGAATGATACTCTCTACGCCTATTTTAATTCGAATTAGTAATTTCCTACTTTATCAATGATATATTCCTGATATGGTTGATTATTTATATATGCTAATCTTCGAAGATTATATTTATCGACACTGACTATCCTTTCTAATCACCAAACTTATTATATACAAAAAAAACTGTTTCTGACAAGTTTCAGCAATCGGTCAGCAAAACATAATTATTTAATGGATCATTCTGTACTTGGTCTTGGTATTACGTTAGTTTTCGTAACGTCAGGTTGGCTGCAACAACAGGTGGATAGCAAGATAATATGTGCCGATAATGATATAGAAATCACGAGTTATTAACTATTTCTTCTAATTGTTATAACTAAATGGTTCAATATAGACTTCAAACTTTCCCAGATATAATCACTTATGCATAAACAAAGAGAGAAACTAATTTTATGCTCCGATAATTGCCTATATAAATGGTAGCGAGCCCATAAATATAGCAAATTATTATAAATTAACAACCGCATGGAAATAACATAATGCAACTCTTACTATTTCAGTATTCCATTTTTATTACTTCTAGTCATTGTTTACGAAACAGAACCCACAACAATCGTCGAAAATGAATAAAATGATGATGAAAGAAATGATTGAAAATTTTCGAGAATATAAGGAAGGTCTGGTGCCTGATTATATTTGTCTAACAAATTCTCTTCTTCTTTATACCATGAGTGAAACGAAGTGATAAGAAGTGAAATGGGGGAAAACTTCAGGACTGTTCGCGATATCTCACGTGAAAAGCGAAATTGTTACACCGTGTATATGGAATTCCACTTGCAGAAAAGTAGCCACAAAGGATGTCAAATGAAGGAAGTCAAAATACTCACAACTTTGAGTTTCGCTTGGATTTCCCGTAGTTTTCTCCTCGCCAGGACCTGGATGTGGGAACTCACTTGTTTTCGTGTCCTTGTTTTTCCAGTTCTTAATTTGATATACCTTGCTATGAGTTCGTTCCGACCTGAAACAAATATAATGTCAGTAAGGAATATCATTAGGAACATATTCGAAATGAACCTATGAATGATATCGAAACGAATATTGTTCAACAGAATACAAATACGTCGGGATTTGATACCCAGCACACCCAGAAATTAATAAAATTATCATATAATTAGTGGAATCAAGTACCAAGACGTTCCTCATTCCGAAAAGTAACACCAATCCGTACTATCAGAAAGGTAGTTCTCTGTTGAAATAAAAACAATAATTTTGCATTTCTCAAACCACATTTGGTTAGTATAAAATGTTTTACAATGGACTGCGTAGTATTTATTACTGATAGAAGATATATCCAATCTATCTTGGTTATATATATAACCAAGAATATATATCACAGATCATACAATTCGACCTGAACAGATTCCTATTCATTGACAATCTATTCAAAACAGTGATGCGGGTATAATTTTTAGAATAGGAGAGCTTCACAATGAATTCAAGATCGAAACATTATCTTTAAAGTTCATATATTGCCACTTCAGTTATTTTATTGGAATTAATTGAAAGGGAGGCTATGTTTAGTTACGCCCATGAGTAATCAACAAAAGAAAGTCGTTTAAATAAAAAAGAGATGAACAAAAAGATATCAAACAAATATTTTCAATTAATTAGAAGATATAATATTTTTCATTCTAGTCTATATGGATGCATATTCATCACAATGAACTATAGAGGAATACAAAAGTAACAAAGCGTAACAGTTTCAAAACTCTTCACTTTCATTCACTTCGATATCTGCATAAGCATATGAATTCATCCAAGTCTGACTGCACATGTCATAGATATATAACAAAAATGTTGTATCACCTAGTAAATAAAGGTTGCTCTACCAAATACAAAATATTTTTGTGTAGCAGCTTCAGAATTCATTCCCCTAAACCTAATCAATCACCGACCTAAAATAGATAGGTACCAACTAACTATGTTAGTTGATGTTCTGATGTCAGAAAGTATTAACTCACTTTTTTCGAGGGTGAAAACATAAAAATCATGAAAAACTAATATATTCATCATATATCTCTCTTAGCTTTAGATATTGCGGTGATTTGAAGAGTGAAAAATCAAATTTAGTAGGTATTCATCTTTTGGTGATCGAAATTTTGGCTTGGATATCCTGTTTGCACCGTTATCAATGTCTTCAGAAAGAAATTTTTTAAATAAAACAACCCTGTATCCATGCGACATGATTCGTGTTTTTCTATGTTTATCCTTGAGTATGAGGATGTTATCGAGAAAGGCTACGTTTATTGTTCTGAAATCGTGAAGTGCTTTCTCAAAAAAATCTTTTGTTCTTCAATAGAAAATAACGTGAAGCGAGAATGAATCATTCTGTTATAGTAAATGCGAAAAGATAATCGTTTATAGGTGCATCGCCTTCAGGTAGAAGGCAAGTGGATTGGACGTAACCGAAAGCGAAAATTTTAATCCTATGGAATCACAATTTTGTAGAAGGGACCACATCTAAGACCTCCATTCATGTGGTAGGAATCAAGATCAATGTTACTCACACGAAAACAATAAATAAAATAAAACATAAAAATGAAATAAAAACATCCTTCACAAGAGTTCAATATTTTTACATTTGTATCTCCCAATTCTTAGCTTTAGTTATGATTAAAAAATCCAATATACCTAAGACACTGCCTAACCCAATGTATATTTCAGAAATAGTACGGTTGGCCTTGTATTTTTTGTTTTAATTATTGGAGTACGCTTTCATCATCTCATGCTAATGCATCTTACTTTCCAAAACGCAAGGAGATGTGTCGAAAGCTACTCTCTTAAAATTGGCGACAGCATCACATTATCATCATCATCATGCCACCAAAGAAGCCACGCAATAAAACCATACCTAGACTAAACAGGATGATCCACCCTGAATAAATCTTGAATCAATTATCTAATGAAAAAATGCGCAGAGAGAGGTATCTGTCATCTGCCATTTCTCTCTCCATTGAAGAACCAAAACCAAAAATTTCAAGTGGGACCATGTTCGGAGTGATACCCTGATTATAACTGGCTTACTAAAATTTTTGCATATCCCTCGATTTGTTTCTGAAACGTTGAGAACAAAAATTGTTTCATTTGATCGTTTGTTCAAAAGTTCTTCTTGGTGGCTCTTCTTGAGTGCGCCAACCAGTAAACAACTCTTTTTCAATGTTGCCTTTTGGGGAAGCAATTGAAAATCCACCTACTGGGAATATTATTTCCTTGCCAAATGAACGATCATCAAATTCGAAGTGTGAGACATGAAAGATGTTTCGAATGACAAGAAAATGTATAGAGTGCTCTATTCGAAACTGATACAAATTTTGAATATCCCTGATAATTATTATTATACGAGGTGTGGCTATTAAATAATCGAACTGATGCACGTCGGAAAAGTGCCAACTGGTCAGACGGAGCAACGGGTTAACATCAAGTGTCGTGTTAAACCAGAGAAAACTGCCACAGAAACACTTGCAGTGTTAAATGAAGTCTACGGGTATGAATGTTCATCCTACACACAAGTTTTTGATTGGTTCAAACGGTATGAAGAAGGGCATGAAAGCCAGGTTGAGCAAATCTAATTTCGAAGCAATAATGTATGTCTTTTTGTGTAATGTATGTCTGTGAAAACATTCCTCGAAAAATAAGGCATCACCGTGTTTAAACAAGTAAGTCCCAAGGTCTAGTCGGCGCTGAAGGGGACAAGATTTGAAAAGCGGTTGAAGCAAAAGCGACCAACCAGCTGACAGAAGAGGACTTCCAACAATGGAAATGTCATATGGAGTAAATTGAAGATGATGAAACTTGGTGACATTCACCTAAAACATTCGAATTGATTTCATGAAGGATTTTCAAAGGATTATGTTCAGCTCATTGTAGATCCCCGACGAAAACAAACAATAAAATAAGTCCATCAAGAAGAGCAAAGTTTTAATTCGTTCTTCCTGTAAGCAACAACCGGTTTAGGATGAGCACACATCGACTTGTAGCCAAAAGATCGAAGAGATCGTTCGATATAACCAAACGCCACGCCATTAAACCCAAGTTTACAGTTAAGTATTCCATAATATTGTCGTGAACACGGAGAAACAACCTGTTTTATTTCCATTGCATGGAATAAAAGACACAATGAGTCATTAAATATCGCCTTTCGAAGAAATTACTCATTTCCAGTATTCGAGTATTAGATACGGACGTGTAAGGTGAACACAACACTGAACCGGGTTCAGTCATAAAACTTCAGACCACTGAGATGCAGTAGAAAACGCGTCTTGGACGTTTCAAATGGAGGGAATACAGTTCTGATGGACGATTTCTGGTTGATTCAATGACCTCTCGAGATTACCAGCACCAATGCGGGAGTTAGAATATCGGGGTTTATACTAAGTAAATTTCAACGTAGGTCTTAGATACACTCACACGACTGAGGAATCCCTTCGTCTCATTTCATTCATTCATTATGAATGCAATCAATATTCACTCGATACCTTCCTCTGACAGTACCAGCAATTGAAATTCATCTAGTTATATCAATTAAAATATCTATATCTATCTCTACCAATGCAGATTGAACATCAAATTTTTCTCTTCTCGTTTATGTAAATGAAAATAGAAATTATTGCAGACAGATTCATGTCAGCCAGCGTCAGCTTGTTTTGAAAAAAAAAATTGGAAGACAAATATATTTGATGAGTAACAAAATTTCATCTAATCTTAGTGGTGGACGTTTCGGGAACAAATCTGCTCCTGTCTTCAACACATTGGAAAATAGTTCTTCTAAATAGTTCTGCTTCGTCTTTTGAGACAAGCATTTATTGATTGATCTTGATTTCATCATTTTCACATTCACTCTCAAGTTTCAGGATGCGAATGCCAGAAGTTTCATCTGCTTCAACTGAACAAGAAGAAATATATTATTGTCTCCGTTCAGAAGAATGCAAGCAGACTCTGTAAATTTTCTTTTTTGATTATTGTTTTACTGTTTTCTACAGACAATTGCTATTGATTGATCTACGTACAATCTCATCACTCGATTATTCATGCGCAGACATTTTAGTTGAGAATATAAGCAAAGGTTCTGATGAGAAGATGTAAAACACATTGCGAATGTGGAATTTCAATCTCACTCAGTTAAACGTAACATACTGGGTAAACATGGAGAGCATTCGAAAGTATAAGTGCATAAATCACAAAGAGTATTCTGTAATAGTACTACTAATAAACGACAAAAACCTCGTAATTAGTAGTCGTATAGCCGAGAGAACTTCAAACTTCATTCAGATATTCCACAATTTCCCATTCAGGGAAGGTAATGGCACTCAATTTGACTTCCATAGTTGCTCTGATCGGAGAGCACGCTGTATATGCGTTGATACAACAACCCATTCATGATCAACATGAATTCATGAATAAAAATAATTGATAGTGCACGATTTGCTTCTGGTTCTTTTCGACGTAATAACACTGTTCTCAAACGCGAACAGTTGGACCAGATTCAGTGCTCGACTCACCTTGAAAACTGAGATGAAAGCTTCATATTCATGGAATGGATATTATGTAATTACTGTTAGTTCTTCTACGAGTTAACTTGATTTGTATTCGAAACAGCCATTCATGAATGAATTCGGCTATAAGCAGATTCGTTAGGTATGCAAATTCAATAGGAAGAAATACTTTTGAAAGTGATATAGATATGTGATATAAACAAGATTTAGTCATAATCATATCACAAGTTTAGTTTTTGTTTTAGAATACTAATAAATCTGAAAGATATTTAAATAGAATGGATAGAATCTTCTAGTAATGAGAAATATAATAGGAAATGCCAAAACATTGAAAAATTAAGTCATGTGTAGAACATTTTATGATGAACTGGCTAAATGGCGGTATGAAATGTAATAGAGAGTTTTGACAAATGAGTCTAAAAAATGATAGCAAATGGATTTAAATAATGTCTTGAAAAAATACCATCTCAGAGATGTATGTATAGCCTTCAGCCGCCTGAAGAATGTCTTTGGGAATAATGCAACATGAATTATACAGGGTAGCCCAATGAAAACGAAACAAGGTATGCATTTTACTGAGAGATCAAGGAATTGGCATTGAAATAAATGATTGTTTATGTAATGTTGGATAGGACAGGATTTGAAAATGAAAACACATAAGGCACTTTTTAGTTGAACATCGTTCTAACTACAAAAAGGGAAATAGTGATGAATGGGAAAAAAGCGTTACTTTCCATCACTAGCTGATTAATTTCATAAACTTTTTTTCTCGAGATCTACTGCATTGAATTCCAAAAACAAGAAAGCGTTGGTAGGAGATTTCGATTACCTTCGAAATGATGTATCACTGAACCTCTTATCCCATTTGAGATTCAAGGGTTGGGGCTCACCTCTCCGAGGGGTTTGAAGTGGAAAAGTTGAAAACATATTATTACTATTTCCCCCTGGAAATAAAAATCGACCGGGTCGCGCGTTTTTTTTTTTCTGAGAACGATAACTATGTCAAATCGGCCTGGTTTCGTTTTCATTGGGCCACCCAGTATAGGTGTACCTATAATAAGATGTCAAATAGAATTTGAAATAGATACACTATCAAAGAATGGTTATTCCAAAGCAGCAAAGCACACGCTAGTTTTTGAAAACTAGCTAAGCTATCATTCAACAGCGTCATAGTACTGATATAATCTAAAGCAATAATAAATAAGCGTGAGACGAATGTTATTAATTTGTTGAATGGGTTTTGTGGCCGAAAGAATTTCAAGCCTTTTCAGAGGAATTGTTGCTAATGAGGGTGAATCACATTAGCATACTTATAGTTTATTCCGACTCAGTCCGACGTAGAATTTCCAATTGATTGATAGATTATTCCTATATGGTTAGCTGGAATCCGATCGCGTTTTCATCAATTTTCATCAATCTAATTCTACTAATCAATAATCCTTCCGCGTTTCAACGTGGATTTCCATTGTAGTTTCCGCTTTCCTGTATCGGTGATTGGAGTATTCCTGCCATTCTGGATGATCGCTGAACTCAAATTGAAGTAGATTATATTTTTCAAATTGGCTGAATTGATGGCAAAATTTGAATACTCCCTTTGATTTATTTTTCCAACATCGGGTAAATTATTTGTAGCGCTTCCACTGGCACAGTACCTATATAAACGGTTTATCCTTAGAAATACGGAGTGTTTCATCAACCTATGAAATTTGCATTGCACTTTTGAAATCATTTGTTCTTGTAAGATTCCCGTACTTATTTACGAACACAAAAGACAACACGAAAAGAAAAGTTTGGAGGTTTGATAGAATCTAAGAGCTTCATACTCTGAACATTCAACTTTAGCTAGTTTTTGTTGCATTGATTAATTTGTGTATCTTGTTCGAGAAAGTTCAGTCTGCCAAGACATTTGCAATGGTATAATACTGATATTGTACACTCGCATACCAAATTTTCCTCTTAGGTGGAATTATCTCAATATATGCTGTACTATTCTCAGATCAAACCAATTCACCCCATCTCATATTATCAATATAGGAAGAGGAGGAGCATACAATTCGATATTGAGAGTATAAAAATTGTATTCTGCTGTTTGGAATTCCAGAATGGAGAGAAGGGCAGTCTATTTGTTTATTCGATTCCATCACCAAAACATTTTTATAACACACATACAGATAAATTATGTGTAACATCAGGTATTCGACGTATAGTAGGAACTGATATGGCACGAACTAGTTGCTTCGATTATCGCTAAATGCTGATTCAACTTGTTTCCTATCTACCAGCTGACAAAATTTTCACTCGTTCGCTTCGCTTTTTCTATCAACCAGGACAGGTGACATAATTCACGACCTAGGTGGTATTTTTTTATCATCACTAACTATCACGAATTAACTTGGGTTCTGACCAGTTCTCGTTTCAGTATTCATTTGTAAAGTTGTAAGTTGTAAGTTGTGGATGTTTTCATTTTTCAACTTTCAATGGGATTTTCTCTCCTCGTTTCTCTACTTATCTTGGTGGACGTTTCGGGAACGAATGTTGAGAACGGGAGCAGATTCGTTCCCGAAACGTCCACCAAGATAAGTAGAGAAACGAGGAGAGAAAATCCCATCCCACCTCCTCGAGGATCTTACAGACTGTGGATGTTTTGTTGAACGATTTACTGATGGGACTTGAATGTTTGAGATGGTATCAGAATATACGTGAACATTCTGTACCCGAAATGTACAAGACCATTGGAAAGTGAAAGCATCTTCTCGGGTCTCCTTTGAACGAGACCTCTTATTCATTCACCTGTGTAGCCGAAGGGCCTGCAGAGAGCATTCCCGACCCTTCACGTCTCGCTTCCACTTTTCCCGTTCCAAACAGCAACCAGCCAAAGCCCCAGCCAGCTATGCGCGTGTTTATAAATCAATCAAACGAAGCATCTAAATTAAAATATTGCCCTCACTCGAGCCGACTCGGAGAACAATCCACTTTCAATTTGAGTGCTCCGATTAGGGGTATGGGAGGAACCGCATTGAATTTTTTTTCTACATTTCAAACTAGTATGAATCTATTTATCGAAATACTAACTACATTCTTGCCATATCGAAGCACATCAAATATGTGGTTGATTTCTCTATCTTACTAAGAAAAACTGAAGAAATGGAAATGGGAATTTCTAGATCAGTTCTTGAACCTCTAACTGTACTGTCCTTGAAAGCTGCCAACATTATATGTGGATATTTTAAATTTGAAGATGATAATATAAAGGCCTTGAAACGACTTGTAACAATGGTTAATGCGGACCTCAAAAGGTATCACAGTTGACTTATGAAACCTAATCCTATGTTCCATGAAAAAATACATTCATGGTTTTCTATCGGAAATGGTAGAGGAGACATTATTGAAAAAACACCCAAACACAAAAACAAAGTCTTGAAATGTTCATTCAGGCTTGATTACGGAACCTCGACAGATACTTTAGAGTAATCTAGTTTCTGTATATTCAAGATGTTTTAGACATTGAACAAGGTGAATTTGTATACGAGATTATAAATAAACAATCAGAATTTAGTAGCCTCCGATGATATACCAGTCGCTATGCTGTATTGTATTGTGTCCTTAGCCTATGGATACCATAGACCAAATAGTGAACTGTTTACACCATATATGCAGATACAGCAATGCGTCAGGAATCTGTATTTATGTATATGCAATACGGACGACAAATACAGGGTGTTATAGAACTATGGGATCAAACTTCTAGGGGTTATTCAGTGCAACAGTAGAAAACATTTGAGTAGTGGGTCTCATGTCCGGAAAAGTGTCACTGCGTTGCCTTTCGTACATGATATCATCACATCAATTGTTCAAAATTACTTCCTCCAACCTGAATACACCGATTTAAACGTCGCACATGATTTCGGCGGACTTGACTAAAATTTTGATCCTCGTTTCGAATGATTTCAAATGCTTCTGTAATTCTTCTTCAGAGTCTTGCTCTGTTTCTACCGGAGTCTCGTAGACCAAAGACTTTACACAGGAATAAATCAGTTGTTTGGGCACCGTTAGATTGCCAGAGGTGGAGCATTTTCTTGGCCTCCTAAGTCACCCGATTTAACGTCTCTAGATTATTTCGTGTGTAAAGTCATTGGTCTACGAAACTCCAGTAGAAACAGAGCAAGACTTAATTGGACGAATCAGCAGCATTCAAAACGAGGATCAAATTTTTAGTCAAGTCCGCCGAAATCATGTGCGACGTTTAAATCGGTGTATTCAAGTTGGATGATGACATTATGAACAATTGTTGTGACGATATCATGTACATCTACTGTTGCACTGAATAACCCCTAGAAGTTTGATCCCATAGTTCTGTAATACCCTGTATATAAACTTCATTCTCGTATACCATATTCTGCTGCACACGTTTGACTTCAAGTATCCTAGTATCCTAGTTAACGCCAAAAAATGCAAATTGAATGTCAGGCCGTCACAACGTGATTAGGAGCTTTTGCAAACTTTTCTTGAAATCTATCGAACTAATCAACTCTCAAATAACGATTTTTTTTTTATCTGTGGACAACACGATAAGAAAACCTATAATGTTCGAGGAACATCGTGTTAGCCAGCGGTGGAATTTTGGGAGAGTAGGAAGGTGTTGGAATTTTTCTTGAAAGTTTGGAGGTTGTAAGCATCAGGAAAGACTTCACTAGGCAAAGAATTCCATAACTTTGCCGTTCTTGGTGCTTGGTATAGTGATGTTCGACAGGTCTCGAGCCTGACAGTGTAGGAGTGACCAGCTTGAGCTCGTCTGGTTTGTCTATTAGGAATCGCGTGTGGTGGCATAATAGATGATATTTCCGTTGAGCACCGACCATGGAAGTACCTATGGAAATGGCGTAGATCGCCGACCTTTCTACGATGATCTAGATAGAGAGGTCAATGATTTGGTGAGTGTTGTGTCATCGACTAGGCGAATAGCTCTCTTCTGAATTGAATCTAAGAGCTTGAGCGTATGTTTGGGGGCTGAGCTCCAAACATGTGAACAGTACTCAAGGACAGGTCGAATTTGAGTAGAGTTGGGTTATTTTCCACTATCAGAGCAATACTGGCACGCGTTTCACACTTTCTATCGATATATTCATCGATAAGTTGCGTTTATTTGCTTTTTTTTATTTGCATATTATTGTGGCGACTTCTATACAAACTAGTATGAGCAGCATGAAAAGGGCACGAACATCGTCCATCATAACGACAGGATGAGAGAACCGATTCGAAACCGGACCGCCCCGACGGAATCAACCCCTTGACGCCGTCGAGAACACCTAAATTAATTTCAGCAATTTTTCCAGATTGAGTGAGAGTGCCCTTCTTTATATTTTCTTCGCGAGCACGACCGGCTCGCTACCCCCGCAAAACGTTGGCGCGCTCCTCGCTCACTAATTGCACATTCTTGACATAGTTTCGGGGCCGCACCCTCGCCCCCTCCGGCCCACCCTCGCCCTCGATCCCCATCGGGGTTCGCCGTATGCCGTATTATATCTGCCGGCCGCGTTACGAGGGAAAGATCAACTTTCGCATTGACGTACGTGATGCTGATGAGACTTTTCAAATATAGTTGGTTTGTTGTACGTATGATTTTAACAACCTCACTTTTTCCATTTGTTTACATTCGATGTGATCTTCAATTTCATCACATTCAAATGGATCCTGATAGTGTATCACTTCATCTCAGGTTGTACCAGTAAAGCCATAATGCCACGTGATCCAATCGCGATTTTATGTACTTCCAGGTAATGCCAGCTAATAATTGAGCATTGCCAAGTATTTCCCGGAATTGGAAATGAAATAGAAGTAATTCCTAACGGGTTTTTTCATTCGAAGTTTAGTGAGAATGCCAATAATATATCGAAAAATATTAGTGGAAATAAAGAATCGTTTTCGAACATGACATTAACGCCATACAAACGCCGTGTGGTCAATAGCTTGGGCATTTTGCTAGAAATTCAACTGCGCACACGCTCTAAGAGGTCTTTCAATGATAATAATAATAATAGGCTTTATTATTTCCAGCACATTATATCATAGAATTTTAGGAATATATATATATATGAAAACAGAAATATGAGGCGTAGTTCAATTCAAGTAGCACATTAAAATCTACTACTGACTTGATCTTCTCTCAACTTTGAAATGTCTCAACACATCAGACACAGAAGTTGATTCATTGCTGATTGAAATTAATACATTATACACCGATCATCACAATACTTTCACTGGGGTGGGAAAAAGTTCGACCTTGATTTTCAATTAGCATGAGTTTAAGATTGGTTTTGAATTTCAATGCTCGTAAAGATTTATATGATTTAGGAACAGACTTGTATACATAACAAATTTGTTAGCTGAAAAAGCGTTGGTGAAATTCTGTTTTGAAAGAAAGTGGAATTAGCAAACCTTCAATCAACCTACGTTGATTGTATGGACGTCACTTCCGAACTTTAACTTATTAAACAAAAACAAGGTGTCACTGACGAATAGAGAATTCTTTTTTAGGTATCTAAAGGTTTAATTTCAAGCGCAGTGACATTTTGGGGCAGATCACAAAATCTGTCCATACTACAAATATATTGGAATAATTTTTAATAACTTCTATTTTATTTTTCTAGAAACAAGGAGAAAATCCCATAAAAAACCTGATAAATGAATGTACCACCTCCTCGAAAAACTTACAGACAGTAAATAAGGAAAACTTTTTTCAAGTATGATTTTGCGATAAGAACATATAAAGTGATGTCATTTTCTATTTTCCATATTTAGCCAGCCAGTTACCTGAAGTTTGTGGTATATTCTCTCTTGTTTCACTCCGTAACACCACGCCTAACACTATGTAAAGACGTACATACAGTAGTAACCCGACTGGAGCCTTTCGATAGTTGTCGATGTCGCTTTCATGAAAATAAGCTACAAATATTTGTTAACCAATTTCACACAACCGAGTCAACGTCAACGTTGTTCCTTTGTTAGACAATTTTTCACCTTTCGTTCTTGAATAATATAGTGGATTCATAACATCCACAGAGATCAAAATCATGAAAGGGAGGAGATGATGGTGACATTACCAGACGCATCTTGAAGAAAGAACGGAGGTAGTGGATTGAATCATTTCCCGAAAGGTTAGGATGCACAATCTATCTAAAATGCCATGTCGTGATACCAGCAGGAAAATTTCCTGGTAAAATATCACAATCACTGTGTGCTTTTCTCTAATATTTCAACCTAGTGCCAAAGTGAAATGGGTTACTCTCCAAATATCAAAACGATGTTGAAAGCGCTGTTTTCTTGGGCGGGCGTAGTTCGTGCTAGCAACTTTCACATTTCCATTGATAAATTGATACCTTGTTTCAGAATTGTTTCAGAATGAAGGGATCCGAAGGATTCGACAATAACAACGTTTGTGACGTCAGGCTTTCCTTGTCTATTATCTCGAGTGTACATAACGGAAAGGATTTCGAGCAATCTCACTGCCACCGCGCCAGACTTAGAACCGAAACGACATAAATAAAGATGTGACAAGATAACAAACAATAAAAGGAAGGAGCCAA
This sequence comes from Gastrophysa polygoni, assembly GCA_963576655.1. NCBI lineage: Eukaryota > Metazoa > Arthropoda > Insecta > Coleoptera > Chrysomelidae > Gastrophysa > Gastrophysa polygoni. The sequence continues at coordinate 19,655,029 of OY755089.1, forward strand.
CGCGAAGTTAGGGGAGTTTGTGCCGCTCTTTCGGCCTTTCACCGACGGAACTTCAAGCTGCGCACTACATAAAATTGGGATTCTTGAGGTTTATTGCCACGATCGCATGGATTAGGTGATTCATTCCGATGGTTACATCTCAAGGTTTCGATGACGGTACGATAAACCGTCTTGGAAAAAGGTGACATGAATCAAGAAAGGCCATAGAGAACCACCGCACAATTGTAAATTATGGGAATTAGTTTCTGCTATCTATGGGCCAAGCCCATGCTAGTAGAGAATATCGTTAGAAACACCAAGATGTATATTCAATACTAACGACAGTCTTCCAATCATCATAGTGCATTGAAAATGAATAATAGAGCTTGAGTAGACAGTCAATCCTTGTGAATGCTTGATATTCAATGGGAAAGTTAAAATCACATGACTTCCAAAATCCTCCACTGGTGCGCGAAATTTTAGTCGAGTTCATGTATATAACAGGGTGTCCTAAAAAGATACCGATAATCGCGAGTTGTACCCATGTAAAAGCTATTCCCGGAATATTCTAAAGGATTAGGGAGCCAATGACCCGACGGTGCGATCTTTGCATTGAAGTAAATGGTCAACATTTTGAACAATTATTGTAAACTATAATTAATTTGTTGATACAGCAAAATTAACAAGTGAACGGGGATTTGATTATTGCGCAGTATGATAAGTACCAAACAGTTTTTTTGCTCTACGAAATGAACAGTCGGAATAAATTACCCGGTGACATCAGTTTGTTACAACCGCATGACCAAGTATTGTGTTCGAACAGTTATTGACTACCATTAGAATAATTAGGACGATTTCCTTGAAAAACGGAATTTTTCAAATGTTTGCGTGTTTATATCTCGACATTTTGCAAGTATAATTTTCCAGATAACCGGCCCTGCAAACTGCAAGTGTACATAGAGCATATATGCATACTTATCATAACTTTCTTTCGAATAAGGGAAGGATACATAGGTAAATAACTTTTACTGAACATTCCCGTGATACTCAACTTGCCATACAAATGATAATTCAGATAGCGCGTCACACTTCTCATGGAAAAATATCACAAACGAGAGAAATAAAACCATAATAACTACGTACTTAAACATAATGCGAAAATCGTAAAACTTGGTGTGAAATTCGAATTTCAATAGCCACAGTCCAACCATCAAAACAGTAGTTATAACAGAAAGTTGAATTTCTTATTTTTAATAAATCAAAGACATATTGCTAGGGACTAGAAAAATGTAAATGAATACTTTGATCAAAATGGAACGATGATATTCAGCAGGATGAAACTTTTGTGCGTGAATGATTGATGTGGAGATGTAATGAGAAAATCTGTGGTTATCTGTGATTTTCGTCTGATACTGCTTGAAATAAATTTGGGAACAATTTTTTCGATAAATATTTGGTGATTCAATATACTTTTGAACATACTGTGTTTATAAATTATGTATCAAATTATTTCACCTCTAGAAAATTACTTTTTTAACGATAATCAACAGGAATGATTGATAATTGAGTAATAGGAAATGTTATAACAATGTAAGTGATTTGATTTATGAAGGTCATTCTCATTTTCTAGGTGCTGTCCATATTATTTTCGAGGTGAATCAGAAAACAACATCTACTGAATTATGCAAGATTTTTCTTCAAGATCTATACTCGGTGTCATCGAAAGCCAACCCCCTCGAAAAACAAAAGAAAAATCAAATTATAAGAGTTCAGTGATGAAAGAGTTTTCTTTCATCTTCATATTTGACCACACGTAGGAATGGTGGAATGTTGGGATAGGAAGCAGATATCTTTATTTTACTTGAAAATCTGGATGTCGTAGGCATTAGAAAATACTTTACTAGGCAGAGAACTGGATGATGCTTGCTAGAGCGAAGTTCGACAGGTATCGAGCCTGACAAATTCCAATTCAGAATTGAATATCATAAATATGTATCTGATGCCAGTCAACTAGCTCTTCTTGAGGTATAACCATTATTGGACATTTCCAATATGAAAGGGAACGAAAAAAATATGCGGATGACAATGATATGAAATTGCCATATTCTGTCAGGAGGTCTGTACAGGACGAATTTTCATCAAATACGATTTTTATCCGATATACATACTGAAATGAACTGGTATCTGTTCAATGAACGTTCCGACGCACGAAAAAAAAGAACAATGCGAATGATTTGAATGTCGAAGACTGGGAGTGGAAATAGACATACAGTTATTGGTTTCCGGCCGTTACGCGAATGGGGTGGGATGGGCAGCGAGGGGTGGGTGGGTGGCAACGATTTTATTTCCGACGATGAAATGATTGATTGATCAAATGATATCAAACAGAAATATTTTTCCAATCATTGAAAAGGCAACCTAACTTTTTCAACTACTAAACCTACTGAATTTGAAAGGAATCGAGAGAATTATTTTCTTATAAATTTGAAAAAAAACGTTCCATAGAACATTTTGACATCCTGTATTTCGAAATCTGCATTACTTCGGAACAAAAAAGTTTGAGGAAACTATTTCCTAAGTTATCACCAATGAATGTACTTTTCGATGTTTTCACAATAATAATTATAAACAACCTGCAATCATGTCAACATAATTTTATTAGTATTCGAAAGAGAGGTATATATTTTTTCCATTTTATAGTCATCATTAGGTTTATTGCGTCGTTTAGGGTAAGTTTTAATGTGTGAGCGTGAATTCAACCGGCGTATTATTACTGTTTGCCAATTTTGCCCGCGTCGTTCGCAAATAGTAAGGACAGAATATATGGTCAGCCAATAGTTCGGCGCAAGGGGCAAAGGGAGGATTCGGTCCGGACTCCGGAATAGTACGGGACGGCACTCCGGTAGAGAAAGCTCCAAGTGTCCAGCTGTCACGGAAATACAAGAGAAGTAGGATGCGAAGGAAGGATCTGAAAAATGCCTTGGAAGAATGATTGAAGGAGGATGATTTGAAATGATATTTTTGAAATATCTACTAATTACTTCCTGCAAACACCAGAATAATCGCCCTTTTGATTGTGCTCCAAACCCACTATAGTTTTTGATGTAACAAATGAAGATACAGATTCAGTTCCCCTCGAGATCAGTAGTAGCAGTAGATTTTTTATGTCACAAAGAGGAATTCTATCATCCAGAACGAAGACCTAGCGCACTCGTGAAACAAGAGGCCTTGTTCCCTTTGAATCGCTGACAAATTGGAACACTTGTTTGTTAAAAAACACTCAGGGGGAATAACATGGGATGTTTTCATGTTAGAGCCATAAATAGGCAGGCATAGCAATTTGATTTCCTCTGAACGTAACCTAGATTTCCTCCATTATATCTCCCTCAATATTGAGTTAAACCACTTACTTTGCAGACTGATTCAATCAAGAATGACGATACCATGACGATCTTCTATCAGGAACATTTTGAGAAAGAAGAGCTAACAAAGAAGGGTAAATCACGAAAATGACACAGTTTTGTAGTCACAATGAAAACACACACAAAAAGAAAGAGTAGATTGGAGGATATGTTTTGAGATTTCCTCCCTACAACTAAACATAACTCACTGAATATGATAATGAAGAAAACACTGAAATTCGGGCGTTGTTCAACTGGTTTCCTCTTCATGCAATCTCTGAAGAAGAAAACTATCAATTTATCCATAACTAGTAGTGAATATGAAAGGAAGAAAAGAGAGAAACTTTTTTTCGGATCGTAAGAATGGCTGCACTTGGAGGAGACACATCATCTTAGCGATAGCATCAAACCTACCATCCAACCTATGCTTCCTTCAGAGACACCGATATAGACCTAACGTTCGACTATCGTTCCTAACCTAACCTAGCGTCGTATGTAAGTCACATATTCCAATCATAAAAAAGTTCCTCTTTGAATGGGATTCGAAGCCCAAGTCACAATTTGTGAAGCACGCTTGCTAACCATTAGTGCTGATGTAGTTTTTTTGTCGAAGCCTCACATAGAACGCTGAATAGGAATTTCGTACAAAATACAGGTCTATCAACAAAATAACCAGCAGTGATCACCAAGACAAAGGAGCTGGATGGGTAGAATCAAAGAAGCCCTATCAGGTGACCTTTGCTTCTAGACGATTCGTGTAGGTCCGATGCATCCCAGCTCTTACCAATCAAATGCTTTGTTAATATTTTTTGTTTTGCAACTCCATTCCCCCGAAACATTGCTGAATTCTATACGAGGCCAAAGTGTGTAATTATAGGCAATATACGAATTGAATGTATGAGTTGATTCTTTCACAGTATAATGTACAAAAGAAGGTGGCTGTCGATATACCTAAACACCCTGCCATAATACGAGAGAAATTTCTGTGAATTTTGATCTTTTGTCATGTTATCTATGCAATCCAACTTTTCCATAGAGCAACAAAAGAGAATCCCTTATTTCGTGTACATATTAATGTTTCTGACGATTTCTTCGTTGTGGAGTCAGTCCTTCCGTCGCGCACCGACTTCTTTGGTGAGTCTCCGCCAAGGGTAGCAGAGTGGACAGGACGGGGACAGTTTACTGGACACACGGTCAATATCTCCATGGCCTGCGCCTTGCATTTCCAATTCGAGAAATTCTGTTGTGTGCGCGGCACGACAGGACACTCGTCTTTCTTGGGTGCCGACCAATTACTCTTCCACATCAGGAGCGTATATACGAGGTGAACAGAGGATATATCACGGTCATGGGAAAATAAGTGATTTCTCTTTGAAATTATTGAAATTTCAAGTTCCCACAAAGTACCAACGTGATAATTTATCTATCTGCTATTCTACAGGTACAAGAATTATTTGCCTCATTTGACTTCGGATTACTAAGCAAGTGGAACAACTGATGGTGGATTTATGCAGCAATTTTAAGTAATAAGTTTCAAGTCGTTAGTTTTAAGTAATAAGCCTCAAATCGTAAAGAGAAAAATAACATTTATGCAGGAATTATTAAGGACTGTCATGCCATAAGGATGACTTTTCTCATTGGTCAATTTTGAGTGACAGCTGATGTTGTATGAAAATTGCACGAATCGCAGAATTCGAAATTTTACACGCATGCGCAATACAAACACTTTTTGGTTTTAGTCGTGAGAGTTTAAAGTTTGCCAACTTTCTTGTGACTTAAATCTTAAAACTAACGAGGAGTGTATACGTGCCAATATTGAAAACCAATGATTGAACTTCTTACGACTTATTACTTGAAACTTACGACTTAAAACTTATGACTTAAAATTGTTGCGTAAATCCACCATGAGCCTAAACTCACGAATGCTCATCATGTTACATCGTAATGCACAACTGACGGAAGACCATCAAATATATGATATTACATATATTCTCTACTAGATGCATCGACTTCTGAGGAATTTAATGAAAGTTAGAAGAATTAAGCTATTGATTCGTCTGGATGTGCAACATAGAAAGGTGCAATTTTGCCAACAGTCACATGATCACTGCTGGTTGCACTATCAACTCAATTCGAATGAAAATAACGGAAGATGTCATATTTCTCGATACATTGGAATGGCACGTCAAAATGTTTCGCCATCAGCCAGCTGTTTTTTGATAGCTACGTCTTTTCTTGTGATCGTTTTAATTCCTCTCTCTCTCTCTCTAAACTCGATCTAGTTGAGGATATATAATATCATATCATTGAAGACAATTTACCCAGTCACCTCACATGTTGAAGTATAAAACTACTGTCAGAAGCCAACAAATCCCTCTATGATTTTTGCCTAGAAAGTGTTGCGCTCTTGGAAGAAACTAACCAGTCAGCCTCGAATGTTTCATTTTCTATTATCTGTAGGAATTGGTACCTAAATCCAGGCTCCAAAAATGTACAGGATTCCTTCAATGGAATCAAATTGATGTCCTATTGGTTTATTCAATTAGAATCTGCAGTTCGCATAGTTTTCAAAACGAGATGCTGTGATATTCCGAACATAACCGTTTTCACATCTCAACCTGGATTTATATAAACTTGACGTTGAAAAATATATAGAATGATAGATAATTGTCATTTATGAAATTCGTTCGACGTTATAAAGTTGACAGTTGGGGAAACGTTGGTTGATGTTCAGGGTTAACTATTTTCTAACTTTTGCGGTTGAAGTTCAGTTGCCTTGCAATCCTCAACCAATGCACTGGGTGATAGGTTGTCACGTGGCCTCTATGTCATCAATTGTTTGTATGGTTAGAGGCGGGGAATAAATGCCACAGATTATGTTATTATTTCTCTTATTCTTCACAAAAAAAATTGACTCCATACATTTGGGTTAGTTTCAAATGATATTTCTTCGTGAATATTATGATTTATCATTTCATTGTTGATCGTTGTCACCTCACTATTGACTATTGTCAAATGAATCAGATGAACATCATACGAACTCTGACGGCAAAAGCAACTTCAACGTCAATGTTGGTGACTACTTTCGAGTGGAAAATCAAGACAGACAATACAGTGAGATCGATTTTAACTCATACAAAACCGAAAAATGAAGAACAATCATCAAACAATTGTATCTACAGTATACCATGTGTTTGTGGAAATTTTTTTATCGGTGAAACTAGCAGGCCTTTATCAGTAAGGATGAAAGAGCATCAGAACAATATAAAGAAAAGATATACTGCCAAATCAAATTTAGCTGAACATATCCTTACTGAGAATGGACAACATATGGCCGATTGGGGTGATATCAAGATCATAGGAATAGAAGACAACAACGAAAAACGGAAAATCAAAGAGTCTGCTTGCATTCTCCTGAACGGAGACAATAATATTGCTTCTTGTTCAGTTGATATAGATAGAACCTGGCACCCACTTCTGAAAATTGAATATTAAAATGGAAAATTTAATATCAATTAATGAAAACACCTTGTAACCTGAATTCCTCCGTCTACCAAATTGTCACTTTTCAGTGTCAAAACCGACAGCATATTGAAAAAATGTTGAGAACGGGAGCAGATTCGTTCCCGAAACGTCCACCAAGATGTAGAGGTTTTATTCTTATTGAATATATTTGTATTTCCAAATTTTTCGGAAACAAGGTGTCACTGACAAATAGAGAATTCCTCTTTTAGGTTTCTGAAGGTTTAATTTCAAGCGCAGTGACATTTTGGGGCAGATCACAAAATCTGTCCTTACTAAAAATATATTGAAATAATTTTCAATAACCTCTACTTTATTTTTTAGAAACGAGCAGAAAAAATCCCACAAAAAGCTGGAAAATTAATGTACCGAGTTCATGATTATATCATACTGCTTTTTATTTCAAAACAATTAGTCGTGACGCGATCACAGCAATTTCATAAACATTTCTATCTAAGCTGGTATATCTCATGACTTCACTCACAGAAATGATGGCAGTATATGCGTCTTGTATATACATATCATGTATTTGAAAATTTCGATATTATACTCACCATACATTTTCCCTTCGTCTGACAAAATAATTTTCCGTCTCCCACAGGGCGGGTATATCGCGAGGGCTTCTTGAAAACTTTGTTCGATATCCGGACTCCATACTCCTTCCGCATCTGCAGCTGCCAGGTCTTTTTCATCCTACAAAGACAATTTCCTATTCTGATGATGTATAATACAGTTAGAAACGAGGTTACGAGAGGCGTCATGAAGTAATTATTATACTGACATTATACTCAGTGAATCGATCACATAATATGGAGAAAACGCTTTCAAATGATGCACTGTTGAAATCACAAATGGACAATTGAACGAATACGCATTATCTAGCATATATTTTGATAATTTCGGCTTGAACATGAATTACTGATCGAATCGCATGACCCATAAACAGTACTCGTTAAGTAAATAGGAATATATACACTGGAATTTAGATATTTGTCATCGGAATTCTGTTATGTTCACAAATTTATGAATGAAACTCAGTTTTGAGACCATCAACAGGGCACTGTTGTTCAATGAGTTTGAGTATTTTGGTTCAATATTTAAAGCACTAGATTCAATTTGAAGCTATTCGACTTTCCGCCATCATAGAACAAAAGTCGGGAACAGACTGACCATGATGAGATCGAGTCGTTACAGTATACCACAAGGTGGTGTTTTGGGGACTCTTTTATTTATATGTAAATAATGTACATTTCTACTAGAAAAATCAATATGAGTCCTCATCAATTTGAATTGATGATATCGCTGATATCGGTATGATATTGGTATGAGGAAGCGATTGAGGTCGTGAGGTCAGTCTTGAATAGTCAATTTGAAATTTTGAGCATGAAAACATTGAATTGAATTGAAAAACTATTCACTATTCGAAAATTCACATAATATTGTGTGACCTAAAAATGCTATGTAAACATTCTGTCATTATCAGTCAAGGATAGAGAATGGTTTAAAATGTCATTCAGTTTTTCATTTGCTCGATGACGACAATATTTTTTCAATATCATGTGAATTATATCAACTTTCAAACATATCGTCTGTTCCATCTGCCGAACGGATATTGTTGAGTTGCAGTACATGCAGTGTGCTTTGAGCTATGGATTTTGATCATTTGTTATTGAAACGCGCAGAGAACGTGACATATCAAGTTCCTTTCAAGCGTTCTCTAAGTTGAATATAACAAAGCACGAGCTCTTTCCCAAAATTGAAAATATGATGCAGTATTCCTTTTCACGTTTCTTTTCCTTTCCTATAAGCCGCTCAGCAGAAACTTGAAAAAACATTAATGTATGTTGGCTCCACTAGTTATTGATTATTATTCCGATAAAAATTAGAGTATCCCAGCCAATAGAATTTGACATGTATATTCAACTATGAAGAACAAAACTAAACTGATATTCAGGACAATAAACGCATATCTCACATGATGCGGATCTCAATGACGATACCATTAGTATAATGATCTTGTCCTGCTTCATAAAGATTGAGGTTTATGACATTTGCATATGTAGATATATGTAGATCCATGAAGAAATCTCATCGCATTCAACCATGGATTTAGGAATTGATAAATAGAAGTATTTTGTACAGTGAACTGTAACCTTTAAGAAACCTTACAGTGAAGAGACTCCACTGGCTTTGAGTTCAACCTAGAGTTGATAACATTTTCACAGTTTTCATCGAATTGAAATGAATACTAGACATTTTTATTGTGCATTAGACAACAGCACAATGCAGAGGCATACCTGAAACAACATATAACACAATAAAAACTATCGAATCTACTACTCATTTCCTGCCCTGACCAAGGATGAGCACATAGGCAACAACACCGCATGAAGAATCCAATAACTTTGGCTTGATTTTTGCAAAAAAATCCATTCTGAATCCAAGAGGCCGAAGACCTTTCTAATATCGCTACCACTTCTTGGCCTCAATAGATAAGTGCCAGATCGAATTCCGCCTAATTGTTCTCAAGAAAATATGTTCTTTTTAAGTTGTTCACCCTTTCATACAAACTTGGTGTGTTTCCTTCTAATTGGAAGATAGCTAGAGTCAAACCGATTCCATGAAAGGGCGAGAAAACCCTCCCCAACAACTATAGATCGATTGATCTCTGAAATAATGGAAAAAGCAATCAATATCGAGCTCATCAATCAAGAGAGCTTAAAAATCGACCGACAATATGGCTTTAGTCATCAGAGGTCGACTGTGTCAACTGTGTCTCTAACTATCGAGTTTCCTTGCAAATAAATCACTCTATGTGGTGGTAGATGGAATCTCATCTGATCGAATGACTATCAATGCTGTTCCACAAGGATCGTCTTGGCACCAACTTCGTTTTTGCTCCACACCAACATCATCTGTTGGATGTGACCTCCTGTCCAGTCCAAATCTTTGGGGATGATAGTACATTTCATGCTTCCTCCTCTGAAGCCAATATATCGTTCAATGAGGTCAGAGTTGCAAGGCGAAGATAAGTCGTACTATTTCTGTTGAAGAATTTTTGAATGGAAGTCTGGTAAAAAATGGAAGAAAGATCACACAATGCTTTATATGATGATCCATGCTCGGTCTCACCACCAACAGCTTACGAGGAACTTTCTACACTCCCAACATGCCACAAAAAAACGAATGGGGAAATTGTGAGGTTGTTTTACCCCCCAGGGTCGATGATCTATGAAACGTGCATGATACCCAATCGTCATATTTTGGTTCTGATGATCGTGTTTTTGTGTACGGAACCCTTGGGAATACTTACGTCGCTGATATCACCAACATCGAGATTCTTGGTGTCCGGACCCTGGCCGTTCGAATCGGCTTGCGGGCCGGTTACTGGTGTCCACGGGGACGAAATGGTGCCGGGTGTCAAAACGCTGCCTGAAACAAACGAAACGGCTATGAAGATGAGCTTCATCAACGATTTTGACTTGAAATTATTTCGTTTTTCTTGTTCATCAATGTAAATAAGGGCTGACATTCTGTCGCTTAGCTCCGTAAGCCCAGGAAAAGACAGGAAGTTCCAGGGATTATAGTAACAAAATTTTGCCCAGTGGCCACGTTTATTACCATGTGGGGAGTTGCTAATTTTACCAAGTGTATTGGACCAAATTCAGTCCATTGACATCATGATTAATAATTTATTCATTTATTTACGCCTAACAGATAGCACAAGCTCATCACATCATGGTCTCATCCTTAGTTACAAATATACTGGGTGGCCCAATGAAAACGCAACAAGGCCGATTTGACATAGTTATCGTTCTCAGAAAAAAAAACGCTCGAAATAGTCGATTTTTATTTCGAGGGGGAAATATTTTGCACACGTTTTCAACTTTTTCACTTCAAACCCCTCGGAGGGGTAAGCTCCAACCCTCGAATATCAAATGGGATAAGGGGTCAAGTGATACATCATTTTGAAGGTAATCGAAATCTCTTACCAACGCCTCCTTGGTTTTGGAATTCAATGCAGTAGTTCTCGAGAAAACACGTTTATGAAAATAATCGGCTAGTGATGGAAAGTAACGCTTCTTTCCCTTTCATCGCTATTTCTCATTTTGTAGTCAGAACAATGTTCATCTAAAAAGTGCCTTTTGTGTTTTTCTTTTAAATCCTGGCCTATCCAACATTACATAAAGATCATTTATTTTAATGTCAGTTCCTTGATCTCTCAGGTAAATGCATACCTCATTTCGTTTTCATTGGGCCACCCTAAAAAGAAAGTCTGAATTGGTACTCAACTAGTCAGGTGTTCATAACTGCAGGAAAAAATCTGAGAAAATGTATTTTTACTGTTTTGACTGATATATCCGTGTTTTTTTTTAAATTTGGTACTCAGAGCGAATGAGTTGATATTATAAAATGTCCAATTTGGCTCTCAAGAATGAAAATGACGACGTCTGTTGAATCTATTATTTATGGAATTTATCAGTTTACATTGGCGCTCTCCCTATACGTGAAGTGGGTTTCATATTCCAGACTATTGTGGAAAACTCTAGAATTTGTCTAACAGAAGAGTTATAGGGAAGTTCTGTACTACAACTAATCTTGATACGAACAGAAGATACAAACTGGGGTTAGAAAACACAAAATATGTTATTCATGAACATGTTTCGAACCAAAATTATCATACTGTTTGGTTGACAACAATTTCGTATACTGCTAAGCTGACCTAGTTCATACCAGGTTAACTAAGGAGGATTATTGTTCATCAGATCATTAGTCAGATCACCAATATATAGACGGCATAAACGTAGCCAATGTCTCTTTACTTTGCTATTCTTGTTTGAAATATCAAACTCCTCTTTCATCAATGATGAAGGAAAAATACTGAAGAAATCAGTGCATCTTATCGATAATTTCTTATTTTTACGATTCACGGAATAATGCTAAGATTTCGAGACTGTATTCATCATTTCACCCAATCTCAATCTGATTATGGGATTTATGGAATAAATATTCGTTTCAAGAAGTGAAACGAAAAAAAAAGAATAATTTCAAGTCGAATACTGCAGATCCGTAATTATAATATTCTGCTCATTCGATAATGATTATCATTCGCTGGGATGATCATCACACAAACTTTATCTTCACAAACAATAGCTATCATTAAACTCGTCGATTAATACACTGACACTATCAATTAATATTCAAAATGATACATCCCGTAAGATAGTGCACTTTATATGATTCTACCGACTGCCTCTTATGCGTTTCGATTCATCTAATATCTGTTGGATAGTGAAACAGATGGAAAAACATAAATGTAATTTCAAAAATAATTGTTTCTAGTCTAGTCGGCGGAAAAAATGCATGAGCTTGGATCATAGCCATGCTCTACGGCTTCCGGAACGAGTGGTAGTCATCATGGGACTGAATAACGCGATATTGCCACCTCTTCAATAACATTTACAAAGCGGGATCAAAGCCCACTTCCAATGATTGAACAAATGAACCAAATGGAATGAAATTTTCTTTATTGCTTCATACCGCTTTCAGAAGTGCATGCAGTGTATTCAGCTCGGCGGAAAATTGATTTCCACAATGTGGAGTGCGTAAGCACGACATGAAATGAGGAATTTCGCTATGATGCACGTTTTTCATTAGGATAATTTTCATCGAAACGAAAGCTGTATTGCACTTGACACCAATTCTTTCGGAAAATGTGATCCGCAGAACGTGTCTCGTTTTTTATTGTTGCGCTTTTTCATTGCCTTCTCGGGGCCTTATTGTTCAATCAAAGATTACGCGGTCATTTGTTTCAGTTTTTCAATTAATGATTAATATATATCTAACTAACAAGCCCAGTTCAATCAGCGGATGGAACTCTCATTGAACAACCGATCCTTAGTCCACTTGGATTTTGTTAACAATCAGAGAACAGTCGAGCTCAGGCTGAAAGAATTAAAAATTATCAGCTTTCCATATACTATACAACATTAATAAAAAATTAACACAATCAAATCAGCCACGTTCTCAAATATCAGCGTCAAGTAATGAGCGTTAAATTAATGTATTAATGTTGATGAATCTCATTATATATTATGTTGAAGAAATGAAAAATCATCGAGTAAGATTGTCATTGTATTGCGCATGGCAGTGGTCACATATTGAAACAGGAATGACATGCAAAGTTTTGATACTATGGCAATTTTCGGAACACATAAGACTAGTAATAGAAATGAAATATACATATATCCAACTTATTGGGCTATTACAATTTGTGTCGTTCAATATGAAATCTTCATAAAGAAAAATGAAGATATCGATAAGCTCGGCATTTCAAACGGAACTAGAGGTCATCGCTTCACCAGCATCAACAAAAGTTCTTGCACTCGGAACATTTTTACACATTCGAAAATATTAGAAGGTAATTAACTGAGAATAGTTATAGATGATTGAAGAAAATAATTGATTCTTTTAGATTTTCAGGGTGAATTTTTTGTTCATTTTTTGCACATATATTTTTTAGTTATTTCCACCTTCCTCCACGAAAATTCAAAATCGGTTACATAATAAACATTATAATAACGCTATAATCTAAAATCTAAGATTATAGCAATGAATTCTTGGAAAACAAGCTTGGGCAACTATTAATTGACAAGCAGCGTCAATATTAATCGCCAATCGGATGAGAAATAATTCCAGGTGAAAAATCCCAACACCACCAGCACTGTTTTATTCAACGGCGGAACCAATGGAACTGGATAATTATTCAAATGAGCAATTCTAACAGAGCCACTGGCAATGGTGTGAAAAGAATCAACTTTTAAATAATTTTATGTGTGAATTGTGAACAACGAGTTATAAGATCGAGAATATTGTAACTCAATTCGAATTCTCTCAGAGGTGATAAATACCTTTCGTGGCAAAAATCTGATTCTGGTTTGCTTCATTGTTCTACCAATGATCTTGGAATTTAGATGATTCGAAAGAACATGTTTTTGGGAAAATTATTTGTAGACCCATGGCGCACTTTGAAAATAAATGTTAGTTAACGAAGTCGAGAGTGAACAAACAAATCGAATTGTTTGAAACAAATTTCAGTGATTCATCTAATGATAATAATATGATAATGGTTATGGAAAAATTCTATAAATGATGTATCGCACTTGAATCCAGAACATCCCGAACTCCTTGTATGAACAAATTATTATTTCATGTTTATATTTGTCATTTTGCCGATTGCCATTTTTTGTTATTAATAAAATTGAATATTATTAAAAACCAAACTAATATATGCATTGAATGTGGCTATAGGTTGTAATCGGTTGGTTAACTCATCAATTTCGACAAACTCGAGATCATCAAAGCATTCTGAAAACCCTGGAAACCTCGAGAACTTTGTCTGTCTGCTTATTCAAAGGTATTATGCTCGGCTCCTCGTTTCTTTTGTTTCCTTTACAAAGAAACTTCATTGTCGAGGAAAATAGTACAATTTGAGTTGTTCCAACTCAACTTCACATTAAAAAGGACCGTTTTATATAAAGTGCTCTGAACATCCGCTGAAAATGTCGCGGAAGAATTTTCCTCATTAATACTTGTCGCTGGTTCACAACGGCTTTTTCGATTGAGCGAGAGAAAAGTAGGTCCTGAAGCATCATTTGATCGAGTTTTGAACATCCGTAGAGTATAATATAGAAAATAGGAACATTTGAAGTGACATTTCACGGATGAGATGGGTAATTTGGATGATGAACTTAATTGTTGAAATTCGCTGGAATCGAGCAAATCAAACGAAAATACTTCCTTATGACTGGAAAATAGCACAATGGATAGAATTGAATGGAACATATTTATTCGTCATAAGATAACATATACATTATTTATGAGTTATCCCAAACAAAATGAGACATACGATAGGGAATGAAATGAATAGAAGAAATATAAAACATGACATTTCACAATGGTTCACTGACCTTTCGCATGTGCTTTGTAAGAGCTGACCTGAACTTCGGTACATTTGATATGCTTTTGATATAATCAGGTAAACCATGGTACTAATCATACCACGTCAGAATAAACCATTCATACTACCAGTCTTAGATACAGAAGTTACATGGAAATCAGATTTAGATCTGGTGTTGTACGAATGGACATCACAGACTTTCACCAAACGTGAATGCGAGTACTCAAACAGCAATTCATTCACAATTTTATGGACAAATATCATGGTATTCTTATTAAATATCGAGCATCATCTCCATATAAGTGCATCTGTTATACTCAAGTATTATTCTCATCATTAATATTAGAGGCGTAAATTACAGAACTGCAATAATTAAAGTGTGGCCATATATTTGAATTACAAAGGGTGGATTTTGTTCTACGTATACATGCTTGATACAAATAATAAATGAATAAGTGGTAAACGTTAGATGGTGTCGACAAAGACCTAGTGAAGGATGTCATATACATAATAATTTTTGCAAAATATTTCAAGAATTTCTAGAGAAATGTTCAGCAAAATTCTTACGGAACACAACAGTAAGTTTTGTGTTCAGACACTTCATCTTTCAGACATGTATCACATAGTTGTGAGCCTTATCAGCTCTGCTGAATTGGGCAACAATGAAATGAAAATGTCTAGCAAAATATGACCAAGACGGGTGGATGCCAAAAAATACTGTTCCACTTTCATATTACAATAATATAAATAATTTGAAACGAGGATAAGAGACATTGCATGCATGTTGTAAGTACAAAATTTCCTACGAATGTCTCTGTAACTTTGAACAGCCGCTGTCTGGGATAAGAATAGAAATTCGGATCGTTGAGCATGTCCGCTGAAATGTACCTGCTAGATACACAAATTCAACCAATACCAAATAAATATCCTCTCCTAATATTTCTTTTCACTTCGTGACATCTGAAATAGTACATCGATTCAAATAAAACAGTAATTCGCGTTTCAACAGCTCGTTCGTTTTATTATTTGCGTTTGTTGGCGTGACTCATGGTTTTTATCCGAGTGTGTGTGTAGTCGACAGGTTATTTATAAATCCGGGTAAATGTCATCAGTGCGAGGAAAGAAGCTCCAACCAGATAGTAGATAGCTGGTAGTGTGTAAACGAAAGTAAATACCGTTGTTGTTTATAGGCAGCACACGAGGATATCGATATAATGGTTATTGTAATATGTGATGAATCATCACGAAATCAGCTACAACATTGAACAAAATACAACATTGAAGCAAATAAGCACTAAACATAATAAGAAAATTCACTTGATCTCCGACCTGTCAAATACCTAGGCAGGATAATCACGCCACCAGTTTGAATGGGATTTTGGATAGTGCTGTGATTTGAATTCGAAAATGAAGCATGCGAGTATACTTTCAGAACGAATGATGTCGTTACATGATATTTTTATATGAGAACATCATTTAAAAGGTGGTTTCAGATGGAAATTCGATAGGTGCCCCCATGAACATCGAGCATTGATTGATTGTTCTACTCAAAGATATATTATATATTCTTTACTAAAAAAGAAACAGCTATCGATTCAACTGGATATGCAACAAAGGAAAATACAGTTTTGCCAACAGTCAGCTGATCACTGCTGGTTGCCTCTCTTTCGTTTGCTGTTTTCATTGGTTGGAACCCTCCGCCTTTCTTTCGGCGCGAACTCGGGTCTATTTGAAATTTAATGCAATGAACAGGAAAATCATCAAGAACATCATCTCTTTTCGACCCGAAATAGATTAAGTTTCTTTAGTATGATCAGTTTTCAATATTAGATTGTGCTGAACTGAATCTTACAACTCAAGTGATCATATTCATTCATTAATTTCGGGAAATATTCAACATAATGTTTATGAAATGTTCCAGGAAAATACAATTTCCACAATATATTGGAGAATTATTAGTCGGAGGAAATCACGAATGAAATGAACAGTAGCAGAAAGATTAATTGCAGAGCACTCCATAAAATGTTTAGAAATATGTGTGGTGAAATATAGGATTATTTTGAATATTGTCCGGTTAATCATTGTTCCTATCTTAGTTTCACATTATCATTTTTCCCATGGTAGATCAGTTTCATTTTATTATGAAGTTAAGAATTGAAATTGAAAGGTACGAAAGCGCTGAATGAACATGATGACTTTTTTTTTATAATTGCCAGTTTGAACTGGCAATTAGGAATAATTGCCAGTTTGAACTGATTCAAACTGCCAGTTTAAACTAGCAATTAGCACTAATTGTCAGTTTAAACTGGCAATTAGCCCTAATTGTCAGTTCAAACTGACAATTAGCCATAATTAGCATTTCAAACTGGCAATTAGCCCTAAGTGTCAGTTTGAACTGGCAATGAGCTATAAATGACAGTTCAAACTGACAATTAGCCATAATTGGCAGTTCAAACTGGCATTTATCCCTAAATGCCAGTTTGAACTGTCAATTAGCTGTATGTGACAGTTTAAACTGGCAATTAGCCATAAATGCCAGTTCAGAATGGCAATTATGAAAAAAAACATAATGTCCGTTCAGCGATGAACGAACAGGATGATATGTTTTTTATAATTGCCAGTTTGAACTGGCAATTAGGGATAATTGCCATTTTGCACTGGCAATTAGTGCTGATTGCCAGTTTTAACTGGCAATTATGGCTAATTGCCAGTTCAAACTGATAATTAGGTCTAATCGCCAGTTTGAACTGGCAATTAGGGCTAATTGCCATTTTGCACTGGCAATTAGTGCTGATTGCCAGTTTTAACTGGCAATTATGGCTAATTGCCAGTTCAAACTGATAATTAGGTCTAATCGCCAGTTTAAACTGGCAATTAGGGCTAAATGCCAGTTTGAACTGGCAATTAGGAATAAATGCCAGTTTGAATTGGCAATTAGTGATAAATGCCAGTTCGAAGTGGCAATTAGCCATTATTGCCAGTTTAAACTGACAATTAGGGATAAATGCCAGTTTGAACCGGCAGTTAGGGATAAATGCCAGTTTGACCTGGCAATTAGGGATGAATGCCAGTTTGAAGTAACAATTAGTGCTAATTGCCAGTTGAAACTAACAATTATAAAAAAAAAGTCATCATATCGGTTCAGCGCTTTCGTAGAAAGCTGAAGTAACTGAAAACCAATAATGATTTTATGAATATGTATTCAATTTTATATGTATTTGTATATATGTATTTTTGTACTCCATCCTCTGAATATATATATCTTTGGTTCTGCTCATCGAGAGCAGCAATCAAGTTAGTTGTCAATAACCGATCAGGCAGAAGAGCAGATCTCGACGCATCTTGGATCCGTCGAGGATTCTTCATAAAGTCCTATCCACCGCCGTCGAAGAGCAGCGGGCACACAATCAGAATGGGAAGCATCAACGGCGGCTGCGGCGGCGGCGGCGAACAGAAGGCGGGCAAACGGCAGAAATGCCCGGAATGACGGCACGGTCAGGTAGAACACACAACGGAATCCGATCGGCCCGGCCGCCATAATTAATACAGCGCCGAACAATACAGTGCGCGATTGGCGGATTCCGACGAGCGGGAAAAACGCTCTTTTGTTTTTACCCGGCAGCGCCTATGTGCGATCGTTTATGGGAATGTTTATAAGCGGGTCCGTCTCTTTCTACTTCGGATTGTAATAGGTTGCCGTTGTGTAGGCAAAATGCCGAGTTGTTTGTTGTTGTTTTTTTTGTTCGATTTTGATCGGGAAAGGAGACCGGTGGTTGCTTTGCTGAATTCGTCGGCAGACTCTTTGACACCGTGTTTGGTATCGCGACTATTGCAATCATCGCTGGATGGGACACGTAGTTTGTTTTTGCGATGTCGACGTTGCTATTGGGGATATCGTATACCCCAGTCATTATCCCCTTTGTCCCTAATGCAACATCGATTCAAGGTTATTGCGAACCTTGCAAGATTCTTTGCCGAAACCGCAATCCGATTGAAGACTATTATCCATTATCTACTGACCTGATGAGAAATCACCATTATTCAAGGAATTTTCTTGACCTAGGTAAATGATGAAATTTTACCTAGGTAAATAATAAAATGTCCAGAGCGATAATATCTAGTTTAGACACGTAGATACCGATGCATATGCAACCAATGAAACATTCATTATCAACCTAAACGTGAAATATAGAGATAAGACTGGGAAATTCAGTACAGCCCAAAGCGATTTCTGCAACTATAAAAATGTTTCGATTCATGAATAATTATCAATCCTGAAAATTTCACCACTCATACTTGAGCTGACCTGTCACTGTCATTTGCTAATTAGAGTTGGGCAATGAGAGTATACCTATTTTCGAAGACTGATACAATTTATTACTTACATCAGTTCGATGTTCATGAGGTTTGGAAATTTTGGATCATTGTATTGAAGACTGTATTTTTGATACACCGGGTGTCCCAGAAATTTCAGGCCAGGAGATATTTCAGTTATTTGCAGAAAAGGAAATTGGAAAGAATACGTGTCGTAGGAGACCAAATCAAATTGCACCCCCATGTACGTTGCAATATATTCTATTCTTGGACTAGTTTGAGGATAAAAAGAATTTCATCAGTATATAGTCCTAAAAAGAGCTAGTCCGAAGAAAATTATTTACAGGACTTGTATTGTGTGATTCGCTTTTGCGTCTGACTGAAATTTACCCATACGAGTCCTATAACGATTGCCTTCTCGAATTTATCATAGGAACTCACTTTATGAAATACATCTGGTTTCAATTGAAATATTCTGTTGAGAATTATTGTATTTTGATTTTATATTTCAGCCCCCAGATTTCAGCTTTCAGCTTTCGAGTCCAATTCGATGTTCCATCAGATGAACATTATTTTTGAACGAACACTCATCCGTATATAGATCATGTATTTGTTTTTCAGTTTAATTTCGTTTTCAGGGATTTAACGGAGAAAAGCAAATAAACTCGTAAATAAATCATCATTCATCGAAAAATATGAGTGAATCACGTTCACATAAATTATGCCCAGATGTAACTGCCATATGATCTCATAAACGAAAATTCTTAGTAATTTGTGATTAATTTCCGTCATTGAGGAAGTGAATATTGAATTTCGTCCAAGATTAATGTTTCATCGTTTTTCACGTCAATTCAACTTTAAGTATCATGAACATTTCTAATATGACTACGTAGAATCATGATCAGAATAAAATTCATTATCAGAAGATATAACAATTCTTATGCACAAAGATATAGCTGTAAAAATATAGCAGAAACAGAAAATCTATATCAGACGAATTATAACAAAAAACATACATTCCCACAAATTCAAGTGCATGTTAAAAATATAGTAGAAAGTAAACCTATTAAAGAACGACCATGGGTGTACCTTATTTCTGTCCATTCAATCCGATATATTTTATGGGCGCAGAAAGAATATTGATTCAAATTTATTCTACATAATACATATATACAGGGTGTCCCAAAATCGCTGGGAGCTACCACGAAGAAGACTCATTTCTGAATAGCGTACAGCGTATGCGAACTTTGAATTGGGCCCAATGAACTTATTTTGACCTCTTTTAACACGTGGTAACTCTGTGTCCCAGCAATTTTGGGACACCCTGTATATATATTTAAAAATATTTCGAATGATATAGAGCTGAAACCTGATGTATCTATAACAGCATATTATCTAGTCGACCATGTGAATACACCTCCACGATAAAGAGAACATAATGTACGTAATATTTTCCTACTCTCCCCCATTCCTCAAGTTTAATAAGCGAGGACGTTCAGTGGATATTAATTCGGGATGTGCTATACATCAAAAAGTGCATTAAATCATTCCGACCTTTAATATTATTCCGTGACATTAATATTCAGCTCGAGTATTGCGACATCTAGTTATTTATTATTAAATTAATATGGTCACTTTTGGCTAGACACCAGCGCCACTGGAATGTACTGAATTTCTGATTTCATTCACAGGTATGTAACTTACATTTCGAATAATTCGGAAATAATTCACTCGTGATAATTTCTAAATCGAGGTCGTGAATCGGTCAATTCATACAAGGATTAACTAAGAGTGATTCAACATTCAACCAACTCCTCGTCGATTAGATTTGTTATGACTGAAGACCTGGTTAGAAGACCAAAATCAACCATTCAATTATGAGGCAACTTATCACAGCCATAATGGAAGATATTGAATCTGTATGCTATGTTGAAATAAAACTGGATTGTAGTTTACACCAGAACCAATTATTGCGTAGAATATGACATATTTTCATGATAATGAGTGAGTAAAATTGGAATTGAATAGAAGAATTGGAACATCATCTTTTGGATACAAGAGCTGGGTGAGGTGATCTCAAATGACTTGTAACAAGTCTATTCTATTCGCCAAATAATATTTGAGGACAGGTTCACAATCATCAGTAGTTGATCGTGCTAATTTCAAAATAATAGATTGAAGATAATAATTCATAACTTCTTGGTCTAACACTAAAACCTACAATTACACAAGCACATATCTGGAAGGCAATTACATATGACGCGAGGTGTAAAACGGTGCGGACCTTCTACTGCCCCTTTGCCATAAATTCGTTTTATAATGACATTGATGACGGCGTTGGAATGTACCTTTATTACAGAGCGTAATTCGAAATAGGTATAATGCAAATGCTCCTGGTTTCCCGAGTTATGCGGGTATTGAAGTAAATTCTTCATTTCTCAGTGAGACCAAAATCTGGAAGTATGATTGTCTGAGTGTTAAATCATTTTTGTTTTTAGAAGCTACCACCGAAAACGAACCTGGTAATCATGTTAACGATGGTCAAATCAATCTACACGATCAGGCAACATGAAATATTATGCACGTCTTCTTGTATAAATGTTCCAGAATCTCTTATTTTATTTATATCTTCGTTGAAATAATGCGATATACACTTATTTTCAATTTCATTGAAATATCCCTGTCATGGAAGCCTCTTTAAGCACGTAATGATTGTATTTCTTCCGTCCAATACAATTTTCCACTGGCAGTTGGTCTGTTCTTTGTATTTCTGTAGGTGTGATGGATCCAATCTGAGTAATTTGGTCCAATAGATAGTATGTATGTATATATCATTCCCATCATTCTTCATCGAGTGCTTACATTTTTCTAGACAAGCACCAGGAACAGATGCAAAAGAAATCGCCAGAATAACTCCCTTACCAACATTCACAAACTATCTACTAAAACAGAAAAGAAGTAGGTACAATTTTTTTGGCCTCCTGACAGACCACTGTAGGCTCAACAAACAACTGTGAAGGTCTGTCTAGAGTCAAGAGCTTCTAGATTTATAGAAGAAACTTCGTTATTACGAAAGCGCTGATCAGACATGATGAGTTTTTTTTATAATTGCCAGTTTAAACTAGCATTCATCCCTAATTACCAGTTTAAACTGGCATTTATCCCTAATTGCCAGTTTAAACTGGCAATTAGGGCTAATTGCCAGTTTGAACTGTCATTTATAGCTCATTGCCAGTTCAAACTGACACTTAGGGCTAATTGCCAGTTTGAACTGGCATTTAATTCTAATTGCCATGTTAAACTGACAATTAGTGCTAATTGCCAGTTCAAACTGGCAATTATAAAAAAAGCCATCATGTCCGTTCAGTGCTTCCGTACGTTATTATACCTAAAGACTGGGATATACAAAGAACCCTAAACGATTTCGGGGGAAAAACACAATTGATCTGAAAAGGTCGCAGTAAAGAGGCATGTTGCACGCAAGCCCTAATCTTATCTAATCTGATTTAATGCTGTAAAGACACTCCTGCCAGGAATCTTTGGCGAGCTGAGATAATCAAGGAATAGTCATATACACCAACATCGATCGATAAGAAAGCACTACTGTGATGCATAGTCACCTACAACCTAAATGAATTCGATATTCATGATAATCATTATTCCTACAAATTACAGGAAATGTCCACGGAAACGCAACAGCCGCTCTTTCCTCGTATCAATCACGAAATTGATAGTTGTCAGACTGATGTGTTCTAGTGCTCATTAAGATTAGGCAACAATGAATTTCATTCAAATTCACGTGAATTATCATAACTGTCGAAAAAAATGTCGAATGTGAAAATGTTCGTCGAAGAAACACGTGCTAACTGAACGTTTTACATAAGCGATTGGATAAAATTAACTTTACATACAATGGACTCGAACGACTGGTGGTAATTTGTGAAGCCGACACCATTGAATACAATAGCAATCGTCTGAAAATAGACGTACAGACGTACTATCAATTTGTTTTCCATAGTCAGGTTCCCAAAATGTAAACAGCCGGTAAACGTTCATTATCGTGTGGATATTTAAGAAGTCGTCAGGAAATATTATGACTAATGTTGTAGCTACACTGATCGGACATTCTGTTCTGGAGCGAGACAGTCATTGACGATTAACATAGAGTGTTGTATTTTAGAAGAATGTTTTGCCAAAAAAAAAACGCAACTAGGATGATAATAGATGTTATATAATGGTAGGAGAGTAGAACATTAGTCAAAAAGATTCGGAACACTTCGTGATGCTCTCTATCAAGGCTACTAGGCTTAGTCAGAAAGCTAAAGGTTAGTAGCGTGTGAAGGAATTGTTGGAATACTTCATAGAGGTCGTGGTGGAATATGACAAGAAGCTATAGGTACTCTAAATTTTATTAGAATCTAATCTTGACACCCTAGACCGCAAATACTGTCATTCAGATCGGCCCTGATATATACATATTTTTTTTCTGAATCCAGTGATTTATTCGGTATATTTTCATTTGATATATTTGTTATAGTTGGGATATTAAACATGGCAGTGAATGTCTTTGAATCAATTAATCAAACGCGATATGAAAAATTAAAGGAAATGACATTATTGCTTGCACGGACTGCTGCGAGACGATAATGTTATTCGCAATTCCTCTGGTAGAAGTCCTTGGGTTTTATTCTACACTAAGAAAAAAAGAAGCGATTTGCAAAATTAAACGAAATTCGAATTCATTACAATCCATTGGTTATCCTCCTGCAGATGAATTTTCGATAATTAATTTCTCTCTAAAATCGTAAATGATATACTAGGATATATATGACTCCAATTATCTTCATGTTCATGGTTAAGAAGCAAACTTGACACATTATCTGCAACGTGATTTCCCCACTAGATTCCAGGGAGGAAAATTTTCTCGCTGCATCATAGTTCGAAATTCAGAGAAGCGATTTTGATTGCTCTAAGCCTATCCGTGTATTCCCACCTATTCGTAGACTTTATTTATCTATATAATCCTTTATTTACAACACAAACACGAACGGCCGTCTGTGATAGGGATTAAATGAAAAGATTATCAAAAGTTGGTGTGCGTGTGTGGCACATATTATGCACACCCAGACGCACACCACTGCCATTACGTGTTACACAATCGCTTTACCTGGAAGAGATTAGTAATTGTAGAAAGATCGGCAGAGTTGTCAGATCTCGCCAGAAAAAAAGCGAAAATATATACTAAACCAACTACGTTTCGGATACACAATTATTTAATTGGAAAAATGTGAAATGAATGTGGAAAGTAGTCATATAATGACCCTAGCCAAGGTGGCAACAGCTCACTAAGAAGGTTCAATTCCGTAAACATTAATGAGAAATCTAACCCTTAGCAGGTCGAGTACAGATCGAAAACATTAACGTGTCTCAAACTCAATCAGAAGAAAGCCACTGACGTATGTTCACTGACAGAGCGAATGTCTTCAGAAGAACTTCATAAAGCCAGTCCTTGATTTCAAGAAATGATACATTTTTTTCTTATTGATGATGAACATCATCTCACGAGATGTTCGAAAACTATTATATATTTACAACGTTTGTGTTTGATACTTCAAAAATAAACGAATCGTATATCTGATTATAGAATTTGAGATGATTGACTTTCAATCAAGATTATCTTATCTTTATACTTCAACCTAGTACTGCATAAGTCCGTTGGTTCCACGAGAAAATGAAAACCAAATTTAATTTTATTGAATAAAGATTCAACGAATATATGATACACTGTCCTAATACTTCCATCTACTACAAAAATTTATTGTTGCATTCACGGTGCTGTTAAGATGCTTAAGGCTGATATGCCATCATCTGAGGTTAAACCCCATCAACGTTCCATGTTGAAGGGGTTATGAATGGATATTTACATCGTGATGAAAACGTCAGTTTATCAAATAAGTTTCTAAACAAACCCCACGTTTATTTGGTAGCATATCGGACAAGAATAATGTTAATAACTACATCATGTCACGACATTCTTATTTCATTCGTGAAGGATGTGAAATGTTTCATGCACTCCAAATTTCTAAAGGGAAGAGAAGAAAATTGTGATCTACAGATACTATACCAAATATAATGTTTCCGATTTATCTTCAAGTCGCAAATGACGTAATGGTGGATTTTTGAAGTCAACTGATTCAACAATTAGGAATCAATGATTAACAATTGAGGAAGCGGTTATAGACATAATTTGAGGAAATCAAACATAATTACTCATGTTCAGGTATTTGTATCATTTCATCAATATCCTCGGACATACTATATGTTCATTTTCCAGCTTTTTGTGAGATTTTCTCTCCTCGTTTTTGAAAAATAAAGTAGAAGTTATTAAAAAATATTTCAATATATTTGTATTAAGGACAGATTTTGCAATCAGTCCCAAAATGTCACTGCGCTTGAAATTAAATCTTCAGATACCTAAATCTGCTCCCGTTCTCAACACAATTAAAATACTTTTCTTCGTAAATTCATATTCATATTCTTCAAAACCGATTGCACATTGAAAAAAAAAACGTCCACCAAGATAAGTAGTAGTTTTTTTCTTACCAAATATATTTGTACTTCCAAATTTTTCAAAAACGAGGTGTCACTGACAAAGAGAGAATTTCTCTATTAGGTATCTGAAGGTTTAATTTCAAGCGCAGTGACATTTTGGGGCAGATCACAAAATCTGTCCTTACTACAAATATATTGAAATAATTTCCTATAACTTCTACTTTATTTTTTAGAAACGAGCATAACAAAATCCCACAAAAAGCTGAAAAATGAATGTACCTCCTCCTCGAAAAAGTGATAGACAGTATTTATACTTTTTTTGATTGTTCAATGGAATATTGTTAGGTATATGATATCGACATCTCGATCGACATCGACCACTTGTTGTTTGTTTTCACTTTTCTAATCTACTGGCAACACCGTCGTGTTCAGCCTTTTATCCATCACGTTCACGTTTTTGTACCTGTGTCGAGTTCTTTGTCTTCGCGTCTTGATAGAAACTCGAGAGAGCACAGGTAAATGAATACAGACCGACCGAGTGCGCCTTCTTATTGGATGATTCAGTTCACAGCACACCCACTACCCACGAGTATTCCATTCATAAAGCGAAACTGTGCCAATTTCGATGATCTTTCGGTCGAGGCGATGTAGTAAATTTAGTTTTTCAATGAAAACCAGCCAGACTTGGAAAACGATACGATAAAATCGCTATTTTAGTGTGATGAATTGCTTCGATTTGTTCATCTAATTCAAGCTACGAATCGTACATACTTAGAGAAATAATGTCTGACCAAATGACTGTGCAGCATTTTCATTCCCTGTTACCAAAGTCGTCCCAAAGCACTATGATCATTGCTCGTGAAATAATTCAAAGCACGTTTGTGTTCCGGCGAGCAAAAACTTAGTGCTTGATAATCCCCAAAAATCTGCACCCCTTAGCACTGCAATGCTCCGAAGCACTTTTCGAGATTACTAAGCCTTTAGATTATAAACCTTTTCATATGAATATGAATCTTGTCGAAATATGAAAACGTACTAATTAGTTAGTCTCGAACCCGCGGAAACTTAGTCACCCTAATCTCTTCATTATACTTTCACTTGGAAGGAGATATTTAGGATATGGCGAAACAATTGTCAATGTTTTGTTAATCAACTAGTAGATATCTAAAAAGTCTGCTTAGTGCTCAGCTCAGATTTGCCTGTTACCTATGAAAATGCAAATTTATTGAGTTTTGTCTCAACCAAACTGCGTGATGAACAATCCAGATCCAGAGTTCGACAGAAAAATGAGGTTCGAAATCTGAATTCACAACCATCCAAACACAAAACTTTGAAATATATTTACATAAGGAAATGAATAATTTTCCTCCTTATCTCCCTATTATTAGAATAATTGGATCAAAAGGCCGATATAAACAATTAGTGGATCAGTTCAGTAAAGAATCGACTGCAGTTTTAGAGCGAAAATACACTAGGGGAATCAATTTTAAAGATGTTATTAATGAAATATCGTAATCAAACAACTTCCTACGTTGTACCCGAGGTGGTACCAAGATTCGATATTCGAATTTTCTTCATGATGGTTCACTTTTTTCTATTCCAATGCATTTACCGCAGAATTTGGTTTTGGATTGAAAGATTCAACACTGCCGATACAACTGAAAGTTATTCGAGAGGCTCGAACTTGCAATAATCACGACTGAGATATAAACCTGGAAATACACCTAAGTAACAAAAAAAACACTATTGATTTCTTGTTCATCATTGGCATGTGTATTCTCGAATATTTCAGATTTTAACGATTATGAAAATCATGTTCTTTTTTGACATACATCAAACAATTTCTCGTCAAGCCTGTACGGTAGGATCAACCTGAGTTTTCAATTTTCGGCCTCAAGTCTATTTCTTATTCCTGCATAGTCTGAGTTGAGTGAATTTTTGATTCAATACTTATCCCAGAAGTAAAGGCTTCATTGTGTGCTAACATTATTTTTATGAACTCGACAGAAAATAACGTGTTTTTCGAAATAAATGACAAAACTCGGAATCAAAGTCTGATATTGGTCATGATCGATGATCTAATTGTTCGACATTATTAAGTCACGAATTGGACGAATCAAGTTCCGACCTTGCTAGTGACTTTCTCTCTAATCCATTGTATGATGAATAAAAACAGACAGATTTTGACTAGGAGTGATTCCAGGACTTCACTTCACAACTCTCCCTGCCAATCCTCCGAGATCAGCCCGACCGTTACATAAACAACGATGCTGCCACCAGAAGCTAGACATAAATGTTTTGTTAAACTGACCTACAGCACTGCTCTTCTGTGAAACATAGGTACCCAACAACTTCCCAGTAGCCTTTCGTCGAAGTGAGCAAACAAACGACTACCGACTCTAGTTTCTGATGGCGTGAACGAGACAGCCACAGGCGAGATTCTCAATTATTCAATCAGATGCAATTGTTAACAAAGTGTTATATCGCTGACCGCACTCTTGAAGTGAGATACAGTTAGCCTATCACCGTTTTTGTGTTTCCTTGTATTCACAAACCGGTTGTACAATCGACAAGATCAACTACCGCTCCCAGCGAACGAAATTAATATCGAAAAAGAAAGGAAAGTCAACCAGTCCGCTAAACGTTTCGCATACAGCCATCTAATGGTAGCAGGCGCAGTGTTATCATTGAGTTGGACGTTGGAAAACCCAGGAAAATACCTGCAGTTTTTCATGTTCGTTGCAGGAAATAATTCCCCAACCTTTACTTGATGGAGGGAATAGGACACAGTACAATAGCCATACCTAAACAGCATTGCGGTTATTGTTGATGATGTTGTAAATTGGATATCAGCAAAACATTGCTTGTAGTGGTTGGTCTTACAAAAGGTCCCAGTCTGTTCGAGTGTAAAAATGGTCAGATGTTTCTCATCGATAATGTTGTGTAATGCAATTAGGGATAATTTATGCACATTATACTTGTTTGTTCCTGAATCATCATCCTGAATCATATGATTAAGAATTATCTCAACTTTCACTCAACGTACCTTCGTTTTGAAATTACTCCCTCTAACTACAATTTGAATAGGATATATGATTCTATTGACTGATTATATTTTGTGAACTTTGAGGATTCTCATTTTCGGTTACAACCCTTTTTTTATTCAATTGATAAAAAGAAACGTCGAAACAGAAGATACAAAATTAGACTAATAAATCGACAGAGGAACACTCGTTCTCAATTGATCATTTCGTGAATCCGCACAGTTGTTCTGTCAGTTTTGTGTCAAAGATGATACGTCAGTATTTACAACAAGTGTTAAATATTTTTATAACCTAAGCCATTATAATGTCTTGAATCTTTAAGTGATAAATGTTGAATGTTCAAAGTTTTTATAAAGCCACCATAAACATCAATGATTGTTTATTCAAAATTCCCATTTCCAGATCCGGAGGCTCTTTGAGATTGACGTTTAGGAAATGGTTCCGTCCGTCGAGAGCACTGGTTAAAGCAAAGTGTTCTCGCTCACTCTCTCATAAAGGCAGAGCTTGTGACTCATACAAAAACTTGTTTATCATCTACCTTTCTTGTAATGCTCTTGCAGCCTCACGATTGTCGGTTCAAGTTAGATGCAGCGGCGACTCGTGATTGACAGGGTGATAACTTGGATAAAAATAAATATGACATTTTTGTACAACTGTCAGAAAAACTTGACATTTCTGCATCTCTATCTATGCGTAAATATTTACTTTTTTTCACTCCCGAAATAATTCACAAAATAAACAGGAATGGGTAATACTTTTTGAAGGATTTTAAAATTTCTAACAGAGTCAATTATCAATTGATTATTCATCATGAAACAATTTCATTTATTGGAAAGATAATAATTATCATCAATTGACTACCAATTATAGATAGTGAAGTTTGAACGATTATTTCCAACATAAATTCCCGAAGATGTTCCACGTTGCTGCTGATCAGAAACGTTAGATATTTATTGAAGAGTTGATTTCACAATTTTATCAGATATTTTGGTTTACTTGGAAGAACATGGGCAACTCAATATTTTGTCAGAAATCTCAATTCTGTTTTTCAAATTATCTTCTACATATGCTTAGGCTACGGATGCAGATTTTCATTCACTGTTTCACAAAAAATAACGTGTATAAAATTCGGGTTTTAATGGCACATTCGAGAAAATTTTCAACATTTTCATGTGCCATCAAAAAAACCCTCATTTCACTCACTTAATAGAAAAATAACTAATCTCGATCTTGGGACAGTATCAAATGTAGTGTCAATCATGAACATAATCGATGTCAGGAATATTTCCGAAACGTGGAAGATGATAAATCAAAGAAATTGAGAAGAGAATGAGAAGAGGTTCACGCTCTATAAGGGTGTTATTCTAGGGATCTAGGGTAAGCATGATGATCTCGGTACCTGTAAGAGATCTGAGGTATGCCAAATTAAGGCATCGTTCCGCCATTTTTTGCTCAACTGCTTTCGAGATCCTCATGCTCAGTAACGAATCTTCTGTTTATATATTTACACGGATACCCTTGGAACATTTTTTTTTCGACGACCTATCTGAAAAACGTTTCATTTGGCACTGCGAACTACCAAGAGGTTTTTCTCACCGTCTTCAGTGAAAACTGAAAAACAATGTAATAAATGAAGTGAAGTTATGTTTATTCTCCTTCTCTTCAAAACATGCAACAACCTTCTTCACTGATGCAAATTGGAAACTAATAATAACAATAATCAAAACGATAATCAAGCATGTCAGAGTTCAGTGGGAGAATTATTATTCTAATACTTCTACAGCAAGCCCAGTGCGTTTGAATATTGTTCGTTACTCTATAAAATTCGTGTCTTTATGTAACACATCTCTCTATTATGTTTTTTTTAACTGATTTGGCATTATGGGCAAGTAGTGCATAGCACACCTAATATTGGAAGTATGAAATTATGAGTCAAATCTCGTATTTATAGTCGCTCGTTCCAAAATATTTCAACGTCCCCTATATTTTGTTCTTCAGGTAGGTCGTCCGAAAAGTATAGTGTACAACTCGTGCGGAAACGGGTTATTTTATATTCTTGTAACAAAATGAAATATATCCTATATCTTCCGCATTAGTATCTGTAAGCTCTCATGTCCCTCATGAAGATCTCTACACAGCAATTTTGAATTCGTATTTATCGACTGAAACTGTTTATTGATTCAGATAGTCGATGTACTAGATCATACATTTTTATGAAAGTTTTGACTTAATGATATCAATGATGAAATGATACTATAACTGTATAATTGCACTCGACTATGACAAATTAAATTGCATAGTCATCATTAACCTTTAGTATTGAATTAAAAAAAAACATACCTCTTCCGATACGGAATCCGTGAGTTGCTTGTAATAGTTTTTTCTTGCCGAAATTACCATAACACGTTATCCAGTTTATAGCTGTTATTTATTTATGTCCAGTCATTAATATGAATATTATACAACAGTTTTCAGTACATGTTGAACTGGCCAATAATTGACATTGACACAGCAATGAAATTTCCTGAGGAATTTAGGAATACTTTATAATGGATTGATCAAATACATCTATATATTTGTTTAATTAGGAAATAAAAATAACTCTGAAGAAACAAGTTGACAGTTTTTAGTTCTGCTGGTAGAATCATCGTCTATCCGAAAATCTATACAATTCTAACTGTATTCATCGCACTGATGTTCTGAAGAATAATAATTCTTCCAGATTGCATTTAGACGAAGAACTCACATCGAAATGAAAAAAATTTAGGTAAATCAATTTTATACTCACTGATGTCTTTAGAAAACTGGGATTGGAACACTCACCTGCAAATGAACAGAATCAATCAGATATTTTCACGTAAATATAGATGAACAGTATGTCAAATTCACAAGTTTGCCAGTAGGAATATCTCAGGAATAAAAACAGATATCAAGGAACCCAAAGCTCGTTTCGAGGCAATTAATAGGTATTTCTACCTGTATCTATCGATCCCCATAATCTACATTAAATATGATTTAATATAGGAACATCCAATCGATGAAAACCCTGATAAAACTTGGACTACTTGTCTCCCTTTATAAATGGAAACTATTGGACAGGGTGATTACTTTTAAATTTTCACAACATATAAATGTTTTTACTAGGAACACCCTGTATTATTCATATCATTGGAAAGAGGACGGAGAGGATTACAATGGAATGGATTTTATATATTTTGAAGTGTATACTTGAGGTATGAAATACAACTGACGCTCTCGAACATTCAATCATCACTCTTCTGATTCTGATTCTGAATTCAATTGATGCTTTCTGGAATTAATTTGAGAGTTTCTGAAAAACAACTGGAGAAGGTGTAGAAGGTGTAGAAAGGCGTTATGTCTCATTCCTCTAGGCATTTCAGGATGATGGAAATTAAAATAACTACTGTGTTATACATTCCCACTCGTAGTTACTGTGGCTACTTCCTGAATACTTTTGAATATTCCAGATGAGAAATGAATGAAGATATACTACCTTATGGTGTCTAAACCACTATATACAGAGGTCCATCAATGCGGGACATGTCGCACGACAAGCAAATTCATATCACGATGTTCGAATCAATAACCTCGGAATCACAATTCCGAGGTGTACAAGAAAAATAATGAGGAAATGAATGCGTCTGTGTCTTGATCGTTTACAGTGGCGGAATCCAAAACAAAAAACATAAGCGAATCACATTCATAATGATTATATTTAATTTTCGGAAAGTCACTTTTATTATAACGTGGGGCCCAGGAGGAAGATGGTAGTTCATGAAATTAAATATCTGATGTTTGTGATATCATAATATTGGCTTGATCAATTCATTTTATAGATCAACCGGAATGTATACAAACTTTTGATAAACAAATTCAGAACCGTATATTAGAGATAGCAGCCAAAAGAGTTCTTCAGTTTTCAAAGTTTCGGGTACTTGAAATATCGATGACTTTCTGGCTGAAGTAAACCTTCAACACAATCATTTCGATAGCTTAAACTTGAATTAATTGAAAACTGCGATACCTTGTAACCTGAACAGAAACACCTTGTCATACCTGATACAATTAACTGATCAGTTATGAATTTTCGGGCATGTATAAATAGTTTGATATTATGAAATACAAATTTTCGAAAGTTGGTAAAACTATTGGTTGATCTAAAGAAGAATTTTGTCATGAGAATATGTTCAAAATAACTTTTATTTTGTCACGTCAATTTGGTTAATAGATTCTATGAGCTGATAAATTAACAGGGTTATTGAATACCGAGTTGAAAACCTTCTTTTATCTTTCGATTACACCAAAAAAACCTATATTCGTGGAGGTATTTGATTTTTTGGAGTTTGGAGGTCGAAAGCATCAGGAAAGACTTAATCAATCAGAAACTTCCACAACTTTGTCAAGCCTGGCAATGTATAGGAGTGACCAGCCTGGGCTCGTCTAATCTGTCTATCTGATATCGCTCGTGGTGAAATAAACTTTGAACAACGACCTTGGAAATATTCATAAAAAAGGAGAATTTTGTCTATTTTTTACGATGACCTCTCCAGAAGTCGATCAATCTGCCGACTGGGCGAACAGCTCTCTTAAGAATAGAATCTAAGAGCTTGAGTTTCAATTGCATTCCCATTTCAAAATTTTAATAATAGTATCGATCTGTCTCCGTTTAGCACCTCTAGCTTCATTGGATGTTATAGGTGTTCTATAGGATGTTACATCCAACAATCGTTGATGTAGTGGTGCATATACAGGGTGGCCCAATGAAAACGAAACAAGGTATGCATTTTACTGAGAGATCAAGGAACTGACATTAAAATAAATAATCTTTATGTAATTTTGGATAGGACAGGATTTGGAAGAAAAACACATAAGGCACTTCTTAGATGAACATCGTTCTAACTACAAAATGAGAAATAGTGATGAAAGGGAAAAAAGCGTTACTTTCCATCACTAGCCGATTATTCTCATGAACGTGTTTTCTCGAGAACTACTGCATTGAATTTCAAAAACAAGGAGGCGTTGGTAAAAGATTTCGATTACCTTCAAAATGATGTATCACTTGACCCCTTATCCCATTTGAGATTTAAGAGTTGGAGATCACCCTGAGAGGGGTTTGAAGTGAACAAGTTGAAAACATGCGCAAAATATTTCCCCCTCGAAATAAAAATCGGTTCGAGCGTTTTTTTTTCTGAGAACGATAACTATGTCAAATCGGCCTTGTTTCGTTTTCATTGGGCCACCCAGTATGAACATGTACTGTTCGTAGAGCGCCATCCTATCTAAAAATTTCCAGACACACAGTGATATTCATTGCTATCAAACAAGAAATGCTAATAATGTATTTCGATTGGGAATTTCAGCCAAATATAGCTTCGATATAAAACTTTTTATTCCATGAAATAGCAGAGGAAACCAAGAACCTCACACTTCATAGTTTCAAAAAAATTGCCAAGAAAGTACTATCCTCAAACACTATTTATAATTTACCAGATTTCTTCAATTGACCTAACTCTATTTTCCACACATAAAGTTATACTTATTTAGTGTGCAAATGCATATGGGACACTTCACTTAGTCCTATTTGTGATTCATTCATTTCATTATTGAACACGATTGTATTTTATATATATATTTTCATACATATGTGATTGCGTGTACGTACATATTTACATCGTTACTGCCTCTGACATGTTCCTTCCTGATGACCTGTGTAAAGATTCGCCATAATCAGCTACACCAATAAATCTACTCTACTCTACTTCCACAAGTACTAGTACTCAGTCCATTCATAGAAACCCAGCCCTACCCTTACTCGATGTTCAATCTAATAAATCTCTGCATGAATTTGCTTCAGTATCCTGATGTGATCCGTTTGTTCCTGACAGCTTGAGACTAATAAAATGAACGCCAAGTCATCGAGTGAGATTATGGTCCCGAGTCGATTTGGGCACGTTTCGCCTAACAATAGAACGAAGGGCTAGTGAGCCGTAGTAGGCGACGACGAGCATGAAATGGTGGGTTTCCTATACAATCGACCATTCGATCGTTGAAAAAAATGAAGATCATCGCGAGAGCGTAGGTCGGAGCTGTCTGTCAGTTTCAATAATGGGGAGTTAATGACACGATAAATACAGTAAAGGAATAGCGTATCGTTATGATGACTTTCTGAAGGGTGTCGGAATATTGCGTGTCAACTTTCCCGTCATAACAGTAAATAATTGTGCCAGGAAGCTGATGTAACACAACGATTACTGATTACTGTTTGAGGGCGAATGTAGGTCTTATTATTATTGAAACAAAATCGCTATGATTCATACAAAATGAGTACCACAAACAAAATCTTCTTTGAAAGTAAGCTTTATGAGAGATTTTTTCGGAGATGACTTCTTTTACAAAAAAATACAATGGAAGGGAGTTTTTGGGGGGAAAGATTATCATGTTTCGAATGAATTCGTGTGAAGATTTCGATTCCGCCTACGGTGCTAAGCGAGGTGTTGAGGTTAGGCATTATTTCCATATTTTTGAAAGTCTTACGAACAATTACAAAGCAGCGTTGACAGTCAGGAATTTTCAAACTATCAGCTATTGTTCGTTTTGTTAAACATCGGCCAGTGATGATAAAAATATAAGTGTTGAAAAGATCATGAGGGATAATTACCCCCTTACCTTTAAAC
This sequence comes from Gastrophysa polygoni, assembly GCA_963576655.1. NCBI lineage: Eukaryota > Metazoa > Arthropoda > Insecta > Coleoptera > Chrysomelidae > Gastrophysa > Gastrophysa polygoni. Next base: position 19,690,496 of record OY755089.1, read on the forward strand.
CGACCTTATTACTGTTCCTCTTGTAGTAAGTTCGATATGAACAAATAATGATTTTGTATTACGGTGAGATAAGTTAAGATAAGTTTGTTCATTTATCTAACAATCAAAACTTAAATCAATTAGTCATTTGATCAATTTTACAGCACCCACTAATTGAGAGCCAGACAAGTCAGTTTTCAAATAAAATGATAAAACATATTTAAAATTACAATATTAATATTGTTAGTAAAGAAGTCTCGCTCGAAGTCTGATATAATTTGTTCGAACACAGACATATCGTAGGTTATATTATACAGAAATAATTGATAATAGATTGGTTAGCGAAACCCTGTTAATATTATAATGACTGTGATTGCCATAACAAAAAATATACTAGAATATGACTCAATTTCAAGATCAATCTGATGCAATTAGAGCAGAACTGATGTGATATCGTGTTTTCGTTTTTGAATAAGTACTTTTTACCATCGCATTCCGAAGCGGAATATGATCTAGATAACTGGATGTACAGGGTTTTCCCGTATATTTTTGCACCCCCATTACATGAGTTATTTCGAAAGTTATCGAAGAATAATGAGTATAATTTTTATATTTTTTACTGAGTCATCAGAATTCCTTCAAAAATTTCAAATTATTTCGACAAATGTCATAATTTGACACCCTATCTCACATCTAACAAGAGCTGATTTTTCCGGTTTCGAAAATATATACATATGTTCCATTTCATCCATCAGTTTTCGAAATATAAGCATTCAAATATCTTAAGGAATGTGATTTAATGTGCACTAAAACATAGTTAGCCATGCTAAAGATCCAAAAGTGATTTACAGGACCTGGCGCCATTTCTGAAAATTGAGTAGATGTTAATAAATAATGAATGTTTCAAATGTATATTGAATGTAAGTTTCGCTATTTTTTTTTTGATAACATTAAAAAAAACGCCGGTGGGAAGGGTGCAAAAATATAGGTAAAACCCTGTATATTGTGGCAATTGATTATTGCAGTGTGAAAATGTTGATATACGGAATAATCTCAATAATAATAATAATAATAATAATAATAGCCTTAGTAGCCGATGCCGAAACAAAAAATAATAATAATTACAATAATAATAATAATAATAATAATAATAATAGGATAATCTTAAGATCGGAAGAGCCTGCTGATCATTTCGGTGTCGATAAATCTGTTCACATATACAGTAGCAATATTCAACATTCTTTGTGCACAGCAGAACTATAATACCATGAAAAATTCAAATCTCAGTTAGTCGTCAAAGTTGTAATGTTGTGAATATATACCGAAATGATGTTTTCTGTAAGTCATCCATGGAAATGATGAAGAATATTTCAGAGTTTTGATAAATGCCTCCATGTGGTATTTAAAACAAACCCTTCCAATACCTTTGAAACCATTTCTTACATCTCCGTTAGTACCTCCTTGTAAAATAGAATTACAGTCAAAGTAGTTAGATGTCTTTGATTCTTTCATTCAAGTATCATTCTAGAAAATAACGAAAGAAAAAAATGATGGAATAATGAGTGCTATTCTAACTCTTGTCTTATGATTTCACCACTGTTGATGCCATACCCAGTGATATTTGATCTCCTCCCCATTCAACAGGCCGGTAAGGCCGAAGAATTTGCGTACCTTTTCCTCTATACATATGACAGGAGGCTTATAAAAACCGCTTCAATCGTATACGCAGAAATAAAACCACTGCGCGACACATCTACATGAAAATAAAATCTCGAATGAAAAGCCATTTCATTTCGAGGGCTTTGAAGTCTCTCTTTGGAATGCTACAAAGCTCCACCGAATAAAATTCCACTTTTATCTTTCTTTTATTTTCACCAAAGACAAAAAGGGCCATATAGAGGGAATGATTTCTATGGGTTTCGTGAATGGACAGACATTATGGGGGGGGGGGGGAGGATATATGAATTTCGAATACCACTAGACCTAACAGGTGCTTCTTATTATGAATACTGAGAAAACTGCTTCATTAGTTATATAATATCACAAGGGGCAGCTATCCAATTAGATAGCTTTAGTTGAAATGCTCCGAAGTGGGATGGTCGCTCAAGCGTAGGTGCTAATTTGTAGTAAATTGTAGTATAAATAATTCTATACAAATTGCGTTTTATACGTGGGAAGTAACTATATCTCCGTCGAGAATAGATCAGAGCCTTCAATTGAGAACATACTAATTAGGTATAAAAAGGGTAATTATCATATTATGAAAAATAGGCCTCATGGAAAATTATTATTGGTATTGATATAATTTTGATTTTATGGCAACAAAACTCCATTGTTCACCATCCCACCCTGATATTCTCCACTTATTCGTACGTCATGTGGGAAGCAACAATTACTTGCTTTCCAAATAAATATTCTGAATTATTATTAGTATCAGATTATGCAGAAATACCTAGACAAAATTGGGACTAACTAAAATGTTAGAATGTACCTACAAATTCCATTCGATTTCAATATCAGTGATTATTGAAGAGGATAAGAGAGCTATTTTTTGAAAAATTTGTTTTCTTCTTTTCACGATTTTTTATTCTTAATACCTTGACAAGTGGTTTTTCTTCGATAATTGTGAGAGAACTTTATTTCATGAATAAAAAAAAAACTTCTGCATGAACCGAGGCTATTGCTTTGTTGTATGAGAAATTCTATGACTATCGTTTTCACTCAGTCACATGATTTTTCTTGTTTTAATAACGATTTTCATAGCTTGCATTATTATTTAAAGGTCCATAGGGCATACCGTTTCGTCATATTAAATATACCAATCAGTAATATAAATACAGGTTGTTTGGGACATACTCCGAGAGGTGGTAGAGCACCTCATAAACATTGAAAAGGTACAGGTGTTGAAGGAAAATTATTGATTTTCACTCGATATGGTAATTTCGATTACATTTTTGATTTTTAGCAAGCAAACAAAAAACAATCAGATGACTGTTTGAAATGTCATTTGATGGGCTGACATCGACAAAAGTATGTAAACTTATACAGAAAAATTATTTGAACAAAAAAACATGTATTGAATAGGTTTTAACATTGGAGCAAATGATCGATTTCAACGTTAGCTTGTCTATGTCGCTGTACAGAGTATGAACTATTGTGGATAGAATTTAAGAAAAAAAAGGCACACAGACCTGTACTGATTGTTCGCTGAATTGAAATTCACAAAATCCCTATAACTCCGACAATGGTGATTTGCAATGCTCAATGATTTCATAGAATATGGCAAATAGGTTATCATGTAAATCTGAAAATTGATATACCTCATAAATTCAGAATACCCGGTATCTTGGAACTTTGTTTATAGGAACATTTTTTTTGATCATATCTTATCCCTTCATCCCAGTGTGTCCCACATAAAGACACATCCTATTGCTGATTTATAGTATTATTCGTTCCAACTTTGAGAAACTTTCATCACTGTCACTGCTTTCAGTGTAACTAGAAATGGTAATTTCGCAATCATCGTGACTCGATCCATATTTTTTGGGTCTTCGTATTTTAACCTAAGGAACCCAAATTTCACAATGCAAAATGGTGGAAACCTCTATTTTTCTCTAATGCTCCAGAAAAAAGTGTGGAAATTCCCTTTTTTTTCTTGGACCCGTTTTGGGTAGACATCACACATTATATACATATACATTCGAAGAATCAAAAGAAGGAAAAACATGCTCTAAGAAGTTGAATTCATCTTGCTGAAGCTTGCAGCATCCTTGATGATCTTCAATATGGAAGACACTATCAAATGAAAATCAGACAGATTTTTATTTGACAGCGTCTTTCATAAGAAAAAAGGTGGATCCATTTTCCTTCAAGATGTTAAAAAACCTGGATTCAACAGTTAGTATCTGAAACATTTTTCGAAAAAATATATGGATGGAATGATGATGAATGCAAAATTACCCTTGAAATTTTCAATTCATTAGGTATGTATATACTCCGTCGAGATGCTTTATTCAATTTATTGCGGAAGGTAATATATTATCCTATTCCACATTATTTCGTAGGCAGTTCCTGGCATCCGGTACTGCATTTCCAAAAACAGTCCAGCAGCCCATCCAGAAACCTGGAAGTCACAGTAGGCGCAACCCTACGAGACCCTTCTCGAGATACGTACATCGAGCTGTAGTCTCCGCTGGACTTGCAGGCGCTCCTTTTCAAATTGGAGAACGAAGCGGTCTTCAAACTTCCCCAGCTGACATTGACGTGCAGCGAAGACGACTTCGATTTCGCCGAACCTGATTTGGAGGATCGTTCGGCACTGGGTTTTCTTGGAATCAGTTCACCCGTTGGGAGATTCGGAATGTCGAATATGGGGCTGAAGCATTTGTGGTGTTTCAATTGGGACGAGAACGAACTGTCAATTTTACTCATTACGTTGACGTCAATGAATCGATGACGTTTCACTTCTTGGTCCGATTTTTGTAGACCAAATGATTCTGGATAGATATCGAGAAAATAGCGCTCCATAACATAAGCTAGAGGGATGTTGGATTATTGTCATATAGTCAACTGGCCTGCATTACTCCAAAGTGATGAAGATAAATTTAGACTGAATCAGACTCGCAGTAGTTTGGATTAATATCATCAGCAAAATTTGGAAAAATCGATGGGAACTGGCAGAGAAAAAAAGGATCATATCTGATTGGAAAAATGAGTTCCAGTATTTCACATAACTAAAGAACTTTTCGATAGGGTCCAATTCTTAGAGGTATTGCAGCTAACCAATTCTCTTCTCTTTCGCAATTTTTCATCTTTAGGATAAATTTGGAAATACAAATATATTTAATAAGAATAAAACCTCTACTTACTACTACTTCTCTTCGTAAAATGTTTTCGATTTTGACACTGAAAAGTGTCACTTTTCAGTGTCAAAATCGAAAAATATTTCAATTGTGTTGAGAACGGGAGCAGATTCGTTCCCGAAACGTCCACCAAGATGAGTAGAGGTTTTATTTTTATTAAATATATTTGTATTTCCAAATTTTTTTCAAAAACAAAGTGTCACTGACCAATAGAGAATTTCTCTTTTAGGTACCTAAAGGTTCAATTTCAAGCGCAGTGACATTTTGGGACAGATCCTAAATCTGTCCTTAATACAAATATATTGCAATAATTTTTAATAACTTCTACTCTATTTGTTAGAAACGAGGAGAGAAAATCCCATTAAAAGCTGAAAAATGAATGTACCACCTCCTGTAGAGGGATGTCGGGTTATTGTCATATTGTCAAGAGGCCTGCATTACTCCAAAGTGATGAAGATAAATTTAGACTGAATTAGACTCGCAGTAGTTTTGGACTGATATCATCAGCAAAATTTGGAAAAATTGATGGAAACTGGCAGAGAAAGAAGGATCATATCTGATTGAGTTCCAGTATTTCACATAACTAAAGAACTTTTCGATAGGGTCCAATTCTTAGAGGTATTGCAGCTAACCAATTCTCTTCTCTTTTCATTTTTATTTTATTTTTCATCTTTAGGAAATTTAGAAATTTGGAAAATTCGGTTCCAATAACCTATTAACCTAAATATTTCACATGTATTGTCGATTCAAGTTGCTGCTCACTATTTCAACAAGAAATAAAGCAGTAGTAGAGATTTATAGCGAAGTATATCATTGATTTCGCTGAGAGAATGGCTTTCATTATCATGGAAAATATTTCAAACGTTATTCGAAGTATGTTGCGGATATTTCCATCATTAGAACCATTATTATCATCAAAGTTAGGACCAGAAATCAAAATCTGTTTCCAGACGACTCGTTGAAGTTCTGCAAATAAGTATAAATAGGTATGTTGACCTGGCAATTTGGAATTACATTGAGGGGAATTTAGAGCGGCAAGTTTTAGAACAGTTTTGTAGCTAGAATGAATAGGTACCTATACATCGTCAACCTAATTCTGTTGAATGTTGAGTTGTGACACTAGTCGCAAATGAGCGATATCATTTTTACGTTAAGACATTTCTCGATACTCAATAGACATACCTAAGAAGTATAAGGACCTGGCGTATAGATTCCTTTCCGACAGATGGCACTTCAACATTTCTGTCGATTTTGGCCGACATTCAGGACTGCAACTCGACTCATTCACAAATCAACAAAAAAAAAAAAACGTAACGAAACCAGAAAAACTTTTTAACACGTCGAACACGATCCAAAGAAAGGTGATTGAACAATAAACACTATATCTGACGTTATTCAGATGATGTAAACCTTTCCATTGTCGTCCATTTCACGTCGAAGCTTTGTTTACGAAAAACGCAAACACTTTTTCGATTATACGTAGAAATCCTCATTTATTTTTTCTCGATCGATGCATTTTCTCAGGCTTCCTTATTTTACCCGGTAATTGATGATTGATAGTTAATTGTAAAAGTTGTCGCGATTCACAGCGTCAATAAATCATGCGGTCAGCATTCTTGCAAAATGGACATTTCAAGTAATTTAATGAGAACCATTCTTTCGCAACATGCCGAGATCAGGTAGAAAAAAATATATCTTCATAAGTTCGCAGGATACGTGAATTTCAGGAATGTATGGAATGATGACAGTCGATCCGATCGACATAGGCGGAAAAATTCAAACAAAATTCACTATTTTTCAATTGTCTGAGAACGCATAATTCAAGGGAATCCACGTTTTTCGTACTATAATTTCAATATTCTCTGGTTTTCCGGGATCCAAACTGAATTTGAAAATGCAGCTATTTGAAAAATGATCATGATATATTATTCCAAAAAATTGGTTGAAGTAAGTTTCAAGGCTTTCCTAAAGTTTTCAAATTTCAGAATTCTCGAGAACCAGCAGCTATGTGGGTTCACTAGAATAATAGCTGTTCTCTCTTCGAGGTTCTTTTTATATCATATATCAAGCAAAAATTTCAACGAGGGCCTAGTCCTATCAGAATAAATTACAAAATAAAAGTACAGTTACAAAGTGAACATCCACATTCGAACAAACTCTCCCTTGGTTTTTTCCAAATGGCCATGAACATTTGTACCATTTGGAAAATGTTTTTAGGTATACGACTTAAATCGATCAAATCTTGCTAATATATACTCAACTTTCAACTTCGTAATTTCGAATACGAGACTATATTTTCATACAATTTCGAGAGAATTTCCATGCTGAGGATATAATGAAATAATGACACTGAGAAGAAGCAGGGTCGAAATTGAAGTATGACAGAGACAATTAACAGCATCTGTGACGTCATCATCTACTATGAAAGTGGGCATGTCCTTAAAATTTAATGGTTTTCAAATGGCGTTTGTTGGAATATCACAGGAAAACTTGTCATGAAAATTAAACATACAATGTCATTTCATTGCTATTTTTCAATTATATTATTACATTATATAATTATATATTATATTATATACGCCTTTGTGATATTGCCTATTGGACATAACGGAACCATATTTAATTCAATGAAACAAACGATTGCAGTGGATCTTATGAAACTCCAAATCATCGTAATGATTGAAAAATTTCAAGTGTTCGAAGCGTGAACTGGGTACCTATTCCATTATTTTGCTCGAGGATTTTGACACGATGTAATTAATAACGAAAGTTTCTAGGAAGTTTGCGCAAAAATGAAATATTAATTATTGTTCTTCAGTACACGAAACAGAACAGACAATATACGTAAGAAAATATACAGGACGTACAATTGGGTTTAATAAAATAAAACTCGATTTGCTATTGTTTTCTTCCAAAAGTTTGAACATCGGTATTTATTCCAGCACGCAACAATTATTATATCAAACGATGTTATCTAATACCGGAATGGATTACTTTTTCTTTGTGTTTCCCGCACTGATTTACTTCGTTTCATAAGCACTCCCAATGGTACACAAATTTCAAGAATTTTGCCAGGGGATGAAAGAAATGGAAACGGCAGGAATAATACTTCAGTGAATCTAATAAAAAATAAAGGTGGGACCTAATCAAAATTTATTTCCATTCAACAGCTCATTTTGCGAAATTATTGTGATGCAGAAAATCATAATATCCATGCATATAATGGGCATGCTGCATGCTCGACTTGAAAATGCTTGAGCTGAGAAATATAATTTAAATTGATCATTTTTATTGTCAACCATAAAATAATGATGATTATGCAATGTGAATTAGACTCGATACTTTTGACAAGCGATGATTTATGAACAAAAACAATTACAAACAAAAGAACTTCGTACGTGAAATATCATCGGAAGCTAGTTAAAGGTAATGATGTCACAAAATAAAACCTACATGTATACAGTTTTTCCAAGCGTACTTAAATCTATATTCAACTGAATGTGAACAAGGGAATACTTTCCAAAAATATGTATTTCCATATTGGACAACTCTAGACGATATTCACCGTACCGAGAACGTCAACTGTCAGTAGTTGTTATCATTTATGCATGATTTCACAAGCGAATATCTATTACGGAAACGATTAGTTATAGTATAATTATTATTACTTTGAAATCAACATAATTGAAATTGTAACTTTTATGATCTTGTTACTCTGCTATTAATAATAACCAACCAAGAAACCAGTCTCCTCAACAGTTCGATACTCAAAAGGCGATGTTTATCAGCACAAAACGATCACCCAGCCGTCGATCCTCGTTATCTGGAACGAGCATTCTGGATTCCTAGGAAATACTTGTCCCTTTTTTAATTGAACATTTACTTCGCTTTGATAATGCCGAATACATTATTGACCTTTTCCATATATGCAAACGCCGACAGGTGTGTATCAGGGTATTTTGGACCTACTATACCATAAACTAGACTTCAATTTATGACCCACAAAATGTTTTCTCATTAATTGTTTCGAGAGTTTTTGGCATATTTTCTGGAACTAACGTGACAAGATACTGAACAAGGGCTACCGAATATTCCATTGTTCTTTTAGTGATTACTGATTGGATAATAGGAAAGCGGATATTTCATTGTCGTAAGAACATTTATATTGACAAAGATCAGTTTTAAAGCTAAAAGAAATATCAATCACACAGATAAATATCATCAGAATCAGGTATAATACAAACTTTCACAACTGTAGACTTTGGAATAGGAAATCTGAGATTGCTCTCGGAGGATGAATGGTAAAGGTATGCAGAGTTGAGCTCTCTCGAAATGTTACTTTTTGTATAATGTATTCAGGATTATAAGTATTTAATTTAGCTACAGTGGAACTAGAACTTGGAAATTATTGAAAAAGCCATCTATGCTTGACTCCCTTGGATAAAATCGACAAGCGAATATCGAACAGTTGAATATGAGAATCGATGTGTAGGTGAAACAAAGTGCAATATCGAAGTGTAGAATATAACATGTTGAATACTCTATCAGAATCTACCAAGAATCCACGAAATATTCATGAGAATGTCCAAAAAATACCAAAATATTATTCGAATGGAAGAAAGAAAGAAAACTAAAATGAAAATACATATTGAGAACGTAAAATAAGGCAAATAAAGTGGAATTTCCTTAGTTGACACCGGAAACTGCTGGGAAGTTACTTCACTCTTTTGATAAGAATCTGAGAGCTTCAATGTATGTATGGAAGCTGAATGTGAATAGTGCTTCAGGACAGGTAATTCTCGCAATGGAACAGTATTGTTATTATCGTATGATATTATCGTAGTGGGCATTGTGTGATCTGCCTTCCTGGTGAAGATACAAGCTTGAGTTTTTGTTGCAAGGAGCCCTACTAGATTTTCAGATCACCATTTCAAAATTATTGCCGGATCACCATTTATGATCTGTCCTTTCTCGACCTGTCTCTAGGGGCTCTAACAGATATGGAGCAAGAACCAGTTGGTGCCAATACAAACTCTCGTGGAACACTAACTAAAATGACTTCAAGTAATGAGAGTTTGTTGAGAACGTAACGAAAGAGTTACTATTCGGAGACTGTGGTTGAATACTTAGATATTTTTTTGTAGAGCACGCCTAATAGGACGTCCACCGTGGATCACTCTGCACAGAGGGTTGTGAGTAAAACAAAGTTCAATCATTCGTGAACCGGAATTAATTTTCCCTCGTATACACAACGCAGCGAACAGTGAACGATGCACAATGAGAAGAAGAATCGATTCGACAGTCAACAGATGAAATGAAGCATGCTCAGTGTATTATCAAGCTCGTGAAATAGCTGTTGTTAAAAACCGGCACATAGTTTGGGGGGAAATTCTCGAGCTGAGAATTCCTGTGACTACTTGCAGACGTAGCCGTACTAACATCTTTTTCCATTTCCACGGTTTGCCAGTTCCATTGGGAATCGTTAAATGAAATTGGCTACTTGTTGCTCTGGCATCAACTCCGTCTTGCTCTGTCATATTTTTCAGGGTGCACTTTGGGGGAGTCTGCTCTGGAGTTTTATTCACTTCTATAGCAGCTTTCTTTGATTCGGCATTTCGAAAGGACACGGTCGCTCGATTCATGAAAGAGCCCAAATTGAAAGGAAATATTAACTTGACTTTGAAATGAAGGCTTCATAGGACAAAAGAATCAAAAACATCATTGAAAAATAAACACTGAAAATAATTATTCTGACGCAATTCTAAATCATACTCTCATAACTAACTGACTATATGCGTAAACCTCAGCATAAACTGAAGATTCTATATATCAAAGCGTGTATTGAACAAATGTGCCTTCAAAAAATGGTAATATACATGGTGATGTGGAACCAAGTGAGTTTTTACATTGAGAACAAAGGATTTTCGTCGGTATATATTACAATGTATCGAATATTGTTTTCTAATGTGGTTACTTTTGTTTCATAGACTCCAGATCTGAACGAAATCATGTTTTCAACCAACTCGAATGGATTGGTGATGAATGGAATCAAACCTCAAATAATGTTTGATTTTCCCATAAAAACGGGCACATACGTGTACGCAGCCAGTACAAATTTCACCAAACAATCTAATCTACAAGTTAATGAAAGACTGTTCTGTAGTATGGATAGTCGCAGTCATAGCCCATGTTCATCTTTGTATGATCTACCTACATAATAGCAAAAAATAAAATAATTTTAATAATTGCCAGTTTGAACTTGCAATTATGGCTAATTGAGAGTTGAAACTGAAAAACCAGGTATAATTGCCAGTTTAAACTGTTTCGTACATTCCAAATGAGAATACATCTTGTAGAGCACAAACCGACAAAAACAAACTTTATGTTGTCAAAGTAGCCCTTACATCAGTAGAATTACATTAATTTTTTATCAAACTCCGATACGGGGGGGGGGGGATACTTTGACAATGATCAAATCGCCAATTAGAGGTCTTATGGTCAAAATATCAATTTTTCCAAGCAATAATATATTTTATCATATTTATGAACAATTCAAAAACTACATCATAGAACTTCCAGCGCCCTGTTAAAGTTTACGGTATCCTCCAAGTACTTGAAATATCTATCTGAATGCAATTCAAAATATTTCCTCTACTGGGAGAGACGCTCTTTCACACCATAGCCTTGTCATCTCCATTATTCAGAATTAGGTCTGAATGTAAAGAAGAATAATGAGGATTTCACTGCTTCATTGTCCCTCGTTTCATTGTAAAAATAGTTGAACGGGCTGAAACTGAAACTTCATCTCCGATATCCATAAGCACTTCTGAATTTTTTACGGACAAAGAGTGGATCTTCACGACCTCGTCAAGAAATTATGGAACGGTCTCAGCTGAACTTGCGAGCAATAAAATCTCTAACAGAATTATACATTATAAAAGTTGGCCTCGCTGCTTCCGAAAGATGAGAGCGCGCGTGAAACTTTTCTAATTACTTCCAGGAAAAATAAATTTATGTTGTGCGTTTTTTGACATAGACAGATCCTTCGGGAGCAACAGGAATATCGATTTGGCGGAAAAATTTATTCATGTTGAGCATTTTCGGCACACATACATTTTTCCGAATTGGTATTACTTTCAGGAACATCGATCTCGCAAGCTGAAGTTCATCAGTTTGATGTCAAACAATAATCCTCATAATTCATTTTTCACTTTCAAATTTGTCCTTGCTACAAATATATTGAAATAATTATACTTTCTATTTTATTGTTTAGAAACAAGGCGAGAGGATCCAACTTGAAAAACTGAAGAATAATTGTACCACCTCCTCGACTAACTTACAGACAGTAATCCTCGTGATAATCATTTTTTGATACGATTAAGACTGCCCACAAAGTTAACCCCTCCCCAAGTTTCAAACGAATGAGGACTATGAGTTATCGATATTATTATTAATATCGATAATCACGAGAATGAGCATTTCGAAGATTTTTCATCCCTGAAAGTATATTCTATTGTTATTGTTAATCATCTCCTCAGTTGCCGAAACAACCATCAGCAGCCCCGAAGAGCTTGTGCGTGTGAAGGAGACGGGGATCTACAGTTCATACAAGTGCAATCCAAACCACTGTGGCATTAGTGATAGTTCCATGTAGAACTTTATGATATACATTGTACAGGGCATAAATAAACCCAAATCCAACGGCCAGCCAGGAATCGAACCCACGACCTCATGATTACTATGGTGTCGCTTGACCATCTCGACCACTTGGCCGCCTGGTACATATTTCGAGAAATTCGATATTGAAAATTGCAGCAACATGATCTTCATTCATACATTACATTCAGTTGAATATTTGATTGAGTCTGCAGAGTTATACCGGTAATTTCGTGAACGGTCTTTCCATAATGAATTATATGTGTTCAAAAAACCAAAAATCGACGATTCTCATCATTTTCTCGATGAAACAATATTCTGTTCGCTTTGAATGGGATGCCTCATTTGATTTCGGAGAAGAAGAAAGATAACAAATGTGCACAGTTTTCCACCACAAGTTATGCTCTCAATTCCTGCTAATTCCGATTTCGAATTGCTGTTTAGACTCGAACACGACGTACTGGAGTCATGTAATCCGTACTATATGTGGTAATAACCACATTCTGAACACGATTCTTGATTCGTTAATGATTCCTACGAACGAAGGCCGAGCGGCCACTATCAACTATAACGTACAATAACATTACCTATATAGCGAGCATTCTTGATAGGACAAGCATGAACGGTCATCTGGACTGAAAAATGGCGCGAAACTAATTCTGCAAATTATTCTACCCACGACCAACAACGGAACTGAAACCTGTGGCAGAGAACTTATAACAATGTGAATCAATTTGACCGACCAGATAATACATATTTTTCTTTCAGAAGTATATCTGATATTAATGCCCCAAATCTCTGATCTCCTTTTTGATGCTTGATATTGAGCAGAGCAAAAGTGAGATAAAATACTGCACGGAAAAAAAAATTCGGTGATTCAAGCAATATTTACTTCGATCAACCAAATAAAAGTGTCATATATGCACGACAAAATATAATATTGAAACGAGTAACATCCAATCTTGTTTCAAGAGCAAATTCGAAGTTTCAGACAACTAAATATTCTTTGGATGAACACTATATCATATCCAACTAACCATATTATGTTTTATTCAAACGCAGATATTGATTCGATCCAATTGATTATTTTGTTTATCAAAATGTGGAGAATGTTTGAATCGACCAAATTTTATGTCAAATCAACAACATTTATCTATCAATTTGATGCAATAAGTCATCTATCCAAGTGATTATTTCGTTGATCAGAATGTGAAAATTGTTTGAATCAACCAAATTCATGATCATATCAAGACACACTTTCGAATCAGTGAAGTGAATATTTTGTTGAATCAACTCTGGTGAACGGTTTGATGGAATCTGCTCATCATCGAATTGACAAAATGTATCATTCGATCTGAGTATTAATCCGATTCAAAGTAATTACCTCTCTTGATCAACTGAACATAAGAATCCATCGAACAAACTGAAACTGTCATCAAGGTAAGTTATCATTCCGCTTGTTTATGGTGATTCCATCCCAATATTCAATATCTTGGTACCTTTCTCCAATAGGTATTTGTAAACAGAGCCATCTATTGACTAGTATCATAGTAAAATGAGTATTTCAATCTACTGTTCCAAATTAACGTTTGATTTCTTCATTCTTTCCTGAATTATTGTAATACTGGTATAAAAAATGATCGAAATTTCATATATGAGTGAAGTTATTGGAACAGATATGAAAAAACAATATTTGGCAGTATCCAAGAAGGAACCAAATTCTTTACAAACATCAGTGACAAGTATAAACGTTATTTGACTTGGATAAGTCGTTTTGAGAGAACTTCGATGCACTGAAACTGAACTTCATTGTACCTGAGAAAAGGATAGTCTGTTCTCCATACTATAGGAAAGGATAGGCAAAAAAACCACAGGAATATTGAGAAACGTCCAAGTTGCCATCGTGTAATTTTTTTTAGCATTAATTTTCTCAGAAAAAACTGTATAAGGCATTGTTAAAAACGTATTCTATAATACTGAGGCCTCACCTGATTTGAAATGTCATGATCATCATGAGAGCAAACTTCCTACTCGACACACTTGAAGGGTGGAGTTACTTCAAACGTCAGAGACATTTTGAGTCTTTCAATTCACTATTGAGCTGTCCGATGGATTTCAAGATTTTTGGCAACAAATTGAGAAAAAAACGACGTGGAGTGCTAAAGACTTTTCGTCATGAGATATCTTGAGTTCAATTTCAATCGAAAATAGCAATCTATATCGGATATGTAAAGTTTTGATTTTCGGAACTGCTCCTGTAAAGACGTATTTCACAGCAAGAAAATAAGCTGGAAGGATATTAAAGTCAGGAGACCGGGAAAAGCCTTCAATCGAAATTAATATGTATGTTTGTCAACAGTAACGTATTCTGTATCGAACTTTATTATTAGACTTTGGCCGACGTCTTGAGAATCAATTCTACGCCAGATCATTATCGTTGAGCTGAACCTCCCAAATATCAACGGATTTCCCTATCGATTAATTCTAGAGTGTCTTGTAACCTCCCTTTTTTCTCAACCTCCAAATAATTACTACAAAAAATAAGAAAATGAGTTACATGTATGCGGACGGCAGCTTTTCATCAGAGAACAGATAAGTGAGTTCGAGATAGAGCTATATATGCACAAATTCAAGTTTTTAAGGGGCGCCACTCAATTTAAAGAAAATATTTCAGTTTGGATAATTGAGAAAACCAAATACTTATCATGATGGTAAAATTCTGAAAATAAAGATGTATTATTTTCTTAGATTGTGGATGGCAGACAATTAGATAAATAAAATGCAGAACTCCTTTAAAACCTATTTATTTCCTGTGCAAACAGACAAGGCACATTTGGACCTGTGTAGAGGCTGGTAAAAAAATTTTGTGACTATGAGTGTGATGGAATTTGAGTATGACAAACAAATCACTCAAATCAGGTCAGCATAAATTATCAAGACATGAGTTCATGATTTGAATGTAAAAGAATCAGATATGGACCAATATCTACCAATAATAAAAGGGGAATAATCTCAAAAAACCAAAGAAGTCAAGTGCAAAACCTACAGCTGTCGCATAGCGCTATGAGAGGGCCTTACAGGGGGTTTTACGTTCAATGTATGGAATAATTGATAAGTTACTGAGTTCCCTAACAAAAACCTGACCCAACAGCCTCTTCAGAGATCTAGATCACCCCGATCACAGTCTGTTCCACAGGATGGGCAGCATAGGTCACTGCCAACAGCACCAACATAAAGGGGGGTCCTCCACAAATCTGCTGGGCGGAACTCTGAGGTCTCTCTCCCTGGTATTCCTCCTGGCGCTACCACGAAGTGGAGCACAGCAGATTGTTTTCTGGCACACTCCAATTGAACCCAGAGGTCTCCGCAGTCTCCTCTAGTCTAGATCCGTGGCGCAGGTAGTACTAAAGTACCAGGGCATCCTGACCAGAAGAAAGTGGGATCCTCGATGGACGCAACAACAGCATATAAGAGGAAGAATGCTAGATTCTCAGCATTATCCTACAACCCTGTTATGGAAATAAGGTTCATTTAACCTCAAGTCACAACACGTGGAATATAGAAAAACCTTCCAGAAAAAGATGTGTTTTCATCCAAAAAAAAACCACTGACTCACCTTCTCAGAAGGGCTAAAACCGGCGTCATCGAAGTAGCAAACACGAGGTAAGGCTCCAGGTGACAATAGGGCAGTTCCCGCGTGGTGACATCAAATTGGCTCAAATCACAACGTTGAAGAAACGTCAATGGCTCATAAGACTTACTCAAACAAATCCCCTATAAGGGCAATCGATATAAATCGGTTGTCAGCCTTCTTGTTGAACCAGAAAAATCTTCAAGTGCCTCTCGTCATGGCCACCGAGAAAAAGCCACGATAGACGAGAGCGGAAATCCCTCCCAAACCTCAGTTTTTCCTTAAAAATCCCTAGGAAATATTACTAAATCCATCTTGCCAACACAAAACGTAGAAGGTCACACACAGGAAGCATTATTTTAGACATGGGTTAAAGGTTAAACCTATGGCTGTTTGAAAACCCTGTGCCGACTGCAGCCATACGAGTTCGCTAGCGGCAGTAACGTAGCAGACAAGACAGGTGACTCGTGAAGTATGTCAACCTGACACTCCTGACAGTGACGTTCTGGACGAAAATATAACCTGTTAAATGAACCTATCTCCATTAACCAAAATCCCAACAAAATAATAAACAGATTCTTCAAAAGGGACCCGTTCTATCAGGACAGTCAACCTAATGATTCCTGAAATAGCCAAGCACATCCATTCATCATAGTCGGAGAACACCACAGGTAAGTCATTATCTTTTTCTTATAAACTACATGAAAACTAATTGACTTTCAAATTCCAGACCAGAAGAACTTCCTCAAATCGTTGGCATTGACTCTCTTCAACATCAGAACCTGTTTATTTGGGTCAGAAAGAGAAGCCTCAGCTTGGATCATCACATCCTACAGGTGTACTGCGTATCAGAGAGGATGTTGAGAAAATTGATGATAAGTTTCCAATATAAAAGGTGTGTGATATGAATCAATAGCCATTAAATGTCTGAACTAAACCGGGTATGGGTATTATTTAGCTGACTGAGTGTTCTCCGTGAATAGGTACAAAATTGATGAATTATTTACTTGAATATTTCTTAGGCTTGTATAAAAATCATAACCAAAACTGTATTCAGAAAATTTAAACGCTACATCTACCCCTATCCTAAGAGAAAAAATTGGCAACTTGTTGACAAATTTTTTTTTTTTTTTTTTTTTTAAGGGTTTTGAACTACAAATACTGAGTAGTAACTAGTTTATGATTACTTTGGATTAAATAGTAACTGCGTGTACTAAGCGTTCCTCAATGGAAGCCAAAATTGGTAAGTCTAAATTAGGGGAAAGTCTGAATCATGAAATGTCATAATCGGTAAAGTCAAATCCTTTTTCATCAAAACTACAAAAAAAATATTTACAAAATAACCTAACCAGAAAATTGAATATTTACATCAGGGAAATAATGATGCTCAGGTTGATCAGACCTCTTGAGTCATCAAAAAAATATAAAAAACACTCTTCCAGTGTCCAGTATGCATACTTCAAGGAATACTCCACATATCCTTAATCTAGGTTACAACGGAACCATACTTTACTACATGACAGTAGTCTCTAAAATTATTTGTGCACTAACGCACCAAAAAAATAATTGAACTTTCATCTTGAAAAATTCCAAAAACTAATTTTTACCTAACCAAACCTATTGAATAGGTATACAAATCAAAATTACTATGGTTCAAGCAAAAATATCTATCCAACAGATTATCTACCCCACTGAGACATCTGAATTGGATCCAAAATACTGTTTTAAATCTTTGATATGCCATTCTCCACCAGGAGATCCATCGACATTATCCAAAGAATAAACTAAGCGAGATATCCGCTTTCTCACTGTACATAACACATACTTGGGGGCTAACTTGGCACTAAATTTAACTGAAGCATCTGAAAGAATTTTGTTTCTTCTCCAGACTTTATCGCCTTCATTAAACACATGATCTCTCTTTCTAAGATTGTAAGTAGATGCATTCCTCTGGTAAGCCTTATGTAATCTCTCCTGAACTGTCTTATAGACATCACAAAGACCACTGATATTCTGAACATAACTATCCCTGCTGTCAGGTAAAAGTTCAATATCTTGGGTGCTAGGAAGATTGCCATAATATTCACCAGAAAGAGGTACATTACGACCGAATGTCAAAAATGCAGGACTATACAGGGTGACTTCGTGTATAGATGTATTAATAGCTTGCTGAATCCTAAATAATTCTTTATCCCAGTCTTTATGATCTATTACATAACTCCTAATTGCTTGACCTATTGTCTTATTCGTTTATTTTATTCGTTTATTTTTTGTACCTTGTAGGTATCAGCTAACTTTTTAAACAGTTTACCAGCGAATTGCTGACCATTATCACAAACTATAAATTGTGGTACCCCGAATACTAAAAATACTTGGTTTTCCATGAATTTGATAACACTCGGTGCTTTCGCATCACGCATAGGACACAATAATGTATATTTTGTAAAGAAATCTGAGACTACCAATAAGTAAGTAAAGCCTTTAGAAGATCTAGGGAAAGGTCCCATAATGTCTACTGCAATAGTCTGAAAAGGGAATTTGACTGTACGCTCAGCTCCCATAAGTCCCATACGAGGAGTGTTTGATAACTTTTGTGACTGACAAACCTTGCATGATTTAACATATCTTAGAATATCACATCTCATCTTGGGCCAGTAGTAGTGTTGTTGTACTCTAGATAGTGTTTTGAAAAAACCAAAATGACTACATACAGAAGGATCATGTGAATCTTTTATGACTGCAATTCTTTGAGAATTAGGAACTATGACTTTCCATTCGATAATATTAGACTTGATAGGTATTTTAGAAGGGACATACTTGAAAATTTGGTCATCCTCAACCTTGAAATGTGCATATGCATCAGGGTTTCGAAGGATCTTATTGCGTAGAGAGAAGTACCACTTGTCTGTGTCAACAGGCTTGACATCAATCAAATTTATTTCTGGACTATTTTCACCAGGAGGTATCCTTGAAAGAAAATCAGGTACTACATTATGAATGCCTTTTAAATGACGTAGCTGAAAAGTATGCTGCCGTAACTTGACGGACCATCTAGCTAATCTTCCTGAAGGATCTTTAAGGTTATTTAGCCAAAGGAGGCTATGGTGATCAGTGATTACATTGAAAACAGTGCCTTCTATATATGGACGAAATTTGTCAATTAAAAATATGAGACTAAGTAATTCTCTCTCTGTCACGCTATAATTTCGTTCTGCTCTAGATAACGTCCTTGAAGCATATGCTATGACTCTTTCAACACCCTGAATTTCCTGGGTCAACACCCCACCTATGCCTACATCACTTGCATCGCACTGGATGGTAAAAGGCTGAGCAAAATCAGGAGGACACAGAATAGGTGCTGACACAAGAGCATTCTTGATAGCAATAAAAGATGCCTCAGCTTCAGAAGTCCATTCAATGGGTTGTTTTTTCCCTTTACCCTTCAACAAAGCACTAATAGGGGCAATTAAAGTAGAAAAATTCTCAATAAATCTCCTATACCAGGAACATAAACCCATGAAACGCTTAATTTCTGTGCTGGTAGTAGGACGTGCATAATTGACCATAACCGAGACCTTCTCTGGGTCGGTTCTAATACCTTCTCTATCAATGACAAAGCCTAAGTATCGAAGAGATGTCTTAAAAAATTCACACTTCTTTAAGTTGATGGTTAAATTCGCATCTTGCAAAATACTCTTCACTTCATATAAAAGTTTCATATGTTCTTCAAATGTAGAAGAGATGATAATGATGTCATCCAGATAAGTGAATAAATTCGGTTCAAACTTAGGACCGAACAACGCATCACATAACCTTTGTTGTGTCTGTGCACTGTTACATAAACCAAAAGGCATAACGTTAAAATGGTATAAACCTCGACCAGGTACACTGAAAGCTGTTTTCTCCTTAGAAGATGGTGTTAATGGCACTTGCCAAAATGCTTTTCTTAAATCAATGCTAGAAATGTATCTTGCATTTCGTAATAAAGTAAGTATTCTATCAATACGTGGAAGTGGGTAGCTATCATGTTTGGTGAGTTCATTTAGCCTACGCCCATCGAAACAAAATCTATATTCACCAGAGGATTTTTTGACAAGTAACACCGGACTATTCCAAGGGCTATGTGATGGTTCGACGACACCTAATTTAATCATATCATCTAATTCTTCATTTAAGATCTTCAACATGTATGGAGACATTAAATATTGCCTCTGTTTAAACGGTTTCGAATCACCAGTATCTATTTCAAGAGTAATTTTGTCAGTACGACCTAAACGAACATCACTACTAATTTCACCAAAAGAGTTGATAAGACTTTTCATTTGTTCTCTTTGCTCTGCTGTAAGCTCATCATCAACAGTCAATTCTGAGATACTATACAATTCTGGAGAATTGGCAACAATGTCGACAGTTCCATCTGAAACTCGACATTTAATGTCCCAACTAAAATCATGAAAATCTATGGTCACACCAAACTTACTACAGAAATCACTGCCTAGTATAAAAGATTGTGACAGGGAAGGTACAACAAGTGCAGGAATGATCTGAAATTTTCCACTAATATTTATAGGTAAATCGACAACTCCTTCAACATTTTGATGGGCACCATCTGCAGTAAAAACATGGTTCAGGTGTGGGCCTCTGATTATTAAATCAAGATTTTTTATTGTCGTTAAACCTCCCTGACCTATGACTGACATATTGGCACCACTGTCCAAAAGTGCAATGACATCATTATCAAAAAGTTTGATTTTAACATAAGGCCTGTTATCGTTCCCATTTTTGATTAAAAGAGGAGCTACAAAGTTTTGAAAATCTTCCTCCTTTATTTCATCTGACTTTATAATATTATTGGCTCCTGAAATATTTGGAGAAGATTGAGAGCCTTCATCAAAATTCTCCTTTACAAGTTTCCCTGTTTACACTTGTCGCAATCTTTTAACATGACATCTGGTGTACCACATTTAAAACAGAATTGTTTCTTAATACCAGATCTGCAAACACGAAATGTGTGGTTTGCTAAACCACATTTCCAACAAATAACTGGAGATTTATTTGCATTCTGAGAACCACCAGAAGCAGAAGGAGAAGAAGTGTTATTTGAAGTACTAGGGGCATTTCTTGATTTATTTTTCTGGTTTCTATTTCCAAAATTTTTGTTTCGATTGAAGGGCAATCTTTCTGACTGATCTTTGGCAACAAAAGCAATTTCAGGGTCATTTACCATGGATACTGATCTGTTATTAAGATTGGAATTTGAAATAGAGCCTAGTGAATCTGCTTCCTCTAATTTCTTGCATAACGTTCCAAGCATTGAAACGGAATCAATATCACTGAGAGCTAGTCTACGTCGATAATCAGATTTTAATCCCAACTTAATATACTTTACTTTGGTTACCTCAGCTGCTCCATGACTGAGTCTATTGAACAGAGCCTCCATACAGGCAATGTAAATGACAACTGGCTCAGAATTATTCTGTTTCCTATTTTTAATTTGCTGCCAAATCTCATCATCAAAATCTGCTACCAAAAAATCTTTCTTAAGTTTCAAAACCAATGAATCCCAATCATTGACTTGAGTTTTGATATAACGAAACCAAAAAGTGGCTTTTCCAGTGAACAGGTCACTAGCTGATTCAAATAGTTCCGTTTTGGAAATATGCCTAGAATGTGCAAGTTCATCAATTCGTTCTATGAATGACAAAAGATCTTTGGGGTCTCCATCAAATTGTACTCCTAACTTGTAAACAGGGGTAGACTTCATGAAAGGTGAGAAAGAATGATTTTGTGCCATACTAATTCCAGGGTTTACTGTAGAATTCATCAGTGGCATGTTATTCTGTACAGGCTCTGGTTCTACAACTTTCTCATGCAAGTCCGCATCTAATAATAAAGCAGTAGCATACGATTCATTTTTAAAAGACAACTTTGCTGCATAATCTGCATCTGCATTATTCAAAGGAATTCTTTGGATTCTCAGAGTAACATGACTCAATCTAGACAAAGCTCTTTTAAATGTAGAGTCTGAAGATGGACCTTCAAAATCACTAATCAAAGTTGTTATCGATGCTAATGTGTTTTCAATCTCTACTTTATCAACTGCAAAATTAAATGACGGATCCACTAGGTTAAGAACATCTTGACCCTGTTGTAACTCTTTAGCAAACAAACGTCCCAAAGTCTTTCTTTTGTCATCCATATTCCTGTCTGAAATAACACCTCTAATCCTCAACTCATAGTTGATTTCTCCAATTAGCAAATGTTTAACTTTGAGTGACTCCATGTTGACTTATGCTTCACAAAAAGAACAAATGAAATATAAAAAAAATGTGCAATCACAAAAATTATGTCAAGCAGAAAACACTAATCTCTGCAAAATATTTCACAAAAGAGAATTCTGTCAAAAGTTGGAAATTTTTCAAACTTGGCAACGTTGCAAATTTATCTAAAAAATGAAAAAATCCCAAATTGCAACTATTTAACTCCCAAATATGCAATTATTACAGACAAAAACAATTGTCACCTGCAGTGCTCTCAAACACAATAATAGACAGCCACAAACCAAATCAGAAAAAAACTTTCACTATTTTTCTGGGAGAACCTTTTGCTGGTAATCATGTACCTATACCTATACTGCTCATCCGTTCTGTTATAGGACTCATGCTACACCTTATTCACCCAAGTGTCCACCCAACAATCTAAGAGAAATTTATTAAAGATATACTAATTTTTGAAAAAACTTGAATTTTGAAATTTTAGAATTTCGAAATTTCGGGCCCCACGTTGGGCGCCAATTATGTAACCTCCCTTTTTTCTCAACCTCCAAATAATTACTACAAAAAATAAGAAAATGAGTTACATGTATGCGGACGGCAGCTTTTCATCAGAGAACAGATAAGTGAGTTCGAGATAGAGCTATATATGCACAAATTCAAGTTTTTAAGGGGCGCCACTCAATTTAAAGAAAATATTTCAGTTTGGATAATTGAGAAAACCAAATACTTATCATGATGGTAAAATTCTGAAAATAAAGATGTATTATTTTCTTAGATTGTGGATGGCAGACAATTAGATAAATAAAATGCAGAACTCCTTTAAAACCTATTTATTTCCTGTGCAAACAGACAAGGCACATTTGGACCTGTGTAGAGGCTGGTAAAAAAATTTTGTGACTATGAGTGTGATGGAATTTGAGTATGACAAACAAATCACTCAAATCAGGTCAGCATAAATTATCAAGACATGAGTTCATGATTTGAATGTAAAAGAATCAGATATGGACCAATATCTACCAATAATAAAAGGGGAATAATCTCAAAAAACCAAAGAAGTCAAGTGCAAAACCTACAGCTGTCGCATAGCGCTATGAGAGGGCCTTACAGGGGGTTTTACGTTCAATGTATGGAATAATTGATAAGTTACTGAGTTCCCTAACAAAAACCTGACCCAACAGCCTCTTCAGAGATCTAGATCACCCCGATCACAGTCTGTTCCACAGGATGGGCAGCATAGGTCACTGCCAACAGCACCAACATAAAGGGGGGTCCTCCACAAATCTGCTGGGCGGAACTCTGAGGTCTCTCTCCCTGGTATTCCTCCTGGCGCTACCACGAAGTGGAGCACAGCAGATTGTTTTCTGGCACACTCCAATTGAACCCAGAGGTCTCCGCAGTCTCCTCTAGTCTAGATCCGTGGCGCAGGTAGTACTAAAGTACCAGGGCATCCTGACCAGAAGAAAGTGGGATCCTCGATGGACGCAACAACAGCATATAAGAGGAAGAATGCTAGATTCTCAGCATTATCCTACAACCCTGTTATGGAAATAAGGTTCATTTAACCTCAAGTCACAACACGTGGAATATAGAAAAACCTTCCAGAAAAAGATGTGTTTTCATCCAAAAAAAAACCACTGACTCACCTTCTCAGAAGGGCTAAAACCGGCGTCATCGAAGTAGCAAACACGAGGTAAGGCTCCAGGTGACAATAGGGCAGTTCCCGCGTGGTGACATCAAATTGGCTCAAATCACAACGTTGAAGAAACGTCAATGGCTCATAAGACTTACTCAAACAAATCCCCTATAAGGGCAATCGATATAAATCGGTTGTCAGCCTTCTTGTTGAACCAGAAAAATCTTCAAGTGCCTCTCGTCATGGCCACCGAGAAAAAGCCACGATAGACGAGAGCGGAAATCCCTCCCAAACCTCAGTTTTTCCTTAAAAATCCCTAGGAAATATTACTAAATCCATCTTGCCAACACAAAACGTAGAAGGTCACACACAGGAAGCATTATTTTAGACATGGGTTAAAGGTTAAACCTATGGCTGTTTGAAAACCCTGTGCCGACTGCAGCCATACGAGTTCGCTAGCGGCAGTAACGTAGCAGACAAGACAGGTGACTCGTGAAGTATGTCAACCTGACACTCCTGACAGTGACGTTCTGGACGAAAATATAACCTGTTAAATGAACCTATCTCCATTAACCAAAATCCCAACAAAATAATAAACAGATTCTTCAAAAGGGACCCGTTCTATCAGGACAGTCAACCTAATGATTCCTGAAATAGCCAAGCACATCCATTCATCATAGTCGGAGAACACCACAGGTAAGTCATTATCTTTTTCTTATAAACTACATGAAAACTAATTGACTTTCAAATTCCAGACCAGAAGAACTTCCTCAAATCGTTGGCATTGACTCTCTTCAACATCAGAACCTGTTTATTTGGGTCAGAAAGAGAAGCCTCAGCTTGGATCATCACATCCTACAGGTGTACTGCGTATCAGAGAGGATGTTGAGAAAATTGATGATAAGTTTCCAATATAAAAGGTGTGTGATATGAATCAATAGCCATTAAATGTCTGAACTAAACCGGGTATGGGTATTATTTAGCTGACTGAGTGTTCTCCGTGAATAGGTACAAAATTGATGAATTATTTACTTGAATATTTCTTAGGCTTGTATAAAAATCATAACCAAAACTGTATTCAGAAAATTTAAACGCTACAGTCTGTTGCCAACTGCACGTTGAAATAATCGGAGTGCCATTAACGCTTTCGTCTGGCACCGATCCACTTTCGGAGTCAACTCTAGCTAAACTCCAGCTGTCAAATTAAGATGTATAACACGGATTGTGTCGCAAGTAAAGATGTGGTTATTTTTCGCAGAGGTCGTTGTTCAGTTCGTTGGAAATAGTATCAAGAGTGCAGAACGCACTTCAAGCGATTTGCACTAGAAAAAAGATTGTTCATGCTTCGATTCGATAGCCAAATAACATAGAAGAATTATTATTAAATCAAAAGAATTACAATATAGATTCACCAAACCACGTGGAAAGTGGTCAAGTTCGACATATTACATCATTCCAGACTCGAACAATAAATATGAAAAGATTTGAAGAGATTGTGGCTGTGTACTTAATGTGGACATACTGTAATTTTTGAATATCGGACGGATATTTACCATTCGTTGAAAAAGTTTCATGAGTGGTTGATGAGTATATTGCAATGACCTTGGTCCTTGGTCTTTCGAGAATTGAATGTCGTATGAACACGATTCTTTCATCTTTTTTCGTTCAGAAATCATCTGAATTATAATCCAGATATCTTTATGAAATAACGGATAGCTATTTTATTGTTATGAACTTTAAAATGCATTGACGTAACTTCAGGAGTATTTGTGACGTTTCACATTGTGATCGTAACTGTTCTCTTTTATAAATATGATATTGAGAACCCCTTCTTGCAATGAAATATAGCCAGATTAATTTGTTTTTACATTATCGAATACTGCAATGTCTGGCATATAGTTCACACAAATGTAAAGAACTTTATTATTTGTAATATCACAGAGAATTACATCATCTTGCTATAATGGCTCTCAATTACACCAAAAAAATCATTAAGATATATACAAAGTGAATCAAAACTTACAGTCAAATTCTAAGGAATGCCTTCGAAGCCCGATATCTCCATTATAGGAGTGGCATGAGGGAAAAAAGTTATATGACCAACTAGTATCATTTTGAGCAACCATGTATACTCTCGAGAGATTGTCACGTTGTATTGAAACGTAGGCTCAGAGAAGGCAGCATATTCATGCAAAAGTCTGAAATAACGGAAATCAGCGTAATTTTGAAGAAACGAGTGAATGAATGGTCTTTTAACGAACGTTCAATATTATTTTCTCTGTTTTGTCTTCTGTTAATACGAAATACAAATTTTTTCCCGCCGAAATAGTTAGTGAGATTTGAGGAATTTTGACATTTGAAATGACAGAAATTATAGTTATTGGTGTTTAGAGTTTGAATTCTCAGTGGCGTGCATACAATAGAAGCATAAAGGCATTTTGTACCCCAGAAAAATTTTGAATTATCAATACACAGTTTTTTACGCATTTTTTTGCGAATATATTTTTTTTTATGAAAATAGAACCACTTAATATCTGAGTCCTCTCCCAACTCATAATAATACAATAAAATCCATGAAAACCTATATTGATTGAAAATCGCTGGCGCTAATTAGAGTTTTCATCAATCACGATCGAGTAACGTGGTTTATTTTTACTTTTTTGACAGTATAGTTACACAAATCTTATTCGTGTGTTTGTCAAGTCGGTTATGGTATTCAAGAATTGTGTTTGACTGTTTTCACAAATTCAGTTTCGAGTGCAGCGTCCCGTTCAATGCAATTATTGTCTACCCCAACGTGAGTAGCAATGCACGCCACTGCTAGGTGGGATTTAATAAATTCGTAAATGAAAAGCCAGAGACTGGTTATTTCCATCAGTGACAGAGTGAGTGTATCATCATTACTTCCAATTGGAGCTGACGAAAAGAAATTCTTCCTCTGCGTGCCATAAAAATGATCAACCTCAGGTTGAAGCAGGCATCGAAAATCGAAAACTCTCGATTGGTGGGAAAACAGAATAGCGAGTGAGTGTGAATCCAGCGATGGCAGAGAATATCTCGGGAAAGGGAATTTTCCTCCATACCCCCATCGTCTCGAGAGTAACCATATCGCACAGTCAGGTGTGATGAATAAAGGGGCGTCATCGTACTCTTCGCGTCCTCACATTCTGTCGTAAAGTTTATATTAACGTACGACGCAGCTCGGTATTGCGACCACAACAAAGTGGAGAAAAGCTTTGACAGAAGAACGGCTCGAACGGAACTTAGTCGCAGAGGGAAATTTCGCTTTGTCTTCGAAGCCGAGCTCAACTTTGATATACTTATCCTTCATTTATCATTGCTCTTCATATCGAGCGTTCGAGATGAGCGGGCCCTTATCGAGTCGGGTCGGAATGGGATCAAACTCTTGGAAAATTAAGTTGACTAAATCCGCATGACCCAATTCAGGTTGTCATTTATTTTTATGAATGAGGAATTCTACTCAGATTTTACCGTATCGTGTGATACAACAACACATCACACACACAACACGAGTCAGTTAACGGGGGGTTAGGTTAGGTTAGGTGAATTAGGTATTGGTAGTTGAGGATGGTGACAGATGCGCTGCGACTTGATCTATTGTGCTCCATCTTCGTTTGCTTATTCCAAGGTTTGCTCGTTTATAGCAGCTCCTCAAGATTCAATTCCCTTTTTACGATTTTGAGGAGGTCTATTCCTGATATTTCTTCCACAGACAGCTGGTGTGATTCCAGTTTAATCCATCTTTTGTGATGTACAGCATCGCACTCCCATCAGACTAAGATGAGGTGTTTCTGGACTATCTAAACCTAGCCTTCTGAGTGTTCCTTGAGTCCACAGTGCCACAGTGCCTCTGAGACTTCTTCTTTTGCTAAGCTGTATCAGTGTCTTTGATCTTGTTGAAATTTCCGAGGAGATCTTTAGCCTGCCCAGTACTGGAAATCTTTGCCATTGTTCAACTCTCATTGCTCCTTCTGCTTTGTTGGGTTCTTCTTGAAAATATAAAGAGCGAAGAATAGTTCTGGCCCGATCAGTGGCGTTGATGCTCCTTCTCGTCAGAATGGTCTGGCACCCAGAAAAGGATCACTTTGTTGTTACTGCCTAGATTATTCAGCTTATAAATACATTCCAATACCATCTTCGAGTTGATGTTGGGAGAGCTCAACGCTCTGATGGCGGGCTTATTTGAACTTGAGCAAACTCAATGGAAGATACAGGGATGCCATAATTTGGAAGGGCTTTGATAACCCGTCCTGTAAAGATGCCGGTCTTAATACGTACGACTGGACGAATTCTCTTCTGAAAAGAGTCTAAAAGCTTCAGCGTATGTTAGGGAGCTAAGCATCAAACATGTGAACATGCTTCAGAACAGGTCGAACTTGCGTTTGGTGGGGTTGGTGGAGTTACTAGGATGTGGAGGGCACGAAGCAGGATGCCAAGGTTTTGTGAAACAGTTTTTGCGACGGACCTATCATGGTTGTTCCATGAGAGAGCGCTGTTGGTGGTGTTACCAAGAATAAATATTGACTTCAGAGGAATAGCGTGAAGATACAAGCTTTGAACTCTACTAGATTTTTAGATACCCATTTAGAAATTGTATACTTCATTTAAAGTAGGAACAGGCTTCCAGAGATCGCTTTTGGTATCAACCTGAAACTTGTTCAACCCGTGAAAACTGATAGCAGTTTGAACCTCAGCGATATCAAACGTCCTGATAGCTAAACTTCTTCACTTCTAATCGACTGTATGAAGAATCTCGTTGAATCCTCGAATAGAAGTTCCATTATAACCGATCAATTAGTGGGACCGAGGCAAATTCATAAGATATGGCACGATGAATCTTGTAAAGGACGATTTCATATCGGCCATTTCGGAATTTCACGTCGGCAGTCATTTATAATACCCATGGCAAAAAGTTCATGAATTGAATGATTAATAACGAATGCGTAGCTCGGAATGCAAAATATTCCATGAGCTTCTTGCACACATATACAAAGGAGCCGAAAGAACTGGTCAGAATTTTTCGTTATCTCATTACAGTAGTCGTGAAATGAAACAAGTTCTCGGAATACCAAACTTGAATTTAATAGCCGATTCATAGTGCGCTTTGGAAAATGGCAGACAGATTTGAGAGATCTCAAACGTCTTCTTTTCGAAAAAAAATATTTTGGGATACGTTGGTATGGTCTCAATTTGGTAGGTTCTGAGCGTTTCGAAAAATACATGATTTTTTTCATGGAATAAGATCATCTTGACCATCATCTGATGGTTACCCACTATATTTTTTCCATCATTAGCCGATTATTTTCATAAACGTGTTTTCTCCAGAACTACTGCATTGAATTCCAAAAACAAGGAAGTGTTGGTGGGAGAATGACCGAATGAAACACAAATCATGTGTAAGTGTGAAAAATACTATAACCCTACACATGGTTCCCTTGCTTTGAATATCGTGTTTTGAATGGATTTTTCAGAATCGGTTGAGAATTACTAGAAATACCCTGTATTATTATTACTATTACTGGTATAATCCAAAAAAAGTCAGCTGGCTTTCGATCACATACAACATGGTGTATGGAATGTATTACAAAACTGAGTTTCAAACCGCATATACTCGACTTATTGAATAACCCGTTGAAAAAATAGGAAATTTTCAGGACAGAAATTATATTTCGCCGATTATCCAAAGAAGGCGGCTTCAATTTGGAGTATTTGGATCACTGAGTCTGATAATGTAACAGCAGAAATGATCAATTCAACCAACGAACAAATGTTATTCGAGATAATTATAAGGAATCCATTAGCATCTCTATAGCTGACTCATCACAATCGATGACTGACTTTCTCATCTGGTCTTCGAGACCATCAGAATCGACTCAAATTGGTATTTCTGCTTTCAGACCGAATACAGAAAACAAGTAAATGTAGAAAACCGCAACAATGGGAAGCCATTTCGTCCATTGTATCAAGCATAGACCTTTGGTTACATGACTCAGTAGATGAGTGTGAAGTACATTAACTTTTTCGATAGAAATGCATCGATTAATCCGAACATTTGAATCGAAATCGAACAAGGCATCTCCACTAGCAATCGGCGGAAAATTAGATTTTTCTTTATAGTCATTATAATACTGGGCGGCCAACAACTTGTATGCACAACAAATTTTGTATGAATTTTGTAAAATCCACGGGTAGATTCGTTGCTGAAAAATAAGAAAATAGTTTTCGAAAACTTTTTTCCACAGACCCGTAGTTCTCGAGATACAGGGTATCAGGATTTTCGGAACAAAAAAAACAAACATTCATCAATTTGAAAAAAAAACTTTCTTTCGACTTTCTTGAAATTTTGTTGGTTGGTTGGCAATAGTTATAATGGAAATATTGAACAAATAATGAACAGAAATCACTAAGTTTTCAATCACTCGGCTCAAAGCGTACAGAGAAATATTTTTCATTTTTATCAATAAAGAAAACAAGATACGCGTAAAGACACGAAAATATGTATTTTGAATTGCTCACTATTGGGAAAATATTTCACTTGGAAAAAAACACAGGCGTCACAATTTTTTTTATATTATAGCTGAATCGCCCTGTAGAATGAAACCCGTTTTCATGGTGAACTATACGTGTCTTTGGTAAAAAGTTGAAATACTCTGTATATAGTGCTTGCTTGGATATTCATCAAATGAATTGAATTTTTTTTTAAATTATCTGTAAATGGAAACATGTTCTTTCACTGCCGGAAAATGTTTCTGATTCACGGTCGTACGTACTCGTTAGTGAAATCCTCGATGAAATCGGACAACATTATTACGTTTTCCATTTCTTGTTGCAGGAACTTTATATAGGTCAATTTTCATGTGAGCATCAGCACATTTACACAATAAATACACACATTCACCGTTGAAACTGAACAGGAATCAGTTAATATACCTACATTGATTATATTAGTGTTTCGCAAACGTTCACTTGATGCTGTAACAGGAGGAATCGAATAGATATGGAAAATGCACAGTGATATTTCAAATATCACAAGAGAATCATCAATTGAATCGAAAGTATCATTAGAATTAGTCAGACGAAACACAAGAATCATCGAACTGACTGAAACCCAGCTGATTTTTTTTTCTTTTGCTGCCGGTATTAATGTCAATTTTTGATAAAGTGAGATATGCCAACATTATCCGTCGTTTTCATTAATTATTTCCAAAGGAAAGAAATGATTCAATTTGTCTGTATAGATGTAAGAAATCCAAACCGATTCATACAGGATGACAATAATTGTAAACAATTTCAGTAACTCTATCTCATGAACCGAATGAGATACCAAAAGTTGCTCAGAACAGTGTCTGTTATATGTACAGTTTCAATTATGATTTTTTCATCTGTGGACAACACGAAAGGAAACCTATAATGTTCGAATAGCTCTCTCCTATGTATGTTTGGGGGCTGAGCTCCAAACATGTGAACAGTACTCCAGGACAGGTCGAATTTGTATTTTGTAGATCATAAGCAGTTGCTGGGATGTGAAGTATCTCTTCGCACGGAATAGAAAACCAAGTTTTTGTGAAGCAGTTTTCGCAATGGACCTCACATGATTGTTCCATGAGAGAGCACTGTTGGTGGTGACACCCTGCATGTATATTGACGACCTCATAGGAACAGTGGTACCCGACATCATCAAATTGATCATCGAATGATCGAAAATGTATTTCTAGTCACTTTAGGCTAACCTTATATATTATAAACCCGCCTAACGCTATGATCTAAACCTTCGAAAAAGTAGAACAAACCATCCCAATATCGCTAAAAGTTTCATTCCCATCTGGAAATGAGTAGGTAGGTTTCGGCGAACAATCGAAACATAAATTGATTCGACTTTCGACATTCAAATCCTAATTGTATGATGAATTCTTACGTTATCTCAAATCTATCGACCAAAAGCTTTCTCACAGTGTACAGCACGCTCAAAATTCCAAGAAAATCCAGACTTCCGAAGAGAAGAATAAATTAACTAGGGCCAGTTCTTTCATACATTTTGAGCCTAAAACTCACCAAGGAATTCGAAGGAATGTCTCTTGTGTGTACACCAAAATTCCACCGTGTTTTCATTATTCGAGCTTCCTGTTGAGACTGGATAGTTCGATAGTTCGAGTGATTGTTCAAAAGAATTATCACCTTGGATTTTGGACTCTACTGGAGATTATGTTTCCATCAAAGATATTATCTATTCTCTACTAGATACACCCTTGCCCAATCGACTTATGAGGACCATTGAAATGAACACAAGAAGAAGAAAAGGAATTTTTGCCAACAGTCAGCTGGTCACTCTCTCGTTTGCTGTTTTCATTGGTTGGATTCCTCTGTATTTCTCTAGATGCGAACTAGGGTCTATTTGAAATTGATCATTATTATACAATAACTCATCTATGAAGATTTTTTTGGAATCTATTAGTACAGCCATAGACTGAACAAGACAACCACACGAACAAAGTTAGAAAAAAAGTAAAGAAAAATTTAGTCTTTTTGTTTACATGGATTGTACACCCATGGACTAACTTCGCTAAACAATGGCACATCAAAATGTTTTGGCAACGCCAACAATCAGCTGATTTTTGATCGTTGCGTCTCTTTCTTATGGTCTTTTCGATTCCCCCCTCTCTCTCTCTAAGCTCGATCTATTAGAGAATATCATATTTTTATGGATCAGAAGAAAGAGTGCCCACTGCTACCACCATTTCGAACAGTTCAATTGATGAAAACACCTTGTAACCAGAATTCCTCCGTCTACCAAATTGTCACTTTTCAGTGTCAAAACCAACTGCATTTTATTTTAATTGTTGAACGGGATCAGATTCGTTCCCGAAACGTCCACCAAGATAAGTAGAAGTTTTATTCTCATTGAATATATTTGTATTTCCGAATTTTTCAAAAACAAGGTGTCACATCAGACAAATAGAAAATTTCTCTTTTAGGTATCTAAAGGTTTAATTTCAAGCGCAGTGACATTTTGGGGCAGATCACAAAATCTGTCCCTACTACAAATATATTGAAATAATTTTCAATAACATCTACTTTATTTTTTAGAAACGAGGAGAGAAAATCCCACAAAAAGCTGGAAAATAATGTACCACCTCCTCGAAAAACATACAGACAGTATGAAAAAAATATTGTTCTAGTAGAACAAGAGCTGGAAAATGATTGTACCACCTCCTCGAGAAACTTACAGACAGTATTTAGTAAAATATAAATATTTATGCTTTCATACTAGTGACAGTAGGTTCACATTTGAGTTTCGTGGAACCATAAGGATTCAAAATTTTGCCAGTTTTGGAAAAAAAAATTAATATACACCTTGGTCACCATCTTAACTACCTCGGTGTATAAATAACTATTTTGCACTACTCATCACCTACTCGCCTGTTCAATCGAAAGTCATCTCTAAACAACAGATTCCGACGATCCCACAATACATTTCCAATTAAGCACAAGGTTCGTCAAAGGGCGTAGATAATGAATCGTTTTGCGGGTCGCTGCATTCACCTTTTCCTTTTGCTATCCAGCTCTCTTCCTGTCTAACGTGCATAATATTCCCTCTCGTCTTCGATGCAGTGATGGGGATAACCCGGTGATTCCGATAATCGAGTTACACCGGATTTTCAAGGTTTCGTATATTCGGTATATTTCCATCATATGCATCTGAACTTTTGATTTAAATATGCGAATATTCAAAATAATTGGCTAAGTTTACTCCAAGACTGGAAAATTACTAAAGCCAAATAATCTAAGTTTATCCAATTTATTCGAATAGTATAATTTTGTTTTTAGTATTTTCAATTCGATTGGATATCTTCGTATTCTTTCATATTTGACTTGATTTCAAGTTTTATGACAAAAATTGCTCCTTCAAAACACCACCAGAATTCCTCCATCTGCCAAATTGTCACTTTTTAGTGTCAAACCCAGATCAACATTGAAAAGTTTTGCGAAGGAAAGTATTCTAATTGTGTGGAAAACGGTAGCAGATTCGTTCCCGAAAGTCCAATAAGATGAGTAGAAGTTTTCTATTCTCATTAGGTAATTATATTCATATTTCCAAATTTTTCATAAAACGAGGTGTCACTGACAAATATAGAATTTCTCTTTTAGGTCTCTAAAGCGTTAGTTTCAAGCGCAGTTACATTCTGGGACAGATCGCAAATCTGCCCTTCCTACAAATATATTGAAACTGCTATTGTATTTTTTAAAAAAGAGGATAGAAAATCCCACAAGAAGCTGAAAAATGAATGTTCCACTTCCTCAAATAACTTATAGTCAGTATTCAATATTCACTAGTAATATTATTAATTATTATTATTATTAATTATTATTATTATTAATTATTCATTAGAATTATTATTAATTATTTTAGAAAATTATCCCTCGTCTTCGACTCGAGATAATTTTCAAAATATTCATGAGCTCGAAAAAATTTCCGGATTTAATTTGAACTCCTGTGGTATTCGGTAAAAAAATTCCACACCAAATGTGTTTCCAACAACATCAATTTTCGTCTTTATCAAGTTGACAAAACCTGTCATTATAAACGTCAAAAAAAATCCAGTATAATTCGCTGTTGGGTACCCACCAGGAAATAATTTCCGATAAAATTCATCCATTGCTATAGTGATCTGACAGAAATACACGTTCTGATTGGTTAAAAATCACATGTGGGAAATTTTCATTCTTGTATGTAGTCTTATATGGTGGTGGTGGTGGATCAGTGAACTTTGAAAAGCAGAATCATCCTGTAAATTCATTTATAACTTTATACTCGGTAACATAAAGAACTCTTGATCACATAATCGTACAGCAAGACATCTCAGAATAAACCAAGAGATTCGAATCTATCGACCACAACGAGAAAACAAAAGACCCGACGGAAATATAAATGTCAGGGTTGCTATTTACTTTCATTTCGTTTTGTCGAGCCTAGTCAGTACTATTATAGTCGCTAAGTAATGAAAAAAAAAATATATTGTCACAGCAGAGTAGTGAGATTGGCTGTTTTACAGGAAGAAATACCTAAGTTTTGTCTTCAAGTGGAAACAATAAAGAATAATCGATATTGCTACCAACAATTTGAAAGGAGTCTCATGATTGATATGATTATTGAAGTTGCATTGCAACACTTCATTCTTCACTTCAAATTTAATGTTTTTTTTCAAGACGTTTCATTTATCACGAGGTATTTACTGAAATACTGTGTGAAATTTAGAATCAACGGAATATGCTTTCTGAAGATATTCTTGTTCGTGTTCATTACGAGTTTGCATCTGCTAGTGATACGAATTATTCAGCAAGTAGATGGTATGCATTGATCCTTCACTACATCAATCGATAAGGAAATATTTTTTTGAATCATGAAGTTCACTGTATGAGTTTAGATTCATCATATTATCAACTGCTGAATAATTCCGGAGTATAAAACATACAGAACCAACCATGGAGCAACTAATTGAGTCTGTAAGCTCATGACCTGTGACTTCACTCTTGAAGTATTTTTTGAAATTTTGCATATTAGGCTAAAGAAAAGTGGAAATTTAAAAAAAAATTATAGTGAGAAGCTCCACTTAGATTGATTATACAGCGTTCTTGTATTGGACAACTGATGTTCCTAATTTAGAAAAATGTACCCATTCTTTTATATTTATTCAAGAAGTATTTTTTTCTAAAATTGCAGTCTTTCTGCTAATCTTGCATATTTATGAAATTGCTTGTGATTTCATCAATTTCGAATAGTGTTTTTTATCCAGCTCTCGAAACAGACCTACTCCTTTGAGTCTATGCATTTCCAGAAAAAATGGGACACAAAGAAATTCATTCTGAAAATTTTTTCACGACCTATATAGTTTCTGGAGCAATATTTCGGCAGATACTATTTCTTTACCAGTTTAACAAGTTCCACTAGGGATCCTGAAAATCCTTTGTTGATCCTTCTTTTCTCTCTTTACCGATTCCTCCATTTGAAGAAATAATGCTGCAAAACTGAAGAAACAGTGGTTTTTTATTATTGATGTGAAAACAGAACAAGGTTGTGCTGTTATTTGGATATAAAGTTTTATGAATGTCATAAATCTTTCGAAAATATGGATCTACTATTTGAATTGTCTGAAACAGAGGGAGAAATTCCACATAACATTCTGGAATCAATCACAAAGATAATATACCTATAACAGAAAAATCAAAAGCTCGATACGAGAAGGCGAATCGAGAGAAGGTGAAATAGTGTCAATCGTAAGTGCAGGTCTCCCAAAATTCCGATCTCATAACGTAAATAACTATTTCCCAATAAAATCGTCACCTTGTTCTGACCTAAGTCGAACGTTCAAATGATCGACCTTGCGAATGACATGAAATTTCCATCTCGATTTTTTTTCTCCTGCATGAATGGAATTATCTGGATTGCAAAAACAATCGTTAACCGATTGGTAACAACTAATGATTCAAACACAGTTGCCGGTGCACATTTTCGACCGATAGCGTGCGGAAATGTTTATTCCATTGCCATTGATTGACGTCGAAATTAGTGGAACACAACCCAATTTGAAAATATGCAAATATCGTTGAACATAACGTAGGGGTGAGTCAGATTCCACCTGTATTGGTATAGTATTGGTAACATTGCTACTTCGAACTCCCCAAATTTCTAATTGAAGTGAGAGACCCACTGATCACATCGGAATTGGACCAAGGAAGCTAAAATGCTGTCAGGATTGATATTTACCACGGGCCAATTTGATTGGACCCCAATCAACAGTATCTGGGGCAGTATATTATTGATTACAAGGACTAGAGCCAAGAAGAATCCATAACAGAGTAGGCAGAATCATAATTCCCATAGAGATACACAATATGAAAAACGAAAAATACAGATGATGATGACTTTGTTTTTGCTCCACATCAATGATTTGTTGAATGTGACCTCCAGCCCAGTTCATAGCTTTGCGGATGATAGTACACTTCATTCCGCCTTTTCCTCTAGAGCCCCTATAACATCCAATGAGGCAAGAGGTGCAAGGCGAAGACAGGTTGATGCTTTAAATGAGGATCTGACAAGAATTCTGAAATGGGGATCTGAGAATCTAGTACAGTTCAATGCAACTAAAACTCAAGCTTGTATGTTCACCAAGAAGGCTGATCACACAATGCCCAATTTGATGATGTCGGGTACCACTGTTCCTATGAGGTCGTCAATATCCTTGCTGGGTGTCACCACCAACAGTGCTCTCTCATGGGACGATCATGTGAGGTCCATTGCGAAGACTGCTTCACAAAAACTCGGTTTTCTTTTCCGTGCGAAGAGATACTTCACATCCCAGCAACTGCTTATGATCTACAAAGCACAAATTCGACCTGTCCTGGAGTACTGCTCACATGTTTGGAGCTCAGCCCCCAAACATACGCTTAAGCTCTTAGATTCAATTCAGAAGAGAGCTATTCGCCTAGTCGATGACACAACACTCACCAAATCATTGACCTCTCTAGATCATCGTAGAAAGGTCGGCGATCTCTGCCTTTTTTATAGGTACTTCCACGGTCGGTGCTCAACGGAAATATCATCTATTATGCCACCACGCGCGATTCCTAGTAGACAAACCAGACGAGCTCAAGCTGGTCACCCCTACACTGTCAGGCTCGAGACCTGTCGAACATCGCTATACCAAGCATCATTTATCAATAGAACGGCAAAGTTGTGGAATTCTTTGCCTAGTGAAGTCTTTCCTGATGCTTACAACCTCCAAACATTCAAGAAAAATTCCAACACCTTCCTTCTTTCCCAAAATTCCACCGCTGGCTAACACGATGTTCCTCGAACATCATAGGTTTCCCTTTCGTGTTGTCCACAGATAAAAAAAAAAAAAAAAAAAGATTATCCTGATACTCTCGTATATCGAAGATGGTTCGAAATGTTTCACTCTATTCATTTCCGATTTTGACCAGGGTCATTCATAGTGTTGTTGATTTGATATGTTGTAGATGTGGAATTTTTCCTAGGAATCGAATTTTAATTTGAAAAATAAGTTGTTATCGGGTACCTACAAGGTTAGTTCATATCATTCAAAAGATACTTACAAATGTGAACAATCATTTAGTAAGTCCTAGGTCAATGAGTATTTATTTGCGTTAAGAATCATTCATTTAGTGCAAAGATAATATGAAGCTGATTCGATTATCCACGATCAGAACAAAAATAGATGGGTTGCAAAATAAGTTTCCGGATATTTCAGAGAGAACATAATTTATCTCTCATTAAAAGGCACCAATCGAAGATTGAAATTTGTTATAATTCAAACAAATGGAAGGTAAATCGAGATTGAAAATTGAAGATTGAAAATATGAGATGAAAACTTGGACAAGAAGAGCAGAGCTTGGTTCAAATTATGGAATATGAAAAACCAGTACGATAACACCAGAAAAACACCGAATTACCTTGTAGGTGGAAACAAATCCACGTTGCGTGCAGAATTACTATTTCAAATTCACCAAGTTCCTGGAAAATGTAAACAATCCACGATTTCCATAACAAATGTGCTGAAATAAATTTCCAACTGATGCATATGCTCAAGTTGAGAAAGTACATTATCTTCAGATACACTACATATAGTTCGTTTTTTGTTGATGGTAAGATAACATTTTTGGTTGTGATATAGATAAAAATCTTTCTGAATATCAATCGTTACAATAGTGGATCGATAATTTCTTTATCAGATACAATGAATTATAAATAACCATTCGAAACTGTATACTGGGTGCCTAGAAAGTCTTATTGCAGTCAGAGAAGGATGAACTGTCGAACAATGTGGAAGCTGAAACAACTGCGTGCCTGGAAATTTCAGCGAGATGGGAAAAACAATAGCTGAATTATTTAGACTCATTACACGTATTTTCCTTGATGTAAGGATCACTAAGGTAGTAATGAGTTAACAAATGGAGAGCCTTTTGAAAAGTGAAGTCTTTGAGACAATTAGAAAAATAATGGATTTTTCAAAATTAAGAGCTTTGGTCGTTACCCGAGGCAATTGCGCCTATTGTCCCCCTGAATTCGCATCTGCTTTTTCCAGATGAGAGATATCGAAGTCTCCAAACTTTTCAAGTACCTGTACTCGGAAATAATTGGATAATTTTTATGAGGAATTATTGTAATACATCAATATTGTATCGTGTCCTTCTTGTTCTACTAGAACAATATTTTTTTCATACTGTCTGTATGTTTTTCGAGGAGGTGGTACATTATTTTCCAGCTTTTTGTGGGATTTTCTCTCCTCGTTTCTAAAAAATAGAGTAGAAGTTATTAAAAATTATTTCAATATATTTGTAGTAAGGACAGATTTTGTGATCTGCCCCAAAATGTGACTGCGCCTGAAATGAAACCTTTAGATACCTAAAAGAGAAATTCTCTATTTGTTAGTGACACCTTGTTATTGAAAAATTTGGAAATACAAATATATTCATAACAGATTCGTTCCCGAAACGTCCACCAAGTTAAGTAGAGGTTTCATTCTTAATAAATATATTTGTATTTCCAAATTTTTCAAAAACAAAGTGTCACTGACAAATAGAGAATTTCTATTTTAGGTATCTGAGGGTTTAATTTCAAGCGCAGTGACATTTTGGGACAGATCACAAAATCTGTCCTTGCTACAAATATATTGAAATAATTTTTAATAACTTCTACTTTATTTTTTAGAAACGAGGAGAGTAACTCCCACAAAAAGCTGGAACATGAATCTTTTTCTCATGCTGAAGGTACTGTCTGAACTTTTATATTTTCTTCAACAATAAAGAGTATTGACTGAACTCAATTATTGCACGTATGCTACATATACCGTCGAAGATGATACCCCAGGATATTAACTTCGATGTGAAGCTTCAGAGAGGGAGAGAGGGAAAATTAATTTCTTGCAATTTTTGCGCACTATTGCCTTCGAAAGTTTCGCGCGACGGAATGAGAAAAAGAAGTGATTTAGTGGGAGGACACGAGATAGATTTTGTAATATATGTCGACAAAGTTACGGACTTGAATCAATTTGCACGAGAAATAGAGATTTAGGAGTTTAATAAGGAGGATCGGAAAATACAGAGTGTTCGAAGAATTAGACATCTGACTATCCCGAAGATATGATATTATACATTCTCTACTGTTGACAAAACATTTTGATCTGCTATGACATTGTCACATTGTATTGAGAAATCTTCAGTTATTAACAATATTTTTCACGCCGTTACTAAGAATGCATCATTTTGTTCATCACGAGGTATATCACGAATAGATTGATGGAAATTGAACTCCTTGATGATGATCTTCAAATCATCCCCAACGAATAGGTTATCGACACCAGAATGAATATAAATGTATTCTAAAACTCACTGTATCAGCCTGCTTGTATGTAGACTTCTTTTATAACGGAAATAGCGGAAAAAAGTTGAACTCACCTGAAAAAAAAAACTAGTTAGTAATTGAATTTGCCAAAAATATCGTTGTCGTGCACATTCTGATTTCTTCGTGCTACTATAAAATGTAGATTGGAATGTATAACTGAGGCAAACACAATGTAGTAGGCTATTGAAAATAACGTTCCTCATGAAAATACGATCACACATTTTAATGAGAACTGAGGCAATTTGTAATTCTGCTGAAGATTAGAATGAAATCAGTATGAAACACGCATCAAGAACCTTAGGGCGTTTTTTGCGATTCTTTTCTAAATATCACCACAAAATTGTAGTCATATAAACATTACACACATTGTAACTTGTATAAATAACTATCTCAAAATGTTTTTTTTTCTTTACGTACAGTCGAAAAGGTTTGTCTGTAAGCTTGGTTCGTTTTGCTGATGACCTTGCATGGGTCCTTCACCAAACTATGATCACATTTTCATCAAAATCGAAAATATTAATTTCAAATTCACGTTTTGTAACCTTCGAGTCTTTTGACAAATCGAAAGTAATCCATCTGTCAGAAGGAGCCTGTATGACTGGGAAAAAATCAATATTTCATAATAATAATAATGACTTCCATCGAAGTATTGATCGAATAGTATATTATACAGTGTGTCAAGCAGCTTAGTAGTGGCAGTTGTCTCCTTAGCGGGTTGAGTACCCTACCTCCAAAATTTCAAATGGCACACAAATGTCACACATAGAATAAACATCATGCGAGCCAGCGGTGGAATGTGAGGAGGAAGGTGTTAGAATATTATAACAAGGATGTTTCAAAATGGCTACCAGTGTCGTCAAGCTGTCAACACATTGCTGTGAATTATGAAGGAGAAAAAGGAAGAAATACTGATTCTCACGCTAAAAATAATGTGAATCGGGAGTTCCGACAGAAAATCACGTTG
This sequence comes from Gastrophysa polygoni, assembly GCA_963576655.1. Taxonomy (NCBI): domain Eukaryota; kingdom Metazoa; phylum Arthropoda; class Insecta; order Coleoptera; family Chrysomelidae; genus Gastrophysa; species Gastrophysa polygoni. Next base: position 19,731,937 of record OY755089.1, read on the forward strand.
TGACAGTTCAAGAAGCACTTAATTTGACGAAACTTGATGAAGAAGTATTATTATGGCATTGCAACTATTGCACACGTATACCTTCACATTCGAATAAGATTAGAAATAATAAAGCTACACCTATAATCTATATGTTAAATCATGCACAATGTGAAAATGCACAAAAAATTTCTAAAATTTGCGTAAACTCAGTTGTTTTTGTTCAATTATCATTTTAATTGATGAATGACGATAGTAGGTAGCTGATATAATTGCGATGGAACATATGTGTATTATACGAAATACATCGTAATTTACAACGAAACTCTGGAATAACGAGTGGTTCACTTTCGTTTCGAACTCATTAGACAAAGCCATTTGAATATTTTAATGGTTCGGAAATAATAACAAGCATAGTATTACAATTACTCGGAAGTACAGCTCGAAAGAATACACTTCTTGCATTATATATTCATTGCATAAATAACACATCACGAAAGAGGAATTATTGGCTCTATAAAATAAACAGTGGGTTAATCTCAAAACTCAATATTGCTTATAGCTCTGAGGACTGAATTTTTAAATGAGAAAACCTGCTACCGAACTGCTTTCCCTTTCATTCTGCCGAAACAGTTTTTTATTGAATTCATTCCAAGCCATTCCAAAGTTTTGGAATTGACATACTGGTATATTCATCATGGGTATAAAGTGTATATGCGTCGCATTTTACTCGCGGCTGTAAAACCATTTCATACATTTTTGCTATAGAAAAATATAAAAAAGTACCTTGATATAAGTTATATAATTTTCTTTCATAACTTTCTTTCTTAACTTTGCCTTGGAAATGACTGAGCGTTCTTACACATTTCATATCTATCATCGGTTGATTTTATGTATACGAACATTTTAAAATCAGTTCTCATTTATAATTCAAATTCGATTGTTGAATTACTGACAATCTGAGGTGCCCTTGAAAATGTAGAAAATCCTGCTAATAGCAATACTGATAACATCCATCTTATCGTTCTGTTTGGTACAAAATTTAATGATTTTTTTGATGGTCTATTGTATTTCGCGTCCGACCAAAGCAAAATGAAAATAACAATAAACAATAATAATAATGCAGCATACAATCATAATGTACAAAACCGTCAATCGTATTATAACATGGTCAGGTGCTTTTTTCGAAAGGTTCCTAGGAATATTGTGAACACTGAGATACTGCTAAAATTTCGATGTCGAAAATTAATCAGAAAATCTAACAATCGATGTTTTCAACTATCGTATCAATCCTCATTTGTAATATTCTTCCGATCGATGTCTATATTGCCCATCTCTATAACCCTGACATGACAGCTAGCGAATGATTTGTGACATTTTTCATGATTAATCATTTACAAACCCAAATATCAATTTCTTTATTGCTCTATCTACATTTGGTTTGAAATTGGATAGACTATGGATTTGTTGCAGTTGCAGAGACGTACTGCGACAGATCAGTGCTGCATATTGACAGTTTTTTGTTATTTTTTCATTATATCATCATTATTCACCTATGATGAAAACGTGATCAAACAAAAGTGAAACAAATGTCCAGAAATAATAACCCATTATATTAGGTATATTCTCTACTAGATAGAGCCTAGAGCATTTAAACGACCATGAGAGACGAAGCGATGGAAAACACATGACTGTTGGCAAAACATTTCGATGTGCAATGACATTGTCACATTCAATTGAGAAATACAACATTCATTCGAATCGAATAGTGTGAAATTATTCTCGCAAATCTGTTATCAAGCGGAGTTGATTGATCCATAAGTGTCTTGAAACAAAGAGACTTAGTTTTACTTGTTTGAATATTGAAAATTATTAAATAATCCTAGTTTATTCAGCCGGTTTAGCCCATCAAGTCAAGGAAGAATTTTGAAACTTTGTTCGAGATGTTGTACTATTCAGCCTATGGCTGTACTTACAGATCCGAAAAAGTTCAGAATATATCATTTCTTAGGTGAGTCAATGAATGAAGTTCACCAAATTTCAAATGGAGGCAACCAGCAGTGATCATGTGACTGTTGGCAAAAATTGCATCTTTCTTTGTTGCACATCCAGGCGAATCGATAGCTCTTTCTTTTTCTTATGTAGAGAATATACATAATATCATATCCTTGCAACGACCTTAAGGAACTGGCATGGTGACGTTTCCATTATTTTGAATAACGTACAGGTTTTGAATGTGTGATTGATCGATGACGTAGCGCGTTATTAGCCAGTCGAGCTCTGTAAGTAGAAACAAATTATTGAAATCGAAATCATCATCTTCGGTAACGACAGTACGAGGCTATACTCGATATACACACCTCGATAGAGGTATAACATTATCAAAATCGCTCGTAGCTTGTCTATATTCACAGCCTTTCACTGTTACTGCCTGTTATTGTAATGAAGTAACGGTGGTGACAGAAACAGATCTACCCGTACAGAATGATAATTTCGTCGTCTGGATCGAGTGTGACTCATTTGGGCGCGCAACCGTAATATTCAAAGCGAGGGCCATTGTTTCTGCTCATATCTTTCATCTTACAATTACAAACTATCTGATATATTTCGAGCTGAATGCACTCGTATTCACATGGATTTTCAGGAATAAATACCAAACCGGCAGTCACAAATCCTCATATACACGGGGGGTACTTATCTTTTGTATTCCTTTATTCGTTAGCAGTTTACGGTAAGTCCGGAAACTAACCCCCACTTATCGTTATATTTAAAAAGCGCACATACTGTTCGATTACACTTCAATAATGAAATGTTTCAAATCAAGTTCACACATGGAATAAGTGTAATGAGCAACAAAAATAGTCATTGAAAACTTAAGATCCTCAGGTTCTTTAGTGATTTCGATTGGAAATTTTCAAAATTAGAATTATACGAGGAGTTATATTTGTTTCGACACCCTTTCAATCTGTTTTCGTAGTTTCATTCTATGTGATCCAACAGTACATTCGTCAGGTAAAAAACCTACACGGGTCGTTAAAATATTAGCAAATCAATGCTTTTTTCCGATGAAAGTCGAAATTATTTGGGCTTTTTGAATACTGGTTTTGAACGCTTCCTATCTGAGAACTATACATGGTGTCCCGAGAAGATACCGACAAACTTCAAGGGGTGCTAGGGCTAGGAAAACAAGCATTTTTGTTTCCATAAACATATGTCGGCAAATGAGCCGTTTGGGGTGTAGAGCAAAAAACCTAACTTATTAATTTTGCTTCATTACCGATTGAATTATGGTTGAGAATAATTGTTTAAAATGTTGAACCTTCACTTCATATGGAGTATTCCGGGAAAATATCTTCTACATGGGTACAAATCGCCATTATCCTTGAAATATATTCCTCATTACTAACAGGTGTTTAATGGACTAAACTTTTTGGGACACCCGGTATATGGAAGTTTTTGAAAAAGCAGACGAGCGGTTATGGGAAAACAGGGCATATGCACGCCTATACTAGTAAAATAAGTGAGGACTAGCCCAAACAACGTAAAAGGACCTGGTTTCTAATTTCAATAAATATTATCGTAGGTACTACTGTGATTAGTCTCATTCTATATTTTTCTATGTTCAATAATGATAATTACGTACAATGTTCGGATGATTTATTGCCTTACTCGTTTCTCCTTTGCAATGCAAATTTTCAAACGATAGATAAAGAAAACACATGGAATTGTAGTTATTTGAAGATATATTTTTGCTATGCGACTACAATATTCATGTCTATTCTCTACATATTATGCGCTCTCTGATGTCAACAAAATAGGGTGATTCATCAACGCTTTCCTGTGGATGAGAAATCGATAAGTTATGTTGCCTACTTTCATTCTATTTCACAGTGTATCGGGATAGAATCAAAATCGTTCTTGTCCTCTGAGCGACATATTAAGAAATCGAATATTCTGTATACTTTGCCTAAGCTTTTTTTTAATGTTCATGGAGGAAATGCTTGAAATCAATTGCGCAGGTTACAAAAATGCATAAGAGTTCAATAGAATGACGATCGCAGAAAGCATACTGACTAAAATCTGCTACATACGTATTCAATTATGTTCTTTTTGATCAAAATAAAGAAATCTAGAAACAATATTCTGAAATAATATCGACTCAGAAGTAACCTCAAATACATTGGCTTTATCACATCTGGCTATGAATCCTTTATTAATTATTCGCCATCAACAATTTCCCAACTTGTCTAATTTTATTCAAGCATTTCTGGGAAGATCATTTTCCATGCCAAGTATTTGACATATCGACGAATACGAATTGGTATTGCTTTCGCTGACGCAATTTTGGTTGGCACGTATTCATCTACACACTATATACCCTTGAGATATCAAATCTAATAATACCAAACGATACTGAATAGGTAGTAAGTACACATTTTATTTCGATGAAGTTCAAGGCTCATATATTCTGAATCATGAAAAAAAAAATCGACTCTGCCAGCGCAATTGGAAAATATCAGATAGAATTTTTAGAGGCTGACTGAAATTTGATTTCAGAACGAACAAACGTTGATACAAATCCGTGCATGAGCCTGAGCATAAGAAATGAAGCTTGGACAATTATTGTCACATTTGGCTCATTTCAAAAAGTTATCATTTGTTGATAAAGTTGCCAATAATTTTCAGAATTTTTCTGAGGGGACGAATATTTTCAGATTTCATTTTGGGATTCTGGGATTCGGAAGTGAATGCTTTTGTATCGAGTGGTGGATCCAAAATTTCACCAAGATAATCGATGATGATGTAATGAAAGAATTACCGTTCCCTGAAAATTGATTATTTGGAAATATTTGCCAAAGTAAGCATTCTGGCACTCTATCTGCTGAAATATCGATTTCTGAAATCGAATATTGGATAATATTTGGATTATCTAAAAGTGCTCTTCTCTGGAATGAATCACACTGTATAATAACGAATTCCTACTAGTAAACAATCATCACAGATGACGATATAGCAATGTTGCAATGGGGGCGCCACTAGAAATTAATCTTTTTTTTGAATATCATCATACATGATTTTGCGGTTCATATAGTAATGATATGTACATAGTTGTGATTTCATCTGATTCATGAATTTTTATCACAATAGTATTATTGCAACGATTTAAGGATACTTATGGGGGGTCAATTAAAAAAATAAGGTGATAACGTCATGACACTAAAGTGGTTCATTATGTATATTGGATTATGATTTGAAAAAATATCTGAAATCAAAAATCGACCTTTTTCAGGAATTTCTAATTTTATTTTTCATTCACCCAATAAAGAATTCATGCGTTAATTTATGGACGCACTGTATGAGTTGACAGGCGCCTGAATTGAAATTACTCTATGGCACCACGATGAATAATTGAGAACAATTGTTTTGTTATGCGACGTTTTCATTATCGGTAAACCAGACGGAGAGGAATACGATATCCTTCAGGACATCATCCTGAAGAAATATCCGTACCATAACAATAATACCATTCATTTTAGTTGAATAATGTATCACAGGTGGTTATCAGCAAAATCAGGTATTGATATTTTGTCTAGCATAGCCCCAAGCAGGATCTTATCACGGGTAACGTTGATGAAGGCACGTGCCTGCTTATTTTCGTGAACAATAAGCTGGAAATAAAACTACTGTATACTGTTTAGTGATATCAGTGACGAATAAAACACGGTGATAATATAACGACGTACTAATCGTGTTTCGAAGAATCTGCAATCACACTACAATTACACGAAATTATCACAATGGTCAGGTGTTCAGTAAACATCTCGTGTCAAGTAATGTTTTTATTTATACATTATTCCACGCGTTGCGACTTCATAGTCACAAGACTTGAAATGACAGGTCAGAATCTATACGGGGATTTCTCGAAGCATTTCTATTTGAAACTTAACAAAAAAACTGATACTGATATGGTACTATTTACGTATTGAATTCAAAATCGAACATCCGGTATTATATTACACTTCTCGAAGGCCATTTACGAGACGATTTTAGCGGTATACTTATCAGAATCAAAGGTTACACTGAACAGTTTTGAACACTGTAATTTTTTGAAAAAATAAATCCCAATTACTATTCCCAAATTCCGTGAAATACCAGCGAATCCTAAGGGACTCCTGAAAATTCCAAAGAATTATTTGTTGTTTGTAGAGACCAGATTTATAGCGCGGTTCACCGAATGAGTTCCAAAGAAGTCCAAAAAATGTCAAAGAATTCCAAGAAATCGGAGGAGAAATTGAGAAAGAAGTGTAGACCAAGAAACAATGATATTTCATGCAAATGTTCATTTTTTGAAATGTGGAATTTGATTCAATAACGTTAAATATTTGCTGCATGATGTGGAGTTTATTCCATCAGTATGCGAAAAGAAAGCAAACAGAATTTCAAAAGTATTTATCTATGCGCAGACGCAGGAAGCTGCTCACGCTTTAATATTCTTGTGGAATATTTACAATATTCCACACAATTTCGCCGTTTCATTCTAACTCATGAAACTACGTAATTTAAATTGTTTACACGTAGTTAATAGATTGCCATTATCAGGTAACTCATAATCTATATAGTAGAACATGCAATCATTAGTTCTCATAAGGAAGCTATCTATGCAACGATTATACCAGTGAATAGATTATTCAAGATAACGCATTGTGCTAGGCATTATATGCAGCATCATCAGTAACTACCTAAACATCAAGGTTAGGGATCTCTTTGAGCAAAGTCATATTTCTGTAGTCGTTTGACATAAACCGATCAACCTGGTATCGTCAAAACCGACTGCACATTGAAAAAAATTTGCGAAGAAAAATATTTTAATTTTGTTGAGAACGGAAGCAGATTCGTTCCCGAAACGTCCACCAATATAACTAGAGGTTTTATTTTTAATAAATATATTTGTATTTCCGAATTCTTCAGAAACAAGGTGTTACTGACAAATAGAGAATTTCTCTTTTAGGTATCTAAAGGTTTAATTTCAGATCACAAAATCGGTCCTTACTACAAATATATTGAAATGATTTTTAATAACTTCTTCTTTATTTTTTAGAAAAAAGGAGAGAAAATCCCACAAAAAGCTGGAAAATGAATGGTATCGTTGAATTCCTATAATTATTATGATATCTAACCGATTGTGGAATAAACCATAGGGTGTCTCATTGTGGAAAAATCAATATACTACCTACTACTACTACTACTAACGTACTAACTACAACTAACTACAATTGATTTATCTGAAAACAGTTTTTTAAATCATAAAATCTAGTTATCAATATATGTTGTAGAAATAACTAATTTGTATGTCATTGTATGAAAATTGAAGGAGGAGTTCCGCAATTGTTTGAAGACCAGAAAGTAGTGGTCATAAATAGGGACGAAATAATACTTCATATATTTCATATACTTCATATATTTACTCATATATTTATTCATATATTTACTCCCATCTGGCTTCCTTATTGATATAAAGGGTTTTTTAAATAGCAAGTCCATTAATTGTTGATATTTTTTAATTTAAAAATTTTTCGGTGATATTTGGAGTATGTTTGATAGTAGCATAGTAGTAACTCATTACAATAAAACCAAAGATATGATATTATATATTCTCTACTAGATCGAGCTCGAAGACACAGAGAGAGAGAGAGAGAGAGAGAGAGAGAGAGAGAGAGAGAGAGAGAGAAAGGGATAGAAACTTAAACGACCATAAGAAAGTGACGCAGCGATGAAAAATCACATGACTTTTTGATGTGCCATGGCATTGTATGTATTGAGAAATACGACATTTGAGAAATTAAGAAATACGACGAATTGAGATACTTCTGTATAAGATTATTCACTCAAATCTATAGTTTAGCGAAGTTTATTGATCTATAAGTGTGTTTAAACAGTTTTACTTGTTGTTTGAATATTGCACATTGATAAATAATCCTAGTTCATTCAGCCGGTTCAGCCCATCAAGTGAAAGAAGGATTTTAAAACTTTTTTCCAGATGTTGTTGTCTTGTACAGCCTATGACTGTAATAATCGATTGTAGTAATAGATTCAGAAAAGATCAGAATATATTATTTCATGGGGTAAGTTATTGATGACCACTAATTTCTGGACACCCTGTATAATAGGTATCTTATTCAACTCCATTATGTATCAACGCCGTATCTGACCTGACAGTTTTGGCAACAGGCTTCGATTATATCCGAAACCTGTATGATATTACGTGTTGCTTTACTGAAAGATATGAGTTATTATTTCCTCAGATTTTAGAGAAGAGCGAAAATAAAAAAGTACTCGGCCATTTTCAGCACGAAAGCTTTTATGCGTTCTGCAACCGGTCTGGCCAATTATATTCTAGAAAAATGGAAATTCAGCTAAACTCACGCAGGTAGCACTTAAGTGATGGACGATCAAGTTTAGAGCATACATTTTATCTTCCGATCTCGTTTTGAACTCGCCGACCCGTGGGAAAAGACTCCTCATTTCATCCTCTACACCTGCCCGTTTATCACCAGCACTTGTGCCCACGGTAGGTTTATTTGCCTGATTTTACAGATAAAACGGTCGTTCCACTGTAGGTGTTAATCTGGACGATCATGCGCTATTAAACAGTATAAGGCAGGATGCAAAGCAACTCGGGAGCGCGGCAAAGAGAGAAGCCATATTAATTTTCCCTTCAGGACATTAAATGGTCACGAAACAATCACTGAAACAATCTCTTTACCATCACTATTAAGGTTGCCAGCCGTCCTTTATTTGAAAGGACAGTCCTTTATTTCAAGAGTATCTTCTTTGTCCTTTTGGAAAGTGTGAAAGGGCTGCAGATGTCCTTTAAAATCCGAAAATAAATGAATGCATTTAAGAAACTGAAAGTAACAAAATGGAAAATAAAAGTCCCATACACCATAAACATTCACCACATAAATACGGTGAAGTCGTTAAGATGTGTAAGTAATATAAAATGTAAAATTGGCAACTTCCGTCAGGAAATCTCCGTGCTCCTATCTTCGTGTCCTTTTATCCTGGAAACATACTACTGCATTACTAAGTGTTTATTAGCCAGATTTGAGCAGACACTGCTGGAAGTGGTAGATTTTCAATACTGTTCAAGCGTCAATAGAATAGCTTCTTGCCTGTATTTTTCATTTCTTTTTTTTTTCAGTCGTTTCAGAAGTATTTAAGTGTGCGAAGGATTGTTGAATTAGATATTTTATGTGACGAATGGAATAGAGGGATTGATTTAATAAAGAACGATTTATATATACTTTTTAACATTAACGATAACTGTTTTTATGGATCAGTTGAAAGCAATGTCTACTGAGAATTAGAGAGCATAAATTTTGAACATGTTTGATCATGTCAAGAAGTTTTTTAGCTTTGTTTTTAATTTCTTCAGTTACCGATCACTTCCTTGTTGGTTGATAATTCATTAGTTTCTGCGTATCATTTTTGTGTATTATTTTTACTTGAAATTGATAAAGATGTGTTGATCTCATAATGATAGGAATATTAATTTATCAACAGTGAATATTGAGTAAATGAAACTGAAATAAAATTCGATAGTCCAAAAATGTTAATCGGGAGCACAAACTGGATGTATTTAGGAGTTTAGGAGGGGCACAGTGGCACACAAAAATATTTGAATACGAGCGCATGATTGGCAAAACAAATGTGTTGATTACTACACTTTATCTACAACTTTTTGAATATTGAAACATCTTCAGGGGATGTTACCAGTGATCAAAACATTACAAAATGCTTTGTAAGAGTGCAAAAGATTGTCCTCGCGTTACCTCTTGCATGTGAATTAAATTTCGCATTATTTAATGATTTGCTGGTATCCAATAGGCCGTGAATACGTCCAATATTTTCAGGAATGTTGACAGTTAAGTAGAACACGGATCATGGACATGGACATAGAACATGGAATCGAAATTTCAGATTGCTAACATATTTTACTCACAATATAGGTACTATTAATCGCTATTAATAGAGCTGTAACATTGGTGGACATCACCTATCAAGATTGAGCAGCTGAAGATTAGCAAAGGGTATAGCAGTGTAAGCAATATATAGCAATATGAGCAAATGTTTATAATCCTGGGACACAAATATATGAGTTTCGAAACATTTCATGGTGGTATGTTAATTTTAGATTTTCTTATCCCAGAAGACCGCAAGACGATTTATTTCGGATCTTGCCAAGTTTTATGGTCCGCCATTAAATCCTCGATTTTATAAACTTCATGATAAATTTAGTAATGAAATCGTGTGTGTGTATCGAGAAATGCGGTCTCGGAAAGAATGCCATCTTCGCATTTTCCATGCCGGCGTTATACATATATATAATACTGAACCTTCGTTTTTCACCCAATTATTTCCAACATTAACCTGAAATCTTGATGGGATATTAATAAACTGGTTTATGATCATTTTATGCTTTTCGTCGTTTCATGGTTTGATTTGCCGACGACGTTTATCGGTTAATAAGTAGGTGTACAGAATAGAGTAAAGTGCATCCCATTTTGACTGCCAGGTTTCTTGTAATTGTAATTGAAGATGGAGCATTCCGGTTTTCACGTTCCTGTGCTACTTTTCCTCGAAACTCAAGATTGTCCAATCAGATTTTTCATAACTGTTTTCGTATGAAACATGCAGGGCGATATTGAGAATTATTACTTCTTGGACCGCTTTTATTTCTACCAAGTCATTAGCAATACTGTTAAGCTTAGAACTACGTCTATTAGAGAATTTTGTGCAGAATCCAGTGGCGTATTCAAAAATTCTTTTCGGTGTATGGTTTTGGATACACGACACAATCTTATATTTTTTCAATCGAACACCCTGTATTTTATCATCTCATTGAATTCGTTGTTTGTCCTTTTGAAATTATGTGTAATACCCTCTATATTTGATTCTCAGAAATGCCAAAAGACACTAAATCATTGCATTATGATGGATTTTTGCTAGTATTAGGCCACGAATTTTCCATAACAGAAAGGTTCCAATTTTCATTTTTCATTTTTTTCATGAGAGAGAAAGCAAAGAAGAAGAATGCGAACATTAATTTACTAACACAAAACACATTAGGTACCTGTTTTTTGTTTGTTGTTAGTGAATTAGTGTTCAGATTCTTCTTCTTTGCTCACTCTACTATAAAAATATCACTAATGAAAATTCATCATGATGCAATGACTTAGTGTTTTCTAGCATTTCTGAGAATCAAATCTAGAGAGTAATGAGATTATAAAATACTAGTTGTTCTATTGAAAAAAATATAAGTCTGTGTCGTATCTCCAATACCATACCCCGAAAAAACAAATGACTACACCACTGGATTCTGCGCGAAATTCTCTATTAGATGTAGTTTTAATATCATTCATCATTTTCAGTTATGAATTATACGAAAGTTTCAGAAGAAATTTACATTCTGAAAACAACGAGAATTGTACACAGAAAACTGAATATCTAAATACATATACTCAAGCCTACAACAGATAGAATATGCAAAAGGAAATCTGAATTTCATTTCTCATATTTTTTTGTATTTTCCGATTGTGAACTGTTGCCAACTGGATTTATTTTCAGTTCAATGACGCATTTCAACCTCCACTCTAACGCGACTGGAAAACATTCAAGTGAAGATCTCGGAGAAAATAGATTCGATGAGCTCGCTACTCGATTTCCAGTTTTCTCGATGTTCTGAGAGGATATCTTCTTCTTGAAAATCATTGGATACTTTCTGGTACCTGTTCACCATTGGCCGGGAAGAACAGGTGGGAGGGGCATAGGCCCAATGTTCAATTATTGGTTTCGTTCGAGTTTTGTTATTGGCAGTTGTTGATGGTGACATGTCTGCGACCTGAAGCTTCAATTCCTTCAGGAATATCAGAATTTCGAGGGGGTCTATTATTCGGGGCTATTCCATCATTTGTGATGTATAGTATCGCATTCCATCAAGATGTGGTGGGGTGTTTCTGATTCTCCTCAGAATCTGTCATCCTAGGAGCCTAGCTTTCTCAGATGTTTTGAGCTTTTTTTCCGCTTCAAAAACGTTGGGGAACCGGCGAATGTTGATGCGAGGTCCAAATACTCTTGCTCCACTTCCGTCGGCAGTTTTGGGGGGTCTGTTATACACCAAGATCCATCCTCTCTTGTCGAAAATGTTTATCGAAACTGAACTTTCGTCACTAGGAAGGTCAGCAAGTTGTGCACCCCCAAATGCGTGGGGAGAAACCCTTAAGTCCGACCTGCGCTCACCTGATACGAAGAGGTTAGAGATCCAAAATGACCTCTTGTGCTGCTGTTGAGTAGATTTTATTGCTCCCGTTATGCAAAGACTTCCAGCAGTAGAGAATCAGTTCTTCGGTGCCATACCAATGCTCTCTAGGTGATCAGTGAAATTGAATAAATTAGATGAAATGTTTCAATATGATACGTTTCCAGTTTTTTCATAGAACCATGGGCGCTATGTCGTGTAGGAAAATCATTATTAGTATACTTGTGATAACGAACTAATGAGAGAAATGTACCGTAGACCGATTCCGAGAACCATTAGCTCAAGACTTGATTTACTTATCGAGTAATTGGATAATTAATTTGATGATTCCTATCGATAGCTTCGACATTCGAGGCATTCATGATTCTTAATTGACCTCACTGGCGAAATTAAAGTCACATTTTTTTCTTCATTACAAGATACCGTTAACACAAGAGTAATACCTACCACTTTATGAGCAATTCGCAGTTAGTTCGTTAGGAGAGAATGATGAATTTTTCATACAAGTACATGAAGACACATTCACAGGTTTTATTTTATATATCTGAAGCTATAGGACGTTTCCAGGCAGAAATCCATCAATCTCCAAATGGCGACAGTATTTATATACAGCCGAGTTACATCAGCATTATTTTTTCTAAATCGAAAAAAAAAGGTTTTCACTAAGAAAGGTATTTTTTCTCTGGGTGAATGCCTCAAATCAGTTATCAAACCAGAAACCTCGACTACAATTATCATGCAGAAAGATTGGAAGTAACGAAAATACTGCTTCAACTCTATCAAGATATCTTGTTAGACATATAAATCTAAAAAGTTACCATAAAAAATCAAGTTTTTCAAAATGAGATATCGTTACTTTTAATACACCTGGAACTTTGCTCCATAAGCAATAATTATCAAGAGTCACAAGTAGGATGATTCATTTTCTATAATTATTGTCATCATCCTAAATATGTGCCTACTAAAATTTTATTAATTATTATTCGTAATACCGTTGGAAGTACAGATGAAATGAGTGAAATCTGCTACCTCGAAGCAGAGCTAATATTTCCCGATGCTTTCGGTTCATCAAATTCCTCGTCAATTTCTGTCAATGGGGGAATATTGATAGGCCGCTTGATTTTCAACTCTTCCCCTATTTAATCGACTCAATATATTCCACATGATTTCCCAACGGTGGGTAGAAAATCTTTTGCACCCTGTAGAACAAAGCTAGCCATTATTACCCATCGAAAAAACATTCGCAAAACTCGATTCACTATACTTTAGCATTTACCAGAAGCTGCACTTTATTACCTTCTACAAATAAATTCCATCAAATTCCTGAAACGTCTGCCAGCATCATTTTCTTATAACGAATAAAAATCTCTCCAAGAACCAAAGCAAACCGTAAGAGGTTCGTTGACTCGAAGAGAACGGATTGTTTACAATCATTTTTGATTGAATTCAGTGATCGAAATGACCCATTAGACACAAATGAAAGAGAGACGACAAGTGCTAGATATATATGATGATTCAACGAATGAGTGTCAGATTTCGAGGTTTCGATATTCTTCAGATAATTGTTCTTTGTTATGGAGCCGGCAGAACATAATTTCGACAAGAATAGCGCGAAAGGCTCTAAGAGAACGAGTGCCAAATGTATAATAAAAAGGTGTAGTTAGGTAGCGTAACAACTTTACATGATCGAAAAACTGTGATCAATCCATAATTTGGCGCTCTTTTGTTGATATGTTTCGCTAAGTTCATGAAGTTAGCGAGACTAATTTCGTAATTTTTTCCTTTCCCGTGTTGGCCCTTCTTCATTGCTAAGAGGAATCCTTTGTTTTTTTAATCGTTTTTCTTTACTTACTGATTAACGTGATTGATGTATTATCGTATCATCTTATATATTATATTATGTACTTTTCGTATTATCTTATCATGAATAATTTCCATTATCATTCCATGAGTATTTTCCTGGTCCGAATCCTATTTCTTCGAAACATAAAAAATAGGAATAATCGCAAAACGCGGTAAGTTGAAGATAAGTCAAATATCAACAAGACATATAATGGTATATAGAGAAATCCAATTCTATGATGACCATAATAACAGATAGAAAAGGGTGTTTATTGGAAGAGATATGAAAAATTGTCGAAAAAGGAAAGAAGTTGATGCTGGCAAATTTTGTTTGTTCATTGAGACGAATAAGGTTTCATTGTTATCAACTGCTTCATTGCGATTTCAGAAGGGTTTCTAAGAGATTTTTGATGTTTTACTCGAGGTTTTACTCTTGTTGCATGAGTGTGAAATACATATCTAGATTCAAATCTGGATCAAAGTTACCTTAAACGAGAACTTAAATATGGCTATTTCGAACTTATAGAAAGAACAACATTCACGGAACTCATCTAGCTAACTCCATATGAACTGAGCGAAACATCGCATATAGATTTTTTTAAAAGGCAACACGAAATTTTCCTCTTCGCAACTAATTACCAACGAAAAAAGCAGAAAATTATAACATCATTATTTTTTCGATATATCAAAGTTGTTTCGCTCACTTTCGCTAACTTAACGAGTATAACATACACTTGTTGATTACTTCAATTATGGTGGTTCTGACATACAAGATGGTCTCAATGCAAATCGACCTTCTCACTTATCTGGTACGGGTCTGAGATGATACAAGCTTTAGGCTAAGACCGCTGCAACGTAGTTATTTTGATCCCGGTCTAAAATTATTCGTATGTATAAAATCAGCGCAGTCCACTCTTAGGAAGCGGTCTCCTGAAATACATCTAGTATTACTTCATGAAAGTTTATTATGTTTACTTTGCAAGCGATACTATCCAGAAAATAAACAGCGATAATTTGTAAGGAACCGCAAACCTGGAAGAAATAATAATATCGAATGCATATGCTCTGTTTTGAGTACGTTACCCTTTTCTTCATATGTAACGAGTGTGACATGAACATTTCAAAGCGAAACTCCCGGAAACTCACACAATTTGAAAATAAAAAGAATTATTTCAAAAAATCATTTCATTTCAAATATTCGTTCCTGTATTCAATAACAACCAGAAACGAGAAGTTGTAATCGGAGTGTAATGACTAGATGGAAAAATTCAAATCATAAGGTGTCTATCGAAACCGAGATCAAAACTCTTCCGAACAGTTATCAAATATCATGCCACGTTATTTCCATCACGAATTGATAGCGATTATTCTCAACATTCTTATTTGACAGAAAACATAAATAAATAAATAAATTAATATACAATGTTGCGCAAAAGTCTGAAATAAAATTATATATAAAAAAAGTTGCTTAGTTTGTGCTCTGAAGTAACAATTTCCAAATCGTTTTCGCTTTATAATAATAAATACTGTATGAAATATGAAAACAAATAACAGGTAAGTCATAAAAAAAACTGTTTAGTACTCGATACTGAAAATACTGATATTCCACAAGAGCATTTTGAAAAAGTAGCTTTCCTGTCATAATATATTTTTATGCATCCAGAAAAATTCGAGGACAAATTCCTCAGGCTGCGAATTTCACACTCTCAAGTATAAGATTTATTAGAGAACACATGCTCGGATAGAAACAAAAGCATAAATAAATAACGTATACCTATTTGAATCGACTGGGCACGCAGAAAATGTCGCAAGTTAAATTCTTGTCGATAAGTTATTGAAGTACAGATTTCGCTGAACCGTTTCAAATGTCTTTACCAAAATAGTTTCCAGCCGCGGCTTTTTCGAATTCCTGCTCTGCGCAATTTTTTTTTTACTTTTTTCAGAAAATGACACGAAAATGATACCGAATTGTCTTCATTTTTATTGATTTCAGCCTGCCACCTTGAATTTCCATAAAAATTTATCTATAATAATAAACATTGAAGTAGGTATTTAGTTTTCTCAGAGGTTTTTTAATGATATAGGCGGAAAGTTTGAGTATCACTTTGCGCACTACTTGTGAAGTACCTACGCTGCTGATATTTTGTAACAAGTGTTTTGAAGGTCATTCTAGTAACGAGTGTTAAAGAAACGAGTAACTAAAAGGAGTGTATACAGGCTGTTTAATAACAAACGCCGCAAGCTGTAACTCAAGCCATTTTTCATCCATTTTCAAATAGTGAAAATCAAAACCGATAATTTCAAAATCACTATTAGCTAATATTAATGTTAAAATTCAGATATGAATGAAAATATATATTTCAGCATTCAACGTTTCAGAACAAAAAAGCTGATTTTTCTGTAAACATTGGTTGATTATTCAAAAATTCACACTTAGCTTATAGTGTTTTTCAAACGATGGGTATTTCACAACACAGAATTTTGTTTTTTGAATGTAACTTATTTTTAACGCTTTATTTTTGCAATTGTCTCACATTGACAATGATTAATTTGACAGATTGGAACACATTTTTTACCCCTTGACTACATTGACATTCTCAGTGAAAGAGATATGAATTCTACATACATACTACATATATTTTTTATTCAAATAGATACCTACTTGGAAATATACCATTGTTGGAACATCAATAAATAATTTCGTATATTATGAAATAAAATGTAGTCATTGCTAACCTTTATTTACGATAAGGAACGTAATAGTAATGTTTTATTAAAAATATTCTACTATTGAGTAGATAGCTAGGTGTAGTAGGTAAATATACCCAGGGGAAATGCCTATACTAAATGTCAATTTCTATTGTGAGTTATCAGATCATAGGTACCGAGGTAACTACCTTATTACATCAACTACATATTTTATTTTTCTGAGGAAGGAATGTAGAAAAATTTGCAGCTGAGAAAACTGAGAAGAAAACTATTCCGAAAATTGTATTGAAACCTCTGTTTGTTCATTCCTTATCATTTTAAAAAATTTATAATGTCAATTTTCAACAAATAAAACATGAATTGTGAAGTATTATTATTTTCGCACAGGAAACTATTATTGAATAATTAAACACTCAAACCTACCTAGATACATGACTTTTTTTCAGTGGAGTTTTGAGGAGACAAAACACAGGGTACAGACTACAATGATTGTAGTAATCCAAAATTCGATCCTGGGTTTTATCCGTCGGGTCGCTAAACACTTTCAACGTAAACAATCACAAATTGATGTCACCTATAATGATGACCACCTCACTTTAGTTCAAGCAGCTCCTTTTTTCAAAATCCACAGGTAATTTGACAACACACTGCACTGATTCAATAGAGGTAAACAATGTGTGATGTCCAACAGCTAGATTTTATAACTAGCCACTAGCCATCTACTGCTTCTACACCGTCGCCCATCAAATGCACAAACAAAAGACAGTCCATTATTCACCGATCACAGATCACTAAAGGTAAACTTTCCGACATCACCCCGTTTCGACTGCTTCGTATCTTTTTGAGATTTTCGACAAACTGAATTTCGAAATTCAAACGGGACCGAGACCCGCCGTCGTCCCCGATCGTCAGAACTTCGTAACACCAAGCATGACAAGTATGTAAAGTATTGTAGGAATTATAGACACATTGCTGACATTCTAACGGATATTTCAGACGAAACACAGCGAAAACTGTATGAAAAACGATCATTAATTAATATGTACTTACCAAAATCGAGAATACGAGCCTCTTCACCAACTTTATTGGGTAATTAGAACGAATTTTGGTCCGTTAATACGAGGAGTTTGTCTGTTTGTGGTATGCTAGGAATGGTACAAAGAATCCGGATAACGCGAAGACTCGCGCGCAATCCAACTGCGCATAGTAAACGTTCTAAAGCCTGTTTTCTTCCCATTCTCTCCGCCTTCCCTCTCGAAAATGAATAAAAATCGAACACTCCCATACAGAGCCACCTGGAGAGTAATTTTTCAAGTTGGTACAAGCGGCAGTGGTCTTCATGAAGAGTGCGATAACCAGTAATAAGAGATGACCAGGACCACAACGAGAAACCAGACAAATGTTGATTGGAAAGAAATTTCAGGTAGTTTCAAATGTTGATGCATCGTACAGGCACATATTACATTCATCTGTCAATCATTATTCATTAAATATGCGGCCATTTTTTCAACTACAGCATTTATCCGATAGATGGCAATAGAGGAATGAGACTTACTGCCTCTATTATTCAAAAAGAAATTGTTTGAAATTATAAAGTTATACTCTCAAACAAGCACAAATATTATTTTGAACCAAGTGTATCAATATACAGTCTCTCTATTACTGTATAAAATCAGTTTTGAGCTCTGCTCTGCCGAAAGGAAGTTGTGATAAGGTACGGATATATTGCTGTAGGTATTATTTTTTTCCTTGATCTGTTTTGTTCATGTAGTTCTTGAAGGTTTCCCATTTTATATTTCAGTGTATTTTTGTTTCAATTCTGGCTTGTTTTTTGTCAATAAAAAACTACAAAGACATCAACATATAAAATATAGTCTATCTCAACTAATTTAATGTTCAGTACTGCATGAAACAATAATCATGTTTTGCATAGATAGCAAAAACAAAACAAACTTTACATGAAATGCTGAGTTATATGAGGATTTGGTTTATATTCAATACTACAATAATATCCATTCAGAAGGATTCATTATGAATTGACAGAATTACGTAAAGCTTGTAAACAATGTGATAATAAGATGAACAAATTTAAATTATTATTATTATTGAGAGTGAATAGACATGAGAAATGTAAATAATTGCAAAGGTATGTATTCCAGTAAAAATGAGGTAGTTCCCCATTATGAAGGATTTGGAAAGGATAAAATATTAATAATCATCATTCAACTTTATTTTGTGGTTCTGTGACTTCTTGGGGCTCATTTTTTTTACTCAACAACTTTTCCATCATTTGAGCTTCTCTCATTTTTCGTTTTTCTTCTTTCATAGCTTTTTTCTGTTCTTTTTCTTTTTGCTCCAACATTTCCTTGAATTTTTCATCTTTGGGATCTACTTTGTACCCAAAATGTCTTCTTACTTCTTCCACTAATCTTTCCTTCCGCTCCTGAAAATAAAATCACATGTTCAGTTTGCTTTGGGATCAGTACTTTTCAGTACGACTCATTTATATTCTAATTCATTTTTCTGATTGAATAATCAATGATTCACCAGAAAACTTCCTGTTTCCTGCTGACCTAATTTCAGATAAAATACTCTAAGCCCTGATATGTTTCAGTTCCTAACAGAGACAACACAATTAATACTCTAAGCCCTGACATGTTTCAGTTCCTAACAGAGACAACACACTTCAATAACAGTGAAATTTGGTGTAGTTTGAAGATCAACTTTCACTTTCATAATGTACATTCACTTCTCAAGGTTAGAAACTAATCAGTAGTGATGTTCATCAGATTCTTCAACTAGTTAAATGCACAGTATGTAAGATATAGGTACTTACTTTTGCTGCCTTTGCTTCACTCTGTTTCTTTGATATTCTGTTATATAAATCCTGTTTCCATCCCTCTAACTTCTTCATTTTCTCAACAATGTCTTGTTGTCTAGCCATAATCCTTTCATTCTTATCATTTCTCTTCTGTTTGGCATCTGCAATCATTTGAGGAATAGTAAATGGATACTTTACTCTCTCATATTCGATAGCATCATTCAGTTCTTCCTTTGTAGGCCAACATATGGATGGATTCACTCCTGAAGATTGACCATAACGTCCATAAGTTTTTCTGAGGTACTTGATAGTTCCATGATGCCAAAGCATAGGCTCCGGGTAAGGATTTTTATTCATGACAATATTTCGGTCTTGTGATCTCAAACGAGATTTGTTTCTGCTCTTTTCTATTTGTTCTTCTCTCCATTTATGTTCTTCATCGACGCTAACTAGAATTTACGATCAGTGTTATCAATAGTGATGAACAATGTACACACTTGAAGCCTCACAGTCCTCATCAGTAAGGGGCGATTCTCTTTCAAGGTTTTCAATGTTCACTTGTGAACTAGTTTGACGAATACCAAAAATGTTTCCTTGGAAAGATATAATTCTCCTCAAGATTTCACGACGGATCATCTTACTGGAGTAAAATTTGATCAATTTTCTCCAGTCAGGTTTCCCGTGAAAAAGTAATCTAGAAGGTATGTGAATCAGAAAATTGCTCTGGGGAAAAATAACCACATTGTAACTTTCGATTACGTCACATGTCATAACAGAATTCGATATGACAGCTGAAAGATAGAAGGATAGCACAGGAAATTCTGTTTTATGGTCGAAGATATTCTGTGACTGGGTGATGAACAGATCACCGCCAATTTGCCGCCTTTCGACTCAAAAATAAACTCTTTCAAAAAATTTATGCTATCTATCGATCTGTTTTTACTATTAAAGAAAACAATAACTAATATTCGCGGATAAAAAACCTTAAGATTTCATGTTGAAATAGTACCCAAGAAGGGAAATAAAACGAAAGAAATATTAATATCATCCATCTGGAGCAGGGGTGCTCAGACTTACAATGCTAGCGACCTACCACAAAATATTCAGGTGGCAATCCATCGACCAACTTGTTGTTCCTAAAAAAATAACTGATCTAGAGAGTAGAATTTGGTCTTATCGGGAATGCCATTCAAAATGTAATTTTACATTTTCTGCTTTTTCAGTATGCATTTTGGATGAACATTAATTTTATAATCGTTTTGAGACCCACTTCATTAACTGTTATACAAACATCATTTCATTTCTAGTTAGCTCATTGAATAACTATGATTCACCATAAATAATACTGTATTTCTAATAAATGCAACAACATTGTGAGAGCAGAGGTGCAATCATATATTTTTTGGGCTGTAGTAGTTCACTCACTATATTCCAGTGATGTTGGATGCTCCAAATTCACTATTTTACTTTGCCAAAGCCAAATTCAAGCATACAAAGAAAATAAAAAAATGCCATGTTGAAAATTATGTTCCTTGGGTTGAGATAAATATTTCCGAAAGGTACTATGAAGTTTGAGTTTTCCGGAGTTCACTAAATGGTTAGGAAAACAATGGTATATTACATGACAAAAAATCCAACAACAGCTCAAACAAAATTCTGTAAAAATATGATTCTACTGGACTGAACATTCTCCCTGCAAACAGGACAGGACTTTTGATATTTCAAGCTATCATGAATACAATCCCAGCAGAAAATATGACCACAGGGTGTTGAACAAGGGGAATTCATGTTCTCTGTACAAAGCACACAATACTTTTTTGAAACATTTGGATGCAATGATATGCTTCCATGCTGCTGGTTTGCTTTCTTCAATGTGATTATTCTTGATACTAAATTGAAAAGGATATAGAATAGAGTTATATTCCCAAGAAAACTGAAACTGCTTGCAAATGAATCACTTTGAAGCCACTCTCTGAGCAACACCTGAAATTAAAGATAAAATATTAATGATTAACCAATACCAACAAGTCAATAATTGTCATGTCCACTAACTAGCATTCAGAACTAACTCATAATGCCAAGATAACTTCAATATCATGATTTTATAAGGAATTAATCATATCATTATAATGAGTGACTATTAAGAATGGAAAAAGTGCATGTCCTCTAATAAAATTATGTGAGAAAGTACAAATAGGGCTGTATGATGTGGCAGTTGACATATGTGATTTCAAGTATCCAAATCAAACCTACATATCGAATGCCTGTCAGTCTGTTAGATATATTATAGTATTTTCCATCCATATAAAACAGGGATGTATGTATCCTTTTCAAGTTTGGCTTCTCCTCTTTGAAAACATCAATACAATTCATAAACATAGATTTAGCTTTCGCTGTCAAACTTGTTGAACCATGTATTTGTGCCTTCAAATGATTCAATAATCTATCTAACATTTGTTCTCCTCCAACATACAGAACTAACCACAAGGTTTGGATCTAAAAAAGTTGTTTCATATATAGTTATGTTATCTATAGTTAGTTAGTTACAATATATACCACTTTGGAAGGTATTTTTCCATCACTCTGAATCCTTATAGTTCCAGTATATTCTTCTCCTAATGTCTGCAGATTTCCCAAAGTTGTCATAAAATAGTACCAAAGATTTGCAATCACAGGAACTGATTTATTCATTTTATAATAAGCCTTTGTTCCCATCAGTTTGAAAAATGCATGCATTTGTTCCTCAATATTTCCTACAAATAGCTCATCTCTTTGGTTCAAGCGGAGAACATCTGCTACCTTACTTTCGAGGATCTTCATCCTGGTAAAAATTATATATATAGCAATTCATGATGAACATCGATTGCAGTTTTTTTTGTACGTGGGTGAATATTTCATAGTTGATTGATAAATACGGAGCATTTCCTTACTTCCTGTGTATTAAATAAATTCAATTCCAAAAGGATGGTGAATAATTCAAGCGGTGAAGGCAATTCATAACAATATAAACATGTAAATTGAACACCAAACCAAAGAGCCTCTTCTCAATCACAGATCGAGCAGATACGAGATACGAGCAGATGAGCGGTTACATGTCATTTGGTTCTCAGAGGTCATATCAATGGTATAAAACAATTATTTTATGGTATAAACATCGTGGTCACAGAAAAAACGCTCAAAACTAACTATAAATATTTCTGTGGCCCATTCTCTCAGAAGTCCCGAGCATATCGCATAAATAGTACATATTTATGTCAAACAACCCATCGAGGCAATACGATTGTCGATCTTGTAAAGTCAAATCCGCTTTCATTCATAATGATGCAATGCTAAATATTTGACAGTGATGGCTAGCTAACGGTTCCATTTTTGCATTCATGTTGAATTTCAGATTCAAATATTGCTTTCCAGAATTTCCAAGATTAGCAGAGGTGACGCCATCTAGTATCGATCTGGGGAAGCCTTATTAAGGTATTAAAATTTGACCTAATCGAGTAGGCAGAAGTCAAAAACACATAAGGATTATATTCACACCACGATTGTATTCTTGTGTTCTATGTCATTGCATTGCCGTTTGCATAGAGAATCGTTTCTCTATGGCCGTTTGCCAGATTTACCCACGTCAACGATGAAGTCTATGTCACAGAAGAGGGGTCTATGTCCCACGTATTAAAGCGATTTAAGCAAGATGTTTGCTTACTTTATCTCAAAGTTATAAATATTATAAATTAATATCAGGATTCACAATATGTGCAAAGGATTTGTAAATGTTTTTCATTCCTTCAGAGGAAGTGAATAAATTTATATCAGCCAGTTGCCAAATCATCAAGTCATGTTCACAACCTGTATTTAATTAGTACTTCCGAAGGTATTATGTTCAAATATCTTGCTGGTTTGTCAGTTTCTTTCACATTTTTATAATTTTGAAATTTTACTAGTTTCTTCCATAGTTTCTCCTCTGATTCTATGTATATCACCCTATCAAATTAATGAGTAGTTTTATAGCATCCATTGTTTAGGTTCAAAAATACGAATGATCAACATCTTCAATCATAGACGAAATCTATGATTATATACAATAAGGTGCTTGCTGGATTTTGTAACATCCTTATTACCCGTTTTACCACTTTGTCTGTTAAAATTAAATACCAAAAAGTGACTCTTAAATGGTTCAAATGAAATTTATGTATAACAAGTATTTTATTATCATATATGTGTCTTTGATGTTATAGCATCATTCCATCCCTATACTTCAATTAATGTGGTCGAAAAAATTACGTAGACGTGTAGCAGAAGAGTACGGAAGCATAGAAGGGCTTGAATATTTGTTAACTCTTATTTTTCTCTAGAATTCTGAGATTGAAATCGAAATTTCATAAAGTTCCGAGTTTGAAGTCAAATTATTAATAAACTCCGAGTTACACCTCTGAATATTACTGAAGGAAGTTTAATTCTTCTATTTTTATTAGTGTTTTTTTGAATATTGATTCATATAAATAATATTGTTTTTTTTTTTTTTTTTTTAGAAAAGTTCATCACAACTGAATAGCACGGTCTCAAAAGCAGTAATCATGCAGAAAAAAGGTATACTAATTACTTATCTATGATACCAGATCTTGATATACTTTTTCAGATGGTCAGAAAAATGTATTGAAATATGTTAGTTTGGTTACACTCACTCTTCAAAATGCCATATTAGGACTGAGCATGCGCTATGCAAGAACTCGAGAAGGTGATATGTTTCTGTCATCAACAGGTAATAGTTTGTTACTATTTACTTCTTCAAAAAAATGGAAAATGAGATGTAGTTTCTCAAAATTGTTGATATATTTCTTTATTGCTTCATGTGTTATTTATATTCAGTTTTAACATCTAATACACTTACAACATTGTGTGACAGAATACAAAAATCAATATTTAACATACAATTATTGAATAGACTCATTTTTCTTTCAGCTGTGTTGATGTCTGAAGTTGTTAAGCTGATAACTTGCCTATTTTTTGTCTATTTAGAATCAGGAGGGATTTTGCAGTTATTCCAAACTTTGGACAAGCAGATCATTAAACAGCCTATTGATACACTTAAAATATGCATTCCTTCATTTGTATACCTTGTGCAAAATAACCTGTTATATGTGTCTGCATCACATTTGGATGCAGCAACTTATCAGGTAAGAAACAAATTTTAATATCTCTGATAGATGGCAGAGATTTGAAAACAAAACAATTCAATTGAATTGAATTGAAATCACTGATAGATATAGAATCATTCTATTTACTTTTCTTACAGAACAATACTTTCCTTCATTTTGTAACCTGTTCCATTATTTTATATTTGAAATTGAAAATAATGAGAAAAATGCCAACTTTTACAGTAGAAATTTTGATATCTCTAAATGATTATGCATACTGCCCAGCAGATGCCCACTACTATACTACTACTACTACCCTGCTATATGCCCAGTGGATGAATATAGATTTTTTGCTACTAGCACTTGTATATTGTCTAATTCTTTCACAATCTATGAAATGAATCTATGAAAGAAGTAGCCAATGGGCATGTTCAGCAAAAAAAAATATTTCATCATTTGATAGTACTCATTCAAACTAGCTTCCTGTCCTTTTTACATGTTTTACATAATCATTGAAATTTGCGATTTTCATAGCATCAGGAAACAAACAGATCAAGTGACTTCAATAACTGAGCCATTTGGCTGCCACTCTCGAATCAATCAATCATTTTATTAATACTTTAATAC
The DNA here is from genome assembly GCA_963576655.1 of Gastrophysa polygoni. NCBI lineage: Eukaryota > Metazoa > Arthropoda > Insecta > Coleoptera > Chrysomelidae > Gastrophysa > Gastrophysa polygoni. The sequence goes on from OY755089.1 coordinate 19,757,366, forward strand.
TTTATAACATATAAGTTATAGGACAGGTCAGAAAAACATTTCTAAAATATAAATAGTATGTACAGAAGTAATCAAAAGAAACATTTTATATAAAGAGCCTATATAGGAGGACAATTCACATATAAAATTTTAACCAGAATCAATAAATTCTTGTATGGTGTATGGACATAGATCTATTAGGAACTTCTTCAAGTTACTTTGAATTTCCGAGACGTCATATTTTTCCTGTGGAAGCAAGTTGTATAAATGGATACCAAAAGTATTAGGAGATCCTTTGGATATTTTTAGGTGTTTGAAGGGTACATGATGATTTTCTTCTTTCCTTGTATTGTGTGAATGTGTGTCGCTATTTCTTAAGTAAATATCCCGATTCTGATGAATATAGATGAACTGATAGATTAACCACTCAAAATTTCATATCCATCACGACATACCTATCAACTATATTTTATGTCATACTCATAGCTTTTGAGTCTTTTGACAGAGATAACAGTTATAATTACTCTTGTATGAACACGGATGGTTAGAAGCGTCATGAAGCTTTGACATGAGTCTAGCGTCTAGCGGTAATACATGAAGAGGATCACGACAACATTAGGATCATTACGTCACCAGTTTGAATTGGTTTTTGGATAGGGTTGTAATTTGAATTCGAAAATGAAGCATGTGAGTTAATTTTCAGAACGAATGATGTCCCTACATGATGTTTTTGTATAAGAACATCATCGCAAAGGTGATTTCAGTTGGAAATTCGATAGGTCAAGTCAATAGGTGATGGTGTGATCAACGATGTACAGAAGACTGGTGCAGTCACTGATATTGTTTTGTTTCGTCAAAAAGCTAACGCCATTTTCCGCTATAATGGCATAATAGTCATGAAACTCTCCAGAAGATGACGACATTTTTGCAGATTTCTGTACATATAGTTGATGTTTTGAGATTGTGATTATGTAGTTTGATCCCCAATTGAGGAGTAACCTGAATTACTACTTCTGAAACAACGATTTTATAACACTGATTGTGCAATTTATCAGCAATACTGATTTTGTTGTGATTTTTGTGTCGCCTTCTAACAACCAACATATGATTTTCTGCCATAACGAATAAAATGCTGTTATCAAGTTAGCTGTACGATAGAGTTTTGGTTGAAGAAAAAATCGAAATTCCGAAAATAAATCATTGAAAATATATGATACCATTTGAAGAAAAAATATTCTGTAAAACTCAAGTGGATTGTCCATATCGCACTCAAATGATTGAGCACTGTGCAACAAACTAGTATTTTTCACTGAACCGTCCAAGATAGAAGATTCGGAAAAAAAAGAGAAAATGAAAAAAACAGTTTTTGTTAGGTGGTACTTGGATATTTACCCCATTGGTTTCTTTTTTCAGGTAACTTACCAGTTGAAAATCCTCACAACTGCGCTGTTCTCAGTATTTATTCTCAGGAGAGAATTGCTCCGAACTCAATGGATGTCACTTGTCACTCTTGTATTAGGAATCGTCCTAGTACAGCTAGCTCAATCAGATGACAAACCTTCTGCCAATGGCCCAGAACAAAACCATTTCATCGGTTTTATGGCAGCACTAACAGCATGTTGTCTATCTGGTTTTGCTGGAGTATATTTCGAGAAAATGTTGAAAGGTAGCGATGTAACTGTGTGGATGCGAAATGTCCAACTTTCTTTTTGTTCAGTGCCATTCGGGCTATTGTCTTGCTATGTTTACGATGGCAAAATAATCGAGGAAACTGGCTTTTTCTTTGGATATGATAAGTTTGTGATGTACCTAATTGTGTTGCAAGCCTGTGGGGGGCTAATAGTGGCTGTTGTGGTGAAATATGCAGATAACATTCTCAAAGGTTTTGCCACTTCTTTAGCTATAGTTATTTCTTGTGTAGCTTCAATTTATTTATTTGATTTTGAACTATCCATGCAGTTTGCTATTGGAGCTGCTTTTGTGATATTCTCCATATTTTTATATGGACACATTCCCAAGAAGCCTATTGTTTCTGGGCCATACAAAGTGTAGTATTTATTGAAAAAAAAAAAATGATGAACTGAACATGATTTATTCAAACAGGGAATTATTCACTAGAATTCGAAAATTCCTATAAACTGGGATGACTATGTTCCTTAGATATATTGGCAATAATTAAAAAGTCCTAAAACTTATTGTTCGCATTATGGATCTTCAAAATACAATTATAGTACTGAACACTATATCATGGAATACCTATATTGATGAGTGAGCACATTAAATTTTGTTGTTTTTCTCTGTGGTATCTATTTTTTTACAAATGAATAATAAGAAAGAAGACAATCAAGAAATGAGCACAATATCATCAGTTTTTTGAATTGTTTCTTCAATTAGGATTAATCATAACGGTTCATAATAGTCAAGCATATATTTATATTTCAACAAGAAAAAAAGTTTTTATTTTTCGATTTGCTTCAAACATGTTTGAGACACTGAATATGAGTTTTAGATTTATTCATTCCTGCCTATGAAATGTCATTGAATTATAAAGAAATGTTTGAAATATAAAATACTTTCTAATAGGAGGAATTTGTCCTATTCGATATTAGCGGCACCCTGACCATAAAAAGTGATATTTGACATTGAGGAGACAGATTCATTTATTCATTCTCATCCATACAGTTTATGAAACGAATCGTTCACTACAAAGTGTAAATTTAGTTGTACTTATTATAATTTCTCTATTGAGAATTGAAATTATGACCGAGTGAAATTATTATTTTAAATTTTATGTACAATCAAATTTTTAGAAATATATTTTCAGATGAGTTCTAACTTATTATTTATATCATTCATAAAATAATACAATACGATTTTCTACAATTTTCCGAAGTAGAGAAGTGTACCAGGATTATTACTAAGTGTCCCCAAGAATTATAGCGACTCATGAGGAGATATTACGGAAATATTATTGAGGGTTTCTTCCTAGGTATTTATTATGGATATATAATTACCTCTCCATATTGAAGAGGATTTGATTATGAGTTGAGTTGATTCATTGATAATTAGAGTTATTTTGGAGTTCAGCTGCATATTTTGAAATTTTTACTCAAACCTTTCCTATGGCTGCGAATACAAATTCTAATATCTCAAATATTGTTCGTCAAGATCTTCCCTCAACCAAATTCATGTCATTTTGCTACTCAAACCATTTCGAAATACCCCATATTCCAAATTAGTCAATGTCACCAGCAATATTTGATAGTTATTTGAATCCTAGAAACTTCCAGCCATTACTATTATTCCACTTGCCATAGTGATCTCTATGTTCCGGAAAAATATTTCATATTTCTAAGCTAGTTCAAGCTAATTGTATCTAATGTATCTCTTCTACAAGACCAAAAACAACAATTTTATATTTCCATGCAACTATTATGAATATCTTTCTCTTAAAAATTCCAATACTGCATAGGTGTAAAAAACTGAAGTCGTCAACAAACAATTCTTGGAAACATTCGAGGATAAGGAAGACCAAGTAATTTCCTACTGATAAATTTATTTATTCGAAGAAACTTTCTTAAAGTAAAAGACACAAAATTCAATACATAAAACTGCCAATAGTGTTTTGGCTTATGTGCAACTAATCATCATTGTTTATTAAAATGCATTACGAATTTGAACAGTGATGCATACAGTGAACCGTTTCTAATGATAAATTTGACAATAATCCTTGTTGTGGCCGATCCTCACCAAATTCTCCACACTTTCATATGCTTTCTTACCTATCAAGATGGTAACGGTATCATCTGAAGGGGGGAATAAGTGGTCTCTCAACATTTCGTCGTTGATTGGGCCAGTGCCATATTTCCAACCTAATTAAATAATGAATAAATACATGAATCAATTCTTGATATCGTCTGGTGTTCGTGATGAACTCAAGAAGAGTGCTTAGGTGGGATATTACATTTTTGCCAAAACAGTTTTGCACTTGAATATCCTAAATCAAATTTCTGTTTTCAAAGTTAAGTCATTCATTTCAACTACTTGTTGTTTAATTAATCGTTGACATAAAAGTTGCAAAATGAGAGAGTTATAAAAAATATTTGATTCTTATCTCCAAGTCAATAAAAATTGAAAATCATCGGTGAAATGCATCCTATTCTACAAAAAAATTGTCCCCATTTGATCGGTCAACGAAAAGCCTTGTTCTGCATACTCATGAGCTACAACAATTTTACATTATTAATTAATTTTTAGTGCTTTATTTGGGGTGAATTGACTTCCCTTCACGAGTTCTGAAAGCTGTCGAAATAAATGAGTCAACTTTCGAGAACAAACAACCCTGTACATAATTTTTCCACTGTGTATTTTATTACCTTCCTCAGTACCGTCAAGTAATGAATACCATAATTTAAATCTCTTTGGATATTTGATCGCATAGTTTTCCAATTCCTTCCTCAACATGATGTCTTTGGCATTGCGATGAATAGAAACTAGAGCACATTCTGTTTTATCAGTACAGTCCTTGAAGATGTGCCTAAAAGTTGAAGACAGTATCTGTATCAGTTTCCTTGACCACATATACCTCAAGGTTTATATGATATAGGTTCATTGAGTAGATTTACAAATATCTTGACAATTTTCTCCATACTTTTTATATAACGTTTATTTTTATGTACGAACCGCGTTGTTGAATTTCGTTGTATTATTAGCGACTACAGTTACTATCAAACAAAAGCCCCTAGGAGCGAATAAATTCAATTGATGTAATGAAACCAGTTTTTTCGAAAATTTCTGAATTTATTACAAAAAACCATGTTTTGGGGAACATCCTAAAAATCATATTGAATTGATTAGATCATCTCCCACATACATGATGTCCGGATATAGTGAAAACATTTTTTTTATACTTGATTAGCTGCAGATGTGATAATTTAGACTTGAAATCGGTTCATTGACGATTGGAATCAAAAACGATAATCTGATCTCTGTCGTAATATTGAAGCATGTATAAACAGACCTGTGTCTGCAAAATTTCAGACCAATCTGAATGAATATGGAATGTCGCAGCAAGATAAGCCACCGGAAGACAAACCATTTTTCCTTTTAAAACACATGAGACTGATGTACTCTCCTTCGAATGATCTCCTGGCGTTGTTCCATTTCAAGTTGTTTGAGAAAAGCTGACAATCCTGGAGAGGCAGTGGAAAGTCAGCCGACCGATTAGGTCAATGTTTGTTATCATGGGCGTGTAATTATAAATCATAATTATTAATAAGGTATCTTTTATATGTCACTGACTAACTTACAGGACAGGTCATAGCTCAACAGAAAATATATGCACACAACTACAGTTTAAGGAATAATTACCAGTTGGATGACTCCCGTCGGGCCTTTGTTTGTCAAAGTTCGAAAGCGAGCCGCATGCTCGTGTTCATTCGGCGAAATTGTTACGATACGATACGCGGCACAAAAAATCAGATCGCGCGATACCTGATGTATATCAAATGATACGCTACAGCTCGAGCGTGTTATTCCCCTCTTTTTGTCTGGGTACCGAACGGTACCCGAGAGAAATGAGAAGAGCGTAATAGGTAGCTCCATCACGTAGGCGAGAGTCGGCCTACTGTTAATATTCTGTATACTTTGACCCAAGTATAAAAAATAATGACAACACAGAATTTCAGAAACTGAAGGCAATAATACAAATATTGTCCTCTCCAGTATATATGAAAAACAACTGACATATCATGCTACGAGAGAAAAATATATAGATGCAATTACCTGAGCAGCTGTAAAACAGTAGTCATCATCAATTCATGTGTTAATAAGATTCCAATTCGTTGGCAGAGGAAGTAGACCGGAGGACATTTTTTAAATCTTCTCATGGATAATTGACCATGCCCATGATATACGAGTCGACCATATGGACCTAGTATATCAACAGACTGTCCTATATTCATTTCATCTAAGTACCGAGACACCATACCTCCATCGGGACATTCTGGGTTAACGGGCAAAATCTGCACAAAGGAAATTATAAACTATCCTGTTTCAAAATTGGGTATCAGGAAGATATTTCTTCATTTTTAGGGCCATAATTTCTAATTTCGAAAATATACTGGAAAGTTACTCTTATACTGACTCAGTTATGAATTGTGTTTTTACATGAGGTATTTGATCATTGAATCATTCCTTGATTCTTCACTATACAGTGTGACAATTTAAAAACTTACAATACATCTCACAAACGAAGGATGATGAAGCTTACAAAACTTATTAAAATATTTTGTATCACAAGTGGGGTCATTATGTCATGTTAGTATCATCTATCGTTTTTTAAATATAGCCCATTGAATTGTCACACCGTATATTATTATAATAAAAACCATTTTACCTTGACCATTATATCAACGAAACCCACGTCATCGTCTGTAGATACCGGAGTGAAACCTTTCATTTCTAAAGATCCATTAATGTTGATGATCATAGCGATATGATTCAAAGTAGGGAGCCCTAAAAGAAATTCATATAAATACCCAACTCTCCAAAAACGTGTTTCATTCATACAGGGCTATTCGAATTCTAGGTTATGCACTATGTAGTAGCAACTTTCTGTAGATTTTATCAGTATCAAAAAATATTGAAATTCCTTTGCTAGTGCTGTAGTTAGTTGATTCATGAAGTTGACTGCAAGAAAATTAATCTGTTCAATTGTTAATTTTCAGAATTCTCAGCATGTTTCATAACTCTGGTAGAGAAATTTCAGGAAAAAATCCTACAATGTAATGAAAACTTGTAGTCAACCGAAGTGAATGAATTTTTATGTCAAAAGATTCGGATTTACAGGATCATACTAGTTGAAATTTGAATTCAAAATGGAAGCATGTTTTATTCGTTCTTTCATTGGTCTATATGAATGGCTCCCATTTAACCGACTCTCTTTATCTTACCGTTTCCGATATCCCAATAATATATGAATTCGAATAACCTTGTATGGATCTTCTTTGAATACATTACCGAGTATCATATCTTTCGGTAGAGCAAACCTGAAGATTCTTATGTCAGAACTGACGATTGTTTTTTCAATCAACGATACCGTGTGCCTCATTCGGTAATTTATTAGTAGTTTTTCTCTTACTATTTCTGTAAAAAAATGTATATTATGTATATATAAAATGTATTTCGTTGATAAATTTTATGCTTCTAGATTCTAGAAAATTTTTTATCGTAGGCAGAACTAATAGTTATTGAAAGTAGTTCGAGCAACCTCCATTTATAGTTATTACTTATGATTGATCGATTGAATGATGAAGTATGGACAACTAAGGCACTAAACTATTGTATTCAAATCATTGCATTACAATTTTTCCATTGATAATTTAGTTTATATTCTATATCAAAGTCTATATGATAGGTAAGCTTCAACTAATTTAATAGTTCAGGATGCAATTCATTGATGTGACGTGGGATCCCAGCGTTTCAAAATTATTTCTGCGGGTAGGTACATGTATAAAATTTCCTCAGAAAGAATTTATGTTGATGCGGTTCAAATATTTTGGTTCTGTTAATAATTTTCAGGTAATGTAATGGTTCAGGCTGCAATTGATATTGATGTGACTCATGGGATCCCAGCGTTTCAAAGTGTATCGTGTAGGTAAATTTAAAAATAAATCCCATGAAGAAATTATGGTGATGGATTGATTTTGGAGAAAGAAAAAATACTATTCCATAAATATAGAACAGAATATACAATGGTATAATACGGCTCAATTTAGTCTTGACGTTCTGAAATATTTTTATTACTAATTTTGATGATGATGAATTTTTGAAAAATAGAAGATAAATGATATTATTTACCTGATCTTGGGAATAACGTGGAAAAAAAATTTCTTTCATGATAAATGAAAATAGCCGATATGGCAACCAAAGCACCATAGGCCAGGAACTAAAAAAAAAAAAAAAAAAAAATGAAAATCCCACATATCTGATTCAATATAGTATATTAATTCGGTTGATTGTTGTGGTTTTCTAAAAATTCTAGTCTAGTATCATTTTGAACTGTGCAAGCGAAGCTCTTATACCCGGTATTGCCACTTGGTTGTAACGAAGCAGAAATGGAATGGTTTCGCCAATTCCTAAAAAAATCGATATACTGATACAGCTGAGCTGACTGAAGGAGTAAAAAATACGGAACTCGAAATTGGACATACCTCGGAGGAAGAAATAAAGTAAAGAGCTTTACTCTCTCAGCTCAACATTGCAAGTTGCAAATCGCCTTGCATCCCTCTAGCTTATTTATTATTTAGTGAATTTTGTGGGTTGGATGGCTGGGATGACATTCAGAATGACATTTTGTGATAATTCGCGAACATTATTCTCATATAGGTGGGAGAGAAAGATTGTGAATTTCAGTTGGTTTCTTATAAATAACAAAAAGCGTCCATAGATATTCTAATAAGTCTGCTCACTCTTTTGCAGCGCTCGATACACCGGCGTTTTTTGCTACCTGTCATTAATCACGCTATAACGTGCGGACTGTCGTTTTGAATGTTTACCTGAACAATATATTTTGAAAGGTATTTCGAATTATTCAGTCATTTTCGAACCTTTGCAATAGGTTATAAGGAAAGGCATCAGACAACAACAAACAAAATGAGAAATAAAAGCTGCAATTGAAATATTTTAGATCGATATAGCAGAGGTCCCGCTCCTAACCCCGCACATATATTGATATTCGGAAGATCTCTTTGAGTTGTAGCGATTAACAATATACATATTCCATTTCATTAAAGAAATAATTATAGTTTCATAAATAATGAACTTTCATTTGCTAACTTGGACCAGGATCAGAAATGGAGACAGGTGAAACGATATTACTGGCTCATCAAAGTTTTCCAGTTATTAACTTAATATTTGACGACAATAATTAATCCCTACTTACCGGATGTTCATCGAAGATCATTTTGATTTATCTTGCCTATGTTTATACAATTGACTTCATAAGATTGAGAATGTGGGTTACAAACTGATATTCAGATATTCTCAATCTGCAGAAATAGTACTTGATATTGAAATATTACTGATACTCCACCAGCATTTTTTACCAGGACTGTTATCATAGTTTTTACTTCTCCATGTAGGTATTCGGTAGAATTAAGATCATAAAAACGCCGCTTTTTTCCTTCTGCAAAAAATAATCACTCAAGCGATACCATATACCGGGTGATTTATTATATTTTGACAAGTTTCTGTGAGCTGTTCTCTCAATGAACATCACATGATCGTCCCATGAGAGAGCGCTGTTGGTGGTGACACCCAGCATGGATATTGATGACCTCATAGGAACAGCGGAACATGACATCATCATATTGGGCATATTGAAGCACAAACATGAATTGTCTGTAAGTTATTCAAGGAGATAGTATATTATTTTTTCCAGATATTTTTGGGATTTTTCCTCGTTTCTAAAAATAAAAATTGAAGTAATTATTTCAATATATTTGTAGTAAGGACAGATTTATGATCTGCTCCAAAATGTCACTACACTTGGATTCATCCTTCAGATACCTGAAAGAAAAATTCTCTATTTGTCAGTGACAACCTTTTTTTTCAATTGGAAGTCAAATATATTTTTTCAGGTTTGGTGAATTAAGATCCAATGTTGATGTAAACATTATATTTTCAAACTGAATATAAAAACAAAGATTGAGTAATTCTTCATTACATAACATTCCATGTTAAAAATATCTCAAGTAACAATTCTAAACAGCTATACTGCAAAAATGTGCAGTAAAAATATTATTCATCTCAAGAAATTACATCTCAAATTCAATAAGCAATGCAAAGGTCCTTGCTGTGTCCAATTTTCTCCAAATTCGGCAAACATGCAAAATTAATCATTGGCGGGGGACCACACATGAGGATCAAAGTATCATTTGAAGGTGGAAAGAGGTGGTCTCTCAACATTTGTTCATTGATAAAGCCTGTACTATATTTCCAACCTGAAGAAAAGAATCGAAGTTTGTTGTAGATAAATTAGCTTGTTAATTTTCAAACAAAAATGATATGTTCAGTATTATTTTTTACATCATTTCACAAAAATTGAAAAACTACAATGAATTTGTGATGTGCGAGCAAACTGATTTTGGTCATGTTTATCCAGGTTGATCATATTTTTTCCTCATTCTTAAGAGCTGAAAATTACCAAATAATGTCACAGCAGTTTTCAAGATTCCGCGTAGATAGAAGTAAAAAAATGGCCAGATATGTCGTATGTTAAAACTGTATATGCACATGAAAAATTCTGAAGGGCTCTATTCTATATGCAATAATTTTTCGGAATAGATGTCATAATTAATGACAGAGTACACCTCAACAAATGACATTTCTGAATCCAGAATATTGCTAGAATAAATGGCGTAGTTTGCCATTAGCTATGATATTCAACGATTTCACTTCGAAATTAAATCCAAATGAATGGTTACTATATTAATCCACCAGCATATCAGTCACAAAACTAACTCAAATTTACAACATTTATGAATGAATTGTAACGTATATTCATTGGAGTATAATTTTATTTGAACTTAACCACTTGCTGTACCATAAATGAGATTTTAATAATATAATAGTATCTTACCTTCTCCAGCCTTGTCTAGTGTATACCATAACTTGAATCTTTTAGGAAATTTTTGTGCTACTTCTTCCAACTCTTTCCTCACCAAAATATCTTCTTCAGTCTGATTTGCAAAAACTAAGGCACATTCTGTTTCATCAGTAGGGTTTTTGGTAATATGCCTGGAAATGACGGAAGCTATATTTTTGTTGCCAGTCGCTGAATCAAAACAAGTAACTCATCTTAGGGTTTTCAATTTTCAACTAGCAGCAATGAACAAAGAAAGAAGGAAAAGTGGAAAAATATTGTGAACATCCTAATCCTGAAGAAAAGTTGGTTCTATCACAAAAAATATTTCTGTTGACTCTGATTAACGATGATTGATAGACAAGGACTAAAGAATTACCTAACAAGTTGTAAAATTGGAGTTATCCCAACACCTCCTGCTATCAGACCAACTTTTTTGGCAGTGATAATGGAAGGAGGGTCTTTCCTCAGTTTTTTTATGGCAAATTTGCCATGTCCTTGATATTGAATTCGTCCAGATGGGCCACGAACATCAATTGTATCTCCTAGTTTCAGAGACTCAATGTATTGGGTCATTTTACCACCATCTGGAAATTTGGGATGCACGTTTTTGAAGTAAACCTGGAAATACGTGGAGGAATAATGTGTAGGTGGTATAATAAATTTCTCAGTTTTTGTGGGATTTCTCTCCTCGTTTCTAAAAAATAAAAATTATGTTTTGGGACAGATCGTAATTCCCTCCTTACTTCAAATATATTGAGATAATTATCATACTTTTCATTTTTATTTCTTAGAATCGAGGAGAGAAATGCCACAACAACTAGGAGATTTGATACTCTTGATGGTTCAAAGATGACTTTTGAATTTTTACAATGGATGATTGGATATTACTCAGAAGTAAATATTAGGTGAAAATAAATTAGAATTTCAAGTACTGTCTGTGAGTTTTTTAGTGAAAAGAGGAGAAAATCCCACACTGAAGCTTGAAAAATGAATGAACTGCAATAATCGACCACATGACCATCAGATGTGACAAATTATACATGTGACATGTTATATCATTTGATGTTATAATTGAAATTTTGCTGGAAGATCTCTTAGGTTTGTTCTTGTCATCCGAAGCTCAGCCAATGGATAATTAGTTATATTACTAAAAAAAATTTGAATGAATCATTACCTCAAAAACAGATCTAGAATGTCCCATTGGACATGACAAAGTAGCTACTACTTTCTCATACAAGAGGAAATGGTATGATTATAGAAGTGTATACTATCAACATTGAGGATATATTACCTTGATAACCAAATCAATGTAACCCTTATCATCATCTGAGGATACTGGAGTGTAAGATCTTATTACTAATTCTTCTCCAATTTTAGCTGATATCTGGATATGTTGCCCAATTGGGAGACCTGAAGAAAATAGAATATGCAATAAAGAACCCAGTGTTGTCTAGTTGTATTACCAAGTGCCATATCCTTTTCTGGTAAAGCAAACCTGTAGTTCCTTGTGTCATGACTGATGATAGTTTTTTCAATTAATGCTAACTTGTACTTCACTTGGGAGTCTACGAGTAGAATTTTTTTCTGTTTGCCTGTAATGAAATCAGAAAATCTCAAAATCTTATATCTCAACATTCAGCTAACGTGAAAAAACGTGACTATAATTATATATGGAATTTCAATAATTTTATCAAATGAATAATTTTCGTTGATAAGCTGATGTTTTTTATTTGAAGTTACATAATACAGTCCATCAATGAATATCATTTACCTTTATTGGAAATACTACCACTGGATGGTGAAGGGGACGATTTTGAGGAATAAAACTTATATAATATGGCAGATACTACCAAAACCCCTACACCCACAGCGATTGATAATGTCTGAAAAAAAAATGTGAAAGAAATTAGGAAGAACTATTCCAATACGTGAAAAGAACAAATAAGTGATATGTCGCAAGATGTTGTTCACAGTATTGAGAAATTCAACAACTTAGGACATTGGAAATTCAAAATTATTTCGGATTTTTTTTCAATGAAACACTAGGTATATTATCTCATTACATTATCTCAAGGAGAGTATTCTTTTCTGATTTCACGAATATATACATATGCTTCATTTCATCCATATTTTTTCAAAATATAAGCCTTTGAATATTCTAAGAAATGTATAACACTAAAACATGGTCAACCATGCTGAAATGACAGAATCTGGCGCCATTTTTGTTATTCACTGATTAAATGTGAATTATGATGGATTCATATTTATTGATAACTTTTCAAATAACCCTTGTGCACCCTATCAACAATGTGAATACACCAAAAAAATTTTGAATTTTTGATAGAAAATTCTGATGATTCAGAAAACTTTTGTAGTCACTATTTTTTGAAAACTTTCGAAATAACCTCCCTTTTGGGAGGGTGCAAAATATACTGGAAAACCATGGATACCAGCATTTGACAGTGACCATTTTTAGAATCAATTTGCAGTTATATCTAATATCTAATAAATTAGACAAAGTCCAGAGCAAAAGTACTTGCTTTGTATGGGCCATAATCTTTCATTACTGTCTGATGATAATGAGCCTAGCTGAAGCCTTCCATTGTTTGATTACATGATGTTTGATACATACTAATATTAAAGCATACTGAGCTGCATGTATACCTAATCAAAATTTCAGATTTGGAATATTCGAAAAATCACTAACTCATTGATTTATTAACCTTCTGGAACATCGTAGAAAGGTGGGCGATCTCTCCTTTATTTCACAGATATTTTCATGCCATTATGCCCATGTCTATTATGCCACCACAAGCGATTCCAGGTAGACAAACTAGATGAGCTCAGGCTGGTCCCTGCATTGTCTAGCTAGAGACCAGACGAGCTTCGCTATATAATGCATCGTTCATCAAAAGAACGGGAAAGTAGTGGAGCTCTTTGCATAGTGAAGTATTTTCTGATCATTCCAACCAAGAAAAATTCCAATACCTTCCCCCACTCGTTACATTCCTCAAACATAATAGGTTTTCCTTTAGTGTTGCCGAAAGGTAAAAAAAAATGGTACTTATCAGTCTTATATGCTTAGCAATTCAGTATGACATATCCTAGATGTGATTTTGATTAGAATTGTCGAAGATAACATTGTTCAATAATGAAACCAATGAAATTCTAGAAAATAAGAATGCAAAAAGGTAAAACCCACCTGACCTAATGATTCTGAATCCATTGGAATTTATATCGAATGTATATGTAATATGTAATGTAAATTCAATGTGAAAATAGTATGCACTTCATAATTTGAGAACATTCACACAACTTCAATCTGAGGAGATAATATCATGATCTCTTCTTGTATCATGAGATAATATTTGACATTGAAACTAGTGACTTACCCCACCAACATAGTTTACCATATTTATTATATTTTCTCTCCTTTTTATCACCAGAAATTTTGCTGATATGATCAAATTTTCAACATACTGAAGATTGATAGGGCTAGTCAAAAATTATTTCGAAAGCATACAAAAGAACAGCACATAGGAAATAATGTTTCTACAGATTTCTTGATTTCATAGAATAAAATTAAAAAAATATAAAAAAAGGTTAAATTTTAATTATTTTTTCGTTTGTTTTGTTCTTGCACTGGTTGACACGGTTCTGTCGAAGTAACGATGTAAAGTGTTTTCCACATCGTTGTCAAAATGAAAAAACAATTATTTTATGGTATGAGTTTGAAGCGAATAACGAACCCTATTCATGATCGAAGGAAGAGTATATATATATATATATAGATTGAGATGGTTATATAGATCTGTGTTTCAAGGTTCATAGCACAGAGGAGATTGAACAGCTGTCGCACTTCGTCGTGATCGCACGGAATATGCCAAAGAATAATTAGTATATATATACTCTTTGCCTCTGCTGCCAGCGTTTTGACACAGGACCTGGTCTCGACAGATGGTAGTCAAGTTGTTTTTGGATAAACTGACACAGAGTAGACGACTCATCTAATATTATATTTCAATGGATTTGGACAATATTCGCTAATCCAAAAGTCTGGACGATCTCTGGTGGCTAAATTGTGAACCTACTTAGTGAGTAATCAATGATGGATACGTGTGCGTTTCATCAATGAATCATCGTTATTTCGGCGGGCTTGTGCGATATCAGAGATTACTGGTGGATTTTGTTGTGTTCTCATTGTATTTGTAGATCTGTGTGTCGAGGAAACTTAAAAAGTAGGACTTCAAGCGAATAAATTTCTGGGATAACCCAAACTCGAAAGGTGTTCACAGGAATGAAATTATGCTTTGAGTACTTATATAAACCTATATAGTTTGAGGGTTGAGATACTCAGAATAATAATGAGTGGAGAACCGAGTCAAAATACTGGCACAACTAGGAAGACATTGAATAGCACTAGCTGTTGCGCTCACAACTGTTCTTCCAGGAAAAATAAATATAAGACATTTCCATGCGTTCCCCAAGAAGGATGCTTCTGAAGTCCATGGTCAAGAATGATTATGGTCTACTTGAGCAAGTTGATCGAAGAAAAGCATGGACAAATGCTTTGTTTATCGGAAAACCTGTGACTCACTCCATTCGAATTTGTTTCCTTCATTTAATTCATTTCATTAGACATTAGACAATTTGATAGTTCTTCAACAATCTATCAACAATTGTCCGAAACACACACGAAAATCCAAGATATCACTCCATCAACGTTCGAAAACAACTAAAACATACACACAATAACCACGCCGAACAGAGAGATCACTCACTATCCGCCATATTTGCTTACGTCTCGTAGCGCCCTCTTCGGTAGTTGAAATCGCCAATAATGAATGTAGTCAACGACGCAGGACCGTTAATCATGGACTACATAACGTTCGGCTATTGTCGTTCTTCTTCACGTGTTACGGATAGACTCTTGTGTTCCTGTTCCTGATCTATTATTACCCCTAGATTCTTATGAGTTTTGAGACCTCTGTATGCAAGACCGTGTAATACTTGACAGTTATCCAAGTTATCCTAACCTTACTCAAAGATGTTATAATAATATCAATATCACAGATAGATGTAATATATTATAATACAAAATTATGATAATATGTTATAAAATCATCGTAACATACGTAAGGAACGTAAAAGATATTAAGGACAGAAACATGAGTTAATAGATGCAGGTTGGAAACTGCAATAATTGACATTGCATTGCAAATAAAAATATGGAAATAATCTATACATCTATACTCATATAGTGTTGGTAAGTATACATATTATTACTGGATTGTATGAATATCCAAAATCCTTATCACATCTAATGTATACAATCTCGGAGTGCCAAAGAATCTGGAGAAATTATAGGTTTTGTAATGTATTTGGAAAAATATAAGGACAACATGGCAGGAAGTATTGGCTTACTTAGACATCCAGAGATGCACTTCAGTGCAATCACATTTTTTGCAAAGCAACATAAAGAGGATATGTGTGGAAGTAATGGTTTACCTCTCACTCCGAATTCAATTATAATATATGGAAGAGCACAGATGTTGAAGGCTATCAGAAGTACATATTTGTGTCAGTACCTAGATATTATACGAGGAAAACATGGTGAGATGTTATAAGTGATTTTGATGAGAGATAAAACAAATTCATTTCAGAACGTACCATTGTTGTATCTCAATATTGTGGCACCCCGTTGTCAAATATTATAGAAAATTCAGATATCAGCATCCATGACATCAAAGATATTGTGTATCAAACACTCAAAGGTTTGAATGAGTTACATAGAAGAAATATTGTTCATAGAAACCTCAGTAGTGAAAATATATTGTGTCAAAATAAAAATGTTAAGTTATTCAATTATGGTTTATATCACCTGACTGATAATGGAAAACTAGTGTCATTTCCTATCATGTGAGTATATCATAATTTTCTATAACTGTTAGTAATTCTCTTCTTATTTCATCAGTTATGTTTGTGGTGGCAATATTGAAATTTATAAATTTCAGTCATTTCCAATGTATCTATCTTCCCCCATGGTTTATCAAAAGAAAAGTTGTTGTATTGTTGCCACAAAATAAGAAATAACCCGACTCCAAACTCTCGCCCGCACCTTTCATAAAGTGTGCGAGCATAGAGTGACCTTCCATCAATGCTGCAACGAAAATTCCAGGGGTATAAGTAATGCATTTTGTATTCTGAAAATAATCATTCCATTGTGAAAACAATGAGGTGGCTGAACTATTACTTTATGCAAGCTAGACAAGACTGAAGGGATGATTAGAATTCTAATGAAAGATTTTTTTATAAACCCAGTTACTTACAAAGCAAATCAGGACACTGTTATATGAACTTTTTTTCATGAAGTCATGCAAGGAGTCTCTGCTTGAAGTCTATGATATCATATGTTGTATCATGTTTCATGTACCAATAATCAATTTTAGGACTTTCATCACATTTTTTCTATAACAATGCCTACTCTATATCAATAATAAACTACATAAGTCATACAATTTAATTCTCAAACCATTGTTGCTGTGATATTATGCTTTATACAAACTCACTTTCTTATTTGATATCAAGATGATTTTCAACGTTGTCGTATTGAAATTGTGAATTTATTCATTGGAACAACCGTTTTCCTGGAATTGTCTGAATGCTTTACATTTTCAGTCAGCTATTATATGCCGCTCCAGAAATTTACCTGAATAGCCTTCAACATAACCTATCAAATCCAAAAGTGGACATTTGGGCTGTAGGAATAATTTTTGCAGAACTTGTATTGAAAAAACTATTTTGGAGTTCTTTGAAATTGGGGCATAGGATAAGAAAAGTATTGAGCCTTTTGCAGTCGAATACGTCCGTTTTTGAAAGAATTGCTAGAGAGCATAACTGCTATGAAGATTATATGGTTTGTATAAAACTTAATGTCTGTGTTTTAATATTATCTCTCCGATCCTATCCTATTTTCATGAGTATTGATTTATCAATAAGAGTGGTGGGCATAATTTCCGTTTTCCAGAATTTACCTGACAACATTAAAGAAGTAATAGAATCATGCTTGAGCATCGACCCAAATCAACGACCCACTTGTGAAGAACTTTTGGGAAACGATGTATTTCGTGAACAGAAATCTGATGAAATATCAGAAAAGAGAAGTCTTTGTGAGCCATTTGAAATTTTCACCATACATGAATTATATCATTGGTGGCAATTGGCTGGCGGTGATATATTTCAAGAACTCAAAAAACAAGGGCTAATCAGATCAAGTCCTCCGATTTTGTCCCTACCTCAGTAAGTGTATGAATTGAATATTTCATTGTTTAAAAAATTTCTATAAGAGAAAAATGAAAACCATGATTGAATCAATCTCAAATCTTACCTATTATAATAATATTTTTATAGTTAGTGAAGAAAATATTTATATATTTGGAAAAAAAAATGTTTCAACCAGTATAATCAATTATCATCATATTCTATTGAAATGCTTAAAAAGTTGATTTAAAGAATAACTTCGCTATGACAAACATTATATAACTGGTTTATTGTACATAGAAGTTGATGTCACAGGATGTTGAAAACTGCCTTCCACTGCACAGGAAAACATCTAAAACTTGGACAGCCTAATGAAGAAAGTATATGTCAATACTACTTTATGAATTCTGTCCATACTACAAATGGTCTCTCTTTTACGAATTATGTAAACTTTCTTATCTATATGAATCAACAACAACGTACGATGTACAAAAATGCGAATATTTCACTATTTTACAGCCTGGTCGTGAAGAATAAAGCTCATGAATTCTCTGCAATCGTCCAATTTCTATATTCCAGAAGGAGTGACTCAGCCTCATGTATCCTTAGAAAAAAATAATAGTATTTTCTTTTTATTAACTTGTTCAGAAATGGGGTTGATTACTGATGATAATCATTCGATTTTCAATATTTCTTATTATTATTACAATCATATGAAAGTCACAAGACTGAATTCTATTTTTTTTCTGTGTTTTGAAGGTTAGTTCTGATTAACGGTGGTGTATTGGGTCAGGACAGAAATCCTGCCACTTTATATGACCCAAGAATAGTTGAA
Organism: Gastrophysa polygoni; assembly: GCA_963576655.1. Classification (NCBI taxonomy): domain Eukaryota; kingdom Metazoa; phylum Arthropoda; class Insecta; order Coleoptera; family Chrysomelidae; genus Gastrophysa; species Gastrophysa polygoni. Next base: position 19,776,088 of record OY755089.1, read on the forward strand.
ATGCCGCTAGACTCTCTCTACCAACGGTTTGAAAATATCCCATTTACTGCATTCTACCCCCTGATACAAATCAAATCAGATATAATATCTCGTTCAGAACCACCCCCGTATGAAGCTACAGGATTGCCACTGATTATTAAAGAGAGGGATCCTGAGTACCAGTTTCATAGAGTAATCTTGCTCAGAAGACTCTTACATGTAAGTATTTTTCATTTTGAAATACTATTCTGAAACCAAGCTTTCTGTTTCTATTTACTGTTCATTAAGGCCTCCCTTGAAGATGTTTTCCGATCGATATTATCGAAGGTTAAGATGAAGTAAATTTTTACACTATTTCTACTTTTTTTGTTGAAAATAGTTTTTGCACTAGTACCACATAAATTAAAAATTGAGGATTTTTCACATAAAAAATATCAACTCGTTTGACTTCGCGTCACTCGCGTTGACTAAAACGGAATCTCAATCGTAGTTAATTTTCGTATTAGATTCTTGTCATTACCTAAAATTCCACTCATTTGCGTAATTAGTTGATTAATTCTTCCGAATTCCCAGTCAAGACAGTTGCACCTTTATATTCTTTTGATGACTCAGTCGAGTATTTTATTTTAGTTGACTAGGTATTTTACTAATCAGCACAAACCTGTGGTGACTATATGTCTATTCACATTCATCTATATACATTTTCAAGGGTTATCCTTTCACAAGAGATCTCATCATCAAAGAAGCAGAAAAAGATATTCCTCCATTATTAAGGGGTGAGATATGGGCAGCATTATTACATATTAAAGGAGACTACACAACTAATTACCTGAAAATTGATAAACACTCTATTACTCCTACTGATAGACAGGTAATAATGTCTTTTTTCTATCTATCTTTGACACATCTCGATTGCGAATCTTATTTAATGAAATTGAAATCGGACATTTTCAGATTGAAGTAGATATTCCTAGGTGTCATCAATATAACGAATTGTTATCTTCTACAGAAGGTCACCAGAAATTGAAAAGGATACTGAAAGCTTGGGTATCCAAAAACTCCAATTATGTGTACTGGCAGGGTCTTGATTCTCTGACTGCTCCATTTTTGTACCTCAACTTCAATGATGAAGGTGAGTGAAATTCCGAACAACTATTTGAAGATCATAATGTCTCTTTTCAGCTAAAGCATTTGCATGCTTATCTGCATTTATCCCAAAATATCTACACAAGTTTTTCCTGAAGGATAACTCAGCTGTCATAGAGGAATATTTGGCGAAGTTTTCCCAGCTCATTGCTTTTCATGATCCAGTATTGGCAAATCATTTGTATGACATTAATTTTTACCCACAGTTATTTGCCATTCCATGGTTTTTAACATTATTTTCACGTAAGAAACATATTTCACTCTATATCTATATGTTCAATTCATTCAATGATAGGATATATATTTTGTATGTAGTTCTGAAAAGCTGTATACACGTTAAGTATGCAAGAAAAGAACAATTTTTGTATTCCATATGATTCTTTTCACGAAGTGCTTTCGAATATTGTTAGGTTTGATGCGAGTGAGGCGCAAGGTCACCCCTCCACTGCGATTCGACAAGACTTGATCATATTACGAAATTGTTATAATTTTCTCTTCTCCTGTTTGGTGTTTAGGTAAAATTCATAGAGTTTTTCGTTTTCGAAAAATATAAAACTTTATTTGTTCTATTATCTTTCCACTCGTTATTGATCATGTTGATAGAGTCATACAGACCGAAATTATTCTTGAGGTCGAAAATTGTAATTTTCTTCCATGTGTCATGAATTTGCATGTATAACCCAATGTCATTGTATTTCCCAATCAGAATGTGAATATTATTGAAGTAGCTGTAATCAATTTCCGATAGTGTGATCTGACTTACTTGAATGTTACAGGAATGTGAAATTATTCAGTTTTCATGAACATTCGCAAAAAAAACTCTAGCGATACATTTCATTACTTTGCGATGTATAAAAATGAAATTTTGTAGGGCACCATTGAGTATTCTATACTCATATGTACATACATTATATCCTAATTCATTGAGCTTTAACATTCTAGATGTATTTCCCCTATACAAAATTCTGCATCTCTGGGATAAGGTGCTGTTAGGAAACTCATCATATTCTCTTCATATCGGATTGTCCGTCCTGACGCAACTAAGAGATAGATTATTGAATGCTGGCTTCAACGAATGCATATTATTATTCTCCGATTTACCAGAAGTAGATATTGAGAAGAGTGTGTATCTTTCAAACGATACATTCAAATCAACTCCTCCAAGTGTGACAGCGAGGGAACATGAAAATCGCGAATTTCATAATATTAACAAATATGTGAGTGTTCAGGAACAACCATTAACTATGAAACTGTTGAATCATGCCTAGATATTATTCCAACTAATCATTTTTCAAGAATGACAGATGAGATGATTTATTAATCAAATTCCGAATTATAATACAAATTCACCATTATCATTCATTTTGCCATTTTGTTCGTTCATATTTTGTAGCTGAGCCTCAGCCTCCGCTTATCATAATCTCAAATAATATAAGTATTGGTTACAGATTTCAACTGTTGTGTTTCAATAGCGTTTTTTAAATGAGGGTTTGGTGCTAACATTATATTAGAACAAAGATTCATTTTTGCTTATATGCCTTATTTATAGATATATTATTCGTCCTGATGTACGGGGTGTCCCATTCATGCGGATGAAGGATTTATTTTTCATGATTAATAGGATTTATATGGATTGAGAAAATCCGTGTACCGATACCTAGTGCTAAAATTATGCGAGTTTGTCGTATTTTATCGTGAACGTAACATTCTCCTTCAAGAACCTTGTTGACTGAGTTATATGGCATTGAAACTGTACCAAAAAAAAATCATTCATTCATAACTCTGAATTTAAAAAATACTTCTGTGACTATAGTGTGTTAGGTATTTATTTTGACTTCAAATTGAACCAGGGAAGTGAATTGAAGTGAATTTGGTGTACTTGTGAACAGTCATCCAGTAGAAAAAAAAAAGTAACAGAAAAGTTGTACAGAAGCGGCACAGGTTTACGAAATTAGGAAACGTGGAATTTTATTAGGAACTTACATATACAACATATCCAAAATACAAAACCAAATGAGCATAACGTTGAATTTCGTTCAATACTGAATATTCACAAAGTGGACGAATTATTTACATGAGTTGATTTCCACTGGTGAAATTAAAACATCATTCTATATCGAGCAGAAAGTTTACAATGTGAGGCTGATTTTTGTTTGTTTTAGGATATTTCCGGAGTTACTTTGGAAGATCTGAAAAAGGAAAGATATCCTCGAATAAGTGCTAATGACGTTGTGAGCTTGGTTCGTAGTAATCCTGAAAAAATGTGCATAGTAGATATCCGGAATATAACTCAGTAGGTTTTTGTTTGTATATCGTTCGTACATACTGAGAACATCTGAAAAAAATTATTCCCTATTTTCAGATACAATAGATGCAGTGTCATTGGCAGTATCAATATTCCATTTTCAAGTGTATCTTTTGGTGATAATAAAATTGAAAATATTGGACAACATAGTCAGTTATTGAGAAATACTAATGATAAAATAGTTGTTATTATTGGAGATGAAGAAACTGACTTGGAATTGGTAAGGATTGTGCATTTTCAAGTTCTCGAATCTATATCCCAACTCATTCTTATAACCTGGCTTTTTAAAAAATTGAACATTTAACATTTATCATTTATCACTTTAAGATTTCAGACATTATAATGGATTAGGTAATGAAAATATTCAACATTTGAAAATCATTTAATCTTCGTAAATACTGTCGTATCATCTTTGACACAGAACTGACAGAACAACATGGTCTGGTTCCACTAAATGAGCAATTATTAGTTTTTATGTCTTATATAAACTGGTGAAAGTAATGATACCCATGACAGAAATCCGCAAAAATCCTGAAAACACTGACAATATTCTCATACAGTAAGAGATAACCTCAATACAGTTTTGAATAAAAGCGGGGAACAGAACAGAAGAGAAGGGTCACTTGTCAACACTCGCAAAACGTCATTATCGAACATGCGCACATCTTATAATTTCTTAAGTTGGAAGTTAGGCATCTTCTTAAATGAAAAATGTTAAATGAAAAGTCTTGAATGGTTTCATAACATAAACAATTGTATTTCCATGTTCCATCTGTCTTAAATGTTAAGTGGTGAATCTGAGGTGATGAATTTTTCTGTTAAGCCACCATAACCTTTTCCGAAACTAGGTGACATATGAACAAACCCAATGAGCCGACATGATTTTGAAAGTGTGAAACAACTGAATAGTATTACAGCAAATAAGATGAAATGAGGAAATTAGAATGTTCAACATTTATAACACAATGGCAAAAATGAGGAAATTAGAATATTCAACATTCATAACACAATGGCAATGGTTTATACACCAACCAGAATGAAATGAGAAATAAAATAAAGTGTTGACGTTCAGCTTATTATTTTATTTGGCATCGAAATACAAATGCGCATGTGAAGACAAAATTATTCCTTGTTCTTATTTCATTTGGTTGATTTGTATAGATGGGTCTATGTGTGTCTTATAATCTATTATGTTATTCCATATTCCATATTATTTGCTGTATGAATCTACTTGATTGGTTTGTCATTATTTCATCATCGTTTCATTTCATCCCTCTGCCATTTTGAGCAGGTTGTGAAGTTTCATATCGAAATCCTATTGTATCGAAATCCATGTATTGAAAAATATTCACCCAATAGTTTTTTCTCCCAATTTGGTGTTATTCAACAGACCTTGTATCTCTAATCATTGCCAATCTACCCTTGATTTTTCCTTATTGAACCCTATGGTAATGTTATTTATTTTTTAGTTTCCAAAATTCTTACTGAAATGTAATGTGAAGAAAGTATGTGTCTTACATGGAGGATTCAACTCACTTTTGTCGGTTACTCCAACAATTTTGGTTTCCCACACCCACAACGTTTGAATAACGCAACTGTTCCAAGAATAGTGATCGAGATATGTTATCGATCGTACAAATATATCCATAAATTCTAGACTGTGATTATTATGAGATTTAGAATCCCGGTTGGAGTGTTTCAATTCTCATACAAAATTTAAATTCAGTGATAATATATATTATATATTGTGTAATTAGTTATTCTTCATATATTTTGGATTTCTCGATTAACTCTTGAAATCGACATTCCTTCCTAATGGAAATTATAGTTTATCAAAGTTATACAGTCTGTCAATTTCAATTTTTATTTTCTGAAACAAAATTCATCCTTCAGAGCTATAGCCAATAACGATGTACAAAACACTGGTGCAGTCACTGATGGTGTTTTGTTTCGTCAAAAACGCTAGCGCCATTTTCCGCTATAATGGCCTGATAGTTATGAAACTCCCCAGAAGATGGTGACATTTTTACAGATTTCTGTACAAATAGTTGACGTTTTGAGATTATAATTATGTAGTTCGATCATTAATTGAGAAGTAACATAAATTACTATTTCTGAATCAACATTTTCATAACACAATTATTAATAATACTGATTTTGTTTTCATTTTTGTGTCGCCATCTAACAACTAACATTTAAGTGATTTTCCGCTATAACGAATAAAATGCTGTTATCAAGTTAGATGTACGTTAGAGTTCTGGTTGAAGAAATTAGATAGACAAATAGGCAGAATAGCTCCACCAGCAGTGTTCTGTACATCGTTAGCCAATATAAAGGTTTGAAATTGACATATGTTATAATTAATGATTCATAGTATGGTTTATTGTAATAATTTATTCATGTTTGTGAATAAATACTGATCATCATTGAAATAGATGTTTTTATTATTAACTTCACGAATTCAGTACCTGAGATCCACTTGGTATAAACTAATAACGGAATAATGCTCATTTATACTCGATACTTGATGTTACTCTCAAACAGTGCCGGTTCAAGAAATGGCTGCCTTTCAGGTTCAGAGATATCGTTAACCTATATAGTTTCGTCACCTATGAAAAAAAATTCAGGAAATTATGAGCGATTCAAAAAATATGAAATGATACATGGAATGGAAGAAGATATCTGGAACTCGAATATTGCATTGAAGCTGAAGTTTGAGAATAACATTCTCTGAGAAATTACTAATGTTATGAGTATTTTTGACTGAAAATCTCTTCCAGGTTACAAATAATAATAATATTGAATAAATAATAATATTCTGATCAATAACGTATTCAAATTACTAACTATAATCGTACTAACATCATTTGGATTCTTTCGCATCCTATTAGAGCTATTCAAATGAAAAACATCTCTGGAATCGAATATTCTGTAGGAAATATTAGAGGAAAAAAGCTAATAACAAAAACACTAATGAATCGTCAAATGACAATTTACTCAGCCATTTCGGGAGCGAGTTTTGAAACGAATTAATCAGAAAAGTACTTTTAGTTTAATTACTTTCAAATGAGTTTTTCAAGCGGTAAAATAATGGCGGCTCAGGCACGTTTAACTTTCTCGTGGACTCTTTGAAATTTTTCACTTCGCTAAAATAATACTAGGACCATTCTTGATCTTTTCGATTTGCAGCCTCTTATTCACATGTATCTCACCCTAGTCAAATGTACTTCATTCATGGTGTGTTTAGATGTTCACACAGAGTGAACCGAATAAGTTTAGAAGCTATTTTCATCTCACTCTTTCAGTGCTGAATATGCCTGGTTGATATTATTTCTATGTTGCTGATTGAAGTCATTGAATTATGTACGAATCTCAAATTTCTGTCGTAGTGAAATAAAGACGGTGTCACGTCAACAAATCTCGTTGTCCTCCGGTATATCGAAAAACTCGTCTAGTGAATGTGTATCCACGAATTGAAATTTGTAGTAAGCAATACATCATTTTCCTTCGTGGGTAACGAACTGTTTGACATTTGGACATGGAAGTTTCAATTTGGGAATTAGTTCTCTGAATTGTTTGCCGTTGGATGGTATTATGGTATACGTGTAGCTTATTTGCATGAAAATTGTTTCGCAAATTCGCAGAGTTTGTGTCAGATGGAAGTGGATTGGATTTTAGGTCCCAGATGTGAGTTCAATTATCTTCATCGCCTCGATTGAATACAGAGGATTTCGAGAAAATGGAAACCGGTTGGATAATTTTTCAATCGTCCTTGATGGTTATCATCAGAAACATTCGGAAACAGAACTTGGAAGTGAGATAATTTGCATATTTTAATCTAACCTGCTTCAGGACATAATCATATTTATGAGTACATCTGTCGGATTATCTTGTTCTGAAAGTGCTCATCTCCTAATGAGTTTTCTTCCGACGAATACTTAACGAATAAAAGCCGGAACTAGGATTCTTGAGCCCGTGGCGAACTTCCAATATTCTTCCAATATATCAGAATATTTTTGAAGTGAAACATTCATTTCATCGCTTCGATTTTTTTGCCGGCCTCGGATTGGGGGAAAAGCGAAAGGCGGTCGGCAGAGCAGCCAAGCAGGGCCTACTCTATCTTACCTGGCCAGAGCATCGCTTTCGTGACGTCACACTATTTGGGACAAAATCGAGGCAGTGGAAGTGTCTCTCCCGATGCATTGATTAACCACGAGAAAACGGTTATAGGTAGGAAAAAAAATGAAATTTTCAGAAAACAGAATTTGCGCCCATGGCTCGCATCAGCTAACCATGTGGCATTTACATTCTCACTCATTCTAACGAGTGCTCTGTGATATTTTCGTGTTTTGATCAGTGTATTGATGTGAATGTTCAACAAATATTATGTATTCCGTACTCTATTACGCAGATTGAATAGGTATCTCGTCTACTATTGTTTTCATATTGTCATTCCCATTTTCCAATTATCAAGTTCAGATTAGAAACGTCGAAACGTTCCAAGACATGGATGTAATAATTCTTGAGGCAACACATGCATTACGTATATGTACAGGCTGTTTCATCGAAAGCGCACATATTGGAAGGTTTCTGGGTTCCCTAATAGATAGCACTCTGAAAATTTCTGGGGAGCCATTATCCGGTTATACCGGATATAGACGCCAACTACGTTATTTCAAATGGAATGCTATATTTTTCATTGGGTTTTTAGATTCTCTAAGATTTTTTAGCACGATCTTCATCAGCCTTCCCTACACCTAAGTCTAGTCGTTTTCGAAATATTCGGATATGAAAAAAAATGAGTTTGCACATTCATCGTTGAAAATCGGAACAGCAAGAGAAAAAATGGATCTTTCTCGTGGTTTATCCATAAAGTGGGACTTCTCCAAGTTCAGGGAAAGATTTGAAGAAGTTCAGATAGCCATAACTCTTTTCTTTTCTTAATTGGAATGCCTAATTCCACATTGATCTGTATCAATATACCCTGTACCTATGATGTATGTATGTATGCATGATGAATGCTGTTTACAAATCGTCCCTTTTCAGTGTCAAACCCAGATCAACATTGGAAAATTATGCTGAAAAAAGTATTATAAATGTGTTTAAAACGGAAGCAGATTCTTTCCCGAAACGTCCACTAAGATGAGTAGAAGTTTTTTATTCTCATTGAATATATTTGTATTTCCAAATTTTTCAAAAACAAGGTGTCACTGACAAATAAAGAATGTCTCATGTAGGTATCTGCTGGTTTAATTTCAAGCGCAGTGACATTTCTGGGGCAGATCACAAAATCTGTCCTTACTACAAATATATTGAAATACTTATGGTTTCAGGAGGAGAGAAAATCCCAGAAAAAGCTGAAAAATCTATGTATGATAGTTTTGAAGATTTGATGGCCCTTTTCATCATCATTGGAGACCATGTAAACTTCCAATGTGCGTGTTAGATGAAACAGCCTATTTTATACAACAGTCGTGTACAAATCGTGTATTCTTATCGAAAAACAGACGAGGGCAGTAATCCCGCATTCGGATCTCGCACAATCTCACCGAGAATCAAGTTGCACGCTTTCCGTCCGGCGTGACCGACCCACGCGTCGCGCTCGAAGCTCAACAGTCGTCGCGACGCCATCCCGAAAGCCACAGGTTATTCGCGCCGCGCCGAGTTCCAGTGGACCCGGAGCGTTCGACCCGCTGTGACGTCACGGGAATCCGCGAGTGGTTGTCGTGGTAAGTGGTTGCCATACTTTCTGGTCCGCTGTCAGACGTCGCACGCTGGGGTCGACGAGATGAAAAGCGTGTTTTCTCGGGTTATTCCCCCCCCCCCTCCCAAAAAAAACGAGAGTGAACTGCGATTAAGATATTACGAACAGTTTTCACACGTTGTGGAAAAAAAGAGGAATCAGAGAATAACTGGCAGTGCCGTGACTAGAATTTCCCCCCCCCCCCTTTCAGGCCCCCCTTTCAGTCAATTTTATTTTAAATATAACGACAACATATTTCTTTTTCATCAAAGAAAAAGAAACCTTTGGAGTAACTTTGAATTTCCCGAGTAAAATAAAACTCAACGTGTTCTTTTCATGGAATGAAAACAAAACTTCAAATAAATCCAACTCTACATTCAAACTTACTAAACTCATGGAACGCTAAACTGATGATTTTCAAGCTCTAAACAAGCTCATACATTAAATCTTTAGAGTCTAATTTGTCGGCAGCTTCACTATAGATGGAAATTATAGATAAATATTTTAATCGCCCTTGCCCTATTTGATTCCTTGAATAATTTTAATTAGTTTCACTCTATATACTGAAAGATCTTTCAGCTGACGAAGATGTAGTCAGCATGGTGAAAATTTTGATAGGACAATGTAAACTTTTGCAAAGTGACTCATCACTCATTCCTTATCTCATTATTATGAGTTGGAACTTGTTGAATAGAAACTAATTTGAATCAGGGCCATGAATAATGAGTTTAATTGAATAATCACTTTATGTTTTGAAGATATTTCGGATGAATAGAAAGTGATTCCTCATTTCTGTGGGCTTCTATCTACCGTTCAAAATGTCAGCACTAACGTGTGTCTATCACGGCCTGGTGGAAATTGGTCAGTGATGGACTATTTACTTGATGCAGTCGACTGCTTTCTATTCAAGGAAATTTTTCTCAAGTTCATCAGGTTCCGCTTCCGAACATAACAAATGAATAGGATCGATGGAATAGCTTACTCAACCAAGTCTAACTATCATTATAACAGTAGATTTCATTCAGTAAGAGAGATACTGAGAACAGTAATTGCGTTACTACCTATACAATTGACTATAACCAAGCATTTTGAGTATTCAAATAAAATGAGGATGAGAAGAACAATGTTGAGGAATCATATCGTTGACAAACTGCCCCACATTTGAAGTGAGACAAGAAAAAAAGTCTTTCAATTACGAATCGTTAGAACTTTTGAGAGTAGCCTTTCCTTTAGGGAGAGTAGAATGATCGATTTTTTTCAAGATTCTGATAGATCAGTTTATTGTGTAAAACATGAGTTAACAACAACAAGCATTGATATTGATGAAATATTTCTTCTTCATTTTCACCAAAGGACTATCCTGATAGGATGCGGAATGATTTTTGAACACCCGTTATAGTGGGGAGGGGGGGGGGGCAAATTAATCAACACGTCAGTGTTTCAGACTGAATCAAATATTTTCAGCTTCCAGCGTTGGGGCTATCAATAATAATAGCCATTTCTGTTCAAGATGTTTATATTATACCTATAAACATTCATTGAAAACTCGCTTCAATACTAGTGTTCATGAATCATTGTTATCACAGATAATACTGCTATTTGCCTCATGAATTTCATATGTAGGACATAGAGTTTCTTGTCTCTACTAGCTCATGAAGATATTCACTCGTATCAAACTTGCTGAACTAACTATGGACGGAAGTATTCTGTATCCAAGTTATGATGATTTCATGTTCTACCCTCCTTAATGCCAGATTTTCCACTAAGTTGTTTCCTTCGTAAAATTCAAAGTTATACCGTTTCTAGAATCAAAAAAATAATACGGTACCCTAAAATGTTTCGCAATCTGATGAGGAGGTGACATCTTATATTGCAAAAGGATAATCATGACTGACACAGTAGTCAGAAGACTTTTTTCAGCGAGTTACTCCAACTGAAATATCACAACCCTCCTTCCTGAGAACACAAGAAAACAAGGATATAATCGATCTCAACCACATTTCATTGTGAATATATTGGCTACAAATAACGTTTCACCACTCAAATATGTCAAATATGTTCTTCTTCGAATAGGTCGAGCTCGATTCTCGAAGTTCTTAAAAATCGGCTTCTCTTCGCGTTTCTACGCTTTTTATTGTTTGGTTACCCTTCACTTGCCATCCCTCGATTGCTTGAGATGCATAATCGGTCTGATGAAACCGTGTGCAGCAGATATTTGTTGTAGATATCTAGCATATACTCAATCTTCTTAGAGATCAGTGAATTCTTTCTGATTTTCGATGTTACTTGTGAATTTTGTCCGAGTATTTCAGTCACGTATCAAATGGATTGGGAATAAAGGCATTGATGATAATAGAAAGAATTGCTTTGGAAGAGGCTGAAATGGTTTTTCGTTCTAGAAAAGTGCTAATACAGCCAAACTAATCTAGCATTGAATAAATGTATATTTAGTGGTTGCGAATAGTTACATTGCAGTTTTTTTTCATTCATGTCAAGAATAAGCTATATAGGAAACTTTCAAGACGAGTATAAATATTTCAATACCTAGTGTGCAAGTTTCAATTCGGTAAAAATTATTCGAATACCATAGATTTTTGTCACTTCACAAACATAGGTTGAAAAAAGTGAGCTATTCTTATATCATGTTGTGCGATAGCTGATAGCTCCTCACCCGAGGTGTATTTATCATTATTTCCACTATCAACACTGAAATATCGATACTCTTTAATGATTCGATACTCATAATGATTCAGAAGTTCAACGTGTTTAATGAGTATATTTCAGAATATAGACGCGGTCTGATATTTGTCGAATGTCGCAAGTAGATACATATAACAAATCTGTATTGTGACTTGAAATCTCTTAACTTCCTGAACTCTTCAGATTCTACACTCGAACTGTTTCAAATTATCGTATCATTTACAATATTCTGCCGATCGATGTCTATATTGCCCATCTCTAATCCTAACATGACAGCAAGCGAATTGTTTGTGACATTTTCCATAATTAATTATTTACAGAACCAAATATTGATTCCTTTATATAGTTTCCACACTCAATCCGTTTTACTTTAGTGAGTTTTACAGTTTCATCTACATTTGTTGTGATTCTGGATGTGTAAATAATTCGGCGTTTTCGATATAGAGGTTATTGGGTAGGTTGAAAAAGTGTTACTTCTCATTGGATTATTACCTTGAATGATGGTGATTTCTCAGGTTAGTGGTAGAAAAAATAGTATAGCCAATACATTCGTATTATCCCGGTATCCGTGAATTTGTGATGAAAAAAAATCTCCAATCGAGTCATCAACCGATCATTGAATAATATACAGGGTGTTTCATCAATATTGTGAAAAACATTTGAAGTTAGATTCCTTGCTGAAAAATGAGAAAATATTTCTCGTGAACTTTCTTCCAAAGACACGTAGTTTTCGAAATACAGGATGCCAGAACTATAAAAACGGTATTTTTCCAATTTATAAAAGAAGCATTTCTCTCGACAGTTTCCGAATTTGGTAGATTCACATGCAATATCAAGATACTTACTTCTGTTGTTGAATTGTTGTGATTTATTCCTGTGGCTTCTTAGAGGGCGATTCAGCTGATAATAAAGAAACAATTGCGACGCCACTGTTTTTTAAAGTTCATTATTTCTTTCAAGATTGAGCAATTCAACATACAACTTCTTCGTACTATGAATTTTTTGCGTATCTTGCTTTTTCCAGGAATAAGAAATATTTCTCTGTACGGTCTTGAACCAAGTGAAAAAAAACTGACAATGAATTATTTTGTTCATTATTTTACTCGTTCAAAATTTAACTTCATCACTATTAGATCTATCGAATATTTAAAGAACATCGAAATCTGAAGTTTTTCCAAAGATTTTTGAATGTCAAATTTGCCTAATGTCTGATGTCTAGTTTGTAAAATTTTGATACCCTGTATTTCGGAATCTACCCTGTATGGGCTGTTCCAACTGAAATTCCAATGTTGGATTTCTATCCGGTGAAGCCGGTATCCGGTGTGAGATAATAGATTGAAATATTTTCGAATTTTCATCCTACCGACAACTCCTACCGAGTTCGAATTTCATTCTCATATAAATATTTGGCTATCCAAAAGATATACGATATTTCTTCATCATCGTCAGTTATAGCTGTTATCGAGATGTACTTTTATTTGTTGTTAATTTGTATGTGTTTGTATTAGGATGTGGATAAATTTTTAGATGAAAATGTTTCTAGCATTCCCTTGTCGGCATTGTGAAGGCATCAGTGAATTCAATAGATTCCGATGAAGGAAAAATGGAATCACTCTACTGAAGATCACTTTGAGAAATACTTCCACAATTTGTATCGAAAATATCTAAGGATTGACTTCATAATTGTGACCTAGCGTTCTAGTTTCTTCTTCATACCACTGCATACAGCGCATTCCATTTGAAATGGGTCACCATGAATAATTTTCAGGAGGAAAAATTTCGATAAACAGGGGGACACATTTCGTCACAGTTACACTTTGTGTATCATTTGGCCCCACAGCTCTTGTTAATCATGTCACTCGATTTTTCTCAACAAGGAAATCTCCGAAACCGTTTTTGTTTTGTTATCTACTGAGACTTTCATATGCTGCATGTGTGTATCAGAGAAACTTCAAGCGCCAACTCATGCGTCAACTCATGCAGCATATGGAAAACCAAATAGGCTATATCTCAGTAGTCTGTATCTCGAAACTATCAAACTTTGATAATGTTCATAAGAACTATATTCCCTTAAGAATCCCTGTATAGTACATTCACCTAATACCCCTAATAATTCAACCGAATCAGCACAACAAATTCTTAGCACATCTGTATGTTACATACATTCAGGGTGGATTACCTAAGAATGCAAAGGTTTACTCAGTGGTTTGTCCTCACTAAATGAAGTGTTGACCAAGTAAAATCAAGAATATAACAATGAAAAGGATATGAAAAATACTTTATAATCATTCGGCAATGCACGCCCATGATGGGATCATTGTCCTTGCGGAGCCTCGGGCGACCGCCGATACGTGATGTAGGTATACGTATGTATGTGTGTATGTGTAACAACGAATTTGCTTCCGAACGTTGTCACTTTGTAGCTTTGAGTCAAGATGTCATAGATTTTCATTTTTTCACTCGAACAACGTCTTCAAATTCGAAAATATGAGTGGGTATGAAATGCGAATAATTAAAGCGTATGGGAGTCATTGATTTTATTAGATTTGAATTAGAATCAGAATGATTTATGAATTTGTTTTTGTTACCGATAGTGTGGTGCGAGTTCCATTCATTTTGATGCTCAGATGCTTTCCTTTGTATTCCTAAGTACTCACAGTATTTTCATGTCAAATCGGATGTTGTTTTAGCTATTCAAAAGAAAACAAATGTGTATGCCTGATTCATTTGTAATTCAATGAACATTTTTGTTTCAGTGAGTTTTGGATATTGAACAATAACATGGCGGTGTAACATTTTAGGTGAGTTCCTATATTTAATTGGTATTGTGTTGAATAAGTGAATGATACAGGTTAAGGAATCGTGTGAAATGAAATCGATTCGGTAGAATTCAAATTAAGACTGATTCGCAATAAGGAAGTATCTGGAGAAAGCGAACACAAATCATTTTGAAAACTGGTATAACTCGATGATCGTGAATAATCTAAAAAAGTTTCAATCAACACGGGGTTGCGGCTCATATCAGGAATATACTTCTCATTTTGTTATGGGTTTCGAGAAAATAACTTTTTAGAGAAATATCTCACGAAACAAAGTTCGATATTCTATAGCCAAAAAAATACAGCCGCTCAGCTGTACAGACGAAGACAAGCTTGGGGGATGATCTCGATCGACCGACCTAGTTTTCATTATGATATACAAGATGGTTCAAAAACTATTTGATCAAGAAAGTAGCGAAAAGTCCTCAAAAGTCTTGTTTTCCAAATGAACTGCCCTGCACCTATACCTACTCAAGACATTTATTATAGCTATCAGAAGAAATCCCCAAGAATGGATCATCTGAATAAATTTGAATATTTTCATGCTATCGAACAGCCAAGGAAGTTTCAACGTGAAATGCTCACAACTTCACTCTTAACGATATTATGATGACAGAAAAAATAGCCAGCACGAATCCAATGAATATATTCATTATACATAGAGATGTATGCAAATTCACCTCCGAACTCCAGAACATTTTCATAAATTTTGGTGCAACTGAGCACAGAGACAAGTATATGGGTGAATCAATACACAGACTACAGACTTGAGAGAGCGCATGTTAACAGAATCAGTTTTAGCAGTCCTGATCTCGAAAAAACCTCATATTTCAGCTCTTCGTCAAACATACCTTCTGGGTTTTTTCCACAATATAATGATTCTCAAAATTCATTTTGATGATACATTTTGTGTGGAAATTTGATGATCCGGATCGATGGATTGAAGTGAGATTCTGGTAACATTAAGGAAGAGATAACATCAAATGAGCTACTTTCTGCTTCTCGTCAATGTATCTCATAACGAGTGTTGAAAGTGATATATTAGTGATATAGTGATTAGAAACAGTTTCAGGCATTTTCACATTTTCACATTTTGTGAGATATACCCCATTTTTAGTTTTCGCATTGTCACACCGTGTGATCATACGAGGGAAAGTGGAAGAGGAAATGAAATATGAAACTTATTCTCAAGTTGTAGAATCTACTGTCATATTTTCTACTATCCTGTTTTCTCTTGGTGTAGTTCAAGAAGTTTGTCAAAATCTCCCGTTCTAGGAAGATTTTTTGGCCTTCTAGATTTTGCTTGCGACAATTTACAAGAGGGTATGGATGTCATGAATAACACTTTGGATGAGTGCAAATTTATTGAAGGTTAATGTAAGTAAAACAAAGTGGATACTGTGAAATGTGAATAGTGAAAAGTATGAATTTGGATAACAATTAAATACATCTTGACATCAAAATTGATAGTCAATTACATTCCAAAGACCATGCTAACCAGATAATTAAAACGGTAGCATATAAAATTAATTATTCGAGATGTCCACCATACCTTAGCCAGGCTTACAAAATATAATACAATCATGTTACCACACTTCAACTATTGTTCCACCATATTATATATGTTGAATCAGAAACAAATAGACTGCAAAAAATGCAATATAAACTATAAGCAAACTATAAGCACTATAAACTTGATGCTGGAAACATTGAATTGGTTGCCGATAGCAAAACTGCTTGAGTATTACACACTCATTTCCATTTACAAAATCAAAATTGGTCAGGCACCAGTATATCTACAGAATAACACTGAAATTCATAGCTATTAGACTAGAGCCAGGCGTCACTTTCATGTTCAAACGTGTAGGAAGAATAGTAATTTCATACATTTTTTAAAAAGGGCATGATTATGTATAATAAGCTACCAAAAAATATGAAGGATAACTCATCTTTGAATACTTTCAAATACCGACCGAAGGACTTAAACATAAGTGCTTTATTCAGTATTTGTGTATGTACCTGAGTTATTGGTTTGTAAAATGTTCATTTGCTATATATTATAATACTCTTTTTCAAAAATCATTGACTGTAAATGAAGTAGTTTTTTGAGCTAAATCATGATATATATATGTGACTAAAAAAACTCAAATATATCGAAAACTGTTCAATTTGTTGTATTTGGATAGAAGTACCTTTTTTATGTAATTTTTTTCGCTCCATCGAATGTTTCCATTTTTTTACCGAAACGAAAACGAGGAAAGAAGATGTCCCAAGAAAATCATGACTCACCTTCTAAAAACACCCTTTATAACAATATGAGGAATGTAGAAGTGTAATGATAAAATGTATTTCAACAATATACATTTATGCAGAAAGTTTCATTCTGGTGGCTTTCACCATTTAGAAGTTATGCGGAGAAATTATTTCAACATTAACAACTTCCGAAGGATATTTCTCCCTTAATATGCATTTTGGGCCATAAGTTTATCGATCATACTATACTTATTTTTCAATGTTCTATCACCCCCAGAAAGCTCGGTACACATTTTTTGACTCACCCTGTATATATATATATATATATATATATATATATAATGTTTATGTACTGTTAGCATAATATAGCTGTTGCTATCGTCGAATTTGTGAGAATAATCTCTATTCGAATACATGGACCCGATTACGGAAAATCCTGCGTACTTATATTCCGGGTTGAAAAATACATGAAAAGATAAAACAGACGTGAACAACATTTTGTTCCTGAAATTTCTAGGTCACCAGCGGGATACTTCTATTTTTCAGAATAATGTTCGTGTTGTATTCCTACCTCAGAGCCGAATATCGTATTCCAGAAATACTCGTCGAGTTGTCGAGAACTGATACGTCGACCCGTTTCTCGTTCCCCTTTCATTCCCGGGGATATCGGTGAAGCTTAGTACAAACAGAAATTCTAATTCATCGGCGGTTCTTCTCTCCAGCTGAACATTCAAACCGATTCCCTTCGATGACGTCGTGTAAAGCTTCATTTCAATTGTCCGGGCTGTTTCATTCGATTCCACTCGAGAAACGTCACGCCGAAGACCTATGTATTACTGTGACCGTCTTTTCAGGGTTCGAGGAGGAGAATAACGATAAGGCATTGAGATTTAGATGAATTATGAACATCACGACAGCTCAATATGAACGTAATTTTGTACCGAGACGACCTTCGAGGGCATCTGTTTGAAATTCTAAGAATTTGTTATTTTCGAACGATATTCAATTTGCTTCTAAGAAAGGTTTTCGTTTTTATTATGACAGTTCGGAACATCATCAGGAGAGAATTCTACAATTTTCCCGATATCTATTCAATTTTTAAAATCGAAAGAAAATGTATTAGATCCTTGGGAAATATACATGAATATGAATCATTCATATTATCAAGGTCTACTGTGATTACTGAAGGGGTCGAAATTTCAAAAATAGACACCACAAGGCAATTTTTCTCGAAAAATTGATAGCCTTTACGATCCTGGCATAGATGAAATAACCCATTCGAAATTCCAACCAAATATCTCATATAGGGTGTTATTTATTCAATGGCAATATTTTAAATTTTTGCTTTTTGATTCACCCTATGTTCAAATCTATATAACCAGTGAGTAGTCTAAAATGAAGGAATACATCGAAAAGTTAGATTCGGAGTTTCACCGTTGTAACTTTTGAAAGGAATAACAGTAAAGTGGCAATGATCATTAGTAAGATATATTTTTCTCGGAATATATAAACAAATCAGTCAAAGGGTTTTGGAAGGAACACCCCACATCTCATTGTTTTCAAGAATAATTTCATTCGGAACATCATATATCTGAAGGACTCTCTTTGAGTTATTTCAGTTTTTTGTTTCAAATTCAAGTTTCAAATTTTTGAAAGATGCAACCCCTCCACAGAAAATAATACTCCCAAATCCAATTAATTGAAGGCAGAAATTATCGAAGTTTCTCTGATTGAAATCTACCTTTCTTAATTTCTTTAAATTTCTCGGAATATGTATACATGATGGAAAGATATTGGGGTCCACTTTCGGAAAAAATCACAGAGAAATATGAACTTTGTGCTTTTTTTTTGTATCATTTATCGAGTATATTTATTATATTCAGGTAAATTGATTGAATATATTCTTCACTTTCTGGAGAAGTCGCCTCAGAAATGTTGAATGTTCCTCTCGGCAGAATGATTTCTGAGCAAGTTTCTGATTCAGCCGAAAAATATCAACTTCACGGCTTCAATATTCGAATAACTTTCAGCATCTGGTTACATTTATTTCGATCCGATTCAATTATCAGTTAGAGTACAAGGGATGGATATTGAGTTCTGATTTACTGAAAAATTTCTCATAAAGTCAAAGATATTTTCAAAATAAACGGAAGCTTCTCTATGAGAGTTCAGGATATTGATCTATATCACGTCTTCGGAGGCCAAGTCATGAAAAACAACTCAACTAGATCGATGTAGCCATCATGATGATTTCCAGTTTAGATCTGCGAATAAAAAATAGTGATGGAAACTTAATGAAACAGGTTATTGTGGTTGGCCACTTTATTCCAATGTCAGTACAGGATCGCTCTGAAATTCAGACGATTTTATGCAACAACATCTAATAATGAATTTATGGTAACTGCTAGCTGGCTATTCTGCAATATGGAGAGGTGGTTTCCACTGAATTGAAGGGATTCCACTTCTTTTCCACAGATATCGCTCAAACCATGGTCTAACTGCCCTTCTTTGAACGTAGCTGTGGGAAGACAGAGGATAACTCTGGAATGCATGCTGGTTTTAGTAGGCGTATGCTCTCGTAAAGCTTTCAACCTAGTGATTATTCCATTGAACAGAGCTTCCACCATTTCTCTTGAATAGGGGAAAGCAAATTTGAATATGTCGGCAGACTTTTCGGTTCTCTCTTTCATCGTTGTACATGCCATAATAGCCTCCTGAAAATTTGACACAGTGTTATAAGAACAAGAACTCACATCGATCATATCTCAATATCTTTTTCGAGATTTAAGGACCAAAAACCAATCTATCGAAACTGCTCATGTTGCATGGAAATTTCTTAAGCTCATTACTCACCACTTGACTCTCGACCGTTTTATACGGCAAAAAATGTAGCATTATCTGACATATAACTTCCGTTTCTAGTTTGGTATCAGTCTCTGATAAATAGGAAGTCAGACTGGGCATCATCGAAGGACCACCATCTATGGATACAAATATTCCTGTAAAACCTCTTGCTTCCAGCACACTGATCATTTCCACGGCTACGATGGCTCCATAAGAGTGAGCAATGATATAGAAGGAGTTGGATTTCGTCAAAAATTTTTCCATATACTGAAAGAAGAATGATTAAACTATATTAGATAGTAATTATTTTTAGGAAATCAAAAAAGTACCAATTGAGATACTTCGAATGAGATTCTTCATCGCACCCAAATGATGAAATGCAAATCGATTATGGATACTATGTGGGAACTGAGATGGTTAGCTATTATTGTCATTCACCAGTACCTCAATTCCCTGTTTTTTCGCAATTGTACTCCCTCAAACCATTATCCTCATCACCATTATGATTTTCTTCTCAACTACTACAACCTCTCAATCTTCTATCAACAAAAATATGCCAGGAATAAACTCGCGTCTACCCTAAGGATGATGAAAGTTATATGCCACGTGAAAAATGAAATTCTGTTCAGAAGTTTTCTTTTGATACCTCTTCTTGAACCTGACGAAGTGTACCGCGCGAAGTGGAGAGCAGTTCTAACGGCTTTTTGTCCATCTTTCCTAATCTGACTGAGCTTTTCTATATTTAGAAAATATAGAAATTGGCAATTCCTCCTCTTACCAGAGATGGTAGCATATTGGCTCCAAGACCACAAAAAAAATTATTTATTTATCCAAAACATTTGTATTTAATTCCACTTTTGATTAACAAGGCCGAAACCTTCAGCATCTATAACAACATGCCTGTGATTGTCTTCTGTCAACGCACAATTATATAGCCACATCCTGCTTGATCTCAATACTAAGGAGTCTTATCGCCTTCAAGAAATGTTACCCAGAACTAACACCAGTTCTTTGTTATTCATATGTGTTTCGTTTCTAACTGGAAAATAGCTAGGGTAGAACTGAGTCCGAGAAAAATGCAACAAAACCCTTCTTAACTACTATAGATATGAAGAAAAGAGGTTGTATTCCATATATAATTTCGTAATGTAAAATAAAATTTCTACATGGAATATAACATATTTTCTTCGATATCTCCCCTATCTGATAATCGAATATCACCTTTATATAAATATCCTTCAATTCGGCAATTGTGCCGACCGGGTTTTGGTGATCATACTGGAAACAGATGACGTGAGCATTGAGATGACTAGCCAAAATAGTCATAGACTTCGAGAAACCTTCTAGGCCCGGTATCATGAATATCGTTGGACCCTCTTCATCTTTTTTCAATCTCGAACTCATCTCCAGAAAGACATCAAGATTATCGTCTTCATCTGGCATGGTCCCGATTATGTTATGGAGACCTCCCTCTAGCAGTGTTTCCGGTGTGCTCTTGGACGCATCAGAACCATGTTTTAGTCTTGCTTCGTTGATTTCTATCAGTCTGTGTATAAAAAAAGTTAGATTCTCAAGTATATTCGAATTGGATTCCAATGTGAGTTTTCATAGATGAAGAAATAAGTATTCAGTATCTTTTTGGTCGAGAGGTGGAAGTTTACCATCCAGATTACTGTGAGTTCTTGTACCCACCTTATCGTTACTCGTTTAACAATTTATAATCATTATATAATCAGCCTGATGTTTTCAATAACTTATCCGATTATTTTGCATAACATACTTGGCGAAGGTGAGGGTCCTGGTTTCCTTCGGCGTCAAAAACAATTCTAGATCCCTTTCCAGGATTTGTTTGATCTCGACAGCATTCATTGAATCCATTCCTAGTTCTGGCAATGGGGTATGTGCACTAACTGATTTTAAATCAGTGATACCTAGAAAAAAAGTCAATTTTGTGAGTTTGACTTTTTCTTGGGACGAAATCGATAATATATAGATATAAATTGATTGCGAGGGGTTATATTCATTGTGTGAGAATTGAAAACCAAAAGTTGGCGAGTGACAGTAGAGGCACATTTGTTTAGTGTTTATATTTAGTGTATATATATATATATTTATTTATTTATTATATTTCGAAAAGAGATTGATTTGAGAGAGATTCTCTTTTTCTGGATATGGTATAGGAGTTTCTCAATCGTAAACATTGGTATCGAATACGAGTACGAATACGAATTAGAATTCGAACTTTGTCGATAAAATTTGATAATCATGGAATCTACTAGGAGTAGTGATATCCGCTAATTATAGCTGGTGACAAATGTTTTGTAATATTGTATGAAGTATGTAGTCTGAAATGAATGATCTATGGTTTTACCTAATATGGCAGCAACTGCTCCAATGATATCTTCTCCCGATGACGCAACTTTTTTCTCAGCTACTACCATACTCGAAACTATAGTCGCATTATCTTGAGTGAGGAAATCATCCAAAACTTCCATACAACTTTGCAACCGCTGTTGTAGAGTTCCACTGATTTCAAGTTCTCCATGAGCTTCTTGCATATCAGCAACAAGTCCGACCTATGAAATCAAACTTGGAATTATAATGTGAGAGAATCATTAATCTACACTCATTTTCCAGCTTTTTGTGGGATTTTCTCTCCTCGTTTCTCTACTTATCTTGGTGGACGTTTCGGAAACGAATCTGCTCCCGTTCTCAACACAATTAAAATATTTTTCTCTTCGCAAAATTTTTCAATATGTTTTCGGTTTTGACACTGAAAAGTGTAGAGAAACGAGGAGAGAAAATCTCACAAAAAGCTGGAAAGTGAATGTACCACCTCCTCGAAGAACTTACAGACAGTAATCAATCTACACGTTTTTATAACAATACTCTTCCCAATGTTCGTCATATTGATAATTATGAAGGAGATGGATTGAGTTCGAGAGACACCTCGTTATATCTAGAAAAATTTGAAAATACTTTTCTATTCTTACCTCTCCAATTGCACCCCACTGAATAGCAAGAGCAGGATATCCGTCTCTTCGTCTCCTTTCACATATCCTTTCCATGATGGAATTGGCCATTCCATAATTGGTTTGTCCAGGATTTCCTCTACCACATGATACGGAAGAGAATACAACGAATTTGCTGAAAAAAAAACATGCATTAATCAACGTTTTTCCACAGTGCAGTTCGACGACCATTACCTGAGATGGGGACACATTTCTCTCGTTAGTTCATCTAAATATTTAGTAGCACCCGCTTTTGGTGCTAAGGATACTTCGAACATTTCTTCTGTCTGATTCTCAAACAGAGCATCACGCAAAAGCACAGCCAAGTTGAATACTGCGGCAACTGGACCTAAATTGTTTGCTTCTTCAAGTAGTATTTTACAACCTTGTTTGGTGGCGATGTCCGCTGTGCAGACATTGATTTCGACACCGTAACTCTTCCATATCCTGAAAATGATCGATTTCTCGATTACAAACTCATGTTGAAGTTTATTCGATGAAATTGCTCACCTCAGTCTGCTTTTCTGATATCCCGTTCTTGATCCAGTTCGCGAAGACAAGACAAGCTTTTTTGCGCCTCTCATTATCAGCCAGTCTACTAATTCTAATCCGAAACCTCCCAAACCACCAACTATGAGGTAGGATTCATTCGGTTGGCAATAATATCTGAAATAAATTGAAATTGAAATGATCGTATTGACATGTTTTCGTTGTTTGAAAAGAGAATGGAACAGGCTTTATGGTCGATCACATCGATGAGTTCGTGGACAGATTTTGTAGCATAATTGAACGCAAACATGGTCATATTGGTCATTCTAGATTACAGCTCATGATTTCGATCACGTTATTCGCTTGTGATGAATAACCCATTACCAATTAGCAATAATCATGTCATGTTGCAGTCGTTTTGTTCAGTGGATTGGATGGAATGTCAGTTTATGGTTATCGTTACTTATCCCTTCGGTTACCATAATAACATTCCTCAGGAGACCTTGAAGGGTTTGTGCGAGGAAATGAGACGGATATCTACAGTTCATACAGTTTATAACACCAAGACATTTCTATGTACAAATGTACATCGGAAACTTGCATTCTAGGGATATTTGGGTAATAATAACATTTATTAATCCCAAGAGATATACAAGGTTATGAAGGGACATAATAGAGAACACAAAATTATTAAGAACATACATTGTGACGAGATTGATAGATTTTATGCAAATGAAAAATTCTATTCAGTAATTTTCCAGTTTTTTTTGAGGGATAAGATGAACAATTGACAATTGAAAGACAATAATAAATCGCTGATTATAATATACCAATATAACGTAACAAGGGTAATGTTACATTCTCGAATTACATAATGTACTTTTCTATTGCCTATGATTATTCACAAGATACTGATCAACTTTGTACGAATCATCTTTATTATTATCTGTTTTCTCAGTAAAATACTGAAATATAAAATGTGATCTCAGGACAAATGAAATTATCTTGGTATATAAGTATAGCTACCATATTAGTTTATCCTATTACGTGTTTACTATTAGTAAGTTAGTAGTTATTGAAGAGACGAAATTGTCGTAACGCTGCGATAACAGAATGGAAAAAAATACAGAAGTTGCACTTTAGCAATCAATTTACACAAATGAACAACTGCATGTCGGACGGAGTACTTCTACTAATTTCGGAATTGAAGTCTTCTCCGACCCCTCTGGAATGATTTCAAGTACGATCCTGAACTTACATTTCCCACTATCTATCGACACACAGCAAACAAACTTAGAAATACTGACGTTCTCAGAAATTTTTCATTCCGATGTTGTAATATTGGTTGTTTATGATTGCACAACGAAGATAATGTTGAAAAATACAGCATTCTTTTCAAGAGAAGAATATTTATCTTTCCATTTTCTATTAAACAAATCTTTGTGGAGGATGAGTTCTTAAAAACCTACAAATTTATCAAAGTTTGTATTTTTGAGTTTGTATCATCTTTGTGTATTTATTTTTGACTTGAATTGAATTTATCATGTGGTCTTTTCATTTTTTCTTATGCGTGTCTTCTATCATTTTTGAATTCATGTTAGTTTCTAAGATTTTACTCGCTTTGTCAAGAGAACTATAAATTCTATGACAATGAAGTTTTTTTGACTTCCACCTAAATTCGAAAGCAAGATTCGAATTTGCTAAAAACGTTCAGAGTGACACCAACGAGATCTAAAATTCTAAAAATTCTGAAAAATTGCGAAATTTTCAAGCGTCACCGGAATTGCTATCTCCCTATCTCATATACTGTTGCATAACGTTTCCAATGTTAAAAAATTGACTAAATTGAAATGACCAAATAGTTCCACTAACGCATTTTTGGTACCATGCAGGTTTTGGGCTTGTTCGAGCCTTTTCTCATGTAATCTCAACGAGCTGTTCTCACCTCGGAATGCTCAGTATTTGTGGGTTTTCGGAACGCGCAGAAGCTCCCTCTCCGTGAACGTTGATGAGAACTTTCCCCATATGTTTTCCGCCTGCCATAAACCGAAACGCTTGCTCGACTTCGTTGCACTTGAATATGTTCATGCTGAGAGGCTTGATCGATCCATTCCGGATTCCTTGGCTTATCAGGCGACCCAACAAGCTCTTTTGGTACGGCTCAGCATCGAATATCCTGTCCAACATGATGCCGTGGAACGAAGCATCTTTTTGCAGCAGCAGCGTGCACAAAGGCTTGTTCATCAGTATGTCGAACTTGCCGATTTCCAGGAATCGTCCACCTGCGGCCAGGCATCTCACCGACGCCACCAACTTGTCTTCGGCCAAGGAGTTGAGCACGATATCAACACCTCTACCGCCAGTTTGTTTCCGTACCATAGTTTCGAAGGACTGATCGTGAGAGTTGCCGATATTTTCGTCTGGAATAATGATTATCGATGTTCAGTGAGGGGGAATGCGTGAAAGAAAGCGGTGATCTCATGAATTAGTATATTACATAACTAGTGTGGATGGTGACATATTTCGCATGTGTATACATATTTGGCACGAGCTTGAAATGCACTTTCCACCGGTTTACGTACGATATTTTTCTTATGACCATAAATATCATCATCATTATCCTAAGTTCCACCCACTGTCCATTATCATTCATTGAAAATTCACGATATACCCCTACTCGAATCCGAAAGATATTCAAAGTTTCGCTCGTTGTCGACCACGCAACCCAAAATATGGCAATCAATTGTCTTGGAAATGAATGTGTCCGCCCATGCATTATTAAAAGTTCGGCAACCATCGGATATTTCAGCTGTCATCTTTGGTAACCAACTTCACTCAACTGAGTCAACGTCAACTGTGTTGTTTGTCATTGTCAAGGTGGATATAGGATGGTGAAATAACTCTTCAATTGTTTCTTTCCAAAACATGTAGACCTGTCAAACGACCTCACTAAGGCCGCACCACTTGAGTATAGATGGCGATACGATCGTCGATCCGGTGAAGTCAAATCCGCTTTTACTGATAATGACGGATACCTGACAGAGATGGATAGCTAACAGTTCAGTTTTTACATTTATGTTGAATTTCAAATCCACATCGTGTTTCCAGCATTTCCAAGATAACCTTCGAGATCGGCATAGGTGACGCCACCTAGTTTCGATCTTGGGAAGCCTTAGTAAGGTATTGAAATCCGACAAAATCAAGTAGGCGAAGGTCTACAACTTTTTCTAGTGGCTGGGTATAAGGAGTTGAGACACCAGTCTTTATTTACATCATGTCATTGTCATGAATGATGTTTTCTGAGTATTTATGTTTTATTTGATATGGATAATATAGTAAATTCCTACTATCCGCAGGGACCAAAATCAAAAAAGGGAGGAGGTGATGGTATTATCACCAGACGCATCTCGAAGAAGAAAGGAAGGTAGCAGATTCAGTCATTTTCAACTAGAAAAACACTGTTGAGAGCGCTGTTGTTGTTGTTTTGCTTTCATTCACTCCATTTAACAACTGGTGTAAACCGACTAAATGAGATTTTAGAGTGTAAAGAGACTGGAAGACTGAATGGAGTTTCTTGAAGTATGTAAGTGGAGCCGTCGCGATATATTGTCAAATGAGGTGATTGTTATGAGGTAAAATTCTGGTAGTGAGCTTTCGTTCGATTCAGTCGATGACTGATCGTCTATTTGTTCACATCCTGGGAGCGCAAAACGTTGGAATTTACAATACAGTGTGTCCGAGATAAGGAGGGCCGGTATGGGTATCTCGGATGGGGGTTGCTCAAGATCAGAGAATCGATATTCCCGAAGCAGTGAGAATCAAAAGAAGATGTTTCTTCAGTTTTGTCTTAACCGCATTTCAATTTCACCAACGCCAGAAATGAATAAAATTGAAAATGCAGGAATCATATAAATTTACGGTTGGTTCCAGAAAAGGTGAATTGAATAAAATGCACTTTATTATCTTGTTTAGTAATCTCATGAGTGGTTTCAAACGTGAAATATTTGTACTTCCCCAGACAGGTATTATATGGATTTACAGGATTTATAGGTTTTGTCCATGGCCTGATATATCGCGACGGCTGCACTCAGGGTAATAGGTATATATGAAAATATCATCGAATAACTCACCTTTCAACTGAGGAAATAATGTTTTCAAGAACTCTTTCTTCTTCTCATTTCCCACTGTTGTATAAACGGTACACCCATGGTGGAGAGCATACCGAATAGCCGCTTGTCCTATACCGCCTGTCCCAGAATGGATAAGAATACTGTCACCTCTTTTCATCTGTCCTCGCTATATGAAAGCATTCATAAAAGTTAATATTCTCAACGCGATTTTGCAGCGTCGAAAGTACTTTTGGGATGCCATTCCAAAAATAGAATTAACTTTGACATTCTCATGATATTTCGTGATTTGTTATCTGTATACAGCTTGTCAATTCATGTCTTTGATGTTATAGATGAT
The DNA here is from genome assembly GCA_963576655.1 of Gastrophysa polygoni. Taxonomy (NCBI): domain Eukaryota; kingdom Metazoa; phylum Arthropoda; class Insecta; order Coleoptera; family Chrysomelidae; genus Gastrophysa; species Gastrophysa polygoni. Next base: position 19,803,844 of record OY755089.1, read on the forward strand.
GCTCCAAGTAGTGTTGTGTTGAGATTTCCAAAAATTGAAACAGGTGGGACTGATTTTTATCACGATAATTCCCTGATACAACGTGTTTGCGAAATGAATCTTGAACCGATATATCTAGAAAGTTCTATCAGAGATATACAGGATGAGATACTCAGTCGACTAAAGTCAAAGTTGCCAGTGTTTCAAACTAGGAATCCTTGAATAACATATTCCAAATTGAGATGGGGATTTTGCTTGGAAAAAATGTTGACAGAATCGACTCAACTCTGACAACATTTATTTGTGAAATAGTCGAAGTGAGGATCCAACTCACGAAGGCGTAGAAGTAGACAAATGTTCAGGTTTTTTTTTATCTGTTGACAACACGAAAGGAAAACCTATAATGTCAAGTGGAAGAACAACTCATTCAGAAAAGCTCAAGTCTGAGCGAATTGAACTTTGCCCTTTATTCTCATAATATCCCATTGTTTTCATATTATTATTATTATTATATTGGAAATCATTGAGACATTTATTATTATTATTGCAGCACAACATATCCTACCGCCCACTTTCTCACAAAGTTTTGTTGATTTAAGTGGTTCATGTTCTTTTCGAAAAAGATTTTATTACGCAAATGAGCAATGATCATCGATTATCAAATCCAATTTTCGAGTTGCAAATCAAAATACCGAATTGCAGGCTATGGAATTCAGTGTTGGAATTTCAACATCCACGTCGAAAATACTCGACAAATAGAGATGAAAAAGTAGGCACTTACCATTGTGAGAGCATAAATGACGGTTCCATAGACTACCGGAACTGTTGCTGAGTCTGCCAGGCTCCATTCTGTATTAACACGAAGTATTGAGATAAGAAAACTTGAACGTACTCAGATGAAGTGTTCAGACAAATGATGAAAAAGTATAGCAAATACCTGTTACAGTTTCACTTTACTAGTGTTGGAAAGGTTGTAGCTAAAAATATACTCAATGATACATCCGTGACTTGAACGATTCCTCACAGTTGATATTATTGTTCTTTATTAATTTTTTTGTGCATTCTGTCCGAAGTCAGAGTCAAGATTTTTTGTAGAAAACTTTTTTCCCTGTATCATTTTCGGGGAAAGAACAGGAGCATTCGATGGAGCGAAGAAAATTACATGAAAAAGGTACTCTTATTTAAATACAAAAAATTGAGCCGTTCGTGAGATATTTGAGTTTTTGTAGTTACATGATATCAGCAGATTGATTTTATTCATCGGAGATTCATCGGTATAACGATATTTCAGCAGCATTTGCATTTCCGAAGCACTCGCCAAGCATTAGAAGCATATCAGTTTGTTCAGAGAACGAATAACCTGCCATATTTCTTAAAATCTCAGTTGATAATCGCAGTGATAAATGACACAGAAAAACCACACGAACAAATCGACTACAACAATGTTGACTCGAATGTTGATGACATGAACGTCAAAGTTGAGAACAAAATTATTCATCATGGCCTGCTAAAATATTGTTACCGATGAATCTCGCGATGAATAAAATCAATCTGCTGATATCATGTAACTACAAAAACTCAAATATCTCACGAACGGCTCAATTTTTTGTATTTGAATAAGAGTACCTTTTTCATGTAATTTTCTTCGCTCCATCGAATGCTTCTGTTTTTTCACCGAAAATAATATAGGGAAAAAAGTTTTATACAAAAAATCATGACTCACCCTCTGAAAACACCCTTTATAACAATATAAGTAATGTGGAAGTGTGACGAAAAAATGTATTTTGACAACATACATTCATGCACAAAATTTCAATCGGGTGGCTTTCATCGTTCAGAAGTTATGGGGAGAAATTATTTTAATTTCATCAACTTTGGAAGGATATATCTCCCTCAATATGCATTTTGGGCCATGAGTTTAATCATCAAACTACACTTATTTTTCAATGTTCTATCACCCCCAGAAAGCTCGGTACACATTTTTGACTCACCTTGTATATATATATATGATTAATTTGATGGTGAAATTATGTGAGAATACACCGTCGGTCGTTTCCGATATTTCCTTATGGAAAGTTATGAGTTACAAGAATATTATTCTGATGAATTGCATACCTTGTGGAACCTTCCAAATCAGGTTTTTATCAGCTAAAACTGACGTAGCTAGAGCGCCTTGGGAAATCATACCCATCACTTTCTGTCCACTGAAATGAAACATGAAGGCAATAACTATATCGTCAATTTGCACTCTGTTACGTTATAAAATAGTGAGATGTTCACAAACCTCGAATCTTTTCCAGAGAATTCGAAGCCAAGAACACATTCTTGATCTTGTCGATGAGAGCCCATCTCATCCAAGCTTATTTTTCCTGATGCTACCATCACATCTCTAAAGTTGAGCGCAGCATAATGAATCTATAATACAAGCAATGAATATTTAGCATGCACTAGAAATATTTCACGCTTTCTGAGTCACTAGTATGGTCTCTTGACACACGATTATTCGACGGGTGATCCCAAATTCGATGTGAATATTTCGAGGACGTCTTGTTGGGATCAAAATATGACTTTTTCTTCGAATCAACATGTGTCCTGAAATGCACCTCATCCGATCTACAACCACTGTGAGTTAGGGATAAAAATATCATCTAAAATTGTGACTATAATAATGGGTCAAATCATTCTTCTTTGCTTGAAAAATTATGCAGACCCAGTTCTGAAGGAGTTGGAGGGGCTTCTATACTTCCATTGGCCAAAATTTAATGTTTGAAGAGAAAAACTCTGGATTCGAAGCATAATCTGGGCCATGAAAAAAATCTGAATTGACTCTTGAATTCTTCTCATATAACCAACCCTTTATCAGAAAATTGTAATGAACGACGTAGGGGGAAGGGGTATTTTCGCAGTATCAAAGTAACAAAACAACATCAGAAAATCATTAATCTCCAACGTACTCGTATGTTGGAAATTTCTTTTCCTCGCAGCGATACAACCTTCTCCACGTAGAACACGTTTCAAAATCCCAGGATGCGTTGATGGAACCTTACTTACAGTGGCTGTAGTTTGGAGGTTATGCATTTCAGGACACATTTGAAGAAAATGTCCTATTTAGATCCCAACAATACGTCCTTAAATTATGGAATTTTGAATCACCCTGTATAAACGCTGTACAATACCCAACTGAGTTGTACAAATATTGATTCGAAGTCTTACCTTGATGAAATTAGATTTGGTCGATGTGCTGGCCATGTTATGAGAGAAAGCTCCTTCGAGCCAAACTAAGCTCGACAAATCACCCTTGACCAACTGATTGACATAGGAGTGATGGTGCGGAATCTGCTTAGTGATCTCTAAATTGAGATGACGGTACGTGCCCCACGTCCCATTCTGATAGATATTGATGGCCATCTGCTTCTCCAGTTGCTCTTTGCACCACTTGACTTCTGGGTCGAATTCGAGCGAATCGTCTAAGATCAATACGCCCTTGACATTATTTCCTCCAGGCTCCCTTCTGAGACAATTCACTAAGCCAAGGAGACCACTCAGCTTATTTTTATGGGAGAACAAGACGACCTCGTTGTTTGATGAAATAGCAGATTTCACCTTTTCCAGCCAATGTCTATTTTCATCATCATTAATACTGATGGTGGTTGCGATTGGAGTTTTTTTCGACTTCTTTTTCAGCAGGATTAAGGTTTCCTTGGTGCTTTTATGTATAGTCAAGATGGACATTTCATCCTGGATCACCGTATCGTGATTGAATTCTGGAGATTCCTTCGATATTAAATATCCTTCATCTTTGACAGCTTTCAAGGCTTCTTGGAGTTTCTGTTACCGAAAATCATAAATATCAATAGAATATATAATTATTTGAAATCACAACCAGAAATTGAAATAGATTACCAAGAAGATGTCATCGTTATCAATAAACATTGATATATTCTTTTCAATATAACTAAATAGTTCATTGAGCGAGAATTTTACCGAAGCTCTTTGGTACTGCTCTTGGCATAATCAAGTTTTAGTTTTCAGAACTCTCATATACTCTTCAGTAGGTAATTCATACTCAGATTGATACACTTGCACTTCATGACATGAAACCCTATTCGTGGAGTGACGTATCTAACTCGTTTGCTCCAATCATGTTGAGCAATCACACATTTCTTAACAAAAGTATGGTTATTTCAAATACAAGTGATGTTTTTGATGGCAACCTTCTTCTATATCTAATACCCATTCTTCAGGGCCCTAACAAGAGCTCCATTCCACACACTGAAAATGTCTCGATTCCTTCTTGTTACAACTGTACAATATAATAAATATACAATAATTTTATTCGTCATTTTTGCTACTTCTGCTGGAGAGATATTGAGAATATGTTTAGAAATTAGAACAAACAGATTGAACAAATAGATTGGTGGACAAATAGACTAGTATTCGTGGATTTGATTTGAGTTGTTTTCGACAATCCTGATCAACTGATATTGAAATTCCAGGTAATCATTGGAATGAAAAAAATCCGCTGAATAACGACTACCCTTCTGAACAGTTATCTGTATTATTGTTCGTTCCATTGTATAGTCTTGCAAAGGCAATGCTGCCATAGGACATATGCACGTGAATAATAACGATAGCTACAAAATAAATAATTCACCTTTGGATTCTGCAGGAGCTTAGAGGCAATGACTAATGTCATATTGTTCTGTTCACTCAGTATTTTATTCTCCACTGGAATAGAGCTTTCTATCGAGGTTTTCGAAAGTATAGTAATGTCCGATATGATCAGGGGTTGGTCCTCTAGAACATCTCTGAGGATTGGACTGATAATATCTGAGTCTTGACTGGTGTCTTCGTCTATGAGCTCCACAGCTTTCACTTTGTTCGATAGAGAATTCTCGAGTATTATTTGAGCATTTACCCTTACTGAGTCAGGGAGCAACAGTGTCGTGATATTGGGTACGAATTGATATCTTTCTAGTACAGGAGATGCTAGATACTTTCTACGCTTGATTGAAGTTGCCAATAAATTGGTTACTTTTAGTCCACCAGATCTAAAAACGAATGAAATATGAATATAAAAAAAAATAACTGCTTCAAACATTGATTACTTATGTCATTATCTAGGTTAATGGACATATTTTGATACAAATGTTAGCCACAAGTAATGATAAGTTGAAAAAATATAATATTATAATTGCAAGTACACTCACCTGATAGTATTTGTTTCACGATCGAAATATGCTGGGAGGCAAATATCTAAAGTTCCGTCATCATTATCGGTAGTTTTTTTTTGTGCCAAGGATTTTATGACTTTGCTATGCATTGATGGACATATAATCAACTCAGATATACTTGTTGGCACATAAAGCAGTCGTGTGTCACTATGAACAATGATCATTTGAAAAACATTGTCTATGAACGTTATCCAATTGTTGTTCCAGTTTATCTGTGCCATGGTGCCTTCCAAATTGACTTCACTGATACATCGAAATTCTCCGCTGGAAGGAAATATATTTTACTATTAGTTTCGAAATCGGTAACGCTATACTAACAGAGTTGAAGAATATTAAACGTAGTGCGGATTTCTTCATCGAATCATAGTGAAATGATTTATGCAAATTTTTGTGAAGCAGTTCTCGCAATGGACCTCACAAGATCATGCCACGAGAGAGCGCTGTTGGGGGTGATACCGATAGTTATTCGACTGAGTGGTTGACGTCTATAATTGACTAGATCTTGGAGATCTGGCTCTGACGAATTGATGATATCGCAATTATTATCTCTCACTTTGGTCCACATGCGTATTTACTTTATATTGTGTGGACTTCTATCAGAATTGCTTGAGGTAAAGATGAAAATACACACATTGCCAGTTCCTGATATCTGTGAATACATTCTTCCTAGTAAGGTGATCCAAAATGATTGAAAATCTCACCTGTAGTTATAACCTCGTAGTCTCAGCTCTTTGTAGACATCAGTTGACTTCATGATGCCAGATTGACTACGTGGTGGTGCCATAGCTTGCAGATCGCTAGTATCATCAATCACGTGGATTTCTCCCGACACTATGAGCGAATCTTTTTCGACTATTTCGAAATAACCACTGTTAGATATGGACACTGTGAGGGTCAAGCTCGCATCAGGCGATAGCTGGGTTGCTCTAATGAACCTACAGTTTTTGAAACTTAACGATAGAGGATGATCGGGTATTACTATGTTCATTTTCTTCAGTAGAGAATCTCTTGCCAGCCACAGATATCCAGCAGCAGGAAATAGTACTCGACCTTAGGGGAGATGAAAAAATATTCAGTAATTCTTACATTTGAAAATTCGAGACTCAACTGAATGATTGAATTATTTTTACTCTTGTTACAACCATCATTTTCAATCTGCATTCTTAAGAACCAGCGCCATAAGTTGATGTTCGGAATGTAATGATCTGTGTCAACAGCACTTTTGAAAAAAAAAACGAGTACCATTGTGGAAATAAACTGAAAGTGAATATAGCGAAAACAAAATGGATGCTTATGTGTAGATTAGCGGTATATAATAAAATCATTCAGTCTCAAATAGATCTTTCCATCGGTGGAGTGGTGAGTGGTGGCGAAAGAAGAAAAATTTAAATATTCAGAAGTGCTACTGGATCACGAATTCAAATAACTTGCTGATATCGTCATCAAGAATATTTCATTGAAAATCAATTTCTTGAGAAGGTGTTCTCAGTATTTATCGAAGTGGTCGAAAACTTTGATACATAAGGTACATTATTTTTACATCACTTCTATAATAGTGCAACAGACTATACCTGGTGAACAAAAATGATATACAGCGATTACAAAAGCTACAGAACGGTGCCATGCGCATAATACACTTACTGTCAATAATATCTACTTCGTTAGACAAATAATTACTGGCATCCTATTCGAAAATATAGTGAAAGTTCGTGAGATGGGGGATTTTCTAGCTCGATTTATGTTGATAATGAACTTAGGAATGAGTTGCAGCCACTTCTTTTGTCCCCATGAAACTTTCCACCCCGCAATTGTAAGCGCCTACTTTCAATCAAACACTCGTTGTATCACTTTTCATTTTATTACCATCAATCATGTGGCCGGTTATGTAACTCCACTCTCTACTCTTGAGTGAGATGTTGTAGTCGTTCACTGATTGGTTGGTGCTCTTTTGATTCACACGTACATCCCATTGCCTCTCATGGTTCCATTTTATCTTGGACGATATCATGGGTGTGCCTCTGCTTACTGGAAATTCTACTTCCGGAAAGAGTTTCTCAATAGGTAACGTGAAGCCAAGTTCGTATAATCTGAGAAATATCCATTATATCCTGATTGGAACATCTATCTTTCGAAAACGTAATGTTGTTTTTTTTGTGACCATCGCATAGTTTCAGAATTTGATATCATCATTCATTGGTTCGAAATGAAGTGAAAGGAAAAATGTATATCATGTAACATATATAGGAAATATAAAATTTCTTCAGTCACTATCAAACATTTATTTCATCATTATTACTCCTCATCACGAATGAATAGGATCTCTTCCACAGAAATTCAATTTCTGGAATATTCCTCGACAACGAATTTCGAAACCTTTCAGCTCAAGTACTATGTTTGGGTAATTCAACATTGGAAACTATAATGTTCGACATCGAATTTATGCTCTACAATTCTGGATGTTGAAGTTAACAATTGAAAGAAATATACACTATACTGATACACTATGTTCAATCTTATATTGATCAAAAGTTTCGAGTTACAAGAAATCAAGACTTCTCAAATCCCAAATTGATAGTGTAACAAGAAGTTTCACCAAATATCTCCGATATATTATGTTAATACATGAATACTGAATACTGTGCCTGAAGGAACTTGAAACTTGAACATCAATTAGACATATGAGTGGCAGATGAATTGAGGGGTGAGTGCTGTATAATAATAATAATAATAATAATAATAATGTATGTAACATAACTTAAAATTTCGCAATTCTCAGTGGATGAATGGGGTATGAGACCCTGTCGAAATCCTTGTGGCTTAGAATTTGTCAGATCGGACTTCATTCGACAACTCCAAGAGCTCATTGAAAGTGCAAATAAACAATTCTCATAATATTGCTTGAAGTATCAAATAATTTTCAACATGTAACTGAATTTTTCAACACAAATAACAGCTCCACTGTAGTCAGCAGTTCAAATAACTCTGGACGGTTGAAAAAGTGTGCTCATATGAAAATACATTGCCCGAATTAGTGTGGCTTTGTTTGTCAACACGCCATCAGATTGAGGTCAGTTCATGATATTTCATTCAACTGCGATTTTGTTACTAGCTCATATCGTTTTACAAATAGAATATATATGTGTTTGCCCAAAATACCTTCCGATCGTAGACAAAAATTCGGTGAAGGTGTGGAATGAAAATATTTTGGCATCCTCTCCAGACCAATTTCGATCCAGCTTTTCTCCAACTTGTATCACGATCATCTGCAGGTTGGATAGTTTAGTTTTTTTTTCTTCACGAAAATATAACATTGAATCGCCATTCAAGTTATCTTGGAGAACACCGTTATGTCTTCTGTTCATTGAATCCGACTCGGCTGTTCTCTTCTTTCCTTTCTGCTCTGGTATGATCTGTAATAGAGAAGAAATCGAACATAATCAACATAATCTTCATTTTATTTGATTTATACACTGCTAAAAATATCTAGGATACACTATGAATGATGAATGGGACCCTGATTCAGAGATTGAGATCACAATTGAAATAGCGAGATCAAGATTAATAAAAATGAGAAAGCTTTTGAGTAACCGCAACCTGAGCATTGGTGTCCGAAAACGTGCTCTCTACGTTGCTTTATCACATGGAAGGGTGGACTCTGAAACTAACAACAATGAGAAAAGAGGCTTTTGAAATATGGCTATATAGTAACTGATACGGAGGTATCGACAAAAATGAATAAAGATCTGGAATTGCTTGCAACTGTTAAGAAAAGGAGGGCATCCTACCTAGGCCATGTGTTTCGTAATGATCATGGAGAGAACGATAGAAAGACGGAGAGGATTTGACAGTTGGAAACAATCCTGGATGAAAAACTTGCGTGAATGGTTCCAAATACCAGAAGCTTCAATTATATTTCATGCGGCGCAGAACAGATGGTGATGGTCGCCAACTTTCGGTAGAAGAATAATTGATTTGTAGAAGGAACTGACACTCACATTCAAGTTGTTTGTACCTAATATTGGGGAATTTTTGACGACCAGACAACAAATATAGATCGAATGCGTCAATACGTCTATAGAGACAATAATCGAGAGACTCTCATCTTCTTCAGAAATTCTGAAACGGTAATCTTTGAAAGAAGCTGTCAGGAAGAGGGAATTTTACAGGGAATTAAGCTTTATTTAGAGACCCCTCAGCTGTTTTATCTTTCAAACAGGAGTACTGACAGTGCGTTTGTTGGTTCAATTATTCCTTGTTATATTAGACAAAATCCTAACTCTACACTAACACTCTTTTCAGAATTCGCAAATCGTTCCTACTCCATTAGTTATGATTTTCGAATGTTTCATCTCTGGTAGATAACTAGTACATTAGTCTTGAGCATCGATAATTCAATATACTTGTTTGAACCAGTTCACTAACAAGCATAGTTTCAGCAAGTTATTTCTGTGTGCATAGTACTCATGGACTGTATAACTGTTCTTTTTTTTTATGCAGAGATTCTATTCTGAAAGCCATAGGTATGAATATAATCATGATGATCAAAGTCATATCTGAAGTTTTTGTTGATTCAATAATAGGTTCAATTATAATTGGGAGGAAGTTTCTCCAAGATCGAGGACAAGAAAAGCGCACAATAATTTGCTGTCAGCTTTCAGAAAATCTTATGGGAAATCAACTGAGAGAGTTCGTCAAAAGACTCTAATCCCACTTCTGCATAGATTGGTTAGAATGGCACTTTCATGGAGCTTGAGAATATAGTATATATTTCGAAAATAATATGATCCAAAATTTGAACATCAGATAATACGAAGCTCCGACCTCGTCCACCAATTTGGATGGGATAACGTCACAAACTCCCTCTACAGCCCGGACTCAGCACGTGATCATAACAGGGAGGAGTTGGGAGAAGAGGTCTTTCGCTGCCTGTGAAAATCATGTGGAAGAATAGTAGAAAGTCCAGGCTTCCCAACAATGTTTGAGTCATCATAAATGAAAGTGTTATAACGGACAAACCTCCTATGTTGAAAGAATCATTTTTGATATCTCACCTGTGTGGAGCTGGAGATTTGCTCGTTGTTCAGAATACAATCGAGAAGTTGGGTGATACTTATCCTATCATCGTAGTAAGCACAAATCAAGTTTCCAAACCAATATCCCGTTACTGCGTCTGGTTTCAAATTCAACTGTTTCAGTATATCAGCGATGCAGATTGACATCAACAAATTTCCTATTTTGTCATATGGTACACGTACTTCTGGGTCGGTATTCAGTATAGTACCGAATAAGTTGAGTCCCTTTTTATCGAAATAGTCAGCTATCCTACAATCGTTTCCATCGTAATCATTCGGTTGTCATATCGATTGAATGAATATCTTTACTCACTTTTGCAGAGACTTCTGGTAAATCGGGACTTCCGAGCACCCGGTGGCCAATGAGTACCAATCATTCAGTTCGCCGAAAACAATCCCGAGAGAAACTTTGTCGGAACAAAGTCGCGCAACAGATCTCTCAAGCTCCTTCTCCTTCGTTACAACCGAGAAACCTCTGTACATGTGGGTTGCTATATCTTTGCTGGAGCAGAAATGAACACAGTATAAGCTCACATGTTATTCTTCAATTTTCGTACCTAGGTAGATGTCAAGGATTATCCCGTATATAAGTCATGGCTTGACCATGGTTAAACTATGATTCAGAGATGCCCATTAATTTACATCCCCTGAAATATTTGAACACTTATATTTCGAAAAGAGCTGGATGAAATAAAACAAATGTTTATGGTTTTGAAACCAACTCTTTCTGGATATGAGATGATGAACAGGGTATTCCATTGAGAGGAAAAATGATAACATATCAAGATCATGATATTTATTTCCAATTTTCAACAAAAAATTCTGATTTGTAGGGCTGATTGGAATGGAAAGTACGCATAAACTTGTACGGAATCGTTTTATTCGAACAACGCTACCATCATTCTGTATTTCTAACCTGCACAAGACACTTTTACCGCCTTCTTGTAACCGCCCCACTTCCTCCTACCTAACCTAATATAGCCACAATGATTTGAAAATTCACAAGGTTGTGTATGATTTTTAAATCGATTTATTTTACTCAAGAATGGCACATCTGAGCAATGAGTAATAATAAGAGTATCTTTCTTTCGTGAAACAATCTTACCATACCGAATATCGTTCTGATCTGAATGTACAGTTTCTAACTGATATCACCATCTTGTTAGCCCCCTCTAATGAAAAAAATTGTGTGGTTTCATGAAACCAAGATGTGAATGAAACTCTTTTTCAGATCGTAGCATGGCAGTACTTGGGGGATATAAAGGGTCTTAACGATGACATCAAACCTATGCTTGCTTCAGAGATACTGATAAAGACGTAACGTTCGACAATAAACCCTGGACTGAACTCGCGTCATATTTAAGCCACATATTTTAATTATAAAAAAGTTCCTCTTTGAATGAGATTCGAACCGCAAGCCACAGCTTGAGAATCTCCTGCTAACATAGTATCGCAGCGTTCATTTATACCTCAGACGTTTCTGCTCTTCTGATATTTATTTCCCGATTTCGTCTTAGGAATGGGAATAAAATTGTTAATTAAATCGTTTGGTTGGGTCAGGGTTGGCTGGTTGGACGAAAAAAATTGAGGCGATTTAATATGAGTTTCACATTAAAAATGTTCAATACAAATGGACTATAGTTTGATAGCATAGGAAGGGGTGGAAAATTTAAATATTCATGATAGTGAACCAAATCTTCGGAAAATCTACTGTCAAATCTTAAAACTGAAGAGTCCTGTGACATGCATACACGCCTGAATGAGATTTTGAAATTATTCTCCATTTACTGCTTTTGGTAGGAGAGATTCAGTTCTTGTACCAAAATATACCATGTCCAGAAGCTCCTTTTAGGGGAACTTAGCTCCCTTAGGGGATATTTTACGACCCCTGTGCAGTGGAACTTTTTTCCCATTTCAGTCAAAGAAGCCGCTGGTGTAGTTTGACGGGCTACTTATGAGACATCCTGTAGAAACCAGTGCTTCAGAAAATATATCCTAGCAAGTACTCGACTCATTTGAACTCACTTTATCGAATATGAACAGATTTAACAAATGACAAAGCGAGATATCAATCAGTTAGGCGTACGTCCATATATAACTCAGTTGTATTACCTGAATGAATTCTGGAGTAACCGTACTAATTCAGCATCCAGTGGCTCTTCGGAAACAGTGCTGAGAAGTGAATAAACTGCCTCTTTGGTACGTCCGCTTACACATAAAAGTCTTGGTAAGTTGTCTGTTGGTTTTCCTCCGTTGACTTTCATTTTAGAGATAGATTTCAGCAGAACGTGGCCGTTACTTCCCCCGAATCCGAAACTGTTCACACCTATGCAAGATCGTGTCAATAAAACTTTCTGTTGAATACTTTCAAGCTATACTGTGTGTTCAGTCAAATTCAAGTCTGAATGGAAATTAAATTCGCAGCATCATAACTAATTTATCAACCTGTATTTTCAAAATGAATCATGGAAATCAGATGCACGATTTGAAGGAAGTACTACTTCGAAATTAGTGCCAACTTCCAATGGCCGGTTTCATTGGCAGGGCAGTGTAAATATTGATTTGAGTATCTACGGCAATCATTGATTCTATTGACTTCTTCTTTTCTACTCACCCATTATTCCGTGTTCATCTGGAAGTTTTGTTTGTTCTGTGACGACTTTCATTCTACCTTCCAGAATTCCTGGAATATTTCTCGGTTTTTGAAAATGTATATTCGGGGAGATGCTACCCTCTTCTAAAGCCAATAAGGTCTGAAATATACAGCAAACGTGTGTATATGTATTTGGACTTCAATAATGAAAATCATCGTACCTTTATGATTGAACATAAACCAGCAGCACCTTCGGAATGTCCGATGCTAGACTTAACAGAACCGATCAGCAAAGGTTTCTTTCGCTTTTGGCCCAGATGCATATCTATAGCATTGAGTTCTTCAGGGTCTCCAGCTTTTGTACCTGTTTTAATCGTTTATTTAATTAGTTGACACTCTCAAGTATATTCTCAGTATAATGCTCATCGCATCAGAAATACATTTTCACATCTGCATGAAGCTGTGAATGAATCGGAACGTGTAGAAAACCCGAATAGTTTGTCTTGAGAATAGATTTGACAATCCTGAGACATCTGATAGATGATCAATATTAACCCTACCTCTCAAAAGTTATGTTATTGTTGTGAGTTAGGATGGGGAATTATTTATGAGAATTGATCTAGTTAATGCCATGATGAGCAGACTTCGCTACTTGTTACTCAATAATTGTGAAATATCAACTATTGCTGATCCACACTTGATCTTTCCAAATTCTCATCATCTCCATTGAGCGCTTTCGTATACCTAACGAGGTATCAATGGTGAGAACGCAGTACATCTCCTTGGTCAGTGATTCTTGGGATGAAGTGGAATTCTATATTATATACATACCCGTTCCATGAGCTTCCATGAAGATGATATCGTCAGGACCTATATCGCTTTCTCTACAACATTCATCCATCAATCTATGTTGCGTCTCTGCGTTTGGGAAAGTTATACCCTGTTCTTTGAAACCATCACTATTACATTTGGAATGTAATACCTGCGCATATATCCTCTTAGCATCTTTTGCTTTCTGAAGGAGAACTGCACATACTGCTTCAGATCTAACGTAACCATTTCCAGATTCGTCGAATGCACTGCAGACACCTTCAGGACTCAACACTCCCAACCTATGAGGAATGAGAGTAGATTCGAAATGGGGATTTCCCAGAGCATCGTGTAATGAATTCTACAGGGTGAACTAGTATTCAAGATAGGCTGGCTCGAAATGGACCGTTCAGCTATGAGAGGGGTCTGGAGCATACCGACTAGAGGAAGTTGTAGGCTCCAGGAAACTGATGAATCTACGCAAGAAGTTCAGGGGGGACTGCAGACAAGCATTTAAACATTTCAATATACTAACCCTACCATCTCATTACATACTAGAAAATCTGTTGTATGTGAAGGACAATGAAGATAAATTCAGAGTGCATACTGGGGTCCACGACTATGATACAAGACAAAAAAACTTGCTCATCCCAGCTTATCATAGGTTGAAAAGGTGTCAAGATGGCCCAGGCTATCTATCCATAAAATTTTTCAATACTCTACCAAATTTCATAAAGAGCTTGGAACGAGATAAATTTAAGAATAAAGTTAAGCAGATTTTATATCTAAATTGTTTTTACTCACATGAAGAACTCCTCACACACAAATTTTAATATTTTTTAATACTTTCTGTTCTTAAACAAACATTTTAGTCTAATCTTATTTTTATTATATAATTGGTTTGTAGCTCCATTATATTGTGCCTACAGTCAAGCTTGCATTGTGCTCATAAATTTTGACAAATATGTAAGATTTAAATTTCGCAGATACTCAGCCCAAGCTCCTTGTTTTTATGAATGTATACTAACTTGATTACTATAGTTTCCTGTTTTTCTTTTTTTTTCTGACGAGTGTAAATACCTATGTATAATGACATGAAATATATTGAGTATTGAGTATTGAGTAAAAAAAAGATACCTGGCCTCGAAAAAACTAATGGCCATGCACAAAAGATGCACTGACTAACATGATGAGGAGACTACTTGGTCGAGGTGCTCGTAAGGCTGAGGTAGTAGTTGATTCTCTTCATAATAACTGTTCTGAATTGTCTAGTATTCACATATTTGCCAGAACCTTGAACTCCTAAATGTGATTTATTATCTCTTTCCCAATTATTTTCATCAGAATTTCATTTTGGGGTTAACTTCATCTTGACATTCATGTTCATCTACTTATGCATTGACTCACCATGCGAACTGAAGTGTCGAACCAGGACTTAAGCAAATATTTATACTGGTAACAAGAGCGGCATCACATTCTCCCTGTCTGATGGCTCTATAAGCATGGTCTAAGGCATGGAGCGAAGAACTGCAAGCTGTATCGCACTGTAATATGGGACCTCTCATCTTGAGGTGATGTGATACGAAACTTGCAATGACAGATTTCACATTCCTGGAATTTTAAATTTTCAGTCAGTGAAGGATATAACCTTCATATCCATTCATTTATATTATATATGATTTTTTGTCGAATAATTTCCAATCATTCAGAATATCCAATTCAGTTGGGTTGGTACCGTTGCATAATTCCGATAATAATGATTTAAAAAGGTTTTGAAATAGGCGGGCTCAAACTTTGACATTGTATAGCGGTCATGTTGGTGAAGCTACAGCCTTAGAATTTGGAGATCATGGGGAAACACGGTTTTGAGCAACGCGTGCAAATCATAAAATGCCAGTATCAATATTGATGATCAGCTCTAGCTACGTTTTGTGCACTACGTGATTCTCAAGATGCTGAGATAATTGAGGTTTATGTTACCAAGCGAATGGTTACAAAACAATTCAGGTAGACCCATCCAGGAAGAGTTACTCGATATGGATTTCGCTCCAATTTTTCGTGGCCTAAATTGATTGGTATTATTTCAGCGATATGTGGTTTTGAGAGGACGCTACGTGATACGTACTATAAAAAGCATACAACACTTGCAGGCATGGTTAACTGACTACTGAAATCATGAGATCAGACTTTTTCTCGTGGGGATACGGTGTCTATGCAAATACACCAGGAAAATTAACATGACCACTTCCGTAGAGTCATCAAGAAATGTACTTCACAAAACATAGTACCTCCAGCAAAATGAGTCTGGGAACGAATAGAAGATTAGATCGTGAGATATAGCCAGGACAGTATGACATATATAGGCGTAAACTAATAGCAGGAAATATCATAATTCAACATCACGTGACCTGTTGGTTAGAAGTTTTCGATGTGACCATTCGAATGAAATTTTGAGAATTTGGAACTTCATTTGAGTTAACATGAAAAATCGATGTTTAATATCGCGAAAGGTGTAGTACTTCCGTTCGAACCGAAAGTGGACACACATGGAACCCCTTGTATTTCATTAGATTTCTTGAAATGCACGTATTATTTTGAAAAAAAATCGTATATGTATATGTAATTATGGCCCGTTCTCGAATTATTACGATTTTTGTGGAAAATTTTGATTCTGCACTAGTATCTTTGAAAATCGAAATCTTCAAACCTTTCGAAGTTGAATTTTTAATTTCCTCAAAGATGAGCATTTCACGAGATACTTAGCTCAAACTCAAAAATTTTCCCAAAAAGCGTAATAATTCGAAAACGGTCCAAAATTACTATAAGGCATTCCATACGATTCTATTCTGAAATGAAACGTAGATTCCAAAAATGGAATACAGGGTGTTGGAAATAGAGAAAATTGTGTCCAATTTGTTCAAGTACTAGCCCCTTTGCAATATTTCACATCGATATGACGTTCGAAATTTCAAAAAGTTCATTCCAATGGGGAACATAATATATACGGAACATTATTATTTCTTGGATATTGAAAATAATTTTAGAGTACAAATGAAAATAAATCGAAAATTTGAGCAACGTAATGAAAGAAACCGAACAACAAGAACAACCCAAGAAAACGGTATCAAAAAATGACTTCTTGTTGCAATAAATTCAGTGGTGGACTTTATACCCTTTCCATATTCAACTGAATTTCTTCACGGGTTGTCAGATCTCAAAAAACTGCTTTTTTGTCTGTCAATAAATTATTCCTTTCATGTATAGCATATAGATGCATTCCATTTAATGATTGAAGAAAGGTGTAGTTACCCTTTGTACATCATTGCCATGTCTTGCTTTGAAGTGTAGAAATCATTTTCTTTCTCGTTCATGCACATCCCCATGAAATGTCCAGTATTCGTATTTTCGAAATCCTTCGGAGACATTCCCGCGTCATGAATTGCTTCTATAACTCTTTCCAGCTGTATTCTCGATCCCGGATTACAATGATCTGGCATTCGCTTATGCATTCCTGGAGAACGATTGGATGTCAAGAGATGGAGAGTTAGTTCTATGATGCACTCAGATGTTGAACTCACCGAAATATCCAGCATCGCACTTTGACATAATATCATCGGGCAATGTACCATTTCTGGCTGGCATATCGGGATGATTGAAACCTGGACGATGTGTGGGTGTGATCATATCCGTCTTACTCATCAACATGTGTCGGAATTCATCTATATTCCGGGCATTCGGAAAGGCACCAGATATACCTAGAATGATATTTATGTGGAATAGTTGCTGACGCAAACAAGAGTGTAGCCCAGGTGATGGAAAGTTACGATGGTTTTATTGCGGTTGGGCAAACAAGCCAGAAAAGCTTTCCGAGCTATCACTGATTATCCTGCGAAACTGGTTATATGATGAAGTTATTTACCTAACAAGTGCGGAGAGTGGTACTTTTCCGCACGCGACGACAGTTGCACGCAACGCCTCGGAACGGAGTTCGAGCAAGCCGTCGAGGGTTTTTATTAAACAAGATTTTATAATAATGATGAAAAATGACACATAAGACAAAATAGTTACATAGATCATCTAGTTAGTCCTAAATGAGATGGTTATAAGACTGGTGCACGCACTCTGTGGTTTTGCCGTGTTAATAATTTAAGAAAAATCTCTCGAATTCGCCTACTTGATTACTGATCGAGACGTTCAATCACCTCTCCACCGCTAGAATCGCTAGTTGTCGCTTGAGCCTTGAGTGCCACAGAAGTTTGCTTCAGCCGTTGAAAATTAGTGCAAAATGGTGGTCTGGTCTGGTGGTCAGTTATTTTCGTCGATATTTTCATTCGAAATAACTACAAATTCATACATTACAAATTTCAAATACGGTGTGAGAAGTGATTCAATAATGTATTTAGAAATATTTCCATGAATTATATCATCTCAAGGTTTGAGATGATATACTATACTAACCAGTAGGGCAGTGGAAGAGCCCCCTTCATCAATCTTTTCAAGCCAATACGATTCTTGCGAAAATGTTGGGAACAAATATATAAGTTAGGTGGTATATTTTTTTTGTAGATGATATCCACTTTTGCCGCATTATCTCATCCAAAACTGAGCAAAAAATGTCTTCGAATATTTTGTTTCGTATATTGTATGAGATAATGAACCGAATGTTTCACACATACTCACTTTTGGTGCTTTAAACATATGTAGATTAGGGTTTTGAGCCCTTGAAATACCACAAAAATGACAGATCCGATATGGATCCATATCAAAAGTACTAATATTAGAACTAACAGAAACGAGAAAATATGGGAACTGATTGAATGCGAAATATAATGTTATTACTTATTTATCTCTCAATTGTAATTTGATTTGCACCAATTAATTTGAAAATCGATTGACAGCTTTGTCAATCGCACAAATGACACAAAACACGATACACATTGTGTATTTCTTATTTCATGATCGCAGATCGCAAAATAATTCTGACTCCATCACACTCGCCCTCTCTCAGATAATCATTGAAACATTGTCCTCGAACCCACATTCATTTGTTTATCTCTAGAAAAATTTCTGAAACAAAAGCGCAACAGTAATCACACCATCTTATAACCACCTCAGTCCTAAATATCATCATTTTCAACAATATAAAAATCGTGCGGAAAAATAACTTTTCCGCATGATTTTATCTTTCCGCGGAAAAAGAGAACTTTCAAAACGAAAAATCGTGCGGAAAAGTAACTTTTCCGCTCGTAGGAAAAAAAATCAATTGTTGAATTGTGAAACGGAATAGTATATTTTTGGTACAGGTTGAACAACAATCAACATGCGATACCTTGGATCATTTCACACCTGGATTCCAGTTTATATGTATATCGATATAAACATCCCTTTTTTATTGTTTAGGTTATTGTGATTACGTTTGGAGATTATAAAATTCTAGAGTTTTTTTACGAGGAAAAGGTAGTTTTAGTTCAATTCGATAGAGCGTATCAATCACGAGAAAATCGAATCACGAAAATTTTCGAAAATTACCACTGGAAATCAAACAATTTGTTTATTATTATATAGCGGTATTACGCATATTTTCAAAATGTCCTACACTCAAGGTCACTCAAGTAATCCAGTTCCCAGTTTCATTTTGAGCCCTCGAGGTGATCATCAGTTGTCAAACTGACTTTCGAAATATCGTCGTGATCAATTAATCTCTCAACACCGATGTGCGAGGTCTTTCCTTGAAAGAAAAGAACGACAAAAACTTGCGTACGATAATACGTTGAGAAAGTCCGCTTATCGAATACTAATAGTAGTTGTTGATCGGACAAAGATATTTTTGTGGGGTGACATCAAAAATTTGAGGTTGGTGCGTACATTCAATCGACTCGCTACAACATTCAGAGCAAACTATTGTTTTGGCATAAAATGGCCTTGCATTGTTTGGCATTTAATTGTTTTGAAATATTTGTTTGCCATCAAGTCAAACGATGCGTCTTTGGAATATTTTTCTTCCTAATTTACTCAAAAAATCAAGAAATTAATAAACATTCAAAAGACATCTGGAACTTTATCTTTTGATTATATCCACCATGTTATACCTACATTAATTTTTCTTCTTATTATTTTTGTTTCGTAACAATCACCAATGTCTATCAATTCAATGAAAGAACAATTAAACAATGTATATTCAATGATATTCATTACACAGTTTTTCATTCGTCTTCACAATCATTATTGTCCTGAATTCTATTATGTTAATTTAATTTCCATTCCATATCGATCTTTGTATAAACGAATTATTTTTCTTGCGATTTGAAAATGAAGGTGAAGATTTCATTATATTTCGGCTGGTTCATTATCATGTGGTTGTTCATTTAACTCGATGCAATTTGTGTGTTTTTCATAGCGACTTCTTGGCTATCGAAAGATTGATACTCACCAGATATGACGATAGCTTCAGATGGAATGGGATTGGCCAGTAATCGACCAAATTTGAGGGGTGTATCATCGCGGCTGCATTCCTCAACTTTTTCACGCACCATGGTTGAAAAGCTAGAACAATGAGAAATTGATCGACATGGAATCAAGATGCATGAGATGCTGTATTAATATTTCGATGTGGAAAGAAAGGAAAACTAAAATATTTAGTTCGAAAACACTGCTTATACTGTAAGGCTCATAACAAAATCGAATAAAGTGAAAAAAATGACGAACGCTGTCGCGCTGTCAGCGATGCGAAAAGTGAAACAATTTTTTTCTTTTCATGTTCTGACCATGATCATTCGTTGTTAGGATGGATGATGTAGATGGATTTTGATATATGATTCCATCACAAAGAATTTTGAATATCCTAATGAACTGAAATGATATTACACCCAGTCTATGTGATGAGTTCAGGCCTATGACATCTCAATTACCCTTTTGTTTTGCGTATTATTAACATAATTCATGAATGAATGTGTCTTCCATCTAACTTCTGATCCTTCTATATTTGATTACAATAGAAATGGAATGGAAAAATCCCACTATTTTATTCATAAGCAAATCCATTATTATGCGGCAAAACATTGCATCGAATCGCTATGGAAAGATACGATTTATTCAAAGCATCACGCTTCAGATATGTGCAACTTTACTGGACTCGCCTTGTTAGCTAGATCTACGTTTATTTATTATTCTTCATTTATTCATTCTGGAATATACATCAGACGACTGATAAACATGAATTTTCGTTTTCCGACAGACATAATTTTTTCTCACACCGATTTCTCAATCTCGTGATTTTTTCCGTACGCCCTTGTTCCCCTCGTAAAATCCTACCCTTATGCAGAAGACAACAGTCATAGACGAACAAGTTAGAATTGAACATACAACATGATATTTCAAGTGAAATATCATATGTTGTTCATTATCTGAATATTTATTACCGGTTCAGTACCGAAAAATACCAAACTTTCAAGAAAAATTCCAACACCTTCTTTCTCTCCCAAAATTCCACCGCTGCCTACTACGATGTTCCTCGAACTTTATGGGTTTCCCTTTCGAGTTGTCAACAGATAAAAAAAGGGGAAAAATCACGATGGACGTTTTTTGTTCATTTCATTTTTTCTTTTCACGTGTTCTCATGTGTTTAAATGCATTGTATGATTCACACCTGTCCGATGATTATATTAGGTCAATAAAATCTCACCTCAACTTGTCGTAAACATGTTTTCTAGCTACACTTTGTGTCTGAAGATGGCCAAGTGCCGAAACTACTCACACAGTGTTTTTGTTATCAACATACTTTGATTGTTGTTTTTTCTTTTGATTCGTGATATACGAGGAGAGAAGATCCGAAAATGTAGGAGAACGGAATAATTTGGTACTATTCCTCCTTTATATTTTACTTGTACTATATTATCAGTAGCGAGTTACTTGGCAGTGTTTTTTTAATTCTGTTTCGGAAGGATATTTTCGCCAAATAAGAGATGAAATAGAATAAAAGAGAATAAAACTGTTGCCATAATTTGTATCCCCTCAATGAATAAAAAGTAAATTCACGTCATACATGATAACAATTCATCGATATGACCAATCTATATTTTATTTCGATCGACCATACGAAGTGTGAACGCAAAGTTCTCCTATTTTTTTGCGCACGATCCATTGATATTAGTGATCAAAGTAAAGTTGGCAGTTAGAATAAAAATATTCACAGAATTTTCAAGGAAGTGGAATTTGGAGCCAATTCATGAGCACTCTGTATGAATTGTCGAGAAGATTCCTAAGATCAAAGAAACTACTCGTTTGAATTAGCTAGACCTTGCAACTTTTTGATCTGATATTTTTAAATTTCGAAATATTACTTTTTTTTGTGAAGGGCTCAAAGAACTCAAGAATTATTATATTTTTCAACTCATCGTAGATTCCCCAGATGCAGATATTCTACGTGTCGATATACGGAAGAAAGTCCATATCTGGTCCAACTGGTTATAGCAGTACATGAAACTTCCACATTTCGAGATTTGAATAATGATAATAATAATATTGAGTTCGAAATTCACCATAAGAATTGTTTTACATTAGTTGGGTTAGTTGAGGAAGCAGAAAAAATAGGGATAAACAAGTAAAAGGCGAGTGTATGATTCAGTGTATTGACTTCGAGAATAGAACTTCGAATGTTCATTTTGTAGTTCGCCATTTTCGAAATATGCTTGACTTTTGCTTTGACTTGAATCTTGAATACATCAGTGAAATGATAAGAAAAAGCATTATATCTTGATCCTGATCATGGAAAGTCGAATTATATATCATCAAAACAATCAAGACAAATGGAATGAGCTGTTGAAAAAGTGAGACCGAAAGATATTGCCAAGCTTTCTGGTGTTCTTCAATTTGTCCCCTTGGGAACCTTTGAGAAGTTGTAGGAGTTAGTTCATGGCACATCCTGTATGAATTGTTGCATGAGGAATATTCTACTTGATTCCTCCCATGAAATCAATAATTATGATTTGTCAAGAAACTTGGTATTAGGTACATGAAAACAAATCAATGATGCAGGAATACTGTACAGTTCGAAATCCAATCATTCCAAGTACCTTTCTCAGATTTTGCATGGATGAAAATATTTCCTCTATCTCTATACTGATATTGATGTACTATAATTGACTTACTTTGGAAGCTTTGACTATTGAGATAAGTTGATCATTCACTTCTAACGTACCAACCGCACTTTCCCAGAAGCTATATTTCAACAAGGATAGACTATCTGATAGTAGTTCGCAAATAATCGATTATTCAATATATACTTGGCGTCATTCTTACGATCGTGCAACCCATATATTTATTGTTCGATTTGAATATTCAGTCTTGTTACAAATTATCACCATTGAATGAATGAATTTTCATATCCTGACCTTCTTAGGAAATCATAAGTTGTTTTTGACAAAGTGGCTCTGTATTGTCGATTTTTCGATATATTCTTTCATCTTTTGACCACACGAAACGAAATCCTATGATGTTTGGGAAACATCGTCTAAGTCAGTACGAAAGTAGGTAGGTATTGGAATCTTTCTTGAAAGTTAAGACGTCGTAAGCATCAGGAAAGATTATTGATCAGATTTATTTGTCTTTCAAATATTCTTTCAAAATAAGGTGTCACTGACAGAACAGAGTATTGCTTTAGGATATCTGGAGGTTGAATTAATAATATAATAAGATAATAATTATTATAATTCAGATTTTTATTTTTAAGAAACAAGGAGAGAAAATCCCACAACGACTAGAAACATTATTATACAACCTCCTCGAGTAACTTATACACTCTTATTAGTTTTTCCCAAAAATTCCACAATGGTATTTTTTTCTTCAATCACATTCGAAGAAAATGAAGATTTATTATCCCTCTTTTCACCCTGTCGTTTATTATGATGAATATCTGTACAGGTATGTTTGAAATGATCCTGATTGACACCACTTTATTATTTTATATTTATTATTTATTATTATATCAATATTTTTTGTGGAGGAAATCTCTGATAGGACATTTTGAAATTTCAAAATAACACACACTGTACATAGGGGGTTCCATTATAATAAACATAACTTTGATATTTCGTGACCTTGTGAAACGATCTATATATCAACTGGAGTTTGACACTATCTATAACTTATTTATATCTCTCGAAACAACGGAGGTATCAAATTCCTGAGTATAAGTTGGCCACCCTGTGTAGAGGAACGTAAATTTATTCTTCCTCACATTCATGGTCAGTGCCAATATGCAGTTGAAATGTATAAATTTATGAAATGTATCTATGAACAGATTAATGCATTTCTCCATTGGAATATTCATGAGTAGAATATAGTGGACAACATAATGCAATGCATTAAAGCAATAATGGTGCAATTCCCCTAGTCGGTGATACTACACTCAGGATATTCTTTTGTTTTGTGTGGGTTGGCATCAAACCAAAGTTTTTTTGCCACAGATAACATTCACGAATTCATTGACCTCTCTATAACATCGTAGATAGGTGGACGATCTCACCTTCTTTTATATACCGAGTTTTTAGGCCAGCAGATATTTCAGTTATCTGCAAAAAGAAAATTGAAAAAAAAATACGTGTCGTAGGACACCATAAGCTCGTTCGTGCAAAATTATGCCAAATAAAATAACAAATGAAATATTAATTCATGCGCTCATCTGTATTTCGAATAATGCATTATACTAGAGAAATTGTTCAATATGTTGGCCAGCACTTGCCACAAGTCGCCGAATCAGCGCGCGCGAACAGGAAGATCTAATCATTTCCGGAGTAATAGTATTTCAAGCCTCAGAAATTTTCTGGGTCAAATCCTCAATATTTATTGGTTGAGTTCCGAAGACAACTCGTATCATATATCCCCATAACAAAAAGTCCAGTGGCGTGAGATATGGAGAACGGACAGGTCCACTATTGCTAATCTACCCACTAACGATTTCAATTTTCTCGATTAACTATCTTCACAAGTACATATTATGATGTAACTAGTTAATCACACTTGTCTCAGCTCCATCACAATAGAGATCGAGTCAAAGAACTTTGTTTCATCACAAAGTTCTGAAACATATGCAAATTTCATTCAGAATGTGACTTGTTTCGGTACAGAACAGTGTTTCATCACAAGGTTCCATCAACATGATTGAATTTGGGCATCCTGGGCGTAGTTGAATGAGGAACTTTGAAAATCAAATGGAACAATGTCTCATCCATAGACTTCATTAATAGAGTGAGCTTTGTCAATCAAGTTTCAACATAAAATTGCATACTTGTCAACGGTAGGTCATCAACAAAAGATACAAGATATGAAATATTGATAAGAGAATTCAGTTTAATCACGGACACCCATCCAAGCTATACTGGGTGGACCAAAAAAAAAGAAACAAGGCCGATTTGACATAGTTATCGTTCTCAGAAAAAAAAAAACGCTCGAACCGAGAAGGAAATATTTTGTGCATGTCTTCAACTTTTTCACTTCAAACCCCTCGGAGGGGTGAGCTCCAACCCTTGAATCTCAAATGGGATAAGAGGTCGAGTGATACACATTATTTTGAAAGTAATCGAAATCTCTTACCAACGCTTCCTTGTTTTTGGAATTCAATGCAGTAGTTCTCGAGAAAACACGTTTATGAAAATAATCGGCTAGTATGATGGAAAGTAACGCTTTCCCTTTCATCACTATTTCTCATTTTGTAGTTAGAACGATGTTCATCTAAGAAGTGCCTTATGTGTTTTTTTTTTAAATCTTGTCCTATTCAACATTACATAAAGAATCATTCATTTTAATGTCAGTTCCTTGATCTCTCAGTGAAATGCATACCTTGTTTCATTGGGCAACCCTGTATATTCGATTGGGGCATTGTTGTGATAAATCATGGAACATTTGAATTGCAGCAGTTATGAAGTCGCAGCATGTTTTGGTCTGGGTAGATCACGAAGCTTATTGTTTCGATGTCAAGTCTACTGAATACTAGTGTCATTTCGACACGAGAAGATCACACATATTGAAATGCTTCTTTCGTTGCGATCTTTAAGAGCATTCACTTCGAAACAACGTAATATCTTCATCAGTAACAGACATAATAACGTGAATAATAAACAAAATGCTCAGAACGAGGTGCTACCGCTTGGTTTTGGTTTACCCTTGCTGAAATAGCTGCTACACCCCACATAATGTGATAGTAGAAAAAAACTTATTATCATTCTTTCACCCTATATACAGGGTCGCTGATATGTATGGAAACGGTTTGAAACGGTTGCATTTTAATCAACCCTGAACAATTATGCTTTTTTTATTTTCTGTAAAAAAATTATAATTAAATTGTAATCATAATATCCACATACTCCACCTTTTGTGACTTTCATAATAAATATGCATCATTTCGTGCTTTTTCTTTAATAAATTTGAGAGTAGTAAAAAGTTATTTTCAAAATTCGATATCTCGAAATCGGTTGAATTTAGGAAATGATGCGCTTTATCAATTTTGTTCAGAATTTCGAGCAGAATTGAAATGTGGAATAATATACAGGGTGTCCCATTAGAGAAAAAGCAACTTTGTTTCGTCCTGACTTTTTGACTCATCCTGTATACTTAATTTTTCATTAGCTTAATGGATTTTGAAAAACCCTACAACTTTTGTATCCTAACATTTTTCGCTAGCCATCTTACTTTAGGAAATAATCGACCGTTTCCATACATATCAGCGACCCTGTATACTCAGATTTGAATCGGAGGGAGAATTTCTTTCTACAACTACTTGGAGTGAAATTCCATTGAAATCAGATCAGCAGGTTCGAGAGAAATTAGTGCTAATTTTTAGAGGCCGGTTCTTTTCATTGCAGAGAAGTGTACTAGCAGTAACTGGATCGGTTTGATTCAGTCAAGTTTGCAACGATTAGAAATCATGATTATAAATCGCCGTGGAATAATAGGTGAGATAATACATACAAAACACCTCAGAACATCAAAACAGGAAATGTCGCTGTGAATAAATTCCTAGTCAAAAATCACTTATTAATATGAACATCAACATTATTAAATTATTCACGAAAGTTATATGTGTCACCAGTGGAACTGTGTGAATTTGTTGCGAAAAGCTTGCCCATGTTGCGGTCGATGCTTTTTCTACGAGAGAATTAATTTCATACCGTTTCACTTTATGATGATCCATCTCGATGAACCTCTTTTTTATTGCTACATACAATTTGTGAATGTGTTGAAAAAATTCTTGAATTTCAGAGTGCGACAGTTGTTTTGATTGTTTAGGATAAAATGTATGTTTCATGTGATAGAGGATTTCGAAAGTTATATGGAATAATTTCTCAGTTGTATGAAACTGATTCATGCATTTCATTGCTCTTTGATTAGAGCACAGAAATATCAAACTGCAGCTAATAGAACGATAGGATGGTATGTACAATCAGTATTCAGGGCGTGGGATTATTTGAGGAACTGTATGAATTTTGACAGATTAGTCAGTCCATGGACACCAGTGTTTCACAGTTACAATTCAAGAATTGAATACCAGTCACTCTGGAATCGAAATATTTTGTAGAAATAAGTAAAAATAATTCTATCAGTGTTACTTTGACATCATAGTTTTATGTTACACGATATGAGAAAAACAAAGAAATGCGGTTCAATGAAAAAAATAATCCTGGCATCAAACATATTATTAGTGACCCGACAATGTGAGTACCATTGGAGGTATTCGATCACAAACTAATTATTGGTGAAAATTGTATTCATTCTCTTCTCTCTCTCTCTCTTCTTTGTTCTCGTTTGGCGACGTAAAACCACTTTTATTGAATATCCCTGAAAAGCCTTTCCAAAAATCGACCACATATTCCTTATATGCCATCCTCAACCCTCATACAAAGTTGTCAAGTTTGGGCGCAAGACAGCTCTACAATTACAATTTTCGAATCGTTTTTACTTCATAACTTCGAAATGGCTCATGAGATTTCACCCAAATTCAGTACATTTCCATAGTTTTATGGGGTAATAAAACTCAAATCAAAATTATTATGGATATCATTTTATCGTCGTGTAAAATGATTTTTTTTTCATATAAAACGTCTTCAACATTTGATAAAATGACATTTGATTGAAATCTATGACATTTGCATTTGCAGAAAGGTTCTCTTGACGAAATTTGAATCCCAGCAGTTTACAGCATAACTAAACATTACAACTCACAACAGATTCGTGATGAAAATTATTCACAATGTTCTCACCATTTCCATCCCTATAAAGATTCACGACGCAAAGAATTTAAATGGGCCCATTTGCACGACTTCATTTTCTGATTCCTATTATGATTCCATCTCAGTGAGACTTTTAATGGAAATATCATTTTCTGTTTCAGGTATAATGTTTAATGTTTTATATAATGTTTTATATGTACATTTCAATTTTTTGTCTCTGACAAATCTTCAGATACATTTCCATGAAATATCTATATATCAGATATAGTCGAGATTTGATGAACTGATAAATGCATTGTGTATCAGTTGGAGGAACGGTAGTATTTCGTCATAATACATGTCATCTGAGGAATAATTATGTTGTTGTGGCATCTGATAACTCTTCCTCATCCGATGCTATGTTAGAGCATAGAGCTGTCTATAATTCTATTAATGGAGAGAGCTCGAACTTCAATCAACAAATATCAGCTGACTTTGAACAGATGATGTATTGAAAGATGAGATGGTAAAAAATGAGGTAGATTTATGATGATAGGTGATGATGGGAATTATTCTTGAGAATGAACATCCAATAGAATAATAGCAATTTTTTAGCGTGACTTAGAGACTTAGAGGACTTAGAGAGCCAAAATATCTATAAATCTAGTTGAATCACCAAAGTGAAGTTTCTACTTATAGTTATGAAGTGACAACCCGACTCTGAAATGGTAAGGAAATAATTGAAGGAAGAACATAATTGAACGAATTGTAATAAAACGAAAGATGAAGATTAAATAATCAGAAAACGACAAGATATAACAAAAGGTAGTCGAACCCGTCGTCCAACAGCTCAAGTTTGAGAGCTGTTGGATGGAAATTTTTCAGTTTGCGTACTTAAACATCAAGAACCTCGACGATTCCATCGTTGACTTCATCTATTTTATATGATATCGCATATTGCATTCTTGCATTTTTCGCAAGATAAACTTTTTCAGGAGCTTCGTTTGCAGGAGGTTCCTTGACTTACGTCAAGGAAGAAGACCTTATATTTGATAATATTTTGCAGCATCATCATTGGTCACAGACCGTGAATCCTGAACATTCCTGGTTTACGATTGGTCATCTACTATTTATTTTTCAATGGAAAAACTTTCCTTTCATTCATCGTTCTTCGGGCCTAGGGTTCTTACAAATTTCGATAAAGAAAACAATTCATTGCAACCTATATCATGTATTATTCATTCAATCAAGTTCTACAGCCGAATTCGCTGATTCATATGAGTGAGTTGATTTTCTCAGCTAATAACAAATTGTCAATCAGGCTGAAATGGTCCCCTTCGAAGGTGAATATCTCTACTGGAGTGCCACACATTTCTGACAGACCAAGATCATTTGGACATTCCACAATTTCTACTATAGGTTTGCACACTATCACTCTGGAGTGGATATTCATTGGTACGGGTTTGTATTCTCGTATTGCTCTTGATCTCAGCAGTATGCCCTTGAATATATTCTTCAGGATATCCTTGGATATATCAGACTTCCTCGAAATAATTTCAGTAGCTTTGTCTATGGCCTGGTCAATGGAATCACTATTTTGAATATATTTCTGTAAAAATTATAAATGGTATGAATATAATGTCTCATCTTATAATCCTTATCATTTGTTCCTCAAGCCTGGAGAGTATCAAAGCGCAAGATTTTCAGTAAACAATTATTGATCTCTCCAGGGGAAGCTTTGAATTTTTTACAAATTTGTGCTAATATTGACATTTTTATACTCTGCGATGTGTTTTCTTTTTAGTCGGTAAAATATGGATTACATAAGGGTGGCCTGGTCTTGAGTGCGAAAAATGAAATGTATACGAAATGAAACGATATTCATCTGCTGAATAAATTGTTGTGTACGAAATTTCATCGAGGAAAATATATGAAATGAACTATGAATTTATTGATGAATAAATTGAAAAATATGAAGACCACGATCAATTATATACTTTTTCTGGGTATATTTGAAGCTTGATGATTTGTTGGAGAACAGTATTGGTTCAAAGTATTTATACTCACCATCTCATCTTCTGAGTGATGCCAATCCGATTCTAATATCGAGTAAAGAATTTTATTTCCAAATTCGATTTCTGAACGATTATCATTGATTGATCTGAGGAGTTCTTTGGAGTGGGCAGGGGAGCCATCGAGTACGATCAATTTTCCTGTAAATCCTCTAGATTCAAGGATTCTTATGACTTCTAAAGCTACGGAGACCCCATAGGAATAGGCAACAATGTTGAAATTATCATCTTTCTTGAGGTTTTCTTCCATATGCTGAAATGAAGTATGATTAGCATGATTTCAATGGTACAGCCATTTGGTAAGTTTCAAATTGAAACTATAAACTTCACGAAGAATAACTATATTCATCTAGATAGAGAGTTTCAATATCGATTCTGAAGTGATGTGATATCACGTTCGATTTTTATATATAATCAATGTTCCACAAGGCTCTGTCTTGGCACCAACTTTGTTCTTGCTCCACATCAATGATTTGTTGAATGTGACCTCCAGCCCAGTTCATAGCTTTGCGAATGATAGTACACTTCATTCCGCCTTGTCCTCTAGAGCCCCTATATCATCCAACGAGGCCAGAGGTGCAAGGCGAAGACAGGTCGATGCTTTAAATGAGGATCTGACAAGAATTCTGAAATGGGGATCTGAGAATCTAGTACAGTTCAATGCAACTAGAACTCAAGCTTGTATGTTCACCAAGAAGGCAGATCACACAATGCCCAATTTGATGATGTCGGGTACCACTGTTCCTATGAGGTCGTCAATATCCATGCTGGGTGTCACCACCAACAGTGCTCTCTCATGGGACGATCATGTGAGGTCCATTGCGAAAACTGCTTCACAAAAACTTGGTTATCTATTCCGTGCAAAGAGATACTTCACATCCCAGCAACTGCTTATGATCTACAAAGCACAAATTCGACCTGTCCTGGAGTACTGTTCACATGTTTGGAGCTCAGCCCTCAAACATACGCTAAAGCTCTTAGATTCAATTCAGAAGAGAGCTATTCGCCTAGTCGATGATACAACACTCACCAAATCATTGACCTCTCTAGATCATCGTAGAAAGGTCGGCGATCTATGCCTTTTTTATAGGTACTTTCACGGTCGGTGCTCAACGGAAATATGATCTATTATGCCACCACGCGCGATTCCTAGTAGACAAACCAGACGAGCTCAAGCTGGTCACCCCAACACTGTCAGGCTCGAGACCTGTCGAACATCGCTATACCAAGCATCATTCATCAATTGAACGGCAACGTTGTGGAATTCTTTGCCTAGATGCTCACAACCTCTGAACTTCCAAGAAAAAATCCAACACCTTCCTCCTCTCCCAAAATTCCACCGCTGGCTAATACGACGTTCCTCGAACATTATAGGTTTCCCTTTCGTGTTGTCCACAGATAAAAAAAAAATAACATCGCTGCTATCTTAACCGGCTCTATTATCGTTTTCTATTTGAACGAAGTCACTTCTATGATTGTCTAAAATATCTACAATTGCAGTCGCAAAGTCTGATTGTAGATAATGAGCATGACGATAAGCAAATAATAAACTCGTCAGGTTGGATTTTGATATTTCAATGTAGTGAGATATTACTTACCGCTATATGTGAGTTTGCCATATCGGAAATGGTTCCCATGAGCGTTTCGAAGTTGTATGGGAGAGCAATTACGTGAGCTTTCAAATTCAGCGCCAAATTACTCAGTACATTCGAGGTTCCTTCGACGCCAGGAAACATGAATATTGTCGGGCCTGTCGCTTCACCACTCAATCTAGATTTGAGCTCCAACTTTTCTTTATATAAATCTTTGATATCTGCTGCTCTCCTCGAATTCTGACATATTTCCAGAGATGTGCCAGAATCATTGATGGCAGTTCCTGTACGTGCCTCTTGTATCTTCATCAAACTGTGGAATGAAATGAATAGAGGAATTTCATTCGTTTGGTGTTCAATATGCACTTCGTAGTTGTTGAATAATGTGCTGATAACTATAATGGCCACATGGAATGAAAATCACCTTATGTGAATTGCAAATAAATCTCCAAAAATGTCCAAAGGTACAAGATCGTGATATACATTTAGAGGACAGTTGATTCTCATGGGGAAAACCTGAAAAATCTTTTGAGAAGTTAGGCACCAAATAGAAAATTTCTTCTTTCGACTCACTGAGCAATACCTTCATTGACATATTCTACTCAAGTTTCAGTATCACCGATCCTCAAATGAGAACAATCATTACATGTTGAATAAAATGAAAGGTATTTCATGAAAAAATACACTAGTAATGGTAACAGCGCTGTCCTGCTGAAATGGCAGCCAGATAAAGTTTGAAATTATCAGAGTATCTGTGTGGACTAATTGTTACTCATTTTTAGGACATTCTATAAGTGGTCAGCATGTGTGAAGCACAGTTAAGTCTATAATAGAAATGACATGTTGGATTTTTAAATTTCCAGAGCTCTAAAAATTAGACACTGAAAATCACCGTGCATGGATATCTTGAGCATAAGTTCACATCTCAGTACTCTGGGAGTATTACTGAACTTTTCTTTCCATTTTAGTTCACTTTATCTATGCGATTTTTGAATTGAATTGAAATCATCAAATCCGTGGATACTCACCTGTCGAGAGTGAGATTCCTTATTTCCTTGCTAGATAAAAATAAGTCAAAGTCTCGTTCAAGAATTTGTTTGATTTCTATTGCAGTCATAGAATCCAAGCCAAGTTCTGCTAAAGTAGAATGCGTGCTAACAGACTTTATATCAGTGATTCCTGAAAAAGCTTCCATTTAGTTGTGATGTTATTGAAAATGAATTTTTATTATCATAAGATCTGAAATCACTTTGAAATCTCAAAATATCATCTGAAAATCAATATTAGATTGAGTGTTATTCAATCTAATATCAATATAATATCGATCGATAATGGAATACATTCCACCTGGGTTTGTATTATCTCATTATTATTGATTCATTAGTTCTCCCACATATGTCTCCTACATTTGTACAGAATTTATACAGCATCAACAAAATTGAGAATTTTCTTCGCAGTACGAATGAAAGAATAGATAACTTGCCTAGAATCGAAGCGATTGAATTTGCGATATCATCGGAATTGGAGACGGACTTTTTTTCAGCCACTACCATACTGCTCACGATGACAGATTCTTTTTGTGTCAATAAAATATCCAGTACTTCCATACAACTACATAGCATTTGTTGTAGTGTCCCACTGATTTCGAGTTCTTGATGCTTCTCTTGCATATCAGCAACGAGTCCAACCTGAGATTGAAATGGAAAAGATAAAATACTCAATGAAATGGATTGAAAAATGAGATGAAATGAGTTGGGGGAGTGAAACTCTTGAATTAGTCGTTTCCACAATACAACTAGTTACTTTTC
Source organism: Gastrophysa polygoni (assembly GCA_963576655.1). NCBI lineage: Eukaryota > Metazoa > Arthropoda > Insecta > Coleoptera > Chrysomelidae > Gastrophysa > Gastrophysa polygoni. Next base: position 19,837,205 of record OY755089.1, read on the forward strand.
TATGTAGGTTGAGAATGAGGTATGCCCTTGACAACGATGAAAGGAGTATTCCAGATATCCTCCAACTTCGTAGACGTTCTGTTGCCAGAAGAAACGTGCCTGAGAGATTTGTTGAGTATTTTTCGATGTTCGAGGGTTATTCGTGAGGAAATATTTTGCAGTTATATCGGATTTCACGGATATTGGTCGGTTTCATATTTTATTTCCGAAATACGAAACAAATTTTGACATTCCATAAATTTTTCGAACTGATATCGCTTTGATGTTATCGTTGTAAACTGACTAATTCACTAGAGTATATCACGGGCAGAAACATTTCACCAATTTGGAAACTATTTACCTTCTATACCTTGTGGTTTACGTTCAACTAGAGTAACTGTGAACCTTCGACAGTAACACCACTTTCAACCATTTGTGGCCCCTATACAGGTACAGTAGTTTGTTTTATTTCAGAAATGAATTTTGGAGAGTGGTCGATTTTGTTAGTTCAGTCACTCATCTTATTCATAATGAGATCATAATATTGATGAAACGTTTCATTCTGACAGAGAAACTTATCCAGGCGTGTCAACCCAACATCATATATCCGATGATCGAATGGAACTTTGGCCGATCCATGTATGATTGAATGTGTCAGCCTGTATATCATTTTCGACGGGTTTCGAAAAAGATAGTTCTTTCTGGAAATATATCAATAATATGTTATCGATTTACCTCTCCTATCGCTCCCCATTGAATACCGAGAGCTGGATAGCCGTCTTTCTTTCGCTGTTCACATATCCGTTCCATGACTGAATTTCCCAAACCATAATTGGATTGCCCTGTATTTCCTCGCCCACAGGATACTGATGAAAAAACTACGAAGTGGCTGGAAAAAAAGTATCGTTGAATACTATCCAGTCGACGGAACTTGAATGAATCAGAAAAATAAAAATGACGTATTTATATTCATTCTTTGGATTGAGGAATTTCGAATGGATCGAACATATCAATAATAATTATCTATAATATCACTGGAGTCGATATGTTTCTCTCCAAAGTTTCGAATATTCTTATTATAACGATATCAGAAAATGAGTTACGTAGTTAGTGAATTAGAGTACTGAACTAGATAGTTTGAGACAATTAGTTTACGAAATATTCCCTTCCATTTCTTAATCTTCTTAATCTTAACTCATAACACAGAACTCTTCAATTCATTCGATAGTTGAAGTGTTCTGAAGATTGTTCTATACGATAATAAAAGTATCTGGTCTGAAGAAAGAAATATCTACCAAAACCCCAGCGAGCATACGAACTCTTGCTGAATTTTCATGTCATCACATCGTTTCAATCAGCATGTCAACGCCTCTTTGAAAATATCATCAAATACGAGGTGACTTATTCAAAAAATGTATGTTTGGTGTAGTACTCTGTTTGAGAACACTCGAGAATCAAAATTATTTCAGAATGTACCCAAGAGGCGTTCCTATCAAATATTGATCACTGCATTTGGAAATCACATCTCGATGAGAAGTTATCAAAGACCGCGGCACTATTTGGACTTCAGTTTTATTCTTTCCATTGATATCAACTCCTTTACTCGGTCGATGATGAGAAGATGTGATCCTGTATCATAACGGTTTGAATGCATTTAATTCTGCTGTAAAGAAACATCTCCTTATCATAAACATTCCGAAAATTTCTACCATGGGATTGTCATAAAAATAAAAATTCATTCAATGTAGCAGCTCCAAAATATTCCAATGGATTAGGTAGTCGATGACCCGACGATGAAATCTCTGCATTTGAGTGAATGGTCAACATTTTGAAAAATTATTGTAAACCATAATTCATTTGTTGATGGAGAAAATGATGTAATCATTGAGCAATATGTACCACAGTTTCTTGTACAACAGCCCAAACGGCTCATTCGCGGAAATATCTTTACATGAACAAAAATGCTTGTTTTTATCTCCGCAAACCTTGGAGTTTGTCTGTATGTTTCCGTAACAACCTGTATTGAAGATGATTCATTGATCCAGGTGCAAACATCAAAACAAACCTCAATTGTGTACACATTTCTCTGGTAACTTCATCCAGATATCTAGTTGCGACCGCTTTGGGAGCGAGAGATGTCCTGAACATTTCTACGGTTTGGTTTTCGAATACGGCATCTTGCAAAATGGCTGCTAGATTGAACAGCGCACTCATTGGTCCGAGTTTTTCAACATCCTTGATGAGCTGGATGCAACCTTCCCTCTTGGTGACGTCAGCAGTGCTAATTGCGACTGACACACCATAATTGCGCCATACCCTAGAAATCAGTACGAGCAATTGTTAATTTCCATAACTGGAAGTTATCGAGATGGAGATCTCTAGTAGAAGATTCGATTAAATTAAATCAGACTCCACTATATGTCTTGGGAATCATCGATGAAGTTCATTGGCATCTGCTTATTGGTAGTTTCACAGACATTCGATGATTCTAATGAGAATCGACTTTTGTGGTGAAAACAAAGAGATTGAGCTGAAGTAAAGGCGATTAAGATGAATTCTGAAATTATGCAATTAAAACAAAATATTTGAGCACCTAAAATTAGTTCGACCTATACATATGAGGAGTTATTTCGTTCACCTTATTCGGTTACGTTGATATCCTGTTTTGATTCCATTTCTGGAGGAGAAAACTATTTTTCGAGCTCCTCGAAGAATCAACCAGTCGGCAAGCTCCAATCCAAAACCTCCCAACCCTCCAACAATCACGTAGGTCATGTTTGGCGTGCAGTTGAACCTGAGAGAATAGGACACTGATGGATCGGAAAACATATCCGGAACATTCGAAGTAGAGCTGGATCACGTGCAATTTTTGATCATTCTGATTTCTAGAATATGAGTCTTTCAATCATTCCGAATCCTTCACAAGAACCCATATTGAACCAAAAATTGAGTGAACCTACCCACTTTCACGATCCCTGCTTCCTTTAATTGAAGTTTGGATACTGAAATGACACTCTCGAGGCGATGTTAAATAAAAGTCCCACTTTCAAAATACAAACAATACCTTATTTTGGGTACACGATTTGGATATTATATACTCAGTACGAAAAAGCTACTCACTTCGCTTGTGGGATTATCCGATTATCTCTATTCCCATGAAGCCCTCGACCACGGACTTCTATGAGCACTTTGCCCATATGCTTGCCGCCAGCCATGAATCGGAAGGCTTGTTCGAGCTCGTTACATTTGAAAATGTTCGTGTTCAAAGGTTTGACAGATCCTTCTGCTATGGCCGCATCGACTAACTTTTTGACAATAACCTTTCGCGATGGCTCTGCGCAGAAAATTTTGTCCAGCATCACTCCGTGGAAAGAAGCGTCTTTTTCTAACAAGAGTAAATCGAGAGCTTTGTTCGCTACGATGTCGAACTTTCCGATCTCGAGGAATCGTCCTCCTCGTGCCAAACACTTCACAGATGTTATTAGCTTATCTTCAGCTAGAGAATTCAGGACCAGATCGACTCCCCTTCCATTGGTTTGTTTCATTATCATTCTTTCGAATGAGTTGTCTCGAGAATTTCCAATATTATCATCTGAAATGAAAACAAAATCTAAATTCATATATATACATATATATTGCTAACGCCTTTATTATTGAAGATACGATGATTTCGGTTAAATTAGAGAACCACTAGTATTTTTTCCCGCTGATAACCGTATTGCTAACAGAAAAATAATTCAATTTTGATTTTTCTCAATGGGACACATTTTATATTTCAATATCCATCATTATGAATTTCATCCTGAAACCACAAATAATGGAGTGATGCGTCTTCATTAAAACCGACATTATTATTTCGTTCAAATTTTCAATTTCATGACAGATTTGTCGAAACACGGTTTTTGGGACAAATCAATTGTATGTTGAACTGTCTCAAACAATGTTATTGAAAAAATACCATATGACCTCGTTTTCTTTTTGGCCTCCTTAGTTTTGGTGTTGGATAATGGCTCTTCATGATGAACCATAACATCAAAAAATCATTACGATATACACAGTGGTTCAAAACTTACTGCCAAAAGCGATGATTCGAGGCCCTCAGGAGGAACATAAGGAAAAAAAGTTATATGATCAACTAGTGTAGAGACTGTCACCTAGTCATGGGACACCCTGTATATTGGCATTGGAAACGAAAGAGAGAATACAGTCTTTACCGATTATAAAATCACAAAGCTCAGAACAAACGTCCGTTTAATCATGGAGAATCTGCATTTTGTATTTGGTTGTCAGTAATCGTTTACAATTATTCCTATTGATGTGACGAACAGAACATTTTTATCAATCATTCACTCCATGAACTCATCCATCAATTGTTTCACGTACTGATATGATATTTCTTTCTATGTTTCTAGTTCTTTCCTAGATAAAATTCATTGAGAATTCGAGCACATCGTCCATTTGATCGATTCGACTCGAAATGATATCATTTCGATAACTACCATTTTTCATTATAACTTCTCAACAATCACAAGAATGGTGTGCACATTCTGAAATATAGGTTGTGTGAGCTGAGGGTGTTGAGTGATAATGAAATGAATAATGGCTAATGAAGCCAAGGATTGTTCGCCGGTTAAATTTAGTTTCATAACGTGCTAATAATTGGCTCGGCATAAATCATTTATCTTTAGGATTTATCTTAGAGTGTTTCGACTCCTCGCTCATATTTAGCAAACATTGGTTTATTCGAAGATGAATAAGAGACACAGGGTACCGAAAGAAGTCTTTTCGTAAACGGTTATACATTTGGAATCAGAAAGATAGGAGGATATGAAATATAACATAATATATCCTGCGTGGTTCAATAAAATGAAGTGTTTCTGTACCCTGTATATTTGAAGCCGCATTTATACATGGCCATAATGTCAAAATAACTGCAACATGGATGAAAAATCATGCAAAATTAGTTCTTCTATTTCGCTCTTTGATGAAGTCAATGTATCTCCCATTTCAACTCACTCACTTGTGAGATAATTTCCCAATGACAAATCGATGTGTTTTCACCGAAGTAGCCTTTTCTCAAGGTGGGCTCATAAATCATTCATTATCATTGAATTGAACATTTTTTTTAAATGCTTTCATCTTTTATGATGATAATGTGATGATAATGAATGTTCCCTTCAATTTCGATCATTTCATCGTTGATGACACTGTTGCCAAAATTCATATTCATGTCATATCCAGTACTAATTCATCATTTTCAGTGAACATTGCTGCGAAATAGAAAAATTAGTATATGATCCACGTTTCATGGAATATAATATCGCACTCGCGTGTTATAAAGCTTTTATTTTAATAGGTTTCCTATTCGATGATGAACAAGTGAAATGAAGAGGGGTTCACATGAAACTAGCCCCGTATTCGTCCGACTGATAGGAAATCCAAAAGTGTATTTTCCTGTCAAATTATTCTTGTCACATCTTCTGCACAGGTTCGTAAAATACCCCAGAACTGCAGTTACGATATAGTAGATACCCACCTGATAATTGGGGAAACACCTTTTCGAGAAATTCTCTCTTGCTATCGTTTCCAACTGTGGTATATACAGTACAACCATGGAATAGGGCATATCTGATGGCAGCCTGTCCAATTCCTCCTGTTCCTGAATGTATCAGGATTGAGTCACCACTTTTCATTTTACCTTGCTGAAAAATCATCGATTAGAGAGCTCGTGAGGATATTAGCACGTTCAATGAGGCACGTCAGCTGATATTTCGATAAAAGAATTTGTACACGTTTGTGTTAGTGAACTTTTCATAAGAAATCACGTGACCAAAGCGTGACCGATGATAGTATTTTGTGTATCAAGGTAGTGAATGTGAATTCGATCAGAAATTTACACGGCCGAGGTACAGCCAAAGTTTACAGAAAGTGGTAGTCTTTAGTACACAGTATGGAAATTTAATGCTCATACTGTGGTACCACCGAACATAGTCCATATATGTTCGGTGGTGGTACAGATAAAGCTGAGATACATTCTGATGTGTCCTCGAAACATCATTCATACATTTCTTAGGCGAATAGGGTATGAATAGGGTCTTGAAAAAGATGAAAAAATAGTCATTTCGTTCAATTCGATTGAAAATATCACACATATTCAACAGACGATACTGAAAGATACTCCAATAACGCTATCGGATACTTGAAACGTCTTTTTTCATGTCAGTCGCCTAAAAAACCTGATCCACCATCGTTTCACCATTATCATCAGTATGAACCACTTAGAATTTGTAATTTGTTCGAATGAATACATTGATTCATTTGTTATCTCTTCGGCATCAGTTGTTTTGTCAATTTCAGGAAATGAATCAGAATATCTTGAACCTTACAAAGGGTTTGAAGTGAAAACGGAAATGAAGTGGGATATATGATGGTCTACAAATTGCATGTACCAGCCACTATATAGGGTTTTCCACGATAGCCATTCGTCAGAAGGTTCGTGGTGAGAAAAAACATGAGATTTTGAATTTTTAGGATAGGTTGGTCGGATGCAAAATTTGAGTCTGCATCGATTCGCTACGACTTTTCCCATGCCTGTTTCCAACGGTTTCCTTTTCAATCCAAATTTTCTATTTTGAAGTGATTATTTGTAGAAACCGAAAAGTGACCCATCGTATTTATTGGATTGTTAGATGCAGACTTTGATTCAGAACATGAAAACAAAACAGAATCGGAAGTTTTTCCCGACCACTAAAACTTCCAACGAACAGTTACCGTGAGAAACCCTTCATGTGTATTCGTCGAATTGACTTCATATACTTGGTTTAATAATCAGAATTCTAATACTCAGTTACTTACGAATGAGAGAGCATATAATATGGTTGAATAAACTACAGGAATAGTTGCAGCTTCACATAAACTCCAGTTGTCGGGCACTTTGAAAACTAAACTAGGGTCAGGATTCACTATAGTAGCTAGTGCTCCACTGTTGACCATTCCCATAACTTTTTCTCCTCTAGAAAACATATTATCAATTCGAAATTATCATTGTTCGACGTAAAATAATTAATAATTGTCAAGAATTAAAAGTAATTGAGGTGGATCCCAGTCAACAGGTAAACACCGTCGTGACGTCCTAGCCAAAGCATTATTATTCTTATTATTATTAGAACATCATGAACAATCCTGGATGTGATTTGTAAAGGTCGTCGATTTTCGAACTCGCAAAGTCGCATTTCCACAACTTTCCTGACAACCGAACTGCTTAGTAGGGATTATCCTTGTTATCATGTCACCTTCATGTTTATTCCAGTTTTGAATATACTTCATGAGTGTGACACAAGTTGGGTTGACCCGTCTTGAGAACTCATCCGTCAAAGAAAACTAATTTGTTGGTAAATAACACCATTAAATCTACTATATTGTTGGATTTCTCATGATAAATTCTAATGGAACATGGAATGCAATATAAAGATCGTTAAAATCGATTGACATGCTTTGGAATTGTGGGTGTTTATGCTACACTAAAGATAATTATAAACAACTCTGTCTCCCTGTAAATAGGTTTTGACGTGAATGAATATTTCATAAGTTATTGAGGATGGAGTCTGTCGCAGACTTACATTTTGTTTTTCTTTTGAATGATTCCTCAACTGTGATCGAATTGAGAAAATTTTTTTTACTCCGAAATCAGAGTTTTTCCCCATCAAAAAAGTCGGAAGAGGAAAAAGTCAAAGAAAAGACTGAATCTAGATTCAGAATGTTTATATATGAGGAATGAGAATAAAACACGCAGATGTGGCCTGTCTACTCTTTCATTACGGTGTCTCATCACGATTTCGTGAAGATCTGTTTATTTCAACTTACTTCGAGTTTTTACCAGAGAATTCAAAACCTATGAAATTGTCTTGTTCGAGTCGGTCCTCGATAGAAGATTCCACATTTATCTTTCCTGACGCCAACATAATATCTTTGAAATTAAGAGAACCATAGTGGACCTGGAATAACCAAAAATTTTGAAGATTACACGCGAAATCGACAAAAACGAATGAAAACATCATGAATTTTGCCTATTGACGTTGTAAGCCAATATGATATGGATTCTCATTGTCTCACCTACCATACATAAAAGTATGATATTTTTTCTAACAACTATGAAGTGGCATGGCTCTCAGTAATATCACATTCGTGGGATTTTATCAGTATATTGAAGTATAATTGGAGGTCTTTGAGTTGAGGTCTTTAAAACTCGCGCGATTTGTCGACGGTATAGCCGAAGTACTCGAAATAAAACAAGTGTTCTGAATACCAGTGATCTACGAATACTTCACAATATTTTTTCATTTGTAGATTTCGATTGCTGAATATGAAGTATCTGTAATGATTTAGTTCGAATTCTGAAGTTTAAGAGTTAAAAGAACTTTCATATGAGGTTCTCAATGGGTAATAGTGTGAACAAATCCAGATCACGTTTATCTGCCACGATTATCTTTTCCTGAATATCATTTAGCATGTTTCTCACGGAAAGTATGGAATAAATGTTGCCACGTACTTTTCCAGCGCAATATGAGACTGATATTACTCATTGGATCAAATCATGGATCAATCAACTCACCTGGATCAAATCTCGTTCTAGAATTGACTCATTATCGACACAACTGATTTTTTTGTCGAACCACTTCAAACTAGACAAATCGCCTTTCACTGTTTGATTGACCACACAATAGTCACTCGCCAATTTCTCGTCGTCTTTTTCTAATAGTAGATGTCGGTATGTTCCCCATTCACCATTTTTCAATACGTTGATTGCCATATTTTTCGCCAGCTGATTGGTGAAAGTTGGGTTCTTCTGGTCGAAATGTGACTGTTCATCCAGTAAAAGCATACTCCTCAGGTTTTTACCTCCAGGTTCTCTCCTCAAGCAGTTGATGAGACCAATTAATCCGTTCCTCCTATTATTGTGAGAGTAAAGTATTGTTTCATCTTCATCAGACATTGCTCTTTTCGTAGCGTCTATCCAATATAATGTATCCTGTGGGTCTGATACATCTATGAATGTGGATTTGGTTCTCTTGGTTGATCTTCCGATCAGTACCAATGTTTCTTCCATCGTACGATGAATTGTCAGTAATGTAACATTATGTCCAGCAAAGCTGCTGTATGAGAAATCGAGAGGTTCCCTTGAAATTATGTATCCATCCTCTTTAATTGCATTCAGGGCCACGACTAGTTTCTAAAATATGATATGGTTATAAATATACGTATGTACCCCGAGGGTTTTCAGGGAAGAAATATTTTTCTACAAAGTGTCATTGGAATTATATTTTATATTCTGGAGGGTAATGGTACTTATGAATTATTTAACACTCTATCAAAGTATTCCTCTCATGTAGTTCACACCAGCAACCGACAGTCAAAACTTTATATCAATATTATTGCTTTTATTGAGGTCAAAACAGAATGTTCCTGAATGAAATGGATGCTCAAATGGATATAATATATGCATAGGAAGCTAACTAAACTCCTAGGTCCAGTCATATTCCTAATAAAGATCAACCTGATTCGACCTGGGATCTATCTGAATCAGATTGTAGAATGAGACAAGTTTTCGGAACAACAATAGATTTTTGAACGATAAAATCGAGTGTAGTCTCACGAGTAGTAGTACCATTCTGATTTTTTACATGATAATTGTTTTCGGAAAGCAAGTCCTCCGGTCTCGAAAGTTATTTCATGGAATTGGAAGAAAGTTTCTGTGAACATGGTTCCGCAAATTTGATGTTTGGGAAACTAGGATTAGGAGAGTATATCGAAGTAATTGTTTCTGAGGTCTAATCAAGTTTGAATATTTCAATTCTTTCTTCGGCTTGCCACTTATTGCCTACTCATTTCAGCAAACTATCACAGTCGTTCGATATCTGCTGAGTGTTATAATGCTTTCGAGTATTAGTACCCTCTTCATTGTAATCATACCATCATAATAATCATGAACTAACCTCTGCTCTCGACAAGAATCTGGACCCAATCACGAGTGTGTTCCCATTTTGTTGGTGAAGTGTCTTGTTTTCAACTGGTATGTCAATGTCCAAAGGTGTTTCGCAAAAAATCCTGGAGTCCGTGTATGTGAGGGGTTCGTCTTCGAGAACATGGATCAAAATGGAAGTGAGCACTTGGGAATCTCTCGGTGTATCAATGTCGATCAGCTCGACTGATTTCACTTTGCTCGACAAAGTATTCTCGAGGATGATTTGCGTATTGACTCTAACAGAAACAGGTAGATCTAAGCTGGTATGGTTCGGAATGAATTCATACTTTTCTAGAACTGGTTTGCCTGCATTTCTTCGTCTTTTGATGGCAGTTGCTAGTAGTTTCACTACCTCTGCGCCACCACATCTATAGAAATGATGAAGGGTCATTAGGTTTTTTTAAATGTCGCTAAGGGGTCTCGTCGAATCATCATTGATTGAAAATTCAGATAAAGTAATAATACAACCACACATAATTGTGATATTACAAAATACATGTTATGATATACAGTTATGATATTACAATGAAGTGAAATCACAACTGAAGAATATTTTGATCTAGCAAGAGAGTTGTGCATTATTTCCAGAATAACTTCCATTCACTTCTTTTCCTCACTCTCCAGTCACATTAGGAGTGCATAAAGAGTTTCCTCACTATTATCGATATCATCAATGGAAAGTTCTCCACAGGCAACTTCACAAATGCGTTTTCTCGAACTTGAATATTTCAAACTATATATTTCTCCATTATCATCATTCCTAGTGTAGGTTTCGTCCTTTCAGAAGAAACTACTACTATAATCGGTATATACAGAGAGGATGTCAATAATCTTGAGTGGTAAATTCTTCGTCATATTTCATGAAAAAATTCAAATGAAATTTACTTGCTCCGTTTTCGAGTAGCGGGGTGTCCAAAGTTTAATGAAAAATCGGTTTTTCAAGTGTGTTTTTTTTGTAATACGATGCGTCTTGTCATGAATTTAGACTTTGAATTTCGTTTCCAGTGGTGTCGCAGGAGGTCACCTGATTGAAATTCACGATAATAAATATTGTACGCTAATGTTTTCGCTGAGTTTGATATTATTTGAAATTAATGGCTGAACAGTGGCGTAGTAATGGGGGTTATACACCTACCATGTATCATGTGTCATTGTTACATAATAGGTTTTCTGCTCGAAACTCTCCTGATTTGTTCTCTTGTTTTCGGAATTGTTGAACAAATATTTTTTCTTTAGCAGCATGTCTAAGTGGTATACTCGCGATTCTCATATGACTTGTGGGCTACAATTGCTTTCCTCTCAAACCAAGTTGGAAGCGGTGATAGTTGTAACAATACTTCCGAGGCCTCACTAGGAGTCGTCTTCATCCCATCATACCCATAAGAATCGTGAAGTGACTACTAGAAGATTACTCACCTAATTCGGTCGGTCTCTGGATGATACTGGACTGGAAAAGATATATCTTCGGAATTAACACCTTCTTTCTTGGACATTTTCATGAATGTTTCGTGGGCACCCACGTGCAATTTAATTTCTTCAATATACGTGGGCACGTAAAGCGTTCTGGAATCCAAATACAATTGTTTCATTTGGAACATGGCATCGATAAATGATATCCAACTGTTGTTCCATTTGATGAGTCCTTTGACATTTCCATCCGATACCTTTTCGATACTCCTGAATTTACCACTGAAAATAGATACACTTTATAAAATACTCCGCAATAATAATATGATAATATAAAAAATAAGTGTGGTTGCTTTTAATCAACTGCAATACTCTCCGAAATGTTGTCGATGAGATTGGTTTTCTCAGTCGGACTGATAGTTGAGTAATACAATAATTTCGACTTGGATATGATTCGATTCTGAAAATGGTGTTGGACATATTTTCAAAAATGATTTCAATGCAAATAGATCAGAATGATATTCGAGAAGCGAGTAGCAATTTATGGTATATCTCGTCTTGAATTGAAGAATGAACCAAAAGTGGAGTATTGTATTTAAATAGATAGTCGGAATTTCCTGGTTATTTTTCTTCTTCACCCATTCATTTCATTCCTATTGCATTGAGTTTGGTTCTGAATGCATATTCCTAGATTATTCTTCATGTATGAACTCTAATCATTCAATTATGTGCTCAGGATCCGAACGTACGGAAATCACCTGAATTGTGTGATATATGGATTTCATTTCGGGGCCAGGGTTGATCCTCTCGCTCATACCTGTAGTGGTATCCACGTAACCGTAGCTCTTTGTAAACTTCTTTTGAATTCTGGAAAGGTTGATTCTCAGCGTTCACAACGAAATCCTCTTCAGGATCATCGCTGGCCAAGTAAATTTCGCCTGTCATGACTATGGCATCCCTTTCCATGATTTCGAAATGTCCACTGTTGAGTATAGAAACTTTCAGTGTAACGCTATTGGTATCATTCATTGTAGTTGCTCTGATGAATCGGCAGTTTTTGTAGCTCAACGTTTTCATCAATGTGTGACCATATCTCACTTGCAATGTTTGCCAAGCTAAATACAAGTAACCGGCAGCAGGAAATAGGATTCTACCTGAAACAATTATTGAGACTCTCAATGCGGTAGTGAGAGACGTGTGAAGTGCGGTTTTCCATGATAAAAAGGTGAACATCATTTTTCAATGGACATCGCTCGATCTCAATGCTCTCGGCTTTAGGTGAATATTCGTTCTATAGGGTAGTTCATAACAAAGATTATCCTCCGAAGAAAATATGAAGCATGTAAATGGTTGCAGCTGCAGAAGATATTTATTCATACTCATAATATCATTCATACAATACTATGATCATTTTTCTGAATGAGATAACACAAACTGGCTAGTTTTTTATTTTTGGTTCATTTTGTGAATCTACGTAAATTCTTGAGTGAATCTGTTCGATATCTTCAATAGTGAAATGGCAATGGAATCGTCTTTGTAATCAAAGTGTGACATCAGTTATTGCATTGAGGTCGATATGTTCGATATGATGTACAAATCGGAGCAAAAATGACGTCGACTACAACTACGTCTCTTTGTGATAAAAATAATGAAACTTTTCAATTGAGTTATAGCCACAACAGTTGGACTAGGTCATGACGTGTTCAACAGTTTTTTTCTCGACCAGTCTCTAACTAATTTTCGTATTTTTTTACTAAGTTCACATTCATTGAACAATTTAAGCATTGTTCATAGCATTGTTCAAAGCATATTTGCCTTTTCAATGTCTGATATGCATTCTGAAACTCAGTCTGAAACTGGAAGTTCTATGAATATGACTCAGATGGTTTCCACTGCATTGAATGATAATTCATTCAGCCTCTCCTTCAAAAATAGTTCATTTTTTTGCTCTTGAGTTCCTTTGCTGTTTATTCCATCATCTCACAAAGTTCTGCAATTTTCCTTTAACCGATGTTGGGAAATGTGAACCAGCTTCTCTTTTTCGGAAACTTTCAAAATATTAGAGGAATTATATTGACCCAAATTATCCAAGAACTTATTTTCAATGAATTCATATTGATTCAACATATTTCGTTGATATAAAACTTTTAAAACACTCTTCAACACCAAAACGACTCATTCGAATTCAAATTAATTTTAGGTCATTCAGATGTGACAATGATGTTACTTTTGTCTCATTCGAGCTTACAAAATCTGATGGTGAAATTTCTGATGGACCCCTTTAGTGAGTTGGGCGTATTTTTCATGGATGAATTATTTCAGTCCATGTGGATTTCTTACCATCTATAACATGGTCAGAAATGAATGACCATTCCTTAGTTTTCAACCCAATTTCGAAATTTCGATCTATTCGTCCCGTGATTTTTTCCACGTTATCTCCGATTGGCCACTTCCTCTGGTGGCTCCATTTTATACTGGGCGATATTGTTGGAGTGTTACGACATACTGGAAAAGTCACCTCTGGAAACAGTTTTTCGATAGGGAGGTGGTGACCATGTTGGTACAGACTGAAACAAGAAGTAGATACATACAGTGCAGATACAGATGAAATACACGACTTTTTCCTACACAAGTTATGAAAGGTGATCATGTAAAAATAATAAAAATTTCATTTGTTGAGCCCAAGAAACATACATGTTTATGGAGGGACATGATTGGAAAACTAAATCAATAAGTAAATATATGGAAAAGAAATCGAGTTGAAAAGAAGAGAGACAAGAGAGAGTTAAACTGATAGAATACATTTCTTCAGTTCAATCTTGAATTCAGTGGCGACATTGATAGATTCCACTCTGTTGGGTGAACTGTTCTATACAGGGTGGCCCAATAGAAACGAAACAATGTATGCATTTTACTAAAATTATTTTGGTACGTACAGGGCACGTATGGACACTCTGTGACTGATGATATTCTCAATAGGAACTTCTCAAGCTTATCACAGCCATTACACACCAAGGGTCTATCATCAAATGTTATTATTTTACAGGTTTTTGACAGGTTTTGATGGTGCAGGGCTTCCAAACGGTTAGAGATAATCAGATCGCGTTTTTCTGACGACCGTTATATTTTTTCATTATATCGAGTTCAGTGGAGCATACCAGTTCATAATTCACTTTCATTAAGCTTCCGTATTATGCTTATTCAAAGTATCTTGAAATCAGATATAAGTACGTTACAGCGTTGTCAATGTAGGTGAAAATCAAATGCATTGTATTCATACATACACATACATTAAATCTCTACTTGGTAATTTTGCACTTATCATGTGATGTTTTTTTTTTTCGATTTTCTTGTTTGGTACTTTCGTATTTCGACCTCAGGAACCCGAATTTCATAATAAATACACAGGATACTTTTTAAACCTTTCTTGAACATTCAAGAAGTCGAAAAGAAGGGAAAACATCCTCGAATTATTAAAATCAACGTTCTTCAGCATCTTGGAGGAAGGTGGATCCAGCATTTTTCATATGGACGACGCTGTCAAATGAGAATCTACGTCAGAATCACTAGTTCTGTGAGTCAAAATATCACAGATGCACATTTGACAGCGCCGTCCATATGAAAGAAGGATTCATCAAAGATGCTAAAGACGATGAATTAAACTTCTTAGAGGATGTTTCTCCTTCTTTTTAGCTTCTAGATTGAACAAGGAAGATATAAAGAGTATCTTATGTGAGAAATGAAACTTCGAATGGCTATGGTGCCTACTCAAAACAGGCCGACGAAACGAGAAGGATAATTTTCATAATTTCTCCTGGAATATCTTGAAAAATATAAGTTTGCGCACGTTTTATTGTGAAATTCGGGTTCCTGAGGTCGAAATACATAAGTACCAAACAAAAAATCGAAAAAACCCCATCGCATGATGAGTGCAAAATTACCCTCTACTTTGCAAAGAAATCACCGTGGCACTATTTGGACACCTTGTATAGATATGCTTCACACTGATATAGTAACACTTCGATATACATAAAAAAGTTATAATCAAGGTGCGTAGCACTTTTTACCTTCCTAATGATGATAAGAAATCTGCAACATTCTCGACTGTGAATATTTGTGAGTTCTCCGGAGAAATTCCTTGTTTTTGTTTTCCTCCTATATTCAGAATTATAGATCGTCTTCCAATCGCTTGACTCTTCGTCAAGATGTCGTATTTTCTACCTACAATAATGATAAAATCATAGATTCAAATCTTGTTGCATAACGACCGTTTTATCTGACTGGACACCCGATATCGGTGTATATTTTTGTGGTATCTTCAAGTTTAGATGACGTAAACGTCGTGATATTTGTTGATTTCCGTCATTTAGTCTTGAAGGACCAATATCAATTATCCAATATCTCCCAGATTGATTGAATAATCTGATTTGTGATCAGTAATTACTTACAAAATTGAAATTGAATTCAAAATTAAAAAAGAGTTCCGAAGGAAGAACGACGGAACAAAGTACGTGTATGATAATGAAAAATTGAAGAAATTTTTGCGGGTAGCTAATTATGTTCACTCACTTGGCGAAATACTTTCGATAGTATTCAAAATATCCTTTCCTGCCACTGATCCATTACAGATTCCATTAATCTGAAAATAACATAATTTAACAACGTTCAATACCTTTTCGAAACATGATGAATAGCACAAGAATATTTGATTTTCGAATGAAAGTGAGTGCCACTCGACTTTTATGAAAAATAAAGCTATAAAGTCCACTCTACGATAAGTGACACAGATATCGCCCGGTATAATTCATCTACGATATTGTTATCGATGGTCAATTCTGTTATAACCATAACTTGCGGAAGTAGCTCTTTCAAGAAAAGTTGCTTCAAAGGAGAGCAGATGGGCTAACTGCTGCATGAATTTTAGACGATGTTCCTCGAACATCATAGGTTTCCCTTTCGTGTTGTCCACAGATAAAGAAAAAAAGAAAGATCACAATAAACCTTGCAATACCTGAACAGCGATTTCCTTTACTAGATTATCAGTTTTATGTAGAACTCAACTGGCCAAGAAATTTCGAAATTGTACTTGTAGGCTAGCAAAAACTCAACCAGGATTATATTTCCAAGACTGCAACACATATTTGAGACATTTCCACATCACCTTCACGAAGATATACCGAAAATATTGTACAAATGCAATTTTGATCGCATTAAAATATACTGATTTTATTGATCATCTCGGTTCTTTGAAACTCTGTTTTCATGCAGTATCAGCATTCATATAATACAACTACACATTGGATAACGAAGGATTGTTTATTTTTCTTCAGACTGAAAAGATAGATGTATTGGAACTGAAACACGTATATCTGAATGTTCGTTCGAACCACAGATTACAATAACTAAGATGGGCACAATATGTGGTTCCAATGTTCATTGAGAACCTTTATTATTTGTTATTGATTCTCATACTTGCTTGACTTCATATAATTGGTATTGAGGATGTTTACGTGGAAGAACTGAAACATGAGAACACTGATTGATAAGTAATCAATCAAATAATTACTCTCGTTCAGCCATTTCTCATGGTGTATCAATATTCGGAATTGATGAGAATGAAAAAATTAGCACCTGTGAGCTGCTGGTGAATTTTCCTTTCATTGTCCTAGCATAGGCAAGTGTTTGATCCAAATCCAACTTGTTTTTATAAAAATCTCCAACGATTTTTCCAGTAGAATGCCCTGTAGCTTCCACTACTTTCATGTCCAGATTTTTCAACACAATTGCTATACATACAGATGTGATGAAGTTTCCCAGAGTATCATTAGCTTGCCTGACAGTTGAGTCTGCACTCAGAATCGTCGATTTCAAATCAATATTATTCTTGTTGAGGATGGATCGTAACCTGAAAGAATCACATGAAGCTTTTTCATATATTTCACTTTACAGAGTGTGAAGAGTGAAGTGTGAAGAGAAATATTTTTTTAGTGATTTGAGGTGTCTCTTTCCCAAATCTGAAGAAGATATATATGAAATAATTATAAGGAAAAAGGATTTTAATATCCTACCTCAATAATTATGAAAGTTTTGGGGGTGCTTCCATGATAAGCGAGAGGCACACTGTATACTAGTAAACATTAACCGATTTGTGAAAATACCTTCACTTTTCTCCAGCATATTTGTACCTCCATGTTCAACATGGAGAGTATACAATCAACAGCAGAGAAATTTCATTTATAATATTATTACAAGCTTTCTCATGATGTGAGAATCTGGATGGATCTGTTTGTTTTTTTTTATGTTAATTCCTTCGTGGCAATATTAGAAAGAACTGGTCTGGCAGCACTGAAAGCATCTTTATGTTCGAGAGGTTAGAACGCCTTTTCCATTGGATATATCAGATCAGTTATGTGATCCTGAATGATGGAATCGAATACTGATAAAACTGGTTTACCATGTTGCGGAAAAGTTTGAGTATATATATTATGAATGAACATCAGAACGATATCATTTTGGACCATATGAGAAAATTTACCTTTCGATCGTTCCTTGAAGTATTGGCATTTCCATCAATTCAGTGAGAGTAGGGTACCAGTTTTTGAAATCACCGAAAACCAAGTACATTGGTAGTTTTTCCAATGATATCTTACATATTGATCTTCTGAGTTCAGTACCCTTATTAATCACAGTGTATCCTTTGAAGATATGACCAGAGACGTCTCTTCTACAAACAAACATTATTTCTGAAAAATGCTCATGTTTTTTCTCCAATCGCTATTCCATAGTTGGAATCCCACGTCTCAGGAAGTTCAATAATTCATGTATTTGTGAATATTACATTGATTTTTGAGTACAAAGTTTAGTTTGGAACTTCAACGAAATTCCAGTTGAAATTGACCATAATATGGTTCACTCACCTGAAAATATTCTGCAATAATCTTATGTAATCAGAATCTTGATTTTTCACAACTTCATCAAGAAGAGTTTCTACAGATGCCTCAGTACGACCACTGGCGCATATCAACCTGAGTAAATTGTCTGTCACGGATTTGACTTTTCTTCTCGATATAGGCCGCAGAAGGATATGGGAGTTACTTCCTCCAAATCCGAAGCTATTCACGCCTTGAGAATGTGTCGGAATTAATTTAACTAATCAAACCATAATAAGTAAGACTACGCCTATAATGAATATTATACGTTCATGAAGATAATATATAATAGTTATTTATGGTACTAGTGTGTTATGTTGGAAATAAGTCACGTAAGAAAGATTTATACCACGAGGCCGTCAGGCCGAGTGGTATAAATTCTCAAGTGACTTAGGAAACATAACACACGAGTGGCATACAATGTTTTATCCAACAAGTGGAAGAAATCATTTTTTTTGTGAGATAATAATTAATAAGTTTTGTGATCAAATCAAAGCTACTTGCGTCTCAATACCCTGTATATGTCAGAATGACTTGACAGTGACTTTTTTACATTTTGGTCAAGGTAGGTTGTTTGTTTAGTTGCCACGGGCATAACTTGTCAGTTTTCCCTGCAATAAAAGAAACCTTTTTTGAAGAAAAAAACGTATAGAAAATGGAGGAAATCGATGAAAATTACCTTCCTGAGGATATCCTTACGGAAGCGGAAGAAGCAGCGATGCAGATTTTGCCAGAAAAGTTCCGAGATGCTTACGACAAGGAGTTCAAAATGTTTGAGTCTTGGATGAATTCACGGAAAATAAAAGGTATCGACGAAAATGTTCTATTGGCTTATTTTTTACATTTGCAAAAAAAATTAGCCCCATCGTCGCTGTGGACCAAATACTCGATGCTTCGTTCGACTATTCACCTTTATAAAAAAATCGACATTTCGAAATATGGCAAACTAACGAGCTCTTTGAAAAGCAGATCACAGGGATACAAACCAAAGAAGTCCAAGACATTAGAACGACCTGAAATAGAGAAGTTTTTGAACGAAGCTCCCGATGACGAGTGCTTGTTGATGAAAGTGGCTTTGATAATGGGGATTAGCGGTGCTTGTAGATGCGATGAATTAGTCGATTTGAAAATATAAAATATTCAAGATAAAGGGAAATATTTTCACATAGTTTTGCCAGACACTAAAACCAAGAAATCGAGAAGTTTCACCATACTTGAAGAAGGATTTCTAGTCAACCCGATCAATTTGTGTAAAAAATACATGTCTTTGAGACCAAAGAATACTATAGTTCTAGCCGCTTTTTTGTTTTTTACAAGAATGGGAGGTGCACCAGCCAGTGTGTGGGAATAAATACGTTGTCGAAGAAACCTTCAAGAATTGCAATGTTTTTGAAATTGGAGGAACCAGCGCTCTACACCGGTCACTGCCTGAGAAGGTCTTCGGCGACTCTTTTGGCCAATGCAGGGGCTAACATGACTACTTTGAAGCGTCACGGAGGATGGAATTCCTCGACGGTAGCAGAAGGATACCGAGAAGAATCGGTGCATAACAAAATACAAATTGCAGAAAAAATACAAGGTTCCAATGTGCCGGCGTCTTCCAGCACTATCAGCAGCTGTACCGATATGGGAGCGTCTGGTTTCAATGAACCAACCAATTTTACAATAACTTCAAATTCGAATAAACCGTTAGCTTTTTCCTTTAATTTCAATATCAATGTGAATTCTGCTTGAAATTGTAATGAATAAATAGAATTCTACTTTAAATATGAACGTGAGTTATAATCCATAACTCACTAGTGAGTTATTGATTATAACACACTAGTGTGTTATTTGAAAGTTTACTTATCTAAAATGACATTAATAATGACAGTCATAACTGTCATGTGTTGGATAAAGTATATATTCTCTACTAGACTGAGCTTGAAGAGCGAGGGATCGAAACGACTAAGAAAATCAGCAAAACATTTCGATTTTTGGAAAGCCATGCCATTGTATCAAGAAATACGACATTTTCAGTCATTTTCATTCTAATAGAGTTGATGGTGTGAGATTATTCACTCAAATCTATTGTTCGGTAGTGGAGTTTATTGACCCATAAGTGTGTTGAAACAAAGAGACTCAGTTTTACTTGTCGTTCGAATATTGAAAAATTGTAAATAATATAAATTGGTCCAGTTGGTTCAGCTCATCGAGTCAAGGGAGGATTTTGATATTTTGTTCAAAGTGATGTTGTCCTGTACAGCCTATTGCTGTAATAATAGATTCAACGAAGATCATAGGCGAGTTATTGAATGACGTTGACCAAATTTCGAATAGACTCTATCTCGCTCCTAGAGAATATCGGAGGAATGCAAACAACAGTGATCAGCTGACTGTTGGCAGAATTGCACCTTTCTTTGTTGCACATCCAGAAGAGTCGATGGTTCTTTCTTTTCCCTAAGTTCGTTTAAACGCTCCTCATAAGCTGATGGGGCGAGGGTGTATCTAGTAGAGAATATATAAGATCATATCTTTGGTTTTGACTTCCCATCACTTACAATGGTCATATTACTTCAAGAGATGTTTCTCCAATTTACTTTTCGAATTCCTCAAAGTATCTTATTGAAAACATTGTGACAGGCTACGAAATTTCGAGTAAACTTGATATTGATCTCAATAGTTGGAAATTTATAGATAGGTTCTTCAGTGATTTTCGATTGCGAAAAACACTGGATTCCGATTGCACATGGACCATATCTGGATCTACCTGAGTAGAATATATTTTCCTCACCTATTAAAGGTTGATCAACTACTAAATCGGTGACCTCCGTAACAATTCTCAATCTCCCCTCGTCGAGTGCAGGATGAGGCCTGGGAACTTTGAAATTGAAGTTTGGAGCAATTTTTCCAGATTCCATGGCGAATATCACCTAAAGAAAATCAATTTTCGAAAAGAATATGTTGCTTGAGACTTCTGCACTCACCTTCACCGCCGAACATAATCCAGCAACTGGTTCAGTGTGGCCCATGTTGGATTTCACAGATCCGATTAGTATTGGTTCCCGTCGTTTATTCCAAAAAGCATCATCTATGGCTGTGCATTCTGCAGGATCTCCGACTACGGTACCTGGAAAAAAAATGACAAAAATTGACAAAAAATTCAAAGAACAAAAGTTTTTTGTAGTGAACTATATATCCCATTATAAATATTGATATAGGAATGATATCTGAGTAACTGAGGATAATTTTCTTCAGAATTTGATACTATAGATGACGAACCTTTTCCCCAGTCAATTTCAAGAAGAAATTTCATATGAACGTATGTCTACGAATGTTCTATTGCCGGAATATGGGGTGTTGCCGATTCTTAAAAAAAAACCTGGCCATAAAAATGCTGCAGAATAGTATACAAATTCATATGAATTGACATATCAAATTGACATCGACTGAGGAACACCTTCCCATGAAATTTTGTGAAATATTTGAGTTACACCCTGTAGAAGGGCTTCTAAATGATGAGGTATAATGTATAGACTTCTCAATTAGCCATGCGAAGGATCGATTGATTCAGACAGGCAAATATAAAGGGTGAGTCAAAAATGTGTACCGAGCTTTCTGGGGGTGATAGACCATTGAAAAATAAGTGTAGTTTGATGATTAAACTCATGGCCCAAAATGCATATTAAGGGAGATATATCCTTCCAAAGTTGATAAAATTAAAATAATTTCTCCTCATAACTTCTGAACGATGAAAGCCACCTGATTGAAATTTTGTGCATGAATGTATGTTGTCAAAATACATTTTTTCGTCACACTTCCACATTTCTGATATTGTTATTAAGGGTATTTTCAGAGGGTAAGTCATGATTTTTTGTAGAAAACTTTTTTCCATGTATTATTCTCGGTGAAAAAACAGGAGCATTCGATGGAGCGAAGAAAATTACATGAAAAAGGTACTCTTATTCAAATACGAAAAATTGAGCCGTTCGTGAGATATTTGAGTTTTTGTAGTTACATGATATCAGCAGATTGATTTTATTCATCGCGAGATTCATCGGGTGGCTTTCATCGTTCAGAAGTTATGCGGAGAAATTATTTTAATTTTATCAACTTTGGAAGGATATATCTTCCTTAATATGCATTTTGGGCCATGAGTTCAATGATCAAACTACACTTATTTTCCAATGTTATATCACCCCCAGAAAGCTCGGTACAACTTTTTGACTCACCCTGTATATCAGACATAAGTTGAGTTTCTTTGAACTTGCATCTTCTTTTTCAATGTGCCTGAGGAAATATCCAAACATTGGATAATGTGATGGGACCTGATTGGAATCATGATATTTATTGGCATACTATCAACTCACCAGTGCCATGAGCTTCCAAATAACTGAGGCTCTTAGGATCTATCGAACTCTCCATGTAGACCTCTTCCATGAGAAGTTGCTGAGCCTGAGGATTCGGGCAGGTGATTCCTTCCTCTTTGAATCCATCCGAATTCGTCTTAGAATGGATGAGTTCTGCGTATGCTCTCTTGGCATCTTTAACCTTTTGCAGGATTATCACACCCAGTGCTTCAGCTCTTACGTATCCATTACCGTTGATATCGAATGGTTGGCATAATCCTTCTGGACTCAGGACACCCAACCTATGAATGTTCCAATTGCAATGATTTTATAATTTTGAAGTTTCTCAAAATTGATGTGAGTCTTCTTGGAATGTCTTGGAGGAATTATGTCACAAACGCTTGAAATAGACAAAACGAATACAATTTGCCCCAATATCTACTGAAATAGTAAGACCTATCTCATAGGATTGATAGTGAGAACTTGAATAATGCTGGAGTTTGGCTGGATTCAGAAAGCGTACACACTCTTTGAAAATCACATTGGATATTCGATTTGGTTTTGGGATCAATGATTCTGGAAGTGCATTCGCTTGAGTGATTAATTGTTTCGAAAATGTCTGGTAGATATGGAGAGAAATCCATATTAGCTGAAATAGTTACTATCTGATTTGTTAAACGGGTCGTAATGTTCCGGCCACCATGTACTGGATGGAAGATACAAAAGAAAAAATACATACAAACATTCGATAAGTGACAAATGTGATTTTGAGAAGTTTCTACCGAAAATGTGTCCCCCGGGAGAAAAAATGCCGACTGCTGGCTGAGAATGACGATGATATCGTTCAAATCGAAACAGATTACTCACCATGCAAATTGAAGTGTTGTACCAGGATGCAGACAGAAGTTATGACTACAGACGATGGCGGTGTCGCATATACCTTGCCTCAAAGCCTGGAAGGCGATGTCCAGTGAATGCGAGGAAGTGCTACAAGCTGTGTCACTATTCAACACGGGACCTTTCAGTCGGAGGAACCGGGATATGTTCGCACCGAGCAGAGAATTGAGAGTCCTTGAAAAAATCAATACAAATCAGTTGCTTTACTGTCGAAAAAAAATTCCTTGTTGAAAAAGCATGAATTCGATAAATACATAAAACATGCATTTTCCAGCTTTTTTTTTGTTATTTTCTCTCCTCGTTTCTGAAAAAAAAAGCTAGAAAATGAATGTACCACCTCCTCGAAAAACTCACAGAGAGTACATGAAACATGGTTATACCAGTGAAAAATAATAATTACATATGTAAATCAAGAGAATAAAATGACCCAAAAATAACAATATACGAATTATCACACTTTTATAGTGAATACCTGAAGATAACGAATAATGTTCTCCTTCTGTCAGAAATCAATATTGCTCTCGACCCCTCCAAAATTCTTCAAGTTACTTAAACAATATTTTGAGAATGTCGAATAAAATATGTTATGTCACCCAAACAATACTTTCTAGATTATGCACTACAATAAATATATGAATTTAGAACAAAAATTATAGGAAACATTAGGACTGATTTAATATTTAGTTTGTATATAATATAGCTTTCTCATGTAATTAGGTGCAAACCTGTTCGAGAAATAAATAAATAAATAAATAAATAAATAATCGAATTTCTAAAAAGACAATGGAGTATATGATGAGGTTATGTATATTTCACAGCATAAAAAAAATGTCTATTAATCATTTTTGAATCTTGATATGATGGATCAAAATCATAATAAGCCTTCTCAATATATTTCCAAAATTTTGAAGTTGCAAGGAATGAGCTGTTGGAACTTGACTGCCAAATGTCCTATTTTTTTCTCCAAAAAGGCATACAGTTCTTGAGCGAATAATCATTGATGAAATTCAATACCTTACAGGCTGTTCAATCTGGTAAACTTAAAAGTGGCATCGGCGCTGTTACCAGATCTTTCCATTGTTCTGTGCGTTGTACAATTTTGTTTTTTTTTCAATGGATTACTGGAATAGAATATCTGAATTTTCTGAATAGAACAAGAGAGCTTCAACATACGTTTATGAGCTGAACTCCAAACAGGTCGAATTTGCGCTTTGTATTTCTTGAGCAGTTGCTGGGATGTGAAGGATTTTTTCGCACGAAACAGAAAGCCGAGTTTTAATGTTTTAGTTTTTGACATACGACAATGGAAAACAAAAACCGTGATTTTTTCCTAGTAAAGCTCAAAATAGATTCTTAACAAAAATGTTCTAGACGTGAAACGCTTTAGAAGTGTCGAGTCGACTGAACTAAATTTTTTCATTCCGCTTCTATATCAGAAATACGTCGCTAGAGATTGATTGCACGAGTACAATAATTGCACTTGTTACCAAAACGAAATGAGTCATAATCGATTTGCTGACGATACTTGGGAAGTTATAATTTCGGTTGATTCCAACAGGAGCAACTGGAAGGTCAACAAACCGAAGACTCTTGGTTAGGCCGAAACTTTCAGGCTGTCAGTCGTGATGCAATACTTCTGAGGATGATATTCGAATTGAGTGAATTACCCCTTGAAGACCGATCTGCCATCATTTTCTTTGATCGGTGAATAAAATGTAGTGATTGATTCCGCAACCGCTACTCCAATGAAAACTCCAGTTTTCGTATTTTCCAAATCTTTTGGATTCATTCCAGCATCGAAAATCGCTTCAATCACTTTCTCGAGTGCCATCCTGGTTCCCACTTGAGTATATTCCGCTTGACTCTTGCTTATTCCTGAAAAAAACACATAATCCTACTATAGGATGATGCTGTTGACGAATTGTCGTTCATGATATCGGTACAATATAGGATTATCTGTTTATGGAAAAATGATCTTCTACTGAGGAATTCATGTTATCTCCTTGGATATTGTGATGATTGTATTCAATACGAATAGTGGGCATATTGGGATAGAATTCCCAGTGACTAGTCCGTGTTACTTGGGAAATATAGTGACAACTTCGAATGAAATCACTTCGGTTTCACCTAGAAATTGATATTTTTCACTATTTGTATGGAAATGGGCCTTGCTCAATTTCGAAATATTTTTTAAATGGTGAGTGAAATCAGCATAGGGAAACTATAACTATCTAGATTTTGGTGAAATATAGAGTATACCAGTGTTCGGTTCCAGTGAATTGAATCGAGAGATAATCAAGAAACTCAAGGTTTGCATTTGAATTATTAGAGAACCGAAAATAGTACTTGGAAAGGATTGATAATCATCGTGATTGGCCAAGGCTGAGATCTTGAGAAAATACGAACAAATTTTGCTGTGAGCATCATTGTATTGTATTTAGAAAATCTGAGTTATAGTTCTCACCAAAGAAACCAGCATCGAAGAGATCAAGAATTGGCGGAAATGTCGCATTTCTGGCTGGTAGATCTGGATGCTCGAAACCTGATCGATGAGTCGGAGTGATCATATCAATTTTGTTGTACAAGTTATGGCGGAACTCTTCGATATTTTTGGTGGCTGGAAAGGCTCCTGCAATCCCTTCAATGAAAAAAAAAACAATTGAGAGCACAACTTGGGAATTATCTTCGACATAGCTACTACATCACTACTACACTACACTACTTTTCTACACCAATCCATATCCTTAATTAGGACATATTCTGGCCAGTGCTAAATAAACAGTAATTTTACATAGCACTTTACTATATTTTCGACTCGAACCAATTTGCCCCAATAAGATATTTATAATGATGAGAGATGCAAAGACTGTCAAGGTGAAATTTTGAAATTCAGTTAATTGTGGTCTTTAGAGATTTTTGGGTATGGAAAACCATAAATTTGTGTCCATTTTGTTAATATTCACATGAGGCACCATAATTGTGTCATACATGTACGCTAATCTTATTTGGTTATCGCTCTTTCAATTAAGAAATATCAAGGACACTTGTTAGTAGCCCCAAAACTCAACAGTTTTGGAGATGTAATCATCTACATGATGCAACATGCATTCAGCTGATTCAGCTACTGAGTTCTCTGGAAGAAACATGTATAATTGCTATATGTAGTATGAGATTGGAATTTGTTATACTATCCATTATTCCCAAACGATTGCCAAGACTATTGATATAGGTGAGATCATTAGAAATATTGAAATCTCCAATAATCGAATAACTCTCAACATCATTAAAGGATGAAAAATTACATGAAGTATCGGAAAAATTTCATAAAGTCCGTTCGAGACAAAAGTTGTACGTCAGACTCTTTGAAAATTCATTACAGAGCGAATTTGAACGAAAATCATCGAATGAAAGGTCAGTGTAGTTTTCAGGAATACATTATACTATATATCAAATGATTTTGCTAATGTAATTTGTTGGAAGAGATCGTGATTTCAATTAGATCTAATGCTACAAAGAACTATTTTTTTACCTCGATGTACAACGTCAGCTTACCAGATATAACGATTCTTTCCTCTGGAGGAGGATGAGAAAGAAAGTGTCCATATTTCAAATGTACGTCTTCAGGTACGATCATTCTTGTGGGACCTTCACTGTTCATGGTCGATGAAATCTAAAACGATATACATAGAAATATATCAATTAAACTCGAATGTCTGTTCTCCAGATCTTGTACGAGACGTGTATCTTCAAAAATATCGTGCTTTCATCGGATTTATCGCTTAGACATGACCTGAAATGGTGTTTTTGATCCTCTTGCTAGTTGATAGTAGCAGATGATTTTTCAGTTGATAGTAACTGAAAAATACGTATATTTTTTCAGGGTGGCGGCTCTACAGATGAAGGTGAAACTATTTTTTTGTTGGAAGTGATGCCAAAAGAAACATGTATACCAATCTCCAGAACCGAATCTCGCGATTTGTCGAGTTAACTGGAAAATTTCTTACCAGCTAGTATCAGTTCCAGGTCTCACTCGGTACACTTATCCACGATAACTACAACTCTTGAGAACTGGAGGTGATCTTTTCAATCTTCAGTGGACATGCACATGTTTTATTCTGTATGGATATCAAAAATTATTATTCATCCGTAAAAAAACATTTTCGATTCATATCGCTTTTTTATCATCGCATAATCGATTGGAAATATTGAATATGGAACTAATTGATTCACTTCGATTATTATACAGCATGATACGCGAAAGGAAGGGAAAGTACAGCAATCGGAATTCAAACGTGAATAAAAATACATTTCTATTGAATATATTCGGTATTTCCATCATATTCTCAGCCGTATCAGAAATAAATAGGATCAGCTGATAAGCAAGCCAGTGCGTTGCTGGAAATTTCGTTTGAGAACCTATAAACCTTGAAACCTAAGCCTATAAACGTGCAATAAGTTGACCGAGTTTTATCGCGATCGGATGAACGTCAGTATAGAACACGAACAAATATGCTTGTTTTCAACTTTTTCACTTCAAACTCTTCGGAGGGGTGGGATAAGGGTTTAAGTGATACATCATTTTGAAGGTAATCGAAATCTCTTACCAACGCTTCCTTGTTTTTGAAATTCAAGGCAGTAGTTCTCGAGAAAACACGTTCATGAAAATAATCGGCCAGTGATAGAAAGTGACGCTTTTTTCCCTTTGATCACTTTTTCTGATTTTGTAGTTAAAACGATGTTTATCTAAAAAGTGCCTTTTGTGTTCTTCTTTTAATCCTGTCCTATCCAACATTACATAAAGAATCTTTTATTTTAATGTCAGTTCCTTGATCTCTCCGTAAAATGCATACCTTGTTTCGTTTTCATTGGGCCACCCTGTATATTTGACTAGTTGGCAACCCTGACCACATCTATTCAGAGTAATCCGTAACGGTCTTCAACAAAACAGAATAGAGAGCTATTTCCGAAGTGGCAATTCCCATACAAAATTACATGCATTGATATTTTTCGATTTTTCGGCTGTTCCTCAGGGTTTTTCCTATGTATCTCCCTTCCGAAACTATTTCTGTGTTGGAGCAAACATAACAAAAATAAGTGTTCGAATCCGATTCCGACTTTTCCCGAAACTAACGCACGACGACGATCATTTTTTTACTAATGAAAATAGGTACCTATTCGATTCAAAGCAAAGTTTACTGTTCTCTTCTCGAATATAAACCTCGTTATTATTTTTGGTTCTAGGACCATGATTTATCGAAACCACATCATGGGAAGTTTTGTTATTTGAAATACTGCTCTCAGAAGTGAGGTGAATACGATATGACAACTATAGGTTTTAATTGCGCAGAAAACTATATTTTTCATCCATCACAAGCGATGACCCATGCAGTTCGCACTGTATTGCCACGAGCAGAAAAAAAAATGTATGGAATGAATAGGTGATAGAAAAAAGATGCATATTCATTATGAAATCCATGGACGTATACGTCCATGATGAAATCGAATTCATCTAGTGTCAACCTTCACCATGTGTGTGACGAAACTATCATATAACACAGATCGATTCAGTGTAGATGGCACATTCGATTTCCTGATGAATCAGACAACGGATCACACTGAAGATTCAGTGGAGAATATATCACATTCTTCTTCCTCGGCTAACAATATCGCATCTTAACAAATCGCTTCATTTGTCTCCTGGATAGAGAACGCAGTGATATTTTGATCTGTCCTTACTACAAATATATTCATATAATTATCATTTCATATATTTTTATTTCCAGAAAAGAGAAAAAATCCTCGGAAAAATTTCAAAAAGTCTAGAAGAATTGACACTCCTTAACATTAAATATCTGGCCCATAAAGATTGTGACGTCATTCTAGTCTATTTGCTTTGAACAAATTTAATCGTAAGAAAATCCTTGTCACCACGATTTGAATGAGCCTGTTCAAACATGTTTGTTATGTTCAAGGGCTGGAAAAGTTTTCATTAGTTTCGAATATATTTCCAAGAATATTGATGATGGAAATATCAAGGTGGAAAAAATTCAAATTCATTTCACAGCATATTGCACTGTACTCGTTATACGAAAAAAAAAATAAGAAAAGGGGATGTGGGCAACATATTGGGATAATGGCATCAAAGATTTTTAGGCAGAGGAGTCATATTAATGGTTGTAAATGGGACAAGATTGAAAGATCCGAATTACACCGGAACGATCTGTGGATGGATGCGTGATATTTTTACCATATCTTTAATTGAACCATACCTTAGAAATGTTAATGTATATTTCCAAAAATGCGGCAATTGATATCTATCTCAAAATGAATGTATATATTTATATTTCATTCCAATTTCCTTCAGACATTTTTCAAAGATTCCTGACCTCAACTCAGAGTATGTAAATAGAATGTATATCAAATGTGAGTATGTTGAATGTATATAAATTGAATACATGATCATAACCAATAATTTCATCAAACGTCATTCATGACATCTCAAATCATCAGTTTGATCAATTGTGAGACACGGATCCAGATATCAGACATTTCTAGAAAATCAGCTATAAAACTTCTCCTCTATTTGGTTTTCCACTTTTTCACTGTTGAACGATTCAATAAAACGCGTATATTCCTTCTCATACCTTTCTTCAGACTGCGTTGGCAATAAAACTCTGAGTTTGCATCAACACCTGCACAATTGAAGAAAAAAATGTAATATCATTGGCCTCATATTGATGTAATGAACTAGCTATTACATTAATGGCCTGATTACAATTGCTACGCACAGATCCATCTGAGTCCATATATAGGGATTTCCATATCAATAATATATTATCTTTCGGTATTTCCTGATTCTTTCGAAAAAATGGTGCAAATTGTATGTTTCAAATCTGCAGCAAACAAGCTGAAATTTTCATATCTTGTCATAAATCACTAATATTTCACGACAGAATTATATTATTGTTTTTTCCGTGTGAGAAAAATTGTAGGATAGTCTTGTAGAATAGTATATAGAAAGAGGAAATATCATCCGAGTTGAAGAGAGGACCTTCGGCAGAATAAAAATGCATAGATGAGATGAGATATGTGAATCCTCCTGACTCTCAGGACAAATCCTGAATCCTGAATCAGAATGAGATTCACCCAGTGAAATTCAGGATTCATGCCAAACTCCAGTCAAACCAAGTCAAGCCAAACCCAAGTCAATAGTGGATTTACCGGGAACTCTTGCAGTTATGTGAATGTGACATTCGTGAGGAGCACAATGATGTACTCTTAGATATTCCTAGGAGAAGGAATGAACAAAGGGATTATTGATTTCAAAAGGTCCTCGCAGCCGGTAATAAGATCTAGAAGTCGTCTGATGGTTACTCTGACTCTCATGGCGGTTCTCCGCAGGTTTCAAACAAAGATGTTCGAGACTTGTTGTTCGAGACTGTATTCATAGGGGTCTTCAGATAGACCTTCGGAAGCTATGCCAATGCATAAAAGGTACAAAAATCTTCCATTTTGGACAGATGTTTGACGAAAAAACAATCAATTTCAGTACATAATTTATTCATTTCAGTACATATACAGTGATAATTCATATGAGTGAGTTGATTTTTTCAGCCAATAACAAATTTGTTAATAGAGAAGCATGGTCACCCTCGAATGTAGATATTTCCATCGGTAGACCACAAAATTCTGACAGACCAAGGTCATCTGGAAATTGGGCAATTTCTCTCGTAGGTTTGCACAAGATAACTTTCGAACGTATTTTCATGGGTGTGGGTTCGTATTCTTGAATAGCCTTAGACCTCATAAGCATTCCTCCACATAAATTTGTTAAGATATCATTGGGTATAGCAGTTTTGGTTGAGATGATTTCTGTGAGCTTCTTGACTCTTTCATCGAACGAATTATATTTCTGGAAGCTTTTCTGCAAGAATAAAACATTCAATGAATATCCAATAAACATACCTAATAATTGTAATTCTCTACGAACACTATGGGTTCTGAAGTGATTAGGAGAGAAAGCAAATATGTTGTATTCCGAGTATGATTTCAAGAACAACAAGAAATCATGGCTTGAGGAAGTGATTACCTGATAAGACCAACAAAGTCAAGTAAGGACGATTCTTCAAGTAATATTTAGGTTGGCAGAGTAGGAACGTGTTAAAACCCACTACAATCGGAGACTGATCGGAGGCGTTTGGCTCTACAATGTCTATATAACGACTATAGTACGACTGTCTGGAGCACCGCGACGAATCTGACCAAGACAATTCTACAGTGTCAGGTACCGCTGATATTTTTTTTACAATTGCACTTCCTCGTTGGGTGGAACCAGGAACTTGAGCGGGGTCAGGGAGGCATACGTACACAAACATCAATGTCTACGCTGGGATTCGAACCCAGGTCGCGGTGGAAGCGCGATTTATAGCCTTGATTCGAACGAGTGTCTTAACACTCTCAACCACCGCGATAGATGGATAGTATGGCTTTCATATTTACTATTGTTCAATTCACGGAGAAAAGGTATGACAGGGTTTTTATATGAACACTATTTCAAGTTCGTTCATGTGGTCCATCAAGAAGCCAAACCAAAATGCTGGTTACACAAAAATGAACATTGAATCATGTAGAATCATCAGTAGCAGTTCTATTATGTCTCCAATTTTCCATCATATACAATCGCTAGATAATTTCGCAATACCTGAATGATACTTACAATTTCCTCCTCTGAAAAATGGCAATCAAACATTCCACTCAGAATATGTATCACCAATTCAGGGCTCGAATTATCCTGGAATGATTTCATGAGTTCTTTGGTATGCATTGGGGAGCCATCGAGAATAACGAATGTTCCTGTATAACCTTTAGATTCCAGGGTTCTTACGACTTCTAGAGCTACGGTGACTCCATAAGAGTGAGCAACGATGTTGAAAGTTCTTCCTTTTCCTTCATTCAGTTTACTTTCGATATGCTGAAAAATTTTAGTGTTTAGAAACAATTTTTCGAACTGTTACGCTGCTAGCAACTTTTTTTTGGTTGGTATCGTCAACTTTCAACGTTGAATGTAAAGAAATCAAATATTTAATCGTCTGACGTTGCTAAATGCTCCCATCGATGAAAGTGAGTAGTGCTTTGAAAAGAACACCAACAGTTTGAACAAACTAAATTTTTTAAATACTGTCTGTAAGTTCTTCGAGGAGGTAGTACATTCATTTTTCAGCTTTTGATGGGATTTTCTCTCCTCGTGTCTAAGAAATAGAGTAGAAGTTATTAAAAATTAAATTTAAAGTGTCAAAATGTTTCCGATTCAAAATCGGAAACATTGAGAAAAGTTTACGAAGAGAAAAATATTTCAATTGTGTTTAGAACGGGAGCAGATTCGTTCCCGAAACGTCCACCAAGATAAGTAGAGGTTTTATTATTATTAAATATATTTGTATTTCCAAATTTTTCTCAAAAACAAGGTGTCACTGACCAATAGAGAATTTCTCTTTTAGGTATCTGAAGGTTTAATTTCAAGCGCAGTGACATTTTGGGACAGATCCTGAATCTGTCCTTACTACAAATATATTGCAATAATTTTTAATAACTTCTACTCTATTTTTTAGAAACGAGGAGAGAAAATCCCATCAAAAGCTGAAAAATAAACTAAATTTTGACTGTTCGCTTAGATATGCCAGCAGGACTTGGCAATTTTGCCCTTGCCAAGTGGAGAAGAGCTTGATATGATTCAAATTCATCACGCCTCGCATATAAATACACTAGTTACGCCGGAAACATCTTGATTCCTCTAGATTTTTTCCCGAATTTGATTAGCATGTCAGTTTCGGTCATATCGTGTGATACTTCATTGTGATCAGGAAGGAAAGTACTTGTCCATATGGTGCTATCAAAAGAACCGAAATTGTGTGTTGTGATTCCAGCATAAAAAACGCTTTGGAGAAAACTGTGTCAGATTTAGATTCCTTATTGAAAAGTGCCTTGAGAAGGTCACACCAAGTACTCTCGGTACTCACCTCCAAATGAGAGTTTGCCATATCAGAAATGGATTCCAACTTTGTTTTGAAGTTATACAGATAAGATATCACGTGTGCCTTCAAATTCAGCGCCAGTTTCCTCAACAACACTGAGGTTCCTTCAGCTCCGGGAAACATAAATATAGTCGGACCTGCTTCCTCTGTGCTCAATATAGATTCGAGTACAAGATTATCCTGGTATAAATGATCCATCTCTGGTATAGTCCTCCTCGTGTTTTCAATTGGTTTCTTTTCATTTCCATCCGTGGGAGCTGTTTTTCGCGCCTCTTGGATC
The DNA here is from genome assembly GCA_963576655.1 of Gastrophysa polygoni. Classification (NCBI taxonomy): domain Eukaryota; kingdom Metazoa; phylum Arthropoda; class Insecta; order Coleoptera; family Chrysomelidae; genus Gastrophysa; species Gastrophysa polygoni. The sequence continues at coordinate 19,871,077 of OY755089.1, forward strand.
TTCATCAAACTGCAATGGAAAATAATGGTCAAAAATGATTATTTTGGGGTTTAGAACACGGTTTAGTCAACGTAATACTCGAAATTCTTCAGCTGGTCCTACTATACTCTTTTTTCTTACCTATCGAGAGTGAATGTCCTCATTTCCGTGCTAGATATGAAAAGATCGAAGTCTCTTTCAAGAATTTGTTTGATTTCTATCGCAGTCATCGAATCCATGCCAAGTTCTGCTAATGTGGAATGAGAGCTGACAGATTTAATATCAGTTATTCCTAAAAAAAGAGTCAATTCATTCTGATAAGATGGTGTAATTGGAATATTATTCGACAAATTCTCTTTTAACCACAAATTCATTATATTATATTGATATATATATTGATTATATATATGTTGGCTCATTTGGAGTGGATGAACATGTCTATTGATGAATGATAACTTGCCTAGAATCGAAGCAACTGAATCAGCGATATTTCCTGAATTGGCGGACGATTTTTTCTCTGCTACAACCATACTGGATACGATGGCAGCTGTTTTTTGAGTCAACAATATATCCATCACTTCCATACAGCTAGATAACCTCTGTTGCAGGGTTCCACTTATTTCAAGTTCTTGGTGATTCTCTTGCATATCAGCAACGAGTCCAACCTGAAAAACAGGATCAAATAAATTAGACTGGAGAAATATGGGAAGATAATTTTGTTTGTATGAATCGCAAAATTATCGATATCATATCGAATGCAGTATCAGATATTCGATATTTCATCCAGCAGCGCATCACACGAGAGTGGTTCTTCTTTAGACAATCTGATTTCAGATGATGAAAATATGGATATTTTCGAGTTTCCGTTTCTTTCACATTGATCACATGAATATATCATTCTGGGGTACTTGATGATAAGAAGGAAGACATCATTCATCAGAAAGGTTGACCTGTGTAAAATGTTCCATCTCATGCTATTTCGCGAAACTTCAGAAGAGACCATTTTTAGGACACGTTTCTCCTTCATGAGGACTTCCAGAGGTGTCCCAGAAAACGTACACATCAAAGATTGTATTTGGAATTGGAAAGGAATAGAAGAGATTAGGCATGAATACCACTGACGTAGTGGAAGCAAAAATCGATCCAAGGAAGCATGCCAATCATTCCAATGAATGAAATCTCTCAATCAAACACCTCAACGTCCCCGCTTCACATCAGAATACCGAGTTCTTTGATTCGTGTTAGTTTATTTTTATTGTCACCTCTCCTATCGCTCCCCATTGAATAGCAAGAGCTGGATAGCCGTCTTTCTTTCGCTGTTCACATATCCGTTCCATGACTGAATTTCCCAAACCATAATTGGATTGCCCTGTATTTCCTCGCCCACAGGATACTGATGAGAAAACTACGAAGTCGCTGAAAAAAGAAAAATCGTTTTATCGTCAGCATTCGACAAACTGAAGCGTACTTGTTCCCTTTTTGAATAGATATCATTGAAGTTTGTAGAGTGAGCACGTGAAACAAATTTGTTGAAGGCTTAACAAAACAGGGTTTTGCTATTTAGAAGAAAAATGAAAATGACGCCATAGTTATAACAGTGATGACGTAATAAAGAATATGAGTAGATCAAAAAATGTGCGACTGAAAAACAAAATCTTTCAATAAATTTGTTCAAAACTTCACGTGCTAACTGTATATTTTTTCGGTTCATTCATTGTTACTTTCAGAAATTCCAGACATACTCTTCCATCTACGTAGTTTTTGAACTTCTTCCAATACTAAGAATATGCAGTCCGACTGAATTTTCCATCACGATGTAGCAAGCAATTGTGAAATCACTGAAATGAAATTCTCAATGAATCATTGAATCATTTTGATTTGCATAATTTTCTGAAATTATAATGTTACTTAATTGAACTATATTATTTTGATTGTTTGCTATTCTTGTAGTCTGCAAATTCTCCTAAGAAAAAAATTGTATCATTTCTTGAAACTGATGTATTTCTATATGGTGCGAAAATATACGTTGAAACACTGTACATTCCTTACCTTAGTCCTGGACATGATCTCCTTGTGATCTCATCCAGATATCTAGTTGCACCAGCCTTAGGCGCAAGAGAAGTCCTGAACATTTCTTTGGTTTGATTTTCAAAGAGGGCATCTTGCAAAATGGCTGCTAGATTGAACAGCGCACGGATCGGTCCAAGTTTTTCAGCATCTTCAATCAGCTGGATACAGCCTTTCCTTTTGGTAACATCAGCAGTACATATTTCTACAGATACTCCATAACTACGCCATGTCCTAGTGATCAGAGAAAATTTGATAAAGGGTTGATGTAGAGGACATAAGAATGATCCTGATTGAATGATAAGAAATGAATATTAATGTCATTATTATTATTATTATAAGTTTGGAAATTGCTAGTGGGAATATCTTGAGAATTAAATAAGATATAAATATAAATGTCCAAACCAGGAGGTTGGAGGTTCCGGACATTGCCTCAAAAGGAGCTATGTTATTTCTTGATATCTTTTCATTTCCGAGATATCCCTATTCATATCTTTTGAAATTCGACAAGGTTAATGTTAGTAAGTGAAAGAGTTGAAAACATGCGCAAAATTTTTCCCTCTCGAAATAATAATCGACCGGCTCGAGCGTTTTTTTGAGAACGATAACTATGTCAAATCGGCTTTGTTTCGTTTTCTTGGGGCCACCCAGTGTGATAATAGCAATGTCTCTGAATAATCACATGACTCTGCAGCTTGGCATATCTCTTGTTGGATCTGAATTTTCCATGCAGAATTTTGGGTGATTTCAATACAATCGTGCGATTGAATTCAAAAACTCACGAGAGCCTTATATTGAAACGTTAGAATGATTTTGCCCCAATGATAACAGTACGATTGAATCCAAGATTATTCATTTCACCTTATTCTGCTACGCTGATATCCCGTTTTGATTCCATTTCTGGAAGACAAAACAATTTTTCGTGCTCCTCGAAGAATCAACCAGTCGGCAAGCTCTAATCCAAATCCTCCCAAACCTCCAACAATAACATAAGTCATGTCTGGCGTGCAGTTATACCTTGGAAAAATAAAAAATCGATCATTCAATGGGATGACACTCTCTCATTGTATCCGCGGTAATCACATAAATGATTGTAGGTGGTTCATAAATAGTTCTTACTGTACAAGAACTCGTCTGATAGCATGAGCATTTCAACGAACTCTGTAGGTACATGACAAGTTGAAGGAAAAAAACAAAAGAGTCATCTGAGTTCCATATAGTTGAAAGGTCTCAACTTACATCACGAATTATTTGGTTCTTATTGAATTTTGAATTCATTGAAGAAATGTTGTTTCATGCACTGACTTAAGAGTTGCAATTATATTCATTGAATATGTCTTCGATTTTTGTTTCACATATTAGTTATCATTATTATTATTGATATTATTATTATCAATATTATTATTATTAAATTAATTATCCTGCCACACAAATACATTAATTGTATAGCACGTGTCACAATACATAAAACTAACACTAAGTATCAAAAAATTCGCTAACACTTCAAGAACAATTTTCAGTTAAAAATATTCTCAAGTTTTCCTTGGAAGGATATAATGTTGAAGGATTCTTTATTTTTGTTGGAAACTCATTGAACATTTTGAGACCTATATTATTGGGCAATTCATAAACTACATTAGTCTAGCAAACCGGTACACGGTAGTCATTTTTTGGCGAGTATTAAAATTATGAACGCTTCCATTCTGCTCGAATTTACACTAGTTCGAATAGATATAAACACATATTTCATAAATATACAGAGAAGCTACTGTTAATATGTTCCATTTCTTGAAAAACTAGCTTGAAATGCTAGCACACCAGAAGCACTTGAAGAGCTTGTGCAGGTCAAGGAGATGGAAACAATAATAGAGTTAATTCAAGTAGACTCCAAATCACTGAGACATATGGGCTAGAGAACTAATTGATATGCAGAGTGTAACTGAAATGATGTCATCAATTTCAGGTGATGATTCCTTGTCACATATGAAAAACCGATTTTTCATTGAACTTTGGACATCCCGTTACTCGGAAATAAAGCTTCATATAGCGTGATACTCCATTGTTATCAGGAAAAAAAATACTGCAGAAAAGCTCATAAGACAAACCGAAGTTGAGTGTTGTGACTAGCATATAAAGAACGCTTTGGAGAAGTGTAGTTAGGACACTAGTTTATATGATTTTTTTTTTATGAAATATGACAAGAAATGACCACCTGAGATTATTGAAATCATTTGAGTTACACCCTGTATATATATATTTTTCTTTCAGAATGACAACAGCGTTGATCGTAAGAGAATCCCGGTATGTTCAAGAATTCCCGTACGTCTCGGAAGGTAAGCTCAAAGATTCTTTGCTTGTTTGTAGAATTGTATGTTTATTCTTATTCAGTCCTGGAATCACGGGAATTATTTTGTGATATATGATTGAAAGAAGTTTCATTGCGAATTCCATAAAAAAACACTTTTATAAAGTTCATACTCATAGTCGTACTGAGATATGGAAAGTTCATAAACATTTAATAGTATTATGTTGGTAGCTGATGGAAACTAGAAGTGAAGCATTTGAAATTTCGAGGTCTTACGAAATTACTTCCTTTCTGAAGTAACTCCGAAATCGTGATGTTGCTGGTTCTACCAGAACTCTAACCCAAATTCATGAGCCATCCTGTGAGGCGTATGAAATCATAATGACGATTTTTTTTCTACGTGTGTTCTATGTTCGTATACAATATGACTGTGTATAATATACAGGGTTGGGATGAAGTATGGAACCAACTAAATATCTTTTGAACGAAAAGAACGATATTTTGGAAAATTTGTAGGTGAGTACAATGGAACAAAATCCATCTGATGTACATTTCTTGTGAATATTCTTATCTTTCTTATCTAATTCAAATGGGACACCCTATATATGGAAAAAATGTGAAAAAATTGTAAAAACGAGGAATATAGCACTTTAATCAACCTCCTTTGTTCATTCATAGTAATGAACTCAACTCAACTCAACTCAACTCAACTCGTTTATTCATAGTAATGAATGAACGAGTACTCTTTTGTTCTCCAGTATCAAATTCTGATTGGAGGAGATAAATTTTACAATCGACATAACCGATCATCATTAAAGATTTCAATACGCTCTTTTTCACTCAATTGTACCATTCTGAATTGTACAATTTGTGAATTATACGTTTATTTATTACTATGCATACAAACAACAATTGAATAATCTGAATGTTTTTTGCTCTGATGCAGAAAACTCGAAGGAGGTTGATTAGAGTGCTATATTTCTCGTTCTTACAATTTTCTTTACACTCAACTCAGTATATAGGAATTCTGAATAGCAAGCTCTTTGGAAATCTGTGAAAATATACAGGGTGTCCCATTTGGATCAAAGAAGTTGTTCCATTGCACTCACCTGCAAATTTTCATGAATATCGTTCTTTTCGTTTGAAAGATATTTACTTGGTACCATACTTTATCCCAACTCTGTATATTATATTCATTTGTTCATTTATAAACTTTTGAACGTTGATGTGAATAAGAGTGCACATTGTTCAGTGCACAATGGAGTAGGTATATCCACCCGTTTAAAAACACCAATGAACCCGAAGACTCATCCGAAATTTCTGTAGTTTACATGAAATGGTTACATTTGTGGTCTAGCAATAAATTGAGCCGATGATTTTCAGTTCAAACAGACTTACCTAGGTTGTGGGATAATTCGATTATCTCTAGTCTTTAGGCGATCTTGTCCACGAACTTCAATGAGAACTTTGCCCATATGTTTACCTCCAGCCATGAATCGGAAAGCTTGTTCAAGCTCGTTGCATTTGAAAATGTTCGTGTTCAAAGGTTTGGCAGATCCCTCTGCTATAGCCGCATCGATCAATTTTTTGACAATAACCTTTCGCGATGGCTCTGCGCAGAACAGTTTATCCAACATCACTCCATGAAAAGATGCATCTTTCTCTAATAAGAGCAAATTGATGGGATTGTTAGCTATGATGTCAAACTTTCCAATTTCGAGGAACCGTCCCCCTCTTGCTAAGCATCTCACAGACGCTAGCAGCTTGTCTTCCGCTAAAGAATTCAGCACCATATCGACTCCTCTCCCATTGGTTCGTTTCATAATCATTCTTTCGAACGAATTGTCACGCGAATTTCCAATATTTTCATCTGGAACGTAAAAAAAAATGTATACCCAGATCAAGCAGAATTCCACTTACATCTTGTAAACTTTACTATTCCTAATATTTCACGGAATAGTATGTTACATAACTAGTGTGGAAAGTTACATATTTCGCACCAGTAGACGTCAGGAAAGCAACAAGTGCAGGCACATCGAATACGAAATCGTACTCATTTTCAAAACAATCGAGTTTCATACCATACTTTTTCTACAGTCATAATATTTTATAGCCAAATATTTCCACAACAGGAATAACTCGAACTTCAAATTCAATTCCAGAGATGTCAGTAGGTACTCATGGATATTTGCCATAGCGACGCAGTTGTTGCTATGGTGACATTAGCAACGCACTACTATCGTTTTCATGTCCAGGTTCCAGCATAGATAAATGTAAACGGGTTCATTTGATAGGGGTACCTCTTATTTCAGGCGAGTCACAAAGATTTCTGCTCCTGCCTAGCTCAAGATTCCAACGTGATGATCAACTCCTTTTTGATTTTTATTCTCACCGAGTACGAATTCGTGTGTCGTATTCAATATGAGGTTAGGTTAGGTTAGGTTATGACATATGATAATATGAGGTTAGGTAACATTCATATCTTAGATATATATGTAATGTACAGGGTGATTTGACTAAAAATGATATATCTGTGTTTCCATAAACAACGAGATCCAGGGTCAACGCATCAAAATAAAGAGAAATCTAATCACGCAATCGGCGAGAACAGCAAACGCATCTTGGAAATCTAATGGAGTCGATCAATATTTTTACCATTCTAACAGCATCTTTGTTCATTACAACCCTTATTATCGTGAATATCGTGTTGCCATGCTCGAAGTGATAACTGGATGACTTGCAGTTTCATTTGAATACCCCTTGTCGATCATTAGGTTTAGAATTGATAGTGTATTTAGAAACTTCTACGTGGCATGAATGATCCGAACTGAATCTAGCTGTGAATACTTCGAACAAGTTCACAGAACGAATTGAAACAGATGTGTGTGCTAGCTACTGCCACGAGTGTATCAAAGTTTGGGAATATTTTCTTTCGTTAATACGTCAGAAGAGATTTATTGAGTTATATTGAGTTAGTAGAGTTATATTGAGTTTGGTGACAGCGTTCGGAATGAATTTCGATGTGAATTAGCCGTGAACATCTGGTTAATCATCATACGTATACCTACATCACCTATCGGCAACCGCCGATTCATCCGCAAGGTCTATATGTTTCATCATTAACGTGCATTGCCTAATAATAGGAAGGTATTTCGTATCGCCTTTTTGAAATTGCTGTGTTTTATTTCACTCGGTCTACATTTCATCTGGTGGGGAAAAGCCACCGAATGGATCATTAGATTCTTAGGCAAATCACCCTGTATAATAGCCGTAGATAAAAACACTTTCCCACGAATTATGTACCCTAATTTTCCTACGACTATGAATATTTCAATCATGTGCATTGTGAGTGCAAGAGATTTATTTTGAGTTTCACCTATTGTGCCAGCTGTCATGCAACCCAAAACGCAGCTAGGAATGAACTTCAATGAATATCAACGTGATTGGTGTAATCATTCATTCATTATATCTATACATATGGAAGTGCACACTTTCAGGATATCAGAACAAAAGTGCGTTTTTATATATGGTCGTAGGAAAATACTTTCTTTCATTCAGAGATCAGACTTGTTTCACCAGCAAAGATTCTGACCACCAACCTGATAACTGGGGAAACACCTTTTTGATGAATTCTCTTTTGCTATCGTTTCCAACTGTGGTATATACAGTACAACCATGGAATAGGGCATATCTGATGGCAGCCTGTCCAATTCCTCCTGTTCCTGAATGTATCAGAACTGAGTCACCTCTTCTCATTTTTCCTCGCTGTAAATGGATTTTTCATTATATTCCTCAATCTGTGCGACTCGAGAATATTATATACATATTTGCGGATCGCTCGGATACCTTGAAGAGTCTGTGAATTAATCGAGAAGGTGGTATATTCATGTTTATAGATTTTTCCTCCTTTCTGAACTTGGAAACAGAAATTATAATAATCATTTCAATAAATTTGTAGTGAGGACGGATTCATGATCTGTCCCGAAATGTCACTGCACTCAGAATTCAGCCTTTAGATACCTAGAAGAGATATTCTCTATTTGTGAAAATTGTAAAATTGGAATACGAATATATTTATAAATTTTCCTGACCACCTTTATACAGTTTGATAACAGAATATGAATGAAGGCATAGAGAATATCCTATCAGTCAACAAGTTGAAATGAACTAGTCGATGTTTATATTTTTTTCTATTCTCAACTTCTTTAATTCATGTACTTTGGCGTTCGACCGATTCCGCCTTATGGTTGATCCACCATTGGAGAAACACTTGGTATTATTCCAACTGATAAACAGAATTGAATTGTTACTTACGAATGACAATGCATACGTGATAGTTCCATAAACAGCAGGAATTGTTGCCGCTTCGGACAGACTCCAGTCGTCAGGCACTTTGCAGATAAAACTGGGATCAGGTGTGATTGAGGTAGCTAGTGCTCCACTGGGAATCATCCCCATAACGTTTTCTCCCCTACGGAATATCCCATCATTGACTCATTTATCGATAATTGATGGTAAAATTCTGAACAATTAGTCGACAACTCCAATACAGGAACAACACGAGCAGGTAATGAAATTATAAATAAAGTGAGGAGATTGAAAATATGAAACCAATGATAAATGAAATTAGTCAAGAGAATCAAAATGTTGGTAAGTCTTTCATGGAGAACCAACCAGTTTTGTTAGTATAATATCAATGAATGGCCTGACTAATACATTGCTATTGGATGAAATGTCCAAAATATCACATTTGTCATTAGAAAATATTTTTATGATGATAATTGATACGATAAGTTAATATCTTTCACATGATTCACCATACCGAGAGTTCTACTTTTTGCCCTAGTGCGAATAATAATTCACTTTTCAAACTAGTGATCATGAATTTTATTTACATGATCTTTACTCAAGATTCAGAAGTAAAACCAATATTCAGTTTGAGGCGTAGATTTTCAAATAATAATCAGAAATTTGACGAAGGCATGCACATAAAGCGTCATGCACTCGAGCCATCTTAATTTCTGTTTTCTTACCAAAGTAAATACCACTCATGAACTTTGGTAATGATGTCTTCGTTATTCGTAATGAAAAAATCGTCTCATCATATGAAATATATTAATTTTTGTGTTATCGTCTTGGATACTTCCTCAAGTGGTTCTGAGAAAAAAAAAACTTCTCGGTATGATGATATAATGTAACCGAATGATTTTTCTGAACTTGTGATTAATCATTATTCATCGATAAATTATAACCTACTTACCTCGAGTTTTTGCCAGAAAATTCCAAACCTAAAACAATCTCTTGTCCAAGCCTTTCTTCGACAATATCTTCTGCACTTATTTTTCCTGTCGCCAACATAACGTCTTTGAAGTTGATAGCAGCATAGTGGATCTGAAACACTCGAATAATATGAGAGTGCCATCGCCACCTCCTCTACTCACATCAATCAAATCTTCTTGCGCAATGGATACAGTATCAAGAGCTTTGCTACTTTTATCTAACCATTTCAAACTAGACAAATCTCCTTTGTTAGATTGATTCACCACACAATAATCACTCGCCACTTCTCTGGCATCTTCTTCGAATAAAAGATGCCGATATGTTCCCCATTCACCGTTCTTCAATACGTTGATGGCCATATTCTTTGCTAGTTGGTTTTTGAAAAAAATGTTATTTTGGTCAAAATCTATGTCTTCATCCAAAAGTAGCATGCTCTTCAAATTTTCACCACCAGGTTCCCTTCTCAAGCAATTAATAAGTCCCACTGATCCATTTTTTGGATTCTTGTGTGAATAAAGTATGGTTTCTTCCCCGTTCGACAATGCTTTTTTAGCAGCGTCAATCCAATCTAATGCATCCTCTGGGTCTGACACATCTATGAACTTGAATCTCGTATCCGTTCGTTTTTTAATCATCACAATCGTTTCTTCCATCGTTCGATGAATTGTCAGCGATGTTATATAATCTCCAGGAATGCTTGTGACTTGGAATTCGAGAGGTTCTCTTGAAATTATGTAACCTTTCTCTTTGATTGAATCTAAAGCTTCTGATAATTTCTGAAATATAAATATGAACCATTAAAGAAAATTTTGCAGCTCAGACGCTTCGTATTCCATCACCATCCAATTTAATTGTTTTTTCAATCGTGTGGGTGCATTGTCTAATAATCATAAGGTATTTTCATTCCCTTTCTTTCATCATTCATTCTTCAATTCCACACTTGGTTTGATTGAATCTTTGCATTCTTAGATGAACCACCCTATATATTTCCAATACCCCATGTAGTGATATTTTTTCAGTAGCACCTCATGAGTATGATTAGGATACGAAATCACGGGAGGGAGTCAATGGGGCTAATTACCCCCCATCAGTTTCCTATAACAAATAGTTCAAAAGCCCACTTAACGAAGCTTTTTCCATAAAAGTGTACACATCTGGTGAGATTTTTTGGATCAACCCTGGTATTTTCGTAATCAGTTCGACGAGCTGAGTCGATCGATACCTAGATTCGGCGTACTTTTCATCTCAAAAATGCAATACGATATAAGGGAATACCTTGGAAGAGAAGGTTGTCATTGCATGTTGCTGATGTATTTTTGTGAAGTGAAGGCTACCTTCGCGGCTATGATGCTGAAGGACGTTAGTTCGTATTCTAGAATGTCTTTTATAAATACATCATAATTCCAGTCGCATTGGTTGGGAATGAAATGAATGAATATAGTATTCAGAGTGCTCAGAAACCAATGCTGACCGTTTCATTTTTAAAAGAAAAAAACTCATTATGTTGTCTATGAGTAATAAGGCTACTGACTGAGGACAAACAATAACATTATTCACACCCGAGTTATTTGGAAATATACGACTTGTGAAAAGATGATGATCTATGGACAATGAAAAATATCTTCATTAAGAAATAGTCAGTTGTGAATTCAAAGATCCAGTAAAGGTTGTATCTGATTCAAGTATGAAGGGGCCAAAAATGAAAAGCATTCTTCGAATTTCGAGGTATTATGAAAGGGAATATTGAAAGAATCATTCCTGATATTCACCAAATGAAGATCGGATCTCCTGGTTATCAAACTATATAGGTACCTAGGAGTTTGAGTTTGTAGCAACCTGTACACAAATATACTAGTAAGATATTGAACTCTTTCTTTGACATTCAATTCTTCCATACTTATTAGATAAGGACTTATGTGCTCTCTGAATGGTATATCAACATGCAATAATGATCGTTAACAGAACTAACCTCTGGTCTCGACAAGAATCTGGACCCGATCACAAGTGTGTTATCATTTTGTTGGTGGAGCTGTTTATCTTCGACTTGAATGTCGACATCCAAAGGCGTTTTGCAAAAAATCTTGGAGTCCGTATGCGTGAGAGGTTCGTCTTCGAGGGCATTGATCAAAATTGGAGTGAGCGGTTGGGAGTCTCTCGGCGTATCATCATCGATCAGCTCCACTGATTTGACTTTGGTGGACAGAGTATTCTCAAGGATTAGTTGAGCGTTGACTCTGACTGAAGCTGGTAGGACTAAGCTGGTATGATTCGGGATGAATTCATACCTCTCTATGACCGGTTTTCCCAAATATTTCCGTTTTCTGATGGAGGCAACCGCTAGTTTCGACACTTTCACGCCATCGCATCTACAAAAACAATGAGCAAATATTGGGAAACCCCAAATTTGGGAATACTTGCCACTCTCGAGTTGGAACGTCAAGTTGGCAAAATGTTCTTTTCAAATCCCGAGAGTATTATTATATACAGGATATGAGTCGGGAAGAAATGTCAATATGTTAAGTACATATTTAGGAACCCAAATTAAAAACATAAGAGTTGCCATAGACATTGGTCTCATTCCCAGCCGTTACCGAAATACAGAGGTAAACAATATTCAAATTGATTCTTCACTGAATTATTCATATCTGGAAGGCTAGGTATTACTGATATTTTTCGAGTATATCGGCCAACTAGATCGCCAGACCTTAATCCTCTGGATCATTCAAGTTGGGTGAACACTAGAGGAGCATTACTCGATCGGATGATAAATACAGTACTAACTATAAATACCTTCATCCATTCATAGAGCGATTCATCAGAGAGCTGACTAGAAGTAAATTTTGGCCCCCCAAATACGTACTTGGAATATTGCCATTCCTCCTGACTCACCCTCATTGTTATGATATGATTATCGCTTATATTTTGTGGCCACATATTCCACAGACGAGCATACATGGTTTCCAGAGTTTAGAATCTCTAGATCAGAATTCAATCGATATTTTTGACGCATTTTTTCCCTGTCAATTTCGAACTCATCCTCTTGGCACTTCGGAAAATATTCAGCCAAACACAACAGTAGCAGTCAAAATGATCACCTTATTATGTCTCTCTCTGGATGATATTGGACTGGAACTGATATATCTTGGAGATTTCCGGCTTCTCGTCCAGTTCTCAACTTGTCCATACATGCGTTATGTGCATTGACATACAATACGATTTCAGAAATGAACGTAGGCACATAAAGCAGCCTGGTATCAACTTGCAATAATTTCATTTGGAAAATGTTATCGATTAACGTTATCCAGTTGTTATTCCATTTGATGAGTCCATGATTATTGCCATCACATACCTTCTCGATGCTCCTGAAGTCACCACTGAAAATATCAAAATCGAAGATGAAGTTATAGTTTTTCAATGAGGATGAAAGGTAAATACCAATTGAACGTTGAAAAAGCTGATTTTTTCTGTTTCTCATCATATCAAGAAGGCCTGCCGCATTCGAATATATGTGATACTGTGTGATACCTCAACTCACACCCCAATTTGAATCACCCATGAAGGAATATTTGGGCATGATTTTATATGAGGTGTAATGAACAATACAAATTGATCCAGTGTGTTCGAAAGTGAGAATCTCTCGCATATCGTTAGAAATATGCCTTTCAAACTTTTGAAGAATTCATGTCATGCATCTACTTACTACTAATATGCGAAATATTTGTTCAAAGGTTCCTTTTTGGCCATCTGAGCATATATTGCAGAAGAAATCAAATTATTATAGCGATGTTCAGAACTAAGCAAATCCTAGTAGATTTCGATCACAAGTACTATACAAGGCCAAATCAAAAAATATTCCGAATTCTGAAAAAACGTCCTTCATATTATTATACAGGGTGAGTCAAAAATGTGTATCGAGCTTTCTAGGAGTGATAGAACATTGAAAAATAAGTGTAGTTTGATGATTAAACTCATGGCCCAAAATGCATATTGAGGGAGATATATCCTGCCAAAGTTGATAAAATTAAAATAATTTCTCCGCATAACTTCTGAACGATGAAAGCCACCCGATTGAAATTTTGTGCATGAATTTATGTTGTCAAAATACATTTTTTCGTCACACTTCCACATTTCTGATATTGTTATAAAGGGTGTTTTCAGAGGGTGAGTCATGATTTTTGTAGAAAACTTTTTCCCTGTATTGTTTTCGGTGAAAAAACAAGAGTATTCGATGGAGCGAAGAAAATTACATGAAAAAGGTACTCTTATTCGAATACAAAAAATTGAGCCGTTCGTGAGATATTTGAGTTTTTGTAGTTACATGATATCAGCAGATTGATTTTATTCATCGCGAGATTCATCGGTATAACGATATTTTAGCAGGCCATGATGAATAATTTTGTTCTCAATTTTGACGTTCATGTCATCAACATTCGAGTCAACATTGTTGTAGTCGATTTGTTCGTGTGGTTTTTCTGTGTCATTTATCACTGCGATTATCAACTGAGATTTTAAGAAATATGGCAGGTTATTCGTTCTCTGAACAAACTGATATGCTTCTAATGCTTGGCGAGTGCTTCGGAAATGCAAATGCTGCTGAAATATCGTTATACCGATGAATCTCGCGATGAATAAAATCAATCTGCTGATATCATGTAACTACAAAAACTCAAATATCTCACGATCATTAACCGCTTGAGAATAATGACAGGGATTTGCTTGCTCTGATGCGTGTGGAAGTCTTCTGATCTTCGGAGTTTTCTCATAACATGTTCCATAATGTTCCAGTGAGGAATAGGAACCTCTCATTGTTATTACCTGTAATGGTATCCACGTAAGCGAAGTTCTTTGTACACGTCTTTGGAATTCTGGTATGGCAGATGGTCAGGATGCTCAACCAAACTCTCTTCGGAATCCTGGTCACTTATGTAAATTTCGCCAGTCATAACGATGGTGTCACCCTCTGTGATTTCGAAATGACCGCTGTTGAGCATCGATAGGTGCAACTTCACATCATCGGTAGCATTCAAGGTAGTTGCTCGGATAAATCGGCAGTTTTTGTAGATCAACGTTTTGAACAATGTGTGACCGTAATTTTCTTGCAATGCTTGCCAAGCTAAGTATAAGTAGCCGGCAGCAGGAAATAAGACTCTACCTGAAACAGATATTACGCATTGAGAAAAATGACTTTTATATCTGCTATTTTTTTTGGCTGTTTATTACGCCTGCAGAAATGAGAAAAACAGCCGTCAGAAAATCCTAGGCTTCATCAGAAGTCTAGGACTCGGAAGAAGAAAACAGATTGGGATATTCTGAAACTTACAAATCTACAACATCCTGAACCATCAACGATAAAAGAAATAAGTTTTTTTTATATCAGTGGACAACATGAAAGGAAAACCTATAATGTTCGAGGAACATCGTGTTAGCCAGCGGTGGAATTTTGAGAGACTGACAGTGTTGGAATCTTTCTTGAAAGTTTGGAGGTTGTAAGCATCAGGAAAGACTTCACTAGGCAGAGAATTCCACAACTTTGCCGTTCTATTGATGAATGATGCTTGGTATAGCGATGTTCGACAGGGTGTAGGGGTGACCAGCTTGAGCTCGTCTGGTTTGTCTACTAGGAATCGCGCGTGGTGGCATAATAGATGATATTTCCGACCATGGAAGTACCTATAAAAAAGGCAAAGATCGCCGACCTTTCTACGATGATCTGGAGAGGTCAATGATTTGGTGAGTGTTGTATCATCGACTAGGTGGATAGCTCTCTTCTGAATCGAATCTAAGAGCTCTAGCGTATGTTTGGGGGCTGAGCTCCAAACATGTGAACAGTACTCCAGGACAGGTCGAGTTTGTGCTTTGTAGATTATAAGCAGTTGCTGAGATGTGAAGTATCTCTTCGCACGGAATAGAAAAACAAGTTTTTGTGAAGCAGTTTTTGCAATGGACCTCACATGATCGTCCCATGAGAGAGCACTGTTGGTGGTGACACCCAGCATGGATATTGACGACCTCATAGGAACAGTCGTACCCGACATTATCAAATTTGGCATTGTTTGATCTGCCTTCTTGGTCTTGAGTTTTAGTTGCATTGAACTGTACTAGATTCTCAGATCCCCATTTCAGAATTCTTGTCAGATCCTCATTTAAAGCATCGACCTGTCTTCGCCTTGCACCTCTGGCCTCGTTGGATGATATAGAGGCTCTAGAGGAAAAGGCGGAATGAAGTGTACTATCATCCGCAAAGCAATGAACTGGGCTGGAGGTCACATTCAACAAATCATTGATGTGGAGCAAGAACAAAGTTGGTGCCAAGATAGAGCCTTGTGGAACACCAGCATTGATCGTCATTGTATCAAACGAGACCACGTCTGCCACCACGTAGAGTGATCTATCTGCAAGAAAACTCGATAGTAAAAGACACAGTTGGGGCGGCAAACCATCTGCAACTGAGATAATTTGTTTACAAAACTAGTTTCAACGAGTACTGAAGACCAGATTTCATTTTCAATTGCTGTGCCAATGAATATAGGTGGTTTTTCCTACTAAGGCTGGTTAGTTGCCACAAAAACTACAAACCACAAATTATCAACTGAAATGTTCAGTGAAGATGAATAGACATAACATAACTCATTTGTTCCCTACATTTCATTCACTGAGGTAACTATTTTTTCAATAATTGATGGCTAAAATGATTATATCCCTCGGTTAGACTTCCAATGCAATGAAATGAATATAAGCTAGTGAACATCTAGTTGGTTTTCCATTTTTCAATTATTACTTTCCATAAAGACTATGAATACTCACCATCTATAGTATGCCCAGCGATGAAAGACCATTCCTTTGATTTCAACCCAATTGAAAACGTTCGATTAATTCGTCCAATTTTAACCTTGAAATTTTCGTGAATGTCCCATTTTCGCTCATGGATCCATTTTATATTAGAGGATATTTTCGGAGTACCTCGACAAACTGGAAAAACTACTTTCGGGAATAGTTTTTCAATAGGTAAGGTGTAGCCACGTTCATACAAACTGAAATACAATACCAATGTATTTCATTGAACGAATTGAATGAATACATAATTCCTAATAATGCTCGAAAATCTATAAGAAATTCACAATTTGCGGAATACATATTTCATAAGCTCAATGATATCAACGGAAATCCATATACAGCTTCAACTTTTCACCTACTTTTCGGTCAATGAAAATATTTTTGGAATGGAAGCAATTCTGGTCAAAGTTACCAGATATCTTCCACTTGATAACTATAAATCATATAGGCTCTGAAGATGAGAAGAATTACAGACTCAATGGATGGCTTTCATAGAAAAGTTTCCAAAGAAAAACAATAACATAGTTGTACTATAATATCCTTACTTTTTGCTATCATGTCATGAACATGTCGATATTAGTCTGAGTTATTATATGTGATAACCTTGAGTAACTATCGGTGTTGTGAACAAATCTCAGAGTAACTCGATGAGGAATCAGTGAATTATTTTTTGTCTTCCTCTGGTGTTCTCAAATTATTTTGAGCCAATAATTTCAGAACTCATTAGCCGTTACCGGAATGAATCTTTATTGGATTGCCATTCCAATTGATGAAAAATCATTACATAAAATGAGTAAACATATAGTATAATCGGAGTTCATTGGTGTTTCGTTTGTATTTTACCTTCCTAATGATGATAAGAAATCTGCAACATTGGTAACATTGAATATTTCTGAATCCTCTGCAGGAATGATATCTTGGGCTCCTCCTATGTTCAGAATTATTGATCTCCTCCCAATCGAATGATTTTTGATTAGCATTTCGTAAGTTTCACCTACGAATATGATATTCCATATACAAGTTTCCTCAAGAGAAATGGATGAGATGAATCAGGGAATGATAAACATGTGAACTCTTTCGAGCTGTATGCCTAGTACATCCAATAGAATATAAAAGTATAGCCAATAGAATATTTTTGTGGATCAAACTTCCTCATTTATAGACGATATCATTTATATCTAAACTACGATACTACTAAAAATTCTTCAATGTGAAATAATGAGCCAATTCCAAAAACTGTGTATTCAGAACATGGCAGTTGATGCAAAAAAATCCTTTTTGATAAACTGTTGATTCAATCGCAGACAATGAAGAGTTCTAGACTAATGATAATGAATTGCAGAGTTACTACTCACTAGGAGAATAATTTCCAATAGTACACAGCGAATTATCTCCTTCCATCGAACCATTACAGACACCATTCATCTAAAACAGAAAGTTGATGAAATTATGATTTCTCTCTCTTGCACAAGAATGATGAATGATGCATATGAAATCTAGTAGGCGAGGCGTCATTATAGTCCTCGCCTACTAGGATTATTCTTGAGAAGTCTTCTGTATGGTATCATGAATTGAAGTTCAGGTTACTTCAACCCAATTTTGAACTCAACGTTTTCTCATGAATCTATACAGGGTCGCTGATATGTATGGAAACGGTCGATTATTTCCTAAAGTAAGATAGCTAGCGAAAAATGTTAGGATACAAAAGTTGTAGGGTTTTTCAAAATCCATTAAGCTAATGAAAAATTGAGTATACAGGATGAGTCAAAAAGTCAGGACGAAACAAAGTTGCTTTTTCTCTAATGGGACACCCTGTATATTATTCCACATTTCAATTCTGCTCGAAATTCTGAACAAAATTGATAAAGCGCATCATTTCCTAAATTCAACCAATTTCGAGATATCGAATTTTGAAAATAACTTATAATAAATTATCCAAAAATGTTAGTCCATTAAGTTCATAGTCCATCAAGTTACCTTTCAAAGTTTCCAGCTCCATAACAACGCCGCGTCGTTCTTTTGTCTAACAGTGATGATCTTGACAACACATGTCAAAAATACATTTAGTGTAAATAAGTTTCGCGCAAAAATTGCACGTTTAACTAATACTGAGCGTATTGGAATTTCAATGATCATAGGATTCGGTGATAGAAGACGAAGTTGTGACCAAGTAGTGAATATTTTTAATGAATTGCATCCAAATCGGGAACCAATTTCTAAATCAACCGTTTCCAAAACATTGCAGCGTTTTCATGAAACTGGAGATGTCAAAGATCGACCAAAAAGTGGAAGACCAGTAAGCGTTACAAATGAAGGAAATGCTTTGAATGTCATGTTAGATGTGGTGGAAAATCCAATAAATTCGGCACAACAGAGGGCTTTGAATCATAACATGAGTCGATATTCCATTCAAAAAATTTGCAAACTGCAAAAATTCCATCCATATAAAATTCATTTGGTACAAGAATTGAGTGAAGACGATTTTGATCGTAGAATCCAGTTCTGTGAAGTTATTATGGATAAATTAAGCGAAAATAATAACAATCCCAACTTGCCGGCAGAACAAATATGGTTTCAACAAGATGATGGGGCTCCTCCACATTTCAGACGTATGGTACGCGCATATCTAGATGAAACTTTTCCTAATAAATGGATTATTGGACGCAGGGGAGCAATTGAATGGCCAGCTAGGTCTCCCGATATGACCCCACTTGACTTTTTTCTATGGGGTCACATGAAAAATGTAGTCTATAAAAATAGGCCGCCAAATATCGAAGAGTTGCAAGAAAGAATAAGGCATGAAATTTCTACCATTCCTCCTCACATGATTTTAGATTCACTACAAAATTTTGTTCAGCGAGTTCATTACTGTCAGGAGGTAAATGGTAAACACTTTGAGCACCTTATTAAATAGAATTTCAAAGAAAAATTTGTTGTTTATTAAAACTTGTTTTCTCTCTTTTCTCCTGTCTTAACTATTGTTTCATAAAATTTTAAATATCCTGGACATTCATTAAAAAATACATTTTATTGTTTTAATTGCATTTTAATCAACCCTGAACAATTATGCTTTTTTTATTTTCTGTAAAAAAATTATAATTAAATTGTAATTATAATATCCACATACTCCACCTTTTGTGACTTTCATAATAAATATGCATCATTTCGTGCTTTTTCTTTAATAAATTTGAGAGTAGTAAAAAGTTATTTTCAAAATTCGATATCTCGAAATCAGTTGAATTTAGGAAATGATGCGCTTTATCAATTTTGTTCAGAATTTCGAGCAGAATTGAAATGTGGAATAATATACAGGGTGTCCCATTAGAGAAAAAGCAACTTTGTTTCGTCCTGACTTTTTGACTCATCCTGTATACTTAATTTTTCATTAGCTTAATGGATTTTGAAAGACCCTATAACTTTTGTATCCTAACATTTTTCGCTAGCTATCTTACTTTAGGAAATAATCGACCGTTTCCATACATATCAG
Organism: Gastrophysa polygoni; assembly: GCA_963576655.1. Classification (NCBI taxonomy): domain Eukaryota; kingdom Metazoa; phylum Arthropoda; class Insecta; order Coleoptera; family Chrysomelidae; genus Gastrophysa; species Gastrophysa polygoni. The sequence goes on from OY755089.1 coordinate 19,891,029, forward strand.
CGACGCTGTATATTTCAAGAGATGCACCATATACTATTTAAGTGAGTGTTATCTATACCAACAGTACAGGTACAGACTATTCTACTTCTACTACTACAACAGACAGTTATCTGAATTCGATAAAAACAGTATGCACCTTCGAATTGCCTGTGATAAATTTGCCATTCATTGTCTGCGCGTGGGAGAGAGTCTGATCCAAATCCAACTTGTTTTCATAAAAAGCCGCAACAATTCTTCCACTGGAATATCCTGTAGCTACTGTAACCTCTGCATTCAACTTTTTCAACACTAATGCCACACATAAGGATGTGATGAAGTTACCAAGGGTATTGTTAGCTTCCCTGATGGTTGGATCTTTATTCAAAATCGTTGATTCCAAATCGACAGCATTCTTGTGAAGGATATTCCGTAACCTGAAAAAATCTATGGATTGGATCTGAGGCTGCAAGGAACATTTCATGAATTGACTATCGTGTATTGGAAACCAGAATATGTCGACTTCATCTAGATAAATGCGTTGAATCATATTTAGTATTCTGGTAATGCACATCACGAGCACGAAAATGATCTGTGAAGACCCGCAAAGATGGATTCGTGACTTGGTTTCCATATTTGATCACTAAGTGTTGAGCTGATTGGGAAAATCGACAACGAAAAATGGATGTTCCAATACAGGAGACAAGAAGAAAACTTCTTTGGTTCTTCCTTATGATACATCATGTTACTTCCATAAATAACTATCGATACTAGAATGTGAATGTGATTTGATAAGGTATACAAGGTGTCCGTTTTCCATTATGAATATTATTACTTGTCACAGAAAATTATGGAGAGGAAATTTTAACAAATTTCTTGTTGAAATTCTGATCATACGGATGACCATATTTTGTCATGAATTATGAATCTCAACTCAACGATGAGATGATCACTTCATTTCATGAGTATACTGGAATCTCATTATTCTTTGTGATTTCTCTAATGATTGAAGTGAATGGAATTAAAACTACCTTCAGCTGCCTACTTGTAATTCTTGAAGTTATATTCATATTTCATATAAATTTACCTATCCATGGTTTCTCGAAATACTGGCATTTCCAATAACTCGGTGAGCGTTAAGTACCAGTCCTTGAAATTTCCAAACATCAAATAAACTGGCAACCTTTTCAGTGACACCTTTCTAATCGACCTGCTCAATTCAGTGCCCTTTGATATCACAGTGTAACCTTTGAAAACGTGGCTTGGTACGTCTTTTCTGAAAACAAAGCCAAATTTCCGTAACTGTTATATATGATATTTTTGTGAGTGTTATGTTGATTATTTTTTAATGAGGTATTCATGGAGCTTTCAAATCGGATTTCGTTCAAGTGAATGTACATGGTAGTCCAGATGATATACAGTTAGATGGTGGGCTGAAAGACTTTCATGAATTGAAACATATATGTCCTTTTGAAATTTCCAATGTCATGCACTTCCATCACCTTCAATCTGTAGAAGATGTATTGAAAGCAAGATTTTTATGGAAAATTCCCTCAGAGATGGAAATATACAGGCCAACTAGCTTTGAAACAGAAAACGGAGAGGAATATTTCTGAAAGCGGTAACTGTAGTGTGACGAAGACATGATCGAATTTTTAACGTTCATAACTGAGTCCAATTCGAGTGATTGGTAAAATACTCCTCACCTGAAAATGTTCTGTAGTAGTGCGATATATTCAGGATCCTGATACTTGACGACTTCATCGAGAAGTGTCTCCACAGCTAACTTCGTACGACCACTGGCACATAGTAACCTGGGTGAATTGTCTGTTGCTGATTTTTCTTTTTTTCTCGATGTCGCTTTCAAAAGAACATGGGCGTTACTTCCTCCGAATCCGAAGCTATTGACACCTTGGGAATTAAATAATTGATATGAACTATCATGGCTGATTTAATATCATCATCAGATCGATGATAGTGTGAGTCAGTCCATTAATCACGAAGCATCGACCACGGAACAATGACCTCAGTCTCAATGACATCAGTTGGCTGTTCACACACAATCATACGTAATGTGAACTTTATTTTGGATCGGACAGCCACATGAAAGAGAATATAGAACCAAAATCTGAGACAAATGCACGCGAGCGAAATGATATCCAACGACCTGAACGAAAGGCAGGAACCAGAGAAGTAGATAGCCAGGTAACCAGAGGAAAACGTCATCGCAACGAGCCGTTTGGGCTAAAGAGTGAAAATACTATCAAAATCATAGACGAATAATTGAGAAAAATTTCACTTGGTTCTTTATTCAGTTCGCCACGAGCTGCAGAAACATTTCCTCATCATAAACATTGCTACGCAGGGGAAAATTGGGGAAAAAATCGCTTGTTTCGATGTTCCTTATCACCCCTCAAACTTGCGAACTTTTTTTGTTGAAATTTACACATTTCTTCCTCTCATGCTCTACGAAACATGTTGATTTTAATTTTTCAGCTTTTTGTGGGATTTTCTCTCCTCGTTCCTAAAAATAAAGTGGAGGTTATTAAAAATTATTTCAATATATTTGTAGTGAGGACAGATTTTGTGATCTGCCACAAAATGTCGCTGCGCTTGAAGTTAAACCTTTAGATTCCTAAAAGAGAAATTCTCTATTTGCCAGTGACACCTTGTTTTTGAAAAATTTGGAAACATAAATATATTTAATGAGAATAAAACTCCTGCTCCCGTTCTCAACACAAATATGATAATTTTCTTCGTAAAATTTTTTAACGTGCAGTTGGTTTCTGACACTGAAAAGTGACAAATATATTGAAATATTTCTTCATAACTCCTACTTTATTTTTTGAAAACGAGGAGAGAAAATCCCACAAAAAGCTGAAAAATGAATGTACCACCTCCTCGAAAAACTCACAGACAGTATTTGTTGATATCCATCTGAAATATGCATTTCAATGTATCTATGATGCGGTTTCTTGGGAAATAAAATTGTCTGTCTGATCGGTTTGATCCCACCGGATCAAGCCGATCACAATCGCCTTGATCAGGATCTGTCCTAGTATGGTCAGTCGGACCGAAATCTAGCAATACTATACATCGGATTCATCGCTACGATTCGAAATGTCACGTGATTTCAAGTGAGGATGACGTCGTAGTACTAGCGTATTATAGATGACGAAGACTTCTCCGCCGTCGCGATTTTGGGTGCTTCAGTAAATGTTTGTGAACACGAGTTCATGTTCAATTGCTGTCCTTCCAACTCGAGAATTCGAAAATAGAACTGGTTGTGATGAGCCGACTGCCGAACAAGACGTTGCAAATTGCGTCTTGCACGACAAATGACAGCTGACTGATTGTAATCGGTCCGATCCGGTGGGAATCCGGCTTAATAACTTTTCCTCACCTACGACTGGTTGGTCCACGACTAAATCGGTGATTTCCGTAACGACTTTCAGTCTTCCCTCAGTGAGTGCAGGATGCGGCCTAGGTACCGTGAAATGCAAGTTCGGAGGGATTTTTCCCGATTCCATTGCGCATAATACCTACGAAAATTGTTAGCGATATGGAAATATTCTATGAGCGGACATCGGCACTCACTTTCATGACTGAACACAAACCGGAAACTGGCTCCGAGTGGCCCATATTCGACTTCAGAGATCCGACGAGTAACGGTCCCGGCCGATTGGCCGAAAAGACGCCATCTATTGCTGAGCATTCTGCAGGATCTCCGACTTTGGTACCTGATGGATCAAACGAAATCATGTTGCATGATGACATAGTCAGAAGATCATATCAGTTTTCAGGCAACTCACCTGTACCATGAGCTTCTAAATAAGTGAGGTCATTGGGGTTCATATTACTTTCCCTGAAAACTTCTTGCATCAGATTTTTTTGGGCTTCTGGATTTGGACAAGTGATTCCTTGCTCTTTGAATCCATCTGAATTTGTTTTGCTGTGGACGATTTCTGCGTATGCCCTCTTGGCATCTTTGACCTTCTGCAGGATCAGCACGCTTACTGCCTCAGATCGGACGTAACCTTCACCGCTTATATCGAATGGTTTGCACATGCCTTCTTTACTCAGTACGCCTAACCTAGATGAATATTCCAAATCGTAAATATGAACGATATAGTAGTTGAATATGATTCTCCGCCAAAATTTTCTGTGTTTGCAATAGTTTATATATATTTCCAGCAGATTGAGGAAGAAAAAAAACTGTGCATGTATGTTCGGAAGAATTTTCAATTGGGATTTGCAGATTTGCAGCAGCTCGATGACACTCGATACCCATTCAGGATATTCTGGATATTCAATGGGTGTACGAATATCATCCAATGGATATTCCGTGGACGCCAAGTGAATGTCCTCAGGCTACCGACCTAGACGTCCATAAGATATACCTCTCATGGAAGTCAAAAAAACAAAACTGGAAATTGAATTTGCGACCTTTCGATCATCAATTTGATGCCTTTACCATTTAGGCTATCTCACTTGTTGAGGATTTCTGTTTTTGTATTTTTTTTTATATCATATTAGTAAAAAGAAACGCAGTAATGATTTTTGCTTATTTCCTCAATATTAAGAGCTGAATGAGAAATGAGTATTGAGTGTAATTTTCTGAAGAATCCAAAAAACTAATAATATACAGGTGGTTGTATTCAAAATAAGAAAGTTGGTATTGGCCACTATCACATGACACGCCCTATATAATTATTTCTTTTCAAAATGCGCATCTGAGAATACAAATCGACATTTTCAAGCGTTTTTCCCAACACGCTCTCATGTATTCGTTATCGGGTTTATTCCATTTGGCTGTTCCACACTGTAATATCATTATTATGAATTATATAAAGAAAGATTTCCTAGATTCATTTGGATTAAAAGACTCCGGATATGTGAAGAAGCGTTGTACTGCAATGGTCTAAACATGATATCATATGGATGTTCAAAGGAACGCTGATCTCATTCAATGTTCAACCTTATTCAATGTTTCATCTTTTTCCCAGTAGTACACCTTATTATGTGTGTGAATTTGAACATCCATACTCTTGATTCACATATTTATGACTTTTACATTTTTCATCCCCTTTGGGTAGATTTTGGATATCCCATGGATATCCAAAAGTAGTCCAAGGATATTTGGACATGAATTGGACATGATCTCGATGTCCATAGGATATCCGGTCTTGTATGGAATCATTCATTCAGAAAGCTTACCATGCAAACTGAAGTGTTGAACCAGGTAGCAAACAGAGATTGTAACCACATACAATGGCAGCATCACATAAACCTTGTCGTAAAGCCTGGTAAGCACTGTCCAGTGAGTGAGAAGAAGAGCTACAAGCCGTGTCACTCTCCACTACTGGTCCATTCAATCGAAGGAAATGGGCTATGTTGGAACCAAGTAAAGATTTCAGGGTCCTGATGGAGAGAATCATTGTCATTGTTAATCATATCCCTAGTTGCCGAACCACTGTGGCATTTGGGACTTCATGATATACATTGCGCATAAACCCAAATCTAACGGCCAGCCAGGAATCAAACCCACGACCTCATGATTACTATGGTGTCGCTCGACCATACGGGATATTTCATGAGTTATCAGAAATTATCTTTCTGCGAGGGAAATATTGGTATATTGTGAAAATCAGTGTCGTTATATCTAACAGGATTGCGGTTTATCCGATCATGAGAATTCTAAAAAACACCATTCTGATCGCATTTAGAAGAGTTCACAAAATAACTAATCCATCATTTCCACAGCACAACCAAATACTGGGAGATTCATTCCCTACACAAATGAATGATCGGACATAATCAGTTTCCAGGAGTTCATCCAGAGTGGAACAACTAGATGAAGAAATAAAATAAAATAAAAAAAAACTGCAAACTCTAAGGAAGAAGCCAGGAGGGCAAACAATATAATATGTTCATTTTCCAGCTTTTCGTGGGATTCTCTCTTCTCGTTCTTCAAAAAATAGAGTAGAAGTTATTTAAAATTATTTCAATATATTTGTAGTAAGGACAGATTTTGTGATCTGCCCCAAAATGTCACTACGCTTGAAATTAAACCTTCAGATACCTAAAAGAGAAATTCTATATTGGTCAGTGACACCTTGGGTTTGGAAATACGAATATATTCAATAAGTATAAAACCTCTACTTATTATATTGAAATAATTTTCAATGACTTCTACTCTATTTTTTAGAAACGAGGAGAGAAAATCCCACGAAAAGCTGGAAAATGAATGTACCACCTCCTGGAAGAACTTACAGACAGAATATAATATGTATTCACTTCAATACATTGAAAAGTTAATTAGTTCAATAATAATAATAATAATGATAATGATATGCCTTCGCCTTCATTCATATTGCTGAATATTCAGCATGATAATGGAAAATATGATCAATTGAAATCAACAATATGAATGGGCGGAATTCAGTCGTCTCTATCCAAAGATAATGGTGACTGTTTCGTGTATTACCGTTGGAATATTGGCTTGGCGTCATTCTCCTCTATTGATGAATGAACCCTGCCTACACAGTCTGCATCTGTCAAACCAACAAAAACACCAGTTCTTGTGTTTTCAAAATCTGTTGGATTCAATCCAGCATCGAAAATCGCTTCAATAATTTTCTCCAACGTCATCTTGAATGCAACACTAGAATTTTCTGCTTGATGCATGCTCAATCCTAAAAAAAAATCATGTATCCACTGAACGATTGATATGAATATGATTTCACAGATCTACTTGAATTTTCATATTCCTTCTCTATTTTTCATTGGAACTCAAGATGGTGGAATCAGTAGTTCTCAAAACAAGACATCTCTGTCCGAAGTCCAAAATACAAAACTTACAAAATGAAATATAACGAATCCAGGGTGTTCCATTTGCAAGGTATGGAAAAGTACCTGTTTCCAATACAAGACATCTCTGTATGCGAATCCAAAATCCACAACTTTCAGACAAAGGGATTATAACGAGAGCATCACTTCGAGAAGTATTGAAGTATTCAAAATATTTTGAGGTTTGATAATGGTTTCATGGAGATCGAACACCCAAGTTATTATGAATCAATCGTTCTAGAACGTTTGTTTGTTGTGTCATGGAAAAATGGATCACCCTGTATAGCAGTTATTATCTGGAAAAGACAGTTCGGAAGACTGTGAACAGCTTTTTGATACGACAACACGCACATTTATCAGTTTTCTGAATAAGGGGATGGCCTATGTTATAATATACAGGGTGAGTCAAAAATGTGTACCGAGCTTTCTGGGGGTGATAGAAAAATAAGTGTAGTTTGATGATTAAACTCATGGCCCAAAATGCATATTAAGGAAGATATATCCTTCCAAAGTTGATAAAATTAAAATAATTTCTCCGCATAACTTCTGAACGATGAAAGCCACCCGATTGAAATTTTGTGCATGAATGTATGTTGTCAAAATACATTTTTTCGTCACACTTCCACATTACTAATATTGTTATAAAGGGTGTTTTCAGAGGGTGAGTCATGATTTTTTGTATAAAACTTTTTTCCCTGTATTATTTTCGGTAAAAAAACAGGAGCATTCGATGGAGCGAAGAAAATTACATGAAAAAGGTACTCTTATTCAAATACAAAAAATTGAGCCGTTCGTGAGATATTTGAGTTTTTGTAGTTACATGATATCAGCAGATTGATTTTATTCATCGCGAGATCCATCGGTAACAATATTTTAGCAGGCCATGATGAATAATTTTGTTCTCAATTTTGACGTTCATGTCATCAACATTCGAGCCAACATTGTTGTAGTCGATTTGTTCGTGTGGTTTCTCTGTGTCATTGATCACTGCGATTATCAACTGAGATTTTAAGAAATATGGCAGGTTATTCGTTCTCTGAACAAACTGATATGCTTCTAATGTTTGGCGAGTGCTTCGGAAATGCAAATGCTGCTGAAATATCGTTATACCGATGAATCTCGCGATGAATAAAATCAATCTGCTGATATCATGTAACTACAAAAACTCAAATATCTCACGAACGGCTCAATTTTTTGTATTTGAATAAGAGTACCTTTTTCATGTAATTTTCTTCGCTCCATCAAATGCTCCTGTTTTTTCACCGGAAATAATACAGGGAAAAAAGTTTTCTACAAAAAATCATGACTCACCCTCTGAAAACACCCTTTATAACAATATCAGAAATGTGGAAGTGTGACGAAAAAATGTATTTTGACAACATACATTCATGCACAAAATTTCAATCGGCTGGCTTTCATCGTTCAGAAGTTATGCGGAGAAATTATTTTAATTTTATCAACTTTGGAAGGATATATCTCCCTTAATATGCATTTTGGGCCATGAGTTTAATCATCAAACTACACTTATTTTCCAATGTTCTATCACCCCCAGAAAGCTCGGTACACATTTTTGACTCACCCTGTATATTACGAAGAAGTGCAACAGAAAAAAAAAATCATGATCATTCATACGTATCATCAATGAGGATTCTCACCGAAGAAACCAGCATCGAAGTTGTCAAGAATATCTGGTAATGTGCCGTTTCTGGCTGGTTGGTCTGGATGTTCGAAACCTGGTCGATGAGTTGGGGTGATCATATCGATTTTGTTGTACAAGTTGTGGATGAATTCTTCTACATTCCTGCTGTTGGGGAACATTCCTGCCATCCCTTCAATGAAATATCATCTCCATAAAGTTATAGTCTTCGAGAATTAGTTTCTTCATATCTAGTTTTGAAAGAGTTCTGTGTGATTTCAGAACGACAACGTTTTCATCTCAGTCACTATCTCGACATACTTTGTTAAGATTATTCCTGATATTGAAAGACTGATTCTTCGAGAATTTTCATTTCTTCAACGTCTTCAGCCTATGCATGTCTTCCAGAGATGAAGAACCACTATTATGGCTGTAAGTGTGAATATTCATTCGTTCGAAATGATATTCAAATCATAGGAATACAATGACTATATTTGAGATCAATTAATTATCACATAATAGGCTTTGCAAACCACATAAGTCCATGATGATAGTGTACTGAATGATTATTTTCAAAATTTTGATCGGTTCATTATTTCGTGATAGAGCATATTAGTCAGCTCACAAGAATGGGATATTTTTCTATTGTACACCGAAGGTGGAACTCATTAGAACAGACAATATTACATCAATATTTCAATACATACAAGTAGTAACTTTTTTTCACTATCACCACATCTTTCCTATTCATATATTCATTTTTATCCTTTCAATTCAGACATTAAACTCAAAAACAGGTAGTTGTTGAAACTCATTCATTTCAATCATTCTCCATCAATCATAATACAGCATTGTTTGATATTTTCTGTACTCGAATTGTTGGAACTGTATTCAAATATCGTGAAATGGAAAATATAGAAAGTGGAGTTTGCATTCCACCTGAAATTAGAGAACAAGCGAAAATGTGACAAGATCACAAGGATTTCTACCAATCAAAGTTATTTTTCCGTATCGTGTATCATCTACGATATATAGGGTGTTGAGAAAAATGTCAAGAAATGAAATGGTAATTACCATGTTCCGCAAAATAACGGTTTCGGAGATACGGATCATTTCGTTCTTACAATGTGTACAAAAAACAATGATATTTTTTCACAATCAACTGAAACATAGGGTCAAATGAGATATTCGAAGTGCCCTTCCTCCATTACAATGCAGCTACGACATCTCTGCCGCAAGGACTGTCGAACTATTTCCAAAACAACCCTCATTGGCTAGGATCCGTTTATCCGAATCCTTGATTTGCATTTTATTGAGACTCTTCTGTTCACTTTGGGCCATACTACTCATTTCATTTTGTGCAAATTCATGAAGCGCTTAGTACAACTGTCATTCGTTTTCATATTTGCTAGCAGGAGAGAAAATTTCATTATCGATACAGTTTTCAGGTCAAAGATAGCATACATAATGGCATCATTTCGGTGTCACGCAGAAAAATCAAACAACCTCGTGAATGTTCGTCAATTGGATTAAATATTATCGTGCTCTGAAAAATAATGTGAAAGATTCTAGCCGAAGAGAATATGAAAGCTTGTGAATTTTTTCAATCTCTTCGCTAAAAACCATACAGAAAACACCACAATACTCACCAGATATGACAATTGTGTCTTCCGAGGGAGGATGGGATGAGAATGGTCCATATTTTGAGTGAGTATCGTCTGGTAAAATCATCCTTCGTAGTTCTTGACTGATTGTGGTCGATGGTATCTGGAAATGAAGATAGACATAGATTGAACGCACATTATAATCTATGTAGAAGGTGCGCCTCTTGAATTTGAACTCCTCCATAACTCTTCTGTTTTTGACATATGAAAAGATTGTATGTATAAATTTGGGATGAAACAAGATATTTGTTGGTAAACAGTCTTTCATTTTTCAGGATTTGACATCTACTTTTGTTCTTCAAATGGGACACTATGTGTATTCTCAGACAGATCCATAGACCTTTTCGATAGAGAAATGGATCTTCATGGATCTTGGTCATCAAAAACTCAATCATTTTCCATCTAGATACGAGATTATTATACATTTCAAGAACGAAGTTGATGTTCATTTCTGTAAGTGATGACCGTGTTTACCGAAAAAAATATTCTCATCGAAATTCAAGATATTTTATCCTACTTTCATATCTCAGAAAACAGAAAAATTGAGAGCGGGTTCAATTTCAAGAGACGCACCCATATAGTGTCTGTCATCTTTCGGTTCTCATAAGACGAATGCGGAAATCAGATTGAATAATTTCCTGAAATTATGGGAACACACCTACTCGAGCAAATATGTGAATATGGTAGTTCAATAACATCAAGGGAAAAGAAGTTTGGAGAGAAATGTAAGTGGAGTAAATTGTACAGAGTTTGTGTAGGATTGATCTACGATACAATGAATACGATATCATATCAGTTGGTTTTGGTAAATTGTCGGTTTCACGAATAAGCACGTCCAGTCATCGTTAATTCGACTCTCGTTACGATTGATGTTTGGAGTTCGAGAGATGCATCGATCTGCTGCTGTCGAGTTTTATTATTATTCACCGAGTTATACAAAGAGTACACGATTCCGTAGTCGAGAGTTCAAGATTCATTTGGCTGACCATTTTGAAAATATTCTCTTCAAAATGCCGTTTGCTTATTGTGGTTACTAAACATCTACTCCAATTTAGGTAGAACAGCTGGCACTCCAATAAATTATATATATTGTATCAGATTAACTCACCATAATAAGAGGCTCAATCCAACTGATGAAATAGATTCAAAGCACAGAAACTTGATCGAAATACTGAAATTGTTTGGTCATTCATATGGAGATTTAGGAATAAGAATTTGAATTAAATCAGAATTTCAACAACCTATTCTTGAATTTCATTCATAGTGAAAATAGATGCGTATTGGTAGGAACTGAGAAATAATATATATACATAGATTTTTTCCTAATGAATTCGTTTGAAGTTTATATATCAACAATTATTGAACTTACTCGGTACACTAATTGATCACAACTACAATAACTCTCAAAATCAGTCAATTTTTTCATCTTGTGCGAATTGATTCCATTATGCATAAATTTTATTCATTATTCATCCATGAGCAAGTAAGTTTCCATTGAGTTGCAATTCTCATTGAATTAAAACTACATAATCAATAGGGAATATGGATACATAGGTGAAAGTTGTTGATCAATCAATTCAGTTCAATTGTCTATACAGGATGATGATGGAAATTAAAATTCATGATTTATATAAAATTTCGATCGAGTTTGAGTTAACACATCTCACTGAGTATGAGGTAATGTTAATGCATTGATATATCAAGCAAGATTTTCAATTGTTTCTTTCCGATCGATTGAGCGTAGATGAAATCCGCTTTCACTGATGATGACGGATATCTGGCAGTGATGGATAGCACTTGGAATTCCCAAGATAATCTCGACAGAGGTGATGCCATCTAGTGTCTATCTTGGAAAGCCTCACTGAGGTATTCGACCTGATCAAGTAGGCAGAAGTCTACAACTATTTCTAACGGCTGGAAGTAGGAGTTGGAACACCAGTCTTTTACATCATGATTGCAAGAGTAGTTGATTGAAAAACTGAACTGCTTGTCATCTCAGATTTCCTTCATCTGAACCAATATATGACTATTTGCATGACTAATTTGAAAAACTACTCATGGAGCATAAGATTTTTCTAGTAACGACCCTGATACAGGATGACGGTCGTTTCTAGGAAGGGGCTTCGGAGTTTCGAGCCCACTCGAAATGAAGGGCGATGCCCTTGAAGGGCCATGTCCTGTTCTCTAGCAAATTATTCCACATTCCATATTTACAGTAATTACTACCATAATAAATTGAGCTGCCGGACGGTAGTGAGTTCGAAACCGGCTACAGATTTTTCATCACGAGCTGTGATAATAAAATAGAATAATCATCCTCACAATAGCAATATTCATGGAAACTCCGAAGAACTTAAAAAGTCGAATATTATCAGCAAGTCAATCGAAACAGAAAGCGCCGAAATATGCCCTATTTTTGATCACCAATTACAGGTTGGATCTCCTGATATGCATCAAGTATTGCAAGAAAAATGACAATAGACTAGTAGTGACCCTTCAACGCTTCCTTTGGAATATGTTTGACTGAACTTTCGTACTGTTCGATTTCTTCTCCGATCTTTCTCAATATCAAATTCAAGGGAATTGAAGATTTTTATGATTTCTATAGATTAGTTTTGTAAAGAAATTTAGGAATTATGAAAAATTGGTAGCAATAATTGCCATCAATTTCTTGACAGCTTTTTTGAAATTCTGTATACCTCTTGCCTAACTGGGCAAGTTTTGTAACTCATGAGCCTTTCAACACTAATCACTATTGCTACTCCTCACTATTCACAGTAGCGATATGACATCAATTTTCAATTCGAAAAGGGTCACAGATAGGTATAGAATATTCAAGAATATTCAAAAAATTATATCAAATTTGCTACTGCTTTCTGATAGAAGCAGCAACACCGCATTATAGTTGTATAGTATAGAACGTACTGATTTGGTCTCCTTCAGATTTTCGGATGAGATCCACATTTATAGTATTTGAGGATTTTCACAAAATATAATTTTGGGTGAAACCAATTTTGTCGAATTTTTGTCAACCTTGCTACATTTATCAATATTAATCACAGAAATATCAATTGTTCAATTTCCGGAACAATTATTCAATTTTCGTCATAGTTTTTGCATACATTGAATTCAAATTGGTAGCATTGTTTGTAACTCAAACAAAACTAATCATACATTTTGGATTATTTGTGCTCTGTGCCAGTTTAGGGTGTTTTGCCGTATGTTATGCTATGATATACTTGTTACTTGTTTCGTTTTATTTGCACTTCGAAAACACATTCAGATTGAGGTTCGTTCGAAAAAAATGATACAGATATGAGAAACATAAAATAATTCGTGGTGGTAATAAAAACATAATAATCCAAAATGGATATTCCAATTCGGAAAATAAATATAGACTCAAAATTGAGAGGTCACATGGTAATTCTATATGACTAGAAGTGATCATGAATAAGAACATGAAGTTCCTTTTTGAAAATTTCCCTTTAATGAATACATTCCATAAATACACTTTGCAAAGTGTTATGTACAATATTTTTCCTACGACCATAAATATTTGAATCATCATTATCCCAAGCTTCACTCATGTCCATTGTCATCCATTGAAACCTCACGAGATACTTTTACTCGGATTCTAAGTTGTTCAAATTTTGGCTCATTGTCGACAGCTACCACGCAATCCAAGATACAATAGTCAGGAACCCGACCGGAGCCTTCTTATGAAGAAGAATTTTTGACATTTCGGTTCTCGAATAATAATATAGTGGATTTATAATATCCACAGAAATCAAAATCATGAAAGGGAGGAGATGATGGTCACATTACCATGCGCATATCGAAGATGGAATGAAGGTTGGGAGACAAAATCAACCTTGTGAGTATCATGTTTGATGGTATCACCAAGAAAATTTACAGGTACAATATCATTACTCCAAGCGTGCTTTCTTCCAATATTTCCACACTAGTGAGTGATACTTTTCTGTTGCTATAGTGACATGGGTTACTTTCTGAATGATAAAACAATGCTGAGGGTGCTGATTTCTTGGGTGTTCGTAGGAAAGAATAGTTTGGTTGTATCATGTTTAGTACATTGTACAATTCTCGTTGTTGCAGGACTGGCAGATAACAAGATATAATCATGGAAAATAGGCCGAAGGTCGGTCGGCCTCGTTTGCAAAGATCCGAAAGGGTCTTCAGCGAGTCGCATCTCACCTCTTGGGAGCTGTTCGTGAGAGATTCTCTGCTCACTCTGGCGTGGCCCGATTTGCTCAACAGCGTCTCCAGGTGAGTGTTTCATGTCGTCCCATTAGAGTTCTGTCGACAATGCAATTAGGGAATCCTGATTCGACAATTCGACATCGGCATAGAATAACATATCTACTAGTTAGTACTGTGCGTGTGGAGATCAGTGCTCTGAATGTTGATAACTACTTTGTTGACGCTGGATAAACTATGACTGAATTCGGAGCAGATGGGAGAAAGTTATTTGTGTATCAAGGCCGTGAAGCTGATACTTTTAGAACGAATCAGAAAAGTGCGGCCAAGGCAACCGAGTCCCAGGAAAATTCTGGTGAGGCCAGCAGGTATCGTATACACATAATCGTTCAGGCAGATGAATCAGATTATTCGTAAAAGAGATATATTTTCATCTGATTTTGCTGGATAAAATATAACTGGATATAACGACGGTACGGAAAAAAAAAAAGAAAATTTATAATTCTGTCTCAATTTATCAGATATGTATCGTTAGAGTGAATGTGGCAGTAAAATGAACAAATATGGCCGCCAAAAAAGTTTGACAGAAAAATAGAAAAACGTGATATTCCATGAACGCTATCAGATCCGTGAAACGTCAATTTTTATGTCAATCAGGAATGAGGAATATTTTCATTCGATTCGATTGAATGTAACACATATATCCAACCGAGAGTACAGACAATACAGAAAACTTATAATTATGTCTGAATTCATTACCATAATGAAATATGAATAGTGAATGCAATGATGCGTTTTTGTTTCAAACCATCCGCTTACAATCCAGCTGATATTCTACAACTATTTCATCATTTGAAACATTTCATCATGATTTCATCACTATAATTGCACGAGAGATATGAATTCCATTGGATGAATTTGGGTTGTTTGAAAAGAAACTGTTGCCTAACAATTGAACGAGGAAAAAATGTCGACCATTAAAAACATGACACCAGAAAGTGCGAGTTTTTCGAGTCGAATTGCTCTGAAATTGAACAACACAAATTAACCGATTCATCGTTACTGCTTGGAAATTCAATTCCTATATCATCCAACGAGGCCAGAGGTGCAAGGCGAAGACAGGTCGATGCTTTAAATGAGGATCTGACAAGAATTCTGAAATGGGGATCTGAGAATCTAGTACAGTTCAATGCAACTAAAACTCAAGCTTGTATGTTCACCAAGAAGGCTGATCACACGATGCCAAATTTGATGATGTCGGGTACCACTGTTCCTATGAGGTCGTCAATATCCATGCTGGGTGTCACCACCAACAGTGCTCTCTCATGGGACGATCATGTGAAAACTGCTTGCGAAAACTGCTTCACAAAAACTTGTTTTTCTATTCCGTGCGAAGAGATACTTCACATCCCAGCAACTGCTTATAATCTACAAAGCACAAATTCGACCTGTCCTGGAGTACTGTTCACATGTTTGGAGCTCAGCCCCCAAACATACGCGAAAGCTCTTAGATTCAATTCAGAAGAGAGCTATTCGCCTAGTCGATGATACAACACTCACCAAATCATTGACCTCTCTAGATCATCATAGAAAGGTCGGCGATCTCTGCCTTTTTTATAGATACTTCCATGGTCGGTGCTCAACGGGAATATCATCTATTATGCCACCACGCGCTATTCCTAGTAGACAAACCAGACGAGCTCAGGCTGGTCACCCCTACACTGTCAGGCTCGAGACCTGTCGAACATCGCTATACCAAGCATCATTCATCAATAGAACGGCAAAGTTGTGGAATTCTTTGCCTAGTGAAGTCTTTCCTGATGCTCACAACCTCCAAACTTTCAAGAAAAATTCCAACACCTTCCCACTCTCCCAAAATTCCAACATTATAAGTTTCCGTTTCGTGTTGTCCACAGATAAAAAAAAAAAAATCAAATTCAGTTTGCGGCCCCATTCAGATGGGATGAAGTATCCGCCAATGTATTCACGATAGTCTCAATTGTGCGGTAACTGAGGCGAGTAAACACGGTGCCAGACGAAAAAGCTTCGATGTATGTCTATTAATCGATCATAGTCTGTGGGACTTCGATGCATATTGTCATGGATATAATGTCAGCATACACAATATCTCCACGTCGTAGATGACATGCTCTCATTCGAATCGAGAAGCTGCGACATTCATCTTGAGGAGGATGGATTCTCAAATCACACAGTTGGCTCCTTCACAATAGACGGCAGATGGTGACAGAATGAGGGTAGTGAATTGTTATTCTATTGCTTAAGGGCTTCAAGATGCCCATCATCTCGTGCCAACGAAAATTCATTGAAGCATGAATGTATTGTTAGCGCTGGTATTGATAATCAAGAGTGAATTTCTTATGAAAGTTTTTTGCTATTCTCTGAACGAGATATTGAATATCGAGTGCACAAATTAAAATCTCTCATAGGAATATTTGCGATCTTCATTAACGAACTTGCCTCATTATCAAATTTATTACAACTGATATCGCAGACATATCCGAAAAGCCACATGAAGGAGAGATGTTTCCCCTAAATCCACCACTTCTCGTGCACACTTTAAAGTAGTATTTTCTCATCCAACGATACGTTGGAGAAATATTCTAGACATGAACGATCAACCACATCGGAAGTTCTTTAACAAAGCGGGCCAAGACTCGACTGAAACTGCACTGCCAAAGTTATAAGCATTTCTCATAGGAATGTTCCGAATTCGAATGGGGCTCATTGGATGCCGAGTTAATCACCAACATCCTCACGGAAAGCAATGTGGAAAGCAGTCGTCGAGAGCGTCTTCCTAAACCCGGAGATTACGAAGATTCCGGTTAGAAGATCGGCCTTTTTCACCTGCGAAAGCTGAGAAGCTGAGAAGGCCCGTTGTGACACAGTAATTTCCCATTGTTTCAAAAGCATTCACGAGCATTGCAAGGAAAAACATCTGACGATTGGGAGAATATATTACTCAGCCTCCTCCATTGTTGCTCCATCCACCTAGCAAAGTTCGAATGATTCCGCTTTGCATGTTCATTGTTAACAAATTCATTTGAGGTCCTGAATATCATTCAATCCAAAATGCTCTCTAGAATATCTCCACAACAGTACTTCCATCCACTTCAGGGTCTGCCGAGTTACTCAATATACTCAAATATACTATTTGGATTGAATCAGATGAGAAACAAAGAGGATGGAACTTCAACTGACAATACAGTTTCATTTGTTGTTGTCCAGTTGCCAAAATATATACATCAGGAATTCGCCACGAGTTTTCATGTTTTTATAACTTTTTTCCGTTTTCTCTACCTAATCATCATTTGACGAATAGAAATTACGGAATTCATATCCATATTTTACACCTGCGTCAACTAGTTCATTGATTGGACTTGTGGAATCGTTTTGATCCCTCAGACTAATATTCCTCGATATAATATACCCTTTGAGAGGATGTGCCATGCGCCATTTTTAATTTTCCTCTTCGAACGTTTCATTTGATGTAGATCAGCGAAGTATCACCTATCCGTGAATTTTATCGTCCTCCAGTTACCTGTGTACGATAGACAATGTAGAACTCTACGTGTACTTCAGAGCTTACTCAGTGGTCGTTACTTTCATGTTGTTTATTATCAAATAAACAATAGAAAACTTCGCTAGAACAAAATGCACTCGCACTGCACTACATGGAGATGGGAAAATCATATTTGAAAGAAAAATGTACCAATAGGAGGTTTCGAAATTTTTCCGCGCACTGTTGATGAGTAACTCATAACTAATCGAATGAGAACTTGAACTTGAAGATCAGGAGTATGAGCTATCGTTCACGTGTCCGGGGGATCACTGGTCGAGGAAGGTATCTGAGAAGGAATGCTGTTGTTGAAGAGCATCACAAATTGGATACCAGAAGTGTCAGTTTGCAAACATGGACCTCGAAGGGGTGAGTGTCAATTTGTAGATTTTTTGGGGGTACCGAACAGTTGGAGATGTGTTTCGAATTGAAATTCAATTGAAAGAATGGCCTCCTTAGTATTCATTCATTTGATATTCGGTAATAAATAACGTGAACCAATATACCATTGGAAGAATTTCAACCAGTGGCAGTACCAGGTTTCATAGTCGACTGAATAGAGCAGGTGAATTTGGAAAACTGTGGAGAGAGGTTGAGTATTTTCCAGGAGATACAACCGAATAATAATTGAAGTACGTGTTTCATGCGCAGGATGATATAGAAATGTCCTTGGTGATGTCAGTTGGAGTGCTTTCAGATGAGTGAAACAATCAGATCTCACTCATACAGTACCTTTGTGAAGTGGGTATTTTGAACCGTCAAATATTATTTTCATAATCCTGCATGAGAAAATCAGAAGAAAATACTCTTGCTAGATATGAGATAATAAACGGGCTGTTGCATCAAAAAAAAAAAATCACAACATGTCGAAATATGCCCTTTTCCAAAGTAATTTTGAATTTTTGCACTCATTATTTTTTGATGAAATTCAAAACAGGTAAAGTAGGTGAGGTCTAAAACTATACCGGAAACTCTGTACCAAGTTCCAACGAATCGCAAGGTTGAGAGGATAAATTCGTACGTCCACATTCGGAGGATGGGCAGTTTGCTTCGAATAATCCTAGAATGAAGTTTTCCTGTCATGTAGCATGTTTATGACTACTCCATTCTTCCCTCTAGAGAGGGACATCATGAATTCTATATCATGCCTATCTTACGCTACGCCTTTTAATCATCACGCCCAAGGGAAGAATATGTATGGAACTTCATACCGGCCTAGGCGGCTTCTGGTCTGGTCAACACCATAAATGTCATGTCACCATGAATGTCATGTCATAATCCACTAATTTCCTCTAGTAATACTGAACTCGACACAAAAAGTACCGAGAGAGTGACAGGATCTTGACAATACCCTCTTCATATATAATATAATTCACCATCGCAAAGTATGATGATGTTGGCTCTGGGACGATTTTGCAATTTCCAGAACCAGAATCCTTGTAATCGATATACAAATATTATATCGGAATGATAAGTATCTTTGGTAATTGAAAAAAAAAAAGGATTGTGAGCATTCCTCTACGAAAGTTTATGAGTGTTGGTACCTCAATTAATATGGAAGTTACAGTAGAGAACGGGACATATCTCTTGTATACAAATAGTTGAGATTTGTATTCAGTTCTTGTAGTTCAATAAAACTTCGTCATAAAATTTTCACATACGCTCATTACAAGGTCTCAATGTCACCTGATTTTTGGCCCTCCTGATGGGTGTTTGTGTTGTTTCCCTCCAGCATTCGGATTGCACGAGGATCTGAATTAGAAATATGATTATTGATCCAACACCTGGATAAGAACAGAGCTCATCGAGTGCCCAAATGGTTCGCTCTCTTCTGTGACCCTTGCTAAGGCAATATTGACTATTGACGATAGCACATCAACTACTACACCACAAGAAGGATAAAAAATGAAACGAAAATGAAGAGAATTGAAAAGAAGAGCGCCAACGAACATCGCTTTCTGATGTGACAACCATGTGAGTTCCATTGTGGAAATTGCTTCATTAAAACTCCTGTTTTCTGTTTCGTGTTTCCGTTGCAGCAGCTCCGTATTGTCAAAACAAAACAATAATTCTCCCCAATCTTCTGTACGAATGTACGAATGTACAGAAGATTAATTAAGATCAAGAGTCATTAATGAGCAGGTTGAAACATGAATACGTTATCTTCCTAGAGTTCATACATTTCTTTCTCATGTATTGACCAGTGGATAGAGAACAGACGAGACAATGAAGGTTTGAACATGTGAGGTACTTTATAGAAAAAGCAGAGATACAAAGATACCAAGCGGATTTTTTTCAATTGTATAACGTGAGCTACAACTCCACTAGCATGCCCATAACTCCGATAGATGGACTAAGGACATTTGTTGGCGTTTCTTGAGATCGAGACTTTTTCTTCGAAACTTCGAATGCTCCATGTTCTTGATTACTCTTTGTTCGCTGGCTTGGAGACTATAATAGACGTCAATATTGAACAACCCTGCAGGAATGAGAATATGGTAGTGCCATCTATTGGCGATGCTTGGAATCGCAACGGGCTCCCCGTTGCGCAATAATCAATATCAACACAGGAACTGCAGAAACTGACGTTGTCGCTGGTGTACAGGAGGCTAGTTTTCTGGAAATACCACCGAAACGACTCAACGATTGGTTGTGAAATCTAATGAAACAAGTGTAGTACAGCAATCTTCACTTTAGAACTCTGGACTTGTTACTGATGGATCATACGATGGTGCTCTATGTTCGACGGATGACTGAAATACATTATCTTTGACTCCCTGTTTTGTGGAAACTGTGGGAAAGGAACTTGTTTCATTACAAGTACATGGAATTCACTTTGCTGATGAGAATTTATATATTCTGCGATTAGAATAATTCGCTCCATCATTCATCAGATATATCCATGTTGATTGCTTTTGATTGTTTGAAGAAGTTGAGTTTTTCAATACGCTGACAGATTCTTTCTCTGAGTCGTTATTGGAAATGCTATATTGCCCATCGTAACCCAGCGTACTGAAAATCCACAATATTTACGTAGACTGCCTGTTTGCTTTCCTTACATTTGATGAATCCCAATATAGTTTTCCGAGTTGCAATTCATATTCGAATAAATGTATCCTTCTACTTCAGCAAGCAACATTTTTGACATTTTCTGAATCTCTAAACTCGCTGTATCTCATTCTTCCCGTTTTCTGACAATAAATATTTTGTCTCCATTGATTTGGCAGATTTGTACCTAATGTCTTCTTTCGAATACATTGCCACAAATGTGGGTTTCACATTATTGAGGGTTGTGATTTCTGATGGCTCAAACACAATTTGAAGCAAAATCGAAGGTATATCATGAGCTAAATATCAATATAGTATAGTGGTTGGTATCCAGAGATCAGCAAGAGCCTTGTTATCGAGTGAAGATATGAAGTGCGCCCTTCATCTTTCAAAGCGTCTTCAGATTTCATCCACTATTTTACGAAAAAAACATTAGAAGAATTTCTGTAAGAATTACTTCTTCAACTCACCAAGAGAAATCGACGCAACGTTTGAGTAGCTTCAATGAGACAGAAGGGGCATATGCTGTAAGTTTCTGCAAATGGTGCCAGTGCGACTTCCTCGGTGCCCCTTCTGAAGGTAAGAGTTTCCGGGACCTCAGAACAGTTTTTTTTTTCGTGTCAGGCTATCTGCAACCTCTAAGAAACTACCCCAACTCTGAATATTCATGAGGAGGTGCCATTCCCCTCTTTATGTGCTTGTTTTTACATTTCCATGATATTATCAAAGTCGTTGAATAATAATTCATCAAAGTTTGATAGTCTGCTAACGAAGCTCGAGAATGATTTTGATATTCAGCTTTCCGCATACCACTCCATGAAGAATGATTACATATGTAAATAAGTTGAATTTGTTTCGAGTTTGTGAACCTATACTGTGAGTTACAACCTACATTATTTATCCGGAAGATTAAAAGTTTCCGTTGTTGAGGTTTGATTCTTTGAAGTTACCTACTTGTCGGTCGTTGACGCCTTCAATTTTCTATCACAGTCTTCATTTTATGTTCCACAGTGGAATGGATGAATGTATATGAATCGACATTTCACCTTTTGAATGAATGTTTCAAAAAGACAAAATATATCCATAAAATTAGGAAATCACCATAGATGTGTTAACATGTTACCAAACGAATCAGTTCTGACCTAGATTTTGTACATGGTACCGATCAATATACCAACATGTACATCTATGAAACCCTTTAATATAATTTCGAGTTTAATTTCAAACTTCATTCAAGAAAACACATTAAAAGACGATTAAAACTGGAAATCCTTAACAACAGGGATAAATCTCAATCTCATCCAGGAACATAAGGACGTTTTGAACTGAGATTGATTAGAGAACATAAAACCATTATGAAGTGAATACATACACATTTTCATATGGAAACTGATCAGTGAATCTGTTGCATTTCCAGTGGCTTTAGTGCAAATTCATGAAAAGTAGCAGTGAATCTTGTCAGTACTACTGGTTCGAACTGTGATAGGTTCAAAAACTACGGCTTTGAAATATGTACAGATTGGAAATTTCAATGAAATCATTCGAAGCGTTGTTGATATATAAATGGAAAAAACAATATTTTCAAGATGAGGAACTTCAACACCCCGAAATGCTGATGTAGTGATATTGAAAATATGATGATATTTCCAAGTTATTTGCAGGAAAGGAGAGATCAATGATCTGCCCAGGACGTAAATTTGAATATTCAGAAAAAAATCCCTTTTGCCATTAATCAGTGACACCTTGACTAGATGAGCAGCATTCTCCCGATATCGTCTGGAATTTGCTTCTTTTTTCGATCGCTAATGAAAGTTTCAAATCCCATCATGAGATTTCTTCTTCAAAAATCCATTAATCAACTGAGACTGTTTTTCAAAATTTTCTTAAAGAACAAATATTCATAGATAAATATCGATCTCTTCAGCCGTTTCTACCCTAGATAGATAAGCATTCTCCCGATATAGTCTACTTCTTTTTAATGCTCCTTTTTTCGACCTCTGATGCAAGTTTCAAATCCCATCATTCACTTTATACTGAGGCGATGAGATGTCTCCTTCAAAAATCCATTAATCAACTGAGACGATTGAAGCAATTACTAGATAATGTCTAGTGCTAGGAAAACTCCATTCATCAATCATTTTCTATTCGTAACATCAGTTCAATATCACTAACCATCCCAGACATCGATATCCACCTGCACCTACTATTCTGATAATATTGTTTTTCAACATGCTAATTATGGCATAGCAAAAATGACGAATGGTGGGTAAACACTTATAATCCGATGGAATGAATTCCGACTAGATTAACTTGATATGAGTACAGGACGATTCCAATATCAATGATGGAAATGAACATTCACATAACAAATTGAGCACTACTCGACCTAAATCAACCATTTTGTACTCTGTTCTCTATTTACATTCAAAGAGATGTTTCACGAATTCATCGCTCTCTTCTGCTATATGCAACTATCCGCTGCAAATATTATTCTGGCATAGAATAATATCTGATTGGTTGGGGAAGTGAACTTCCGGATAACAGTTGTGATGTTCTCAATAAACATACACTAGATGCTATAATGTGCATCGGTAGCACGTTTTTCTGTAGCTGTACGTATTCGACTGGTATCTAATTCATCGGTTTTGCTTTGCTCAGATTATCAGTGATTATTATCATGGATTACACAGGATCATCCAAAGTTACCATTCGCTAATATTGCAGACCGAATTCATGTGAACTTGAGAAAGACCAATCAAATGTTGAAATACTTATTTAGACGTGTCTGAATATACTTTCGATGATGCAAGATGATGATAATATGATGATATTGATAACCAAACATGAATCATGTCCTCGTATTGTTCAAAGTTGATTGATATTCGTGACCTCATTGTTTTTATTTCATGACTTATGATAATGGCGTACTTGCTTACGTATATTTTGGTTAGATTGAGTGACTGAGGTAGATTGAGTTTGAGTTCCCAGTCGTCGTTAGAGAGAGTATTCCTATCCAAATTTCATAATTGAATGAGCCCTTTCACTTCCACTGACGCGAACATTTGATAGTTCAATTATTATTTCTGAATAATAATCATAATGTTGATACGTCTCTTTTCATCACATGAATACTCTATCGAATTCTAAATTAAAATTTTCAAATCCGAAAACAGAGAAACAATTGGAAAATGGTAACTTAACTTCAAGGCAGTCTACCAAACTAAGCAACTTTGTACTGAGGTAAGTGGACTCATTTTAGACTAGATATTATGTGGCAGATTTTACAGAAGACCTGTCTATCTGTCCACCTTGACAGTCTTTGAGTTTTAGGTTTGGAATACATTCCATGAAAGGAAAAGAAGCTTTATCGGAAACATATCTATGAAAGATCTATATAGATTTCTTATTTCTTTTTCCGTTGATGTGTTCCCGTAGTTCCAGAATTCAAAATGGTGGAAACAACAACGGCGCTTCACAAAAACTTGGCTTTCTGTTCTATGCAAAAGATACTTCTCACTCCTCATGATCTAAACGGTTTGTCCGTAAAATGAGGTATATAATTTTCTTTCAAAGAGAAAACACGTTCATTTGTAATGAATCATACATTGTAGCGTGAATTTGAATTTTAAATGAACAAACGTTCTGAGTGCAAAAAGTGCATGTGACATATAACAGTACACCAAAAACAAAATACAAATCGCCCATCATGCAAAAAATCAGCGAAAACAGATTGGTATTGGGATCCTCCAGAGGTTACTGCTCTCCTAACACTTATTTCCCGATACCGTTTGTAGTAGAACTGAATGATTTCCAAATCATTCAGTATACTTAATTATATTGGTGGATAATCTATTTTTTACAATTTTACAAATGATTCAACAAGTTGTTCTCAGTTAAACTATTACCAACAGACAAATCTTCCAAATTGTATTTGCGTGTAGAGTTAGATAATATTTGACAGTTATGCTGAATTTACGAGACATGTGTCAGCAAGATTATGTATTATTTCAGACTGGAACTGCTTATTAATAAACCTGAATCTGAAAAGTCTATTCATTGAAACCTCTTCACGTTTTAGAAATGGAATTTGAAAATTCGCGCTTGGTTGAATCAGTGTTGATACGACATACCCTATCGGATTTCTGCTCTTCTGACACGAATATCGGAATTATTCTATTCTCGATAGGGCTGTAACTCGACATGCGAAAGGATTACTTTGGAAAATAATCAATAGTGAAGCGATCCAGCCAACAATCGTAGCATGCCTTGAACATATCCAAAGTTCCCTATATATCGCATCAAACTTATTCTGAATAACTCAACAGTTCTAAGCCCCATGCGCTCACAGTGTGAAAAGTAGATAACTTTCGACCGTCTCCAGTGTAAACAAAAGTATTGGTTTTCACCCTCTGTTTATCTAAGAGTCATCAGAGTATATATACGCTTTACTGAACTTTCCGAATAGGTGATAATTCTCAAGTAGGCACATGCTGAATTGAAATGCACCGATATTTATACAGTGTCCTTTGATTCGTCTTGTATCATGAAATATTGGATAATATTGGAGAGGATCAATAGATCTCATCTGTGCGGTCCTTAGACAGAAAATCCGAGATATGCAAACTCAACCTGCTTTTTTCATCTGTGGACAACACGAGAGGAAAACCTTATTATGTTCGAGGAATATCGTGTTAGCTAGCGGTGGAACTTTGGGAGTTAAATGTTGGAATGTTTCTTGAAAGTTTGAAGGTTGTGAGCATCAGAAAAGACTGCACTAGGTAGAGAAATCGACCACTTTGCCGTTCTATTGATGAATGATTCTTGGTATAGCGATGTTCGACCGTGAAAGTATCTATAAAAAAGGGAGAGGTTACCTACTTTTCTACGATTTTCTAAGGCGGCCAATGATTTGGTGAGACTTTTATCACCGACTAGGCGAATAGAATCTGAGAGCTTCAGCGTATGTTTGGGAGCCTAACTCCTAACAGTACTTAGAAGGTTAAAAAAACTGATGCAGTAGAGCATACTTCTGTATTTTCCAACATTAGTCATGTCGTATTTGGAAATGAAAAAAAAAACGTTCCAGGATTTTCATTTATCGGCCCACAGGTAATTTGATTTGACATATTTCATGCTCTTTCAATGTGATATATGATGGATACTTCTGGAAAAATAGATACTGGAAATTCCATCATCAAGGATTCTCTTAGAACGGTTTTATTTTTCAGATTCATCTTATAACGGTTGTCCATCAAAGAAGGATCATTCATTACAAGGAAATGATGTTACATAAGAGCATACATACATTCAATGAAAATAAAAAAATAACCTACTACACCATGAAACATAGACACAAAAGAAAACAACAACTATAATCGAACTTCCTTTGAATCTAGCATTTATGTTGTTAAATAAATAATAGCAGTTTTCATAGCGATTGTGAAACTCCAATCTAACATCAAAACCCCTACTATTCAATGATCTGATAGGATTGTCGAGATGTCGAAGACTCTCCGTTATATAGATTTGAGAAATAGAAACAAATAAAGATAACTTTTATATAGATCTAGAATAGTGCTCATGTACTCATTCAGCCTGTTTTGGTAATACAGGGTGTTACAGAACTATGGGATCATGGATATCATGTACAAAGGGCAAAAATTAAATGCAATAAATCCTGTTCAGGCAATTCATCGTCTTTCTAAATTTTAACGCGTCTTAGGGTCGTAGTGCCGTAAGTTTTCTGGACATGGTTCCCACTACTCAAATGTTTTCTACTGTTGCACTGAATAACCCCCATAGTTCTGTAACACCTTGTATAGTCCTCCCGCATTATCCTAAAGTGCGCAAGGCCTTCAATAAGTCAAAGATGGCCCTTATCCCAAAGATGGTAACTTCTTCTGGTGAAAGGATGACGCCAAAGCAAATGTTGGGAATTTGTTATTAAAAGCATCATTCCAGGTTTGCGATTTTATTCCCTATCAAAGCAATATTACTATGGATATCAGTTCGTGAAATGACATCGAGGAAACGAAATCATATTTTACCATACGATGAAAGCACATTCCTAAATTCTATATTATGAGGGTGGCTTAATTATCCATCTGGATTATTTTGTGAACTAACAGGTATATCTATGAACCAATTCGTCTTTACAATATGAAACCGTAGATGCATTTCATTGTAATGTTGGTTTTTATTGCCGACATAAGCGGGAACCGCAGAATCCCTTGTGTGAGTCACAATGTGCTCTCGCCACCAAATCGGAACGATTTCTGCGAATGGGACACAATGTTTCACCATTATCAGGATTAGTAATATAATTCTGTACCAACTTATCTTTTTTTCTGTCGAAGTTGCAGCAGTTGAACTTTTATAACCCGGGTATAACTCTATATACTGGGTGGCCCAACGGAAACGAAACAAGGCCCATTTGACATAGTTATCGTTTTCAGAAAAAAGAATGCTTGAACCGGTCGATTTTTTATTTCGAGGGGGAAATATTTTGCGCATGTTTTCAACTTGCGCAAAAATGAGATAAGGGGTCAAGTGATACACATCATTTTGAAGGTAATCGAAATCTCTTACCAACGCTTCCTTGTTTTTGGAATTCAATGCAGTAGTTCTCGAGAAAACACGTTTATGAAAATAATCAATCGGCTAGTGATGGAAAGTAACGCTTTTTTCTCTTTCATCACTATTTCTCATTCTGTAGTTAGAACGATGTTCATCTAAGAAGTGCCTTATGTGTTCTTTTCTCAAATCCTGTCCTATCCAACATTACATAAAGAATCATTCATTTCAATGTCAGTTCCTTGATCTCTCAGTAAAATGCACACCTTGTTTCGTTCTCATTGGGCAACCGTGTATAAGTTTTACTTCATAACTCTACTAAAGATATAGCTCGAAATTTTAGAAAAAAAAATTGATGATTCTTCCAGGGCTTCGTTGATATGTCTATAAGCCAGCCTTTCCCTCCCTCTCCTGATACATTCGTTTATTTCTTCGTGGGTTCGATGTGTGCTCGTTTTTGTTATTGACCTACGAACTGTATTACTTCTGTACAACGTTCATGATACTCAAAGCTACTCAAAGCGAACATTATAAAGCATACATCATACTGACGAATGATCAAGTTCAATTAGCCCGTATACCTACCTAATGGACGTGTCCCGTATAAAATCCACATACTAACAAATCTGGTTATTTTGCAACAGACTAGTTGATTCTGATCTGGCACGTTTCTGAAGTTGACTCCAGTAACGTGCTTGAGCGATTTTTCTTTGTATTGACTTTACTGGGTGGCCCAATGCACACGAAACAAGGTATGCATTTCACTGAGAGATCAAGAAACTGACATTAAAATACATGATTCTTTATGTATTGTTGGATAGGACAGGATTTAGAAGAGAACACATAAGGCACTTCTTAGATGGGCATCGTTCTAACTACAAGAGGAGAAATAGTGATGAAAGAGAAAAAAGCGTTACTTTCCATCACTAGCCGATTATTTTCGTGAAAGTGTTTTCTCTGCATTGAATTCCAAAAACAAGTGTTGATTAGAGATTTCGATTACCTCCAAAATGATGCATCACTTGACCCCTTATCCCATTTGAGATTCAAGGGTTGGAGCTCACCTCTCCGAGGGGTTTGAAGTGATGAAGTTGAGAACATGCGTTGAAACTTGAAGTTGAAACTATGTCAAATCGGCCTTGTTTCGTTTTTATTGGGTCACCCAGTATGTCTTTTTCGAGAGATAATCTTTTAATGATGGAATTAATGACAATAGAAAATAGATAGAATAGAATAGAGAATAGATAGAATTGGTTTGCAGTGATATCGTATTAACCAACTCATGACATTCAACAATTTTTACCGATTGACAAAATTGACAATGCCAGAAATAACCATAGTATCCCAAGAAGAATCGATGAGTGGTTGGTGAATTCAGGCATTTGATAACATTTTTGAGAAAAAGAACATATCTAACAGAAGAAGTCGAAGACTCAAATAAAAAATCCTGTGGTGCTTAACATTGCCGATTTAAGACTTCACATAGTTCCCTCTTAATTATCTGATCTAGTAGGTAACTGATATCAATAACGGACGATGGTATCGAAGCAAATCCTAACTACGAATCAGATAAGAATAAGATGCTCAAGGGAATTTCAATGGCGTATCTGGGAAAGAGGAAGGATTAATTAAAAATTCGTTACCTGGCTCAAATTACTCCTGAATCAAAGAGAATTATTCATAACTTCCGTCAGTGATTCAAGGAAGTGGTACAATTATTCTTCTGTAATTTTGTAGGATTTCCTCCATTATTCTGGAGTTTTGATGAGTGGATGCAATTAGCAGCAACGGCAAATTCAGCTGGAAATGGAGTTCATGGCAGAAATAAAAATCTTCAGGTACTTTTGGACTCGACGGAATTCACGTATCTTCTAGCAATCTGTTCTGTTCGAGGGTGATGGCTGAGATCGCACGTTGTCGTCACTGGATTTTCTCGTTTTCTATTAATATAAAAATCGTGAATTTCTATATTCATTCGAAAACATTATTTTGGGCTGAGTACTATCAGATTAGCGATAGCCTGTCCAAAATAATATTGTTTTAATAGCAGAGTGAATCACATGGACCACAGATGATTCATGTGGATAAAATAGGCTGAACAAATTATCAATAGGTCCTATAGAGTGCCCGAAATCTTATTCCGAAACCGATTAACATGAAATTGATTTTTTTTGTGAAATGGAGGTCTTGATTATTTTTTATATCATCTCGAAGGACCTCAAATTCTACTACGATTCATAGCAATCTTCGCTATACCTATCCATCGTCTTCCTTCCATGAGTCCGTTTTCATAGAATGAATACAAAATGCATTCATCGACTGCTGCCAAATATCAGAATTATATCAGGAATACTTTCCCTGAAACGAGAGCTTCCGTTGTATACTCTTGTATACTATCGTATGTATAAGAATAGCATGGTAAACATAATACGAGTTTTAACCAAAATACTATCGGTCCTCGAGAACTCACATGATGCTGTAGTCGACAATATCTCTAGGGATACATATTTGCTCCATCACATCATCGGAGGATCTTTAGATAGTTTTCCTCTTCTGAATGTCATGACTCTTCGAATGTGCATATTTATATAGAAATAAAAGTCACTATTTGCAATCTACTGCTCTAAATTGTGACTTGTGTCCTTCTGGGAAGTTACTTGTACGCACAATTCGAAATGAACTAGGTGAATAGGTAATCTGAATTACAAAGTATGTCATCTGCATCACAATTCACCAATCTGAATAGCAAGTGCTACTCTCTGAAGAACACTTGAATAATCCAGTTCAGACGCATCCATATCTTTCAGGGGAGCTGAGAATCAACATACTCACAGGGTGAACTTCTAGTCCTCCACAATACAATGTTCTTGAAGAGGGAAATATATTCAAAAGGATAAATCATCATCATTTATGATCATCAGCCAATGGAGTATAAGAACATCTCATAAAAGAATCAAATGTTAGTACAATCCTTACATTTTGCTGAAACCTGAACTGATACCTTTTTTGGTGAATAAAATGGAGGATAAGGAATCACACAATCACATTATACAGCGTTTCTCAAAAGTCTTTTCCCCCTCTTATCTTGGAACAATTAAACATAAGCAACCGAAATAGGCTTATTTGACAACTATCCAGAGGCGGAGATTGAATTTTGGATTTCAGTATTAACTGGATTGATTCATCACAGCTTTGCTTTTTTGAAAGCAAGTTGCCAAAACTGTCCTAAACACAAACAAAATTAGTACCATTTGATAGGTTTTTTCGACACGTTCCAAAAGAGGTGTCGCTTGCTGTAGAGTTCCGTTTAAAATCATTGGTCAGAATGGCCTTGTGACGTCATGTTTGACGATTTCGTCATCTATTCTCACTAGTAGAGAAGTTAACAACTTTTAATATTCAGTTTCCAAATTTCACTTGCTTATCTGTAATCATTCCAAAGATAAGAGGGGGTGAGGGGACTTTTGAGAAGCACTGCATGATATATTACATTATCACAATTACGAGTACATTGACAACTAATTGCAGTTTTTTTTTTCATAAATATGAAGAATGATGAATTATTAGGATATGAATGAACTGAACAGATCTGCAATCAAATTGCATGATATCAATAATTATTCTTGTCTTCATTATAAATAGATAATATCAAAAAATAGTCGAATTTTTCATCAGTCCAATTCCCATTATTATTCAATTTCTTCTTGTATAGTACTTTCTCCCAAGTTTAATTGAAGATCATTAAATTAATTGTGATTTTTCTGGTTTTGTTGTTATCTGATATAAAAATCGTAGTTCAACAAGAATAACCGAAGCGCCCTTCGAGGTGTTTGAACATGTGAAATCTTGATTGATATCAATTCCTTCCATTCGAATGCAGATTCACCTAGTATCAGCTTCAAAATGGTACGCCACGATGTTAATCGTTAATAGGGGTCATTAACGATCAATTTCATAAACGTTAAACAGACTCGGTAATAAGAGGTCGACGGAAATAGCTATTTCTCAAATGATTTTCATTCGATTTCAGAACAATCTGAAAAAAAAACACTTTCAGAGCTGTCAGTACGTGGTGACGAATTATTTCGAGACGTCAAACTTGACGTCTCTGAGATCGATTTGATCAAGTACGCCTTTTTCTCATTCCAGCCGATTTCACTACAATATTGAGTGTAGGGCAGAGTTGAATGCGCAGTCCACCTCAAGTGGAAAATACCTGAAACCCAACAAACGACCCATTCATGGAATCGCAGCCTGCTTATAGTAGAAACGTGCGCATTCGCGTGATTTTCCGGCGCGTCTTGTTTATGACGGAACGCGCTAAAGCTTTGAATTGCAGTCGAAGCGCCGCTTTTCCACGGCTCGAAAGTTCGAAGGCCCCGCGGAAAAACAAACGACGGTGTGCTACTGTGCACCCTACTTGATAGCGTGAAACGCGTTGCCGATGTTTCCATGTTGATGGTCTCGTTTGCATAATATATCGTTCGGATGGCGTGAGTTGTGTTTGGAGGTAATGGATGGTGTTTATTCGTGGATCATTTTCTATTTTTCACTTTTTATCTCTTCCGGAATGAAGCCATGACCTGATCTAACGGGGATGATCTTTCTCTAGATATGTATGATGAATATTCATGAATAAGAATTGAATCAGATTAGAGACAACTGATGGAACTCGAATAAAGTTTGTTCGTTTATCATGGGTATGACTGGGAGTTCGAACCCTTCTCAATTGTATGTGAATACAGTTGGAACTGAAAATTGGAAGATTATTATCCAAAAATGAAAGTGTTTTCAGGAGGACAATTCGGAGTCGTCGTATGAATCAGAAATGTAAACGTGGAATTTTCAAATGCTGGAAAATGTAAAAATACCTGAATCATTTCCATATTTTTCACTTTGCTTCTCTCACGGAATCAAGTCCCATGCCAAATCTCTTCAGTAAGAAGATTTGAATCAGATGAGAGATAATCGATAGGACTCAACTGGAGATGGTTCGTTCTTTATGGGTATATGTCTGGGATTTCGAGCTTTCCTTTATTGAATGTAAATCGTAGTATAATCAACATTATATCTTCCATCAACACAAAACTCCGGATTCATCATTCAAAAGTATTCAGTACCCAAGTTCTATAACATAAAAAATCGTCCAAACTGTCAAAACTAAGTAAGTATTTCTATACTTCTTCCTAATGCGCGAAAATTTCATGTTTATATTTATGATTCACGAATATGACTTTGTCAATGAGATTTTCTTTTCTTCAGACGATAAAAAATATTCGATTGACTAAAAAATAAGCCATACCCGATCGGGCTGAAATTCTCGTTCCTTCAACTCGAAGAAAGTTAATCAAAAGTATACCGATGAACGAAACTATTTTTTTTGCTGGACCAATGGAAAATTACTATGTAATACACATGACATCGACAATAATCAAACACATACTTTTCTCAGAAGACACGGAGCATCATGACTCATATGCAATGATGTACACATAGAGGGTATCTTGAAAAGCCAACGTAATCGAAAAATCGATACCGAGCATAACGCTTCTATGAAAATTAGCAGAATGGGCGAGGAACCTATGACAACTCCAACCGAAACACCTTCAATGCTAACGTTTATGCAACACTTTATGCCCACACGATAAATCCAATATACAATGTGAGGAATTCATATTCTGTATTCGTTGCATTAGTCATTATTGCTGAGAAAACCTCAGGAACTCTTGAGAAGTTACAAAGATATCGCAGTTTATCTCATTTGAGGCAATGATACAACGAAGTGAAGTCATTGTTGATGGAGACCATATGTGTGATACCTATGAGTATGCATGTATATTATGATGAATCGAATGCCAATAAATAACCAATAAGCTACAGGAAATCGGACAATCAAAAAATTACGACTTTTGGTGGTCCAGAACAAACTGTATATAGGCAATCTCGTGATCCTCAGCTGACTGTTTATATACTTCTAGAACAATCAATAAGGAATCAAGGAACTTCTGGTTTACTCAGAAAATATAACCCTATTCACCAACATATACATACAGAACTTGATTCTTAACAGTGACAGAAAACAGAGTTCCTCCTCTGATAATCCATGATTTTCTCCTGAATGGAAAAAGCCATTCCAACAATTGAAAGTGCTCGCACATTATACATATGCCATGGGTTAACTTTTGTTGTCCATTACTGAAAATGAACATTATTTCAGACCGGAAATATTCAGTATGTTCGGAGAGATTGAACAGTGTTTAATTCATTAGACTGCTTTTGTTGTTCATTACTGAAAATGAACATTATTTCAGACCGGAAATATTCAGTATGTTCGGAGAGATTGAACAGTGTTTAATTCATTAGACTACTTTCCTCTTCGCCTATAGACAGGAAGATGAATAAATCCTTCATTGTATCAACGAGTAGAATTCATGAAAGATAAATCCACAAATCATCTAAAAAGCATATTGGAGTTGAGGCTGAAAATATGGTTGGCAATCATTCATTCAATAGATAGATAGATAGATAGATAAATAAAAACTTCATTGTCGGAAGGTTATGAATTCTCATAGACAAAGTTCAATTGTATGAGGAAAGTGGAGTAAAGAGAAATAAATGTATGATACACACAGTCAAGAAGTAAATAAACAAGTACACACTTTAAAAATATATAAAAAACAAACAAGTCAAACAAATGGTCACTATAATGCATCAATTATGCAGTCATGCAGTCCACTATCGATATTCCTATCTGAAAACCACTCGCGCTGCATATGAACCTCTTGAACATTGACGATGAATGATCTACCTATCCTCACTCGAAACCATCAATTAGTGACCAGTATCACTTGTCGGAATGATATCTCATATTTTGTGCTATTGAACTTATATTCACCAGATTTGAAACATCAAATTGTTTTATGAACAAAGCTGATTGATTCCAACATTGCTTCGAACATATTTTTAGCTATACTATGCGTCATTTTCCAGCTCTTTGTGGGATTTTCTCTCCTCGTTTCTAAGAAATAGAGTAGAAGTTATTACACATTATTTCAATATATCTGTAGTAAGGACAGATTTTGTGATCTGCCCCAAAATGTCACTGCACTTGAAATTAAACTTTCAGATACCAAAAAGAGGAGTTCTTTATATGTCAATGACACCTTGTTTTTGAAAAATTTGGAAATACAAATATACTTAATAAGAATAAAACCTCTACTTGTTGGTGGACGTTTCGGGAACGAATCTGCTCCCGTTATATTTTTCTCTTCTCTTGTTATGAAATGATTATTCAACAATAGCAATTTTTTTTGAAACGAAATAATGAAACTATTATTTACCTCTATCCAGTTCATTCATATTATCGAAATAATTACCGATCATATTCTGGAAATTAGTTATTCTCTCATAATCTAGAAAATGCCAAGGGATATCAATGAGAAATTTCATTCCTGGACATACACATATTATGTTAACGGATGAACTAGAACTGAACTGTAACTTTCTTAGTTGGAGGGATGAAATATACAAATTCTGACGACAAAATGATATGGAAACTAATATTTTTTGACATCTCCGAATGAAGAATTCCAATTTCAGGAGAAGTAATATCAACTTTTGGTTTTCAAATGGCAACCTGTGTATTTTCTTTCATATTTTTTTATTCTTCTCCTCATTTCTGGAAGGAAAGAATGATAAAATTTTAAGAGTTTATAATCAACCAACCAATAGGAATCTATGAAATAATATTTTGACGATTTTCCAATTTTTGGTGTCAATAGGAGAATACTCGGAAATAGGATGAACATATGAACAAAAATATAGAGGGTGTGATATGGAATATAACATTGGGCAGGACCTAGGAATACTTATTTTAACTGATGGATGAAATTGGAACAATTTCAGTTAGTAAAATTTCTTACTGAAATTGACTCAACAAAAAAAAACAAGTTCTCAACTATTAACACAGCTTACTTGGATGTAATGTCTGCAATATTATTCAGAAAGAGTTATGTTGAACCCATCAAGAATATCAAGTTCGCTGCTATCGTTCAATCAATTTCGATTTCCTCAATAATGTTACAAGAAGAAGACATTTTATATTTTCGTGTTATAATTTTTCCTATCCATTTATTCGCGAGAATTTAATTATTTCACTTTCTCAACTAATGAAGATATAGAACATAGTTCTAGAGAATTGAAAAAGTATTCACTGGATCGAATTGCTTTTCAAGGTCTCTCCAATTTTAAGTATTTGAGGCCTAATCAACATATTGAACCTCATATACCACTTATATTGATCGAGCATTCTTCGGCTGCCATTATCATGTACGATTTCGTGAGGTTGTTTTATTGAATCTATTCAAACCTTCCCTTTGGATAATACATAGATTCTGTTGATCCGCTATTCATATGAGATCGGCACGATTTCACAATGGATCAGATTGAAAGAGGCTGTTATGTATTCATATATCATTCCCTAATACATGCTAATACGTAATCGATGATACAGTGGACATTTTAGAGAATCATTCCAATGCAGATGTTCCTCGTTAGAATTCCCCTGATGCATTTCCGCACTTCCAATTGAACTGAATTTCCATGTCTACAGTTTCTTGAGACTCATGTTGGAGTTATCTAGAATTCTCCTTTCATGTGTTACGGAGCATACGGAGTTTGAAAGGTTATTTTTAAATTAGCAATTAGCTCCCACTTGTCGCTTGTGTTTGTTGGAAAATATCCTATCGAACAGAATGAATATCCTATCGAACAGAATGTCGGAATATACTATTGAATTCTTATCTGTACTGAGTGGGACGCAGTCGTTGGAAACTATGGTTATAGTGAGGTTATGGTTATAAGTTATGGAATTATGGTTATAGTGAGCCATCCACAGCCACTGGGTGAGCTGACTACTCGTCGTCCAAGCACCATCACCACTGACGTGCTTCTTCAGTTAGCATTGCCCAGTGAGGAGCCCTCAGAGATATGATATTACGTATAATATCTCTCGTTTCATGTTTTCATTAGTTGGATTCTTCTGCCTTCCTCTAGGCGCGAACTTTAGGGTATATTTGAAATAATTTGGTCGACATTATTCAATAACATACCTATGAAATGATATATTCTGATCTTTTTTGAATCTATTAGTATAGCCATAGGCTGAACAGGACAGGAAACTGAGTCTCTTTGTTTTAAGTTCAATAAACTCCGCTAAACAATATATCTGATTGAGTTATCCTACACTATCAACTCCATTCGAATGAGAATAACTGACAATATCGTATTGCCCAATACATCGGCATGGCATATCAAAATGCTCTGCCAACAGTCTCTTCCTTATGGTCATTACAATCCATTTCTCCCTAAGCTCGATCAAGTGGATAATATATAATTTCATATCTTTGGGAGCACTATCCTTCACTACGTAGTATCTACATAGTCCGTCTTGTGAAATGGTCGTTGTGGAATGTTGATTGTCTCATACCAGGAACCTAGAGTTCAATCTAGAATTCAATCAGAAGCATGATGTGAAAGGTCTCAAGATACTTATCGGAAAATTCGATCCTATGGACGAGCTTTGTGGTACTCCTTTGTGATCGGGAATCCAGAATAGCTTCCCTTTTTTCGGAGCAGATAATTTCACATTCTGAAACTTGGCTGTCGGAACATATTGTAACTCGATGAGGGTAGTTTCCCCAAAAAATGACTATGTTAAATACTTCTGTCTGAAAAACCGTAGCCTAATGTCCCAGGCTTCCCAACATTATGCTTCTCTTGGAGATTACCCATATATTGAGGCGCTAGTCAATGAACTTCTTCCTGGACTGCTAAGGATGATTGGTGGTGAAGGAGTGAAGGTAACTATTAGGCTGCCCATGCTGTTTCCTGTTTTTTTTACTGTATGTGGTATTATCACAGTGATGTTTCCAAGCTCCTCATTCAACCGCCATTTACCATCGATTATAATAATAATGAGACAATATTCGCTTGATTAATCAGTAGAAATCTTTATTAGACAATAAGAATCTGAGCAGGTAGGTAGTGATTTCTTCACGAGAATATCACGAAACCAGGAATTCTCTGATTCAGATTGTTCGAAAGTATTTCGTTCTTTCATTTATCTGTCACCTTGACAATATCGGAAACATTTCCCGATACTGCGATTTGCTTTGCTACAATAATAACAGTTTATTCAGAACAGAATATGGAAAAGCATTG
Organism: Gastrophysa polygoni; assembly: GCA_963576655.1. NCBI lineage: Eukaryota > Metazoa > Arthropoda > Insecta > Coleoptera > Chrysomelidae > Gastrophysa > Gastrophysa polygoni. Next base: position 19,928,788 of record OY755089.1, read on the forward strand.
TTCATAATATAGAATGAATAATATAGAATAAAAAAATAACAAGCAAGCGATAGATTTGCGTGCTTCGCGTTCTGGTTTAGAAATTTAATGGAAAACAAACCTTAGAGTGCCTCTAGTGCTCTCATAGGTGTTGTCTTTATGGCAACTGGAATATAATATATTCGGAGATCAACTCGACGAATGGAAATGAAAAATTTGAACGAGACATGATCCCTCCACTGCTGCACAATGTATTAACTATGAATATTTTTCAGTTTTTGATGGGATTTTCTCTCCTCGTTTCTAAAAAATAGAGTAGAAGTTATTAAAAATTATTGTCAAAATCGGAAACATCGAAAAAAGTTTACGAAGAAAAATATTTCAATTGTGTTGAGAACGGGAGCAGATTCGTTCCCGAAACGTCCACCAAGATGAGTAGAGGTTTTATTATTATTAAATATATTTGTATTTCCAAATTTTTCCAAAAACAAGGTGTCACTGACCAATAGAGAATTTCTCTTTTAGGTATCTAAAGGTTTCATTTCAAGCGCAGTGACATTTTGGGACAGATCCTAAATCTGTCCTTACTACAAATATATTGCAATAATTTTAAATAACTTCTACTCTATTTTTTAGAAACGAAGAGAGAAAATCCCATAAAAAACTGAAAAATGAATGTACCACCTCCTCGAAGAGACAGACAGTATGAATATTTTTCACAGATCATATCTGAACTCTTTCATAGTCGTTGTGAGCTGAGAATAATAATTTATTATCGTTTCAACGAGTTGATATTCACTTCTCTGTAGGAATACCAACATTTCATGTTCTACTGCTGGTCTACATATATGAGAAAGCATTTCGGTCGGTGATCGAATGGTAACACTGTCAGTTCATGAATAGAATGAATATAAATTGGATTCTAACGTAGAAATAGCGATATAAAAAAATAAACTTCGTTTTATATATAGATTCTTGTTCACAGTAATTCCTACAATTAGGTAGGATCTTGGATTTCTGTCAAAACAATTCATGTATTAGTCACTTTCAAACATTGTTGAAACATCGTTGAATTGAAACATTGTATTCGTACAGTTTGGATTGAAACCAAGATGAAGATTATGAATGTTCACATGGTCTCATCAAACTGCCAGTCAAGAAGCTTTCGATGAAATTATGACAAGAATAATAGTCGCCTTTTTGTGATGGTCTCGTGATATTACGTTCGAAAATGTGCGATTTGCTATGATCAATAACGTTCCCAGTCAAAATATTTTCAAGATGGCGGCACACCTGGTTATAGGGATATTATCATATGCGGGTTTCAGACACAACAGACACATCGATCGGCTAGGAAGGATATTCGTGGACTGCCGATTTCATTATTATTATTGATTAGGTAGTTGCCATAATATCCGATGGAAAAACTAAGATCTGACGAAATCTCATTTGAATGTCAAATAATTCTGGAAAGGTCTTGGAAATACAGGAGGCCCTGTTATCCTCTCGTCGTCTTGATGCCGTTTAATCTGATGGATTCTGGGACAGTTAATTTTCATCGAAGTTCATTTCGAGTTGTACGCCATGTAACAATTGGGTTACAAACTTGCATCGGTTCTAGTCTAGCAAGTATGGTCTAGTCTAGAGGGAAAACGAAGTAGGTAGTTTCCAAATACCGAGTGTATGGGAAATACAACACGCGCGGCTGGTTCGATGAATTTCAACTCGAGAAAATATTTTTATTCTCATTGCTCACTCGAGGAAGAACGGATGTATATTGTTTTCTTTTACATAGGTCTGCCAATCCGTTGCCCGATTTAAAAAATTCATGAATTATAGCAGTAGAACTTCCAGGTGATCGGAAAACTGCTACTATTGTTCCAGTTCCAGAAGTCGAAAAATATACTCAACTCTATGAATCATATTGAAGAAATGTATTTTTGGGCGATAAGCAAAGTCACAAACGAGAATCCGCACGTGTGAATATAATGGAAATATAGTTATAATAACAAGATATCTTTTATTATTCCGACAAACGTCATTTGAGAATCATTCAATCTTTTTGAATGACGCATTTACTCTTACTCGAGCGATATTCGACCGCTTTCGATGATTGGCCAAGGCATACATACTGGGTGGCCCAATGAAAACGAAACAAAGCCAATTTGAAATAGTTATCGTTCTCAGAAAAAACGCTCGAGCCGGTCGATTTTTATTTCGAGGCGGAAATATTTTGCGCATGTTGTCAACTTTTTCACTTCAACCCCATCGGAGGGGTGAGCCCCAACCCTTGAATCTCAAATGGGATAAGGGGTCAAGTGATCATTTTGAAGGTAATCGAGATCTCTTACCAACGCTTCCTTGTTTTTCGAATTCAATGCAGTAGTTCTCGAGAAAACACGTTTATGGAGATAATCGGCTGGTGATGGAAAGTAACGCTTTCATTTTTTTTTTGAATCCTGTCCTTTCCAACATTACATAAAGAATCACTTTTGTAATGTCAGATCCTTGATCTCTCAGTAGAATGCATAGATTTTTTCGTTCTCATTAGGCCACCCTCTATAACGTAGATGCCTTCGCTTTTTCGTCGTGTTCCAAACGAGGTTTTTGACTTGATTTTTCGTACTGGGGGTCGTGGTTCTCTTCATAAAAAATCCTGTTGTAGCCTTTCCATATTATTTCATGATTATTCCATGAACAATAATGGAATTTAGTGTGTTTTTGATAACTGAAGTAATGAATTAGACAAGAATTCATCGATGCTCCATGCCTTGACGCAGTTTGATGAAAATACTAGATATTAATAGAAATATTCAGAGCTAAACGAAGATTTTTTAGATTGGATTGAAAGTAGTGATACATCTTATGGTTCACCACCAGGGAGTGTGTTCGCTTCTCACCTATTTTTTTTACAAATTGATCAAGAGTAAACAGTGAACATATAGTGAACCTTTGTGGATATATGTCCATCGAACTTGTTGCATATAATGTATCTTTACATCTGCAGAAGATTTATATATACTCTCGTCGCCATTCGAATATCCATAAAATACGTATATGTTTGATAGATTCCATGTATATACCCCCCCTCAATGAGCAATTGAAATGTCTGGAATTCTAAAAAACGCCTCATGTGAGTTCTATCAAATTGTAACAATTTTTTTTTGAAGTTTATCGCTGAACCAGGATCAGAGACGTGTAAACGTTTATGCGAACGCAGGTGTTATTTTCCTGCAAATATTTCACTATCAGAATCACTGCGAGGATTCAGAGGATCATGAATATCAATGGAAAAGCTTTTGCAAACATATATATCGATAAATCGAAGAAAATTTAATTTGATGTTTTCTACTCCTACCCTAGAAGTTTGTCTATATATTTATGGACAGCCTCATCAAATGGTTTCCAAAATAGAAAATTTTGATATTATACTAACTGTTGATCAATGTAATGGGAGCTTTGATGCGTTGTTATTTCTTTTCACTCTTGACATTGCAGTTATTCTTTCAATGCAAAACCGATGGTAGTTGCATCGGACGCCAATGTTTTCTGTTCTTTCTCACGTTATACCAGACAATCTTCAGAGAGTTCATCACGAGGGAAGGAAACTCGCATGTATGGCGTGAATTTCGAGACATTAATTGGAACAAGTGAAGAACGCTAGTGTGTTTGTCAATTATCCATCTTTTTCCAAATGTTCCACATATACTCAGCTTATCCAAGATATATACAATGTCTCTCCGAAAGCACTCAGGAAAACGGCCATGCTTGGAGAGACGCATTTATGTGAAAAACTATGGCATTACATTGGAGTATAATATGTACTCCGTATGCTTTCCATGAAATAGAAGCGGAACATGAAACATGGATGATGGAGTCGACCTCATCTCATAGGTATTGTCCTTCGATTGATGGCCGGCTCGATAAGGTTTCTCAAATTGTAGAGCGTATCTAACTGAGATTGTTCAGGTAAAATATTATGGAAGCCAGAAGCTTCACTACTTTGGGAAGGAATAGATTGGATTCGCCAAGAGAAAATGAAGGATTTTTTCTCAGTTACTACCATGAAAGACAAGAATGAACTTTTCTCGGAAAATAGCTATAAAAAGGTACTACTTACATCGCGTTATTTTGACGACTCTTTCATTATATTCAATGATGAGGACCATCATTGAACAATAACATTTTTTTTTCTACATGATACGAGTAACACTGAAATGAATTTCAGTCTCGAATTTGAAAAGCGTTCATATTTGGGAAGCTAGCAATTTTAGGTTTCCAGTTGATCGCAGTAATTTGTGAGATAGCATAATTCGATATCGTTACACTCTCCCGAAAGCTGATGGGAATTCTGCACAAAATCTATCTCAATACATAAATCGAAAGAGTACGAAGTTGTTGATAATGATTCATCAGATATTCAAACATGGTTGGTCACTGTTCAAGTGTTGTTGCGGAATCAAGTATGAAGTATTTGATGGGGCAATACTATAATGAAGATGAATGTGGTAGCAAACTCAGAAAGTGATTGGGCTGCCAACAATTCGTGACCTTTCCCAACCATTTAAATACATTAAAATGTTCGTTATGATCTGTATAATCTGTAAATCGAATTTGGTCGCTTCGATAGCCGTATCGCATGGTTTTGGCACGACAATAACAAAAGGGGAAGAGGATCAGTTATCAGAATGTTCGTTAAACCTCACGAAAAGTTGGAAGTTCAACGACTTCTAGCTCGAGGAAGCATATTTTTTCTCTCAAAATTACACGACATTTTCGTATTCCATCGGGTTAGTTTGGGATGTTGGGATGACGTGAAAAACTATTAACTAATAAAAATGCAACACTTGAGGTGGAGTGCCACTCTTTCTGTGCCTCACGGACCTCAGTTAGCTATTCTGAATGTGTATTCAATACCTATATGCTTCGAATCATGAAATAAAATATTTCTCTTACTATGCCCATAGATTGGCCATTCATCAAGTTACAGATTGTCTATGAAAGCAACGCGAAATTATAGAGTGAAAATTAATTTTCCACTTCGGAGCTACCACTATACCTGAATTGTTAGTAGTTCGACTATTCTGAATAATATATCGCAGTTCGTATTCGTGGACTGAATATTTTATTACAGTATTATCACTCCTCCAACTCAATGGAGTATCCTGAATTGATACTCCATCGATTCAACATCGAATATACAGGGTCGGTCAGAATGGTTGGAAAGACCGGACTTCCAATAATTTGATCAATGACGTTCTTTACAGGTTCGTGACGATATATGAATTATTATCAGTTATTCGTTCATCATGAATCACCCTATACAGTGCAAAATGGATAATCTAGACAATTCATTTCAAGAGGGATGTTCTGGTTAATAATTGGTCTGGATTACAAGAATATGAGCCAAAGCATATTTTTCACGATGTAAGCTGAATCCAGAATAATTCATGAGACATTCATTATTCAACTCGAAATGAAGCGTGCGAAAGATATTTTGATAACTGTAAGAGAGTTGGTATTTACTGTAATTAATAAATAGCTTGAACATATTTGACCTGAGTTAAGTAAGCTTCATTATCACGCAGATATCTGAATCTGTAAATCTTCCGATGCTAAATTCAACAGCGACTGATATAACAAATCTCTTCTGAATCAGACAATCCGATTGCTTCACGTTCTTGTTGCCAATTTAAATTTGTATGTTTTCTTTTGGAGAGTCAAATTATATAAAACAGCGTGGAGACACAGTTTAATATTCTCAATACTGTGGTGGAGATAAGTAGATTGTATTCCGTGTATAATTTAATTAATTTGCAAAGCGCTTTCGATTATTAAGTCATCATCGTGCTCTTTGTCAAGAACAAAGAGCTGACAAAAAAGGTAGTTGCAACGACATTGGATATCAAAAAATATAATCAGAATTAACGAATAATCAAGTTTCTGGCTAACCCTGTATAAGTAAGGTTCCACTCGTCATCGTATGCACATATTATGTGTCGAGTTATTCTCGAAAGGAAATATGTCCATTGATCGACAAATCTTCACCAGCTGAAAATTTGTTTCCGATCTCAGTTTCTCACTCCCATTCGGAATACTAATTGATTGATTCCTACCTAACGACATTCGAGGTGATAGATAGACTTGAGAAACTTACTCAATCAAGGAATCAAGTTTTCCAAAGGAAAAACATGTCAAACTCACACATGTCTCACAACTGTGAGCAATCATTCCATTTTGTTCGTCAACATTCTTATGTTGGCGTGAAATCTTCTGTGTAATTATCACAAATAATTGGACACTCTTTCGAGAACTTGTTGCTAGACTTTTGCCGAACGGTGACAAGTTTGAAAATGGTCCTGGAGAAATATTTTCCTATTTATCGAACTCGCATGTGGTATTTGATGAATTATTTTCTTTCTCATCCAATTCCATTTCGATAAATCAATGACAAGCGTCGAGTGAGGAAAAAACATTATCATTCGATGGGATTAGTGTAATTCGAGCTCAAACCGAAGCAACTAAGTACATGAAGTATGAATAATCAATGTAATGTGTTTCTGGGAAAATTTGCAAGCGGAAATATTTCTGGTGACTCTTTGACTGATGTATTGATCAAAGTATCGAAATAATTCTCATACTGACACAAATCTTGTTATTGGGATAACGATATATTAAATGAATATATATATCAGCTTCCCTAACTGCGTTGTACTATTACCGAATGCAAAGGTGCTAAATGTGGGAGCGTAGGAGCATATGAAACATAGAAGAGGGATTTACCTAACCGTAAAGCGTCTGGCGTCCAGAACTTTCTGAAAATAACAGGATTAGGGGACCATCGCAGCTACGAGTGTAATTACTAGGTGAATTTATACGGACATCAAAATGAAAAATTACAGTTTTCTTAAAATCGGTTCGTACTAGAAATGAGATGAATTGTGAAGAAAAATTGGACATTTTTATAGCATAGGTTACGAGTTTACGCACCTCCCTGCATGTTATATCATGTTTTCCATTTTACAGACGATTTGTGTGATCGAATCACCTATAGATATCAAATTTCGTCATTCTAGGATCGATCCACTTGCAACTGCTTTGGGGACCTATACGTCCAATAGGCTGTAGGTCCCTCAGGAAGTGTTGTGTCTGAGCAAATAAGAATTGCATTCACGATATAACTTTATTGAGAAACTCTCGTTAATTACGACATCTAACATTATACAACAGGAAACATTTTCGGACACATGTTGGTAGTAACTTTTTTTCTTATTTTTATCCGTAGAATTACCTCCCGGAGTATACGAACGTCATCCTGTGACATCCTGTGTGATTTGTTTTCAATCTGTGAATGCGATCGTCACAATGTATCCCATTAGATTGTCGAAAACTATCATCTTGGATTTTTTGTAGTCAATTTCTAAATCAATTTCACAGAGAATGAGATCCACTGATTCAGAAGAAACATAGAAACATTCCTCATCATCAGATTTCACGTGTATCTTTTGGAACATTGCCTATTATCCATCTATCAGAACAAATTCCAACATCTCCAACCTACGAAAGCACTGAACGGACATGATGACTTTTTTTTATAATTGCCAGTTTGAACTGGCAATTAGCACTAATTGTCAGTTTGAACTGGCAATTAGCACTAATTGTCAGTTTGAACTGGCAATTAGGGCTAATTGCCACTTCAAATTGGCATTTATCCCTAATTGCCAGTTCAAACTGGCATTTATCCCTAATTGCCACTTCAAATTGGCATTTATCCCTAATTGCCAGTTCAAACTGGCATTTATCCCTAATTGCCAATCCAAACTGGCAATTAGACTCAATTGTCAGTTTGAACTGGCATTTATCCCTAATTACTAGTTTAAACTGGCAATTAGCCCTACTTGCCAGTTCAAACTGGCAATTATAAAAAAACATATCATCGTATTCTTTCAGCGCTGAACGGACATTATGATTTTTTTTATAATCGCCAGTTTGAATTGTCAATTAGGGCTAATTGCCAGTTTAAACTGACAATTGAAGCTAATTGTCTGTTTGAGCTGACAATTGAGGCTAATTGTCTGTTTGAACTGGCGATTAGTGCTAATTGCCAGTTTGAACTGGCATTTAGGGCTAATTGCCAGTTTGAACTGGCATTTATGGCTAATTGCCAGTTCAAACTGACAATTAGTGCTAATTGTCAGTTCAAACTGGCAATTATAAAAAAAAGTCATCATGTCCGTTCAGCGCTTTCGTACCAACATGCTTTATCCTATCGTATAACGTATGAAACGAAGCAGCCACAAGCAGTTGTGGATAGTTAGTGAAAAAACTCGAACTAGAGGATGAATCGATACTGATAATTTATTGCGGTTTACGAAGGCGTGAAATCCTATTTGGTACCTGGAGCTCAACGGCGGAGTTTACTGGCAAATTGAACTATACAATCGCCTGAGTGCGATTTATCGGCGGGCTTCATCCCTCCCGACATAGTGGTGCGTTGGAAATTTCACCCTTCCTCTCATTAAAATTTTCAGTAACCATGGAGGGCAATATCGCGAACATCTCTGGCTCCAGCAAAGGAGCTGGCGAGGTGGATGGGACATCGAACATTTTTTTGCGGTCTGCAATATACACGTATAACTAATCGGTGTTGCCTCTTCTACGCGGAAGTATTGACAACTTCGACAAACCTATTTTGCGAATGATCTGGTTCAGAAAAGTCAGGATAAATGAATGAATTCAGAGCAAGAACAAAACTGTCAGAATTCATAGTTTGTGGTCCTTTTTTTTATTGTACACCACCGAACAGAAATCCATTCACAGGGTGGAAAAATTATAGGTACCAACACATTCTAAGAGTAATCGAATGAATATAAATATAGCATAGTGAATAATAAGAAAAACTGATTTTTTTCAATGGAGCAATGCTGCAAGAGAATATGTCGCATCTTTCATTGATATTATCGTAATTGTTGCAAATTCTGTATAAAGGAGAGTTTTTCTGTACATTTGTTCGAGGTACTTCGAGATGAAATAGATTGGATTGTCTAGAATTCACTCTGGGAACATGAAAACTGGGCATTCTCAAAACAGCATTACAGTCGATTTGGCCATGGATCACCTCATATAGAAATATTAGAGCGGATATGTTCCTCCTATTTTCAAGAGAAATAAAGTTATGTCTCTCTAATAAAGCAGTATTAGATGTTCCTCTCTCAGGTTAGACACCATCTTCCTTGAATGATAAATATTTCATGAAGCGTCTGTGGATGCGTTCGAGGCTATTTATATGAACATTATAATATGGACACAATATGACAGATGCATGCTCCATTCTAGATCGAACATGAGAGTTATATAATCCACGAACTCAAAATGTCTCACAATGTGTCTCCTGTCTGAGTTACACGGTGTTTCAATTAACAATTCAAGAATCTTATCTGTTGTATAGATAGTATTTATATTTTCGAGAACACTCCTCTTGAGAACAACTTGATGGAAATCTAGGGAAGTAAAAGTAGAGAGAATAGTTGATACCAAAAGTGGATTATTACAACAGCTTCTGTCCACTTTGAACTTCCACGAGAATGAATTGAAATCCATGGGAGAAGTAAATGAAACAAGAACGATTCCTTGAAAATTGTTTCTATCCTATTTATCTGCAACACAAGATAAATTACTGACATAGAGACTTTGGCGTTGAAATATTCAAGACCGTCTATATCACACAAATACCATTTGTTGCCAATACATCTTCATCCTTGTCTTCAGACCAGCTCTTTGAGAACCTAATCTCCATCAGTTCCTCTCAGTCATATCTGCGACATGAAATCATCAGTTGATTCTTATCGATTCATTCATTCGTACACGGGCAAGGGATATTATTTATTCATGTGATTCTCGTTACAATAATAATCTACGTGCCCAGCCATTCCTATCAAAGAACATAATCATATTTTGGTTGGAAGAAATATGAAGCTGTCATCAAATTTCTCTGTACACCGAACGTTTCCTATCTGCTAATTCTTCATCAGGCAATCTGCATCTACCATTCAGTTGTTCGTGATGATAAACGGATCCATTACTTGATTGATAGCTGAGCTATTCCATCGAAAACTCGTTGAGTGACATGCGTGGACGTTACGAAGAAATCTTCATGACATTCAGTGTATGAGAGATGTTGTGCATCGATATGCGTCTGATGCAGCGCCTGCGCGGTGAAAGGTCCAGTGATGAGGATGCAGCTAGAGACAGAGACAGGTCCAAAAGTGTCTGCGTGACCAGCTTCAGGAGGAAACCACCCAGAGATGTCAGTGCTTTCAAGTTGTTTCACAGGAGGGCCAGCAGTGCAATGTAAGCATTACTTATAATTCTGCAGCTAGTGGCAAAGTTAGTTGTCTTGGGCATCTACTGAATGATATGTAAACCAATTGCCACTTTTAGAACACTTGGACTTTCAGAACACTTTGTGGGATATCAAGCGTGGAAATCTGTATGAAGTTCCCATAGACCTAGTTCCCTAATTTCAGTTTTTGTATTGTAGCCGAACTGAGCTCTGAAAAAATTTCTTCAACTACGATACATTGGAACTTCTCCGAAACGTTCTTAAAATCATAATTTTTTCTGAGGTATTTCCATTTCTTTCTTCCAGATGTAGACGAAGGTGTAACTCACAACCTGTTCACATTTCGTTCTGAGGATTTCTTCACATCATTCGAACTGTCCATGAAGTCGATAAAATATCACGTATGATACCGAAACCTGCCAACAAATCGATCAATTCTTCGAAAAAAATGGGAAACGAAACGTTTTCGATAAAGATCAAAATATGAGTGGTCCATTTAGTGTGTTGAACAATATAAAAAGAAGTGGTCTTTTCGAGTGTTGAATTTTTCAATCAATTTTATCCGTCATTTATGACGTTTTCATCGAGCATCATATCCTCATACATAATCAATCCCAAGCTTCTTCCCACATTCGTGCACGATTCAAAATTTAACACCTCGATATTACACTATTCCAATAAAAAATCCAAAATCCTGTCACATATATCATCCCGAAGCTCCAGGATTGAGGATCATCCAGAGGGATGATGTGAAAACGAAATATGAAGTTTCCAATAGATATCATTATCCGTGTATCATTTCGATATATTCTCTCTAATATTCCTTCTAGAGATATTGTTATGCTCGAATAACACTGCATTTCATTCAAGTGTGCCGAAGGTTGAAGTTCAATTGGACTGCGAAATTCATCACGAATCAAGTAGAATTATTTTCGAGTTATACTAAAGGTTTAGATCTGCCATGACACCAGAATATAGGTGCTCTAATGAAAACATGTTCATTATGTCAGTTCGATAGGTTATTGTATTGGTCACAACGGAGGTCACATTTCTCTGATTGTCCCAAGCACTGAAGTATCTAAGACCCATGAATCAATTCTGCAATCGAATCCAAGATTACTAATATTTGATTGAATGAAGTGAAATGAGCACGTTTGAATCAATAGTTTTCTCAATCATATGCATAGACACTTAATGAAAAGTGTAGGTACTTGAAGTTAGTGTACCTATACCAGGAACGTCAACGTATTTATTAGACCAGCTATGACTTCAGAGTACCGACTATAGGAAACTCAAACTTGGCAAGGGTGTTGGATTCGAAAATTTGAAAAAAAAATCTTCATTTTAGTAGATTATGTGGATGATTCGAAGGACGACCACATGGTTTCAAAATAAAATTGATACATTTTTTCTCCCAGAAACTATGGAAACCACGGCTTCTCTGAAGATTGCGTTGCGTTGATCGCATTCATTCCTGATACATTATTGAACTCAGATTAGTGAATTCGATAAACAAATAGAGAGCCTTTTTGGTTACTCCAGCATGAATAACAGATCGAAAAGTGTATTCACACTGGGTTTCAAATATTCGCAGGACTTACCGATTCGCATTCGAGAAAAATAATCCACTCATTTCAAGAAACGATAAATATCGTGTTATTGTGAGTGGATCCCTCGAACGCCGACATGATTATTGAAAATTGAACTGCCGTTTAGGGAGTGAAAAGCTTAAGATATTTTCATCCTCCTGAGTCTTGTGAATTTCTTATTATTCAATTGAATCCAAGAGGCATGTTTACTCATTATTCTCTTCTATGAGAGCTCTCAGACTTCACGAGGAAAGTTCAAAGAAGTAAATTGCTCGATTCAGACCATCAGGTCCTTTGTATAGGGTATCGAAAAGGTGATATTAAATCAGATTTCGCCGAAAAATTCAGCAGCTTATGTCAAAAGGAAAATATTAATTAGGTTTCAGTTTCGAGAGTGCCACCAATCTTCAAAACGATCTTTTCATTCGTTTCGACTTTATCCTATTATTTTGCTCAAAGAAAACATTATCCAACACTTGGGAAGCAATTGGAAAAATATCATGTTAAAAAGTAACACTCATCGTTAGAGATGCAAAAATGTCAAGTTTTCTCGACAGTGTTCAAAAATACCTATTTCCAACTAAAAAATATGGAATCTCTTCTTCCATTCAAAAAGTCAAAATGAATAAAAACATACTGGGCCAGATCAGAAATCTGTCCTCACTACAAATATATTGAAATAATTATAATAACTTCCATTTCATTTTCCCGGAACGAGGAGAAAAAATCCCACTTTAAAAACTGAAAAATAAATGAGAACATATTTCTTCTGAATCAATATCTTTCAATTCTATACGGTCCTTCAATAGTACCAAATTCTCTATAGTACCATTTTTTCAATGAAAAACTCCTTTTTCAATTTTTTCACCACATCTTCTCAAGCAAAAAATTTGTGGATATAAACTGCTGTTGATTTGGAAAATCCTGCAGAGCTCGGTTGATTCGTCGGTAACATTCATCCAATCTTTCAGTAACTATAAGAACACCTACGCCCACCAAGTATTTCTCATTATAAAAAGTTTTGAACAATCTCTTCAGTTCCCGCATTACACGTTCTGTTGAATCACTTTGAGGATGACGTACTAATGAATATTTTATCTCAACTTCAAGTTTGTTCATTGAATCCTTCTAAAGTCTGCCTTCGAAGCTTCGTTTACGGAATATGCATCGACTGAATGTTTCAATATAATCCCAGCAGTAACGTGTTTCACCACGTCGATTGCTATTATACAGATAAATTAACTCCTGTATAAAATGTGTCATTTAAAGACGACTGATTGTCATTTTGACAGCGATAAAAAAGGTACATCGTGTTTTATCGCCGATAAAAACGCCTGTTCCTCTTAAGCGTCCACATCTAGTATGCTTACGTCACTTTAATGTCTGCCCTGTCAGTTATTTGAGCATTGTTGATAATTGATACTAAACCATTACAACATGAGTCGTTAATTTATCTTGCCAAAAAACACTCGAGCATTTCTTTCAAGGATAAATTTCTTTTTAACTCAAAATTTTTCCATCAGTAATTTTGCTCGAAAAACTGACATTTGACAAAATCACTCGACCTTCGGTCTCGCGATTTTGTCATGTCAGATTGGCAAAATTATTTCGTTACAAAAAGAAATTTATCCGATAAAAAAAAAGCTCTTGTGTTTTAAAAATTTAGGGAACTATTGAAAGTTTAATGACACCTCTGGATGATAGCAATGGTTCCAAAGAATCAAAACAGAAACTTCTCCCGGGTGCATATTTCCCTCAGGGTTGTCCCTCCCTTCATTTTCCCGATCAATTGTCAATGCGGAATTTCTCATGGAGAGATGTTAATTCGAAATTCGTTCGATGAATCCTTCCCGTGCTTACAAATAATATTCATAATCTGAATAATATTGTCCAGATATGAGTCGCAAAATTTTGCTTCATAACAAGTGGTCATGTTCGAATGAACATAATATACAGGGTGTCCTTAAAAGGTCTTTACAAAAAGCTACCACATATTCTTCAGACCAAAACAATTCGATACAAGCAAACTTGCCTCAGTAAAAAGTTGCTTAGTTTGGGCGCTAGACGGCTCTGAAGTTGAAATTTTCAAATCGATTTTGCTTCATAACTTTTGAACGGCTCATGAGATTTTTTTCAAATTTGGTACGTTGGCATAGACTCATCGGGCAATGGAACTCATATCATAATCATAATGAATATCATTCCATGGGCGTAGAACTTGATTTTTTCAGTAAATAAACATCTAAAACTCCTACGCCAATGGAAAAAAATTAGTTTCAATATGAAATCTAAATTATTCAACTCATTCACTACAAAAAAGGTACTCTTGACAAAAGTCGATTCCTCTCATGGTTTCGACAAAATTTTAATTTTAGTGATTTAGAGCATAATTAATAATAAAACGATTAACAGATATTTCATAAAAATTGTTCAAAATGTTCACCATTTTCACGCATACAAAGATTTATACGACGCAAAAAGTTGAGATGTACTTTTTGCATAGGTTATTTCTATTGAAAATAAGTAGCACTGGTTTTTTTTTCTGAAGACATTATTATCTGCTCGAAAACAGTGATATTCACATTCTTGGTTTCCATAGTTTCATCTGTGTTGATTTGTCGAGTTTTATTGACGTTGATTGTTGATATCGGACTTTTCTGATTTATCATGGCCGTACAATACACCAATGAAGAATACACCGATATGTTATCGGTATTCGGATATTGTCAAGGAAATGGTCGAGAGAGTGTGAGGGTGTATTCGGCAAGGTTTCCAAATCGTCGCGTACCAAGCCACCCAACCTTTGCTGCAGTTGAGAGACGTCTTCGGGAGACCGGTCATTTTGCTCCTAGAACTGGTGATTATGGAAGACAGCGTTATGTAAGGATTCCCGAAGTCGAAGTAGAAATTTTAGACCGTATTGAAGAAAATCCAGAATTGAGTACTAGACGGATAAGTAATGAACTAGAAGTTTCTAGGAATGCCGTTCATGAAGTACTAAGAGAACAATTATTATATCCATACCACAAGACGCCAGTTCAAGATTTATTAATCCATGATTCACAAAGTCGTCTGATGTTTTGTAGGTTCATTAATTTGCAAAGAGAAATGAATCTGAACTTTGGAAAGAATATTTTGTTCACTGATGAAGCCTGTTTCACGAGAAGAGGAATAACTAATTTTCATAATGAACACGTTTATGCAATTGAAAATCCTCATTCCATTAAAATAAACCATTTTCAACACGAATTCAAAATCAACGTTTGGGCTGGAATAATAGGAAATTTTATAATTGGTCCTGTCATACTTCCACAAAGATTAACAGGAGACATGTATTTACAACATCTACGAAATACGTTGCCAAATTTGTTGGAAGATTTACCACTCCAACATCGGGTAGATATGTGGTTTATGCACGATGGAGCTCCACCACATTTTTCGGTGGATGTTAGGAATTTTTTAAACCAACAGTACCCAGACAGATGGATAGGTAGAGGTAATGATGCACCCGTGAATTGGCCACCACGTTCTCCAGACTTAACACCGATGGATTATTTTGTATGGGGTTATCTCAAGTCTACGGTTTACAAGACCCCTGTGAATACTGTAGAACAATTATGGCAACGTATCCAACAGGCGACGAATAATCTTACAGGCGATGAAGAAGTTATGCAAAGAGTACATTTCAACTTTTTGCGTCGTATAAATCTTTGTATACGTGAAAATGGTGAACATTTTGAACAATTTTTATGAAATATCTGTTAATCGTTTTATTATTAATTATGCTCTAAATCACTAAAATTAAAATTTTGTCGAAACCATGAGAGGAATCGACTTTTGTCAAGAGTACCTTTTTTGTAGTGAATGAGTTGAATAATTTAGATTACATATTGAAACTAATTTTTTCCATTGGTGTAGGAGTTTTAGATGTTTATTTACTGAAAAAATCAAGTTCTACGCCCATGGAATGATATTCATTATGATTATGATATGAGTTCCATTGCCCTATGAGTCTATGCCAACGTACCAAATTTGAAAAAAATCTCATGAGCCGTTCAAAAGTTATGAAGCAAAATCGATTTGAAAATTTCAACTTCAGAGCCGTCTAGCGCCCAAACTAAGCAACTTTTTACTGAGGTAAGTTTGCTTGTATCGAATTGTTTTGGTCTGAAGAATATGTGGTAGCTTTTTGTAAAGACCTTTTAAGGACACCCTGTATAGAAACACTCTGCATTATTTGTTATCCTCAATAATAATTATAACGCCACGTTATCATTCATAATGCTTTGTTCATGAAACCTGGAACACATTAATTTTGTTGACGTTCAAAGGATTTCATTGCGAATTACGAAGCATTGTATCCGAATTAGTGTCATGGTTGTGATGCATGCGAATAATAAACTGGTATCCACCTACATAAACGCTCTCGCTGCAAAGAATAATTCAATTCCGTGGCAGATGCAAGAGAAACACATTTGCTGTACTGAAAATGTTTACCATGGTTCATTCATCCTTGGAAAAGCAGAGACGAAAAATAAATAATACACATAAAAAGTCCCTGAAGATATCTTGGCGACGTCTCTGAGGGGAACTGTGGCACCTTTTGTAACTTCTCTGAGAGGTTGTCAAGAACTATATCTCCTCCATTATATTATATTTCGATCCACGTTTCATTGCTCTGGCGAGTTTTCTGTCATACCCAGTATCATGAACAATTCGCATTTATAGTCCTAGTAGTTAGTACCAGTTGTTCCTAAGAATAGTTTGTTTCATTTTCCAGCTTTTTGTGGGATTTTCTCTCCTCTCAAAAAGCTGGAAAATGAATGTACCACCTTCTCGAAAAACTTACAGACAGTATTTAACAATAGTTTCACTTGAAGTAATACCTCTGTAAATAATTAATAGCTATACCTGGAAAGGCTTTTCATTGAGAGACAAAAATAGGGAGGCAAAAATGTTATTATCCTCAGATCACCAGAAATGAAGAGCAAGTTTCCTTTCCCAAAGTTGACAGAACCATCACGCTGAAAGGGCATGGGGTAGAATAGCTGTCTGATATTATAAATGAGCCAATTCTTCGTGTCACGTGCGAATGCGAAGCTATATTGTACTCACAGCGTCGCAGGATTCAATGGAAAGCCTGCCTCACATATTTCTATGACGATAAAAATTAAGGAAATCGTGTAACGATATCTTCTATGATGGAAGATAATAATCAGAATATACTCGGAAAATCGGCACTTTGTTATACCGAAAACCAGATGAAATACTCTGAAAGCTTGTTCGACCTTTTCTATTCGAATGAAAAATAAGATTATGAAGAAGAACGAGGGGTAGGTGTTGATCTTAGGTGTTGATCTCACTGGATTTCTCAAATTTTACGGATATTATAAACTATGTATTTTTCGTTATTTCCTGATGGATAATACAATAATTTTTTTCTTGTTCCAGTAATATTTGTGATTTCTCCAGAAACTCCCAATGAGAAATTCTTCTTCTGGATACCTCAACTTAGATTTGAAAGATAATAATGGAGCGCTCCATTGGAAGAAAATGCCTGCCAACATGTCAAAATATGATTTCTGCCAAAATAATTTTGAATATGTGACAAGAAATTCAAAAAAAAATATAGAACTCTTCTTGATAACGTTCGGAATTCCCCTTGTAGGTGGGGTTGAAAAAATAAAGGAGAAACTCAGTATACCAGAGAATATGATTTCAAACGCAGGTTTCGATCAATTACTTATCATACAAAGAGAATAATTGAGAAAAAACACCAAAATCTGTGCATCACACTCACTATGAACTGTTATATTTTTTTAATGATCTGCACACAGGTACCCAAACATCACTGATCCGCGTAGTTCGAACAACATTAAGGGTTGATTCGTACCCTAGGTAGTTTTCAACGAATGCAAAATATATATCCAGCCGTTACATACCGAGTGGGTTGCACCTGCAACCCAAGGAACACAATCCACTCTATTACTAGTTACAATAAATATCAATTTTCAAAATTAAATATGTGCAGCTCAGATCAGAGGAAATCTTGAGTGGAAATAAATATTCAGACTATATCCCAAAAAATTGATATCTGGGGTACAATTCCACCCCGCTCACCGCTCGTGTTGATGGACTTGCATGAGATAAACCGTTCGACCACACGATATTGACTCCAATCATTCTCTTCCACCTGAATGGTGGTTTCGTGTCCCCGATGGGCGACTCGTGTCGAGAACAAACCAACAAGAGATCAAGTGCATGAGGAGAGGAAATCGAATTCATCGGTAGTTCGATATTCGCTAAGGCTAATTTCCGTATTCAATGGCGAATCCGAGCTATTCCCAAGTTCGGAATTGACACCGCTGGGAATCTATTTGAAGATTCGATTAACACCAGATTTGAACACGCGAAGTTGGGGTGAGGCGATTCATATGCACAGGCTGGACCGAATTCGATTCGTTTCAGTGAGATCTCGTCGAGGTACTTACAGGGTCGGTCAAATTGTGACAATTGTGTGTCAAATTTGGTGACAGGAACTCTCGATATCTCATTCCACTATTCTTTGGCTTTGAAAATGCATAAGTTGAATAGAAGTTGAAATTTTGATATATATCGAATATATTTTCAGAAACGGGTATGTCACTGATAACTCGAGAATTTCCCTTCTCTTTCATTCATCTGGAGGTTGGATTTCAAGCGCAGTGACATTTTGGGACAGATCATGAATCAGCTTTTTGGGTGAGCAGAAATGAACAAAGTTTGACATGAACTACTAACAGGTGAGGTTAAATGAGAGCTCATGAACAAATTAGGTATGGTTGAATTTCATGTTCTATGAGATTTCCCATACACAACACACGTTTTCATTTGAGAAAAAAAATCCAAAGCTAAAGGATTGAAGACCGATTTTGCGAAAAGACTTCTAATAAATGAGAAATGAACGGACCGCTGTTCATCAACAATCAATCAAGTAGAGAAAAAATGGAAATGTAATTCCGATCGATTTCAAATACGTGGTGTAACTCAAATGATGCCAAAATAATTCCAGGGGGTGTCATATTCCATGAAAAACGTGTGTCCTAACTTGCTTCGTTTCCGAGTAACGAGGTGTCAAAGTGTTACTATGAAATAAGTTACTCGGAAACTGAGCGAGTTAGGACACACTTTCATAAAAGCTTTCTTTCATAAAATATGACAAGGAATCATCACCTGAAATGATTGACATCAATTGAGTTACACTCTGTATATTGGGTGTATATTCATTTTGTCTCACCCAATCGTATCCGAATAGTATCATCGATTCCAAATATGCATAGACTGTTTTGAGTAGATCATAAAGATATCAGAAAGTGAAAACAGAATTATTAACTTTCGGAAGCAAAAGAAACTTATTTAACAGTTAGCAGGTACTGAAAATAATATAGAATATCCGGATCAATCCAAGAAAGATCACGATGGATTTGAGAAGAGAAAATATGACAAAAAAATATGTATACATATCAGAAGTGGAAGAAAAAAAAGGAAAAATATCACGTTGACTCAGTTCCATAATAATAGTTCGTGATAAGTATCGATAGTCTAGAATTCTGGAGTTATTGGTGAGATGTTCATCAAGTCTCGATATTGAATCTTAGGTAGTAAATATTTTATATCTTGACTCTTCTACACATTTTATGATTATGGACCATCCACTTTTATTATCGTATATTATTAATAAATTTCCCAAGTTGGAACTCGCAGTCTCACACAGACAATAACACCACGCCATTTCCTTGGTGAGCATAATGAATATGAAATGATATCATCCATAAATATCACGATGAAATGAAACAACAGCATTTTTGTGGTTAGATCCATGCTTCTTCCTCTATTTTGATACTTCAATTGCCTCATTGAAGCACTATTTTTCGTGTTTTAATGAATGAGTAATGACTTTTTCACGAGATTTTATGCGATTTTGTCAGTGGATCATATCCATCCAACAATTCTTATCGCTGGTATGTTGAGTCAAACCTCGTGAGGTTTGAAAAAGAGATGAGGCACTTGAAAACATTGAAGCATCAGATTTGAAAAATCTACAGAAATGACACCAAGGTTACCAGAAAATTTTTTTTCAAGAAGTAACGAAATTGTATGGAGAGATTCACAAGATCAAACGATATTGTCAGAATAAATTGGTTATAGTGAATCATAAGTGAAGTGTGCTGAATGATGAATCTCATTTCTGTTATCGATTGATGAATCTGGAACAGACTTCTACGCAGGTTTTCTAATTAATCCAATTCGAGAGGTATCATAAAAATGATGGAAACCTTCATCCACGAGATACCATGATCAGAAGCTCGATTCATTGATTAGTTTTCGTAATTATGAGGGTAGAAAGCATCAAATGAAATTGTATCTTTTCTCATTTTCTCATTCCCTCATTCTTCTTTCGCCCATTGTTTCATTCAGAGTCGTCAGCGCTGTACAATACCAGATTATTACAATAAAAGAATCAGTATCTGAAGTTGACCTGAATATTTCGTGAGTTACTTCGGTCGTTCCCAGAAGTTCGACTTGGAATATGCAATATTGTGAGTCCCTCAAAATGGTATCCACTCGACCCCTCTTTCAGGAAAGAAGATGCTTCCCCCGACTCCTAAAATATGAATTCAATTTATGATTCCAGACTTCCCTTTTCCATGTAGAGATCTGGAGAATTAAAGGGCCTTTCAATAGGGACGGCCGAAATTTATCAAGCTACTGCTACCTTGTCGTTGTCAAATTAGTTGCGAATTTTTTAGAAGTGTTCGGCAAATTACCAAGTAACCCAGAATGTTTGCTTATTGGACACCGGAGCAGTTGTGAGTTGACTGGAAAATCACAAAAAAATCATTTTCGGCTGCGAAGCCCACTTTCGGCAGGGCTCACTCCATCTATAGTTGAAATAGAGAAGACCCTTACTCGGGTCGATAACAATCCACACAATGTACACCAACACCAAATGCATCCGGAGAAAGTTACTGTTCGGTGTGGATTCTGGTCTGTCTGAATCATCGGTCCGTACTTCTTGCTAAACGAAACTGGCATTGCTATAGACGTCAACGGCGAGCGCCACAGATCGGTGACCAGCAACATTTTGTACCCTGATCCTGATGACGTGTGGTCACAAGAGGACAAAGCCACGTGCCCCACAGCGCATGCTACGATTCCTCACGTGAGATACGAGGGCATGGTTGTCTCTCGCTTGCAGCGTGAACTAACACCGAGTCCGGGCTATTTAACTCCTTCATTAGACTCTTTTCTTTGAGCTTCCTCAAATCCCAGGTCTATGTGAATAAACCGCAATAGATTGATGCCACCAAACACAACATGACGTAGGCCGTTCTGCAAATTCATCAAAAATTGAAACTCCTGGATATTCGCCATCAAGCAAAGCCATGATTAGTATTTGAACGACATTATAGCACATACTTGATATCATTGAATATTCTTTCGAATGAAAAGTTGGATGAATATTTCATATACATTCAAAAATCGAGCGTCCTTATTGGAAAATGCTAGTGAAGCAAATGTTCTCTCTTCGGAGAAATGCTAAGTGTCGTATGAAATAGTATGATATCCAACAAGCACCTATTGATGCCTAGTACTGACAAAGATGGAATTTGCTCGACCAGCTAAGGCAAGTCATGTTTCCTGAGATGCATATCAAATTCAACTTCTTCAACTAGCAACTTCGTTGTAACAACCCCATGTAAAAAGTAATGTTATCTTTTCTATATTCCTACATGTGATTATTTCTCAAACTTATGTATTTTTCATGAATGTCTTGATGAAGAAAATGAACATTTCCAAAAGCTACGCTAAATAACAAAGAATTCTCTTTTATGAAGGCCAATATTTCGACTGCAACTTCAAGATTGAAATACTCACTTCTGTCCGACTTCTTGGCATGTATTCCTGATTCAGAAAATATCCAACTAGAAGTTCCGAAGTATCAAAGTTTATAACTTGACAGCATCTACCCAGATATAGGTTATCCACATGAGCAACTTTCAGTCGATTGACTTGAATCTTATTCACAACACATTATTGCATCTGCACTATGGTGACGCTAAACTCTAATATTTCTAGACTCCATTCATCCCGAAGAAACAAAACCTTCTGCTTTGTCACAATAATGTGGAATTTCATGCACCTGTTTATTAGATATGCAAGGTAGACCTAATTAGATGATTGACACCATTGACATTTCGTGCTGCAGTTAAAATAAGATACGAAAATACGATACGATAAAAACTGTGAGGAGTTAATGGAATCGATGCTAATAGAACTGATGGTGGAAGCAATATTCATACGAAGAAGTTGGCGAAAAATAAGGCAGGGGCATGAGGAATTCTAATGCATATGAAGCGAATGTGATGAGATAGCAAAAGTCAAAGGAATAGAATATGCCAGCCGCAGCAGAAAGAATATTGCAGCTATAACATGAGAGGGAGCGTGTAGGTAAATGTATGACATGTTTGTGTTGTTGACAATGTGAAGAACTGTGTTTGAAGATGAAAAGTTCATCATCGTTGGAGATTTCTAAGCGAGCTGCCGAGGTTGAGTATGCGGTACACAAGAAAAAACAACAAAAAGTCTCACAATGTTCTGAAAGACAGCCTTGCAGCAGCTGAAGTTGGAATAGAAAATATCGCTGATAAGTCAAATATCTCTCAATGAATAACATGAAACAAGATATGAAGTGTCGAAAGTAAAAATTTCTCATCGATATTAGCATTCATAAACAGCATCAATGCACATTTCCGTTGTATGACTTCTGTATTTTCTGAAAGTTCTATCAAATGTCTTCACAGAGTGGTATCCATCTTCAATTGTCATACTCATTTGACCATTTTTGTACCTATTCTGGAACTTGAAGAAACTTTCAGTACCAAAAAACTGTATCAGATATTGTGTATCTGAATCACTACAATATGGTCAGACAATAACGGAACGGATCCATTATCGGAAGGCATAGATGGAATAAACAATATTGAACAATCATTCAATATAATACAATATACAGTAGGCAGATTTTTTTAAAACCAGCTATTATAACATCCACACCCAACTCACACACTCTAAGTATGTCACTCTATGTTTTGAACGCGTTATCCTAATTAGGGTAGGGTGTAGTTATCTTCAAAAACCACGGAAATATAGCCTATCCATTTTTCCATGTGTTGCTCGAGTGTGACAGAGGAAGTGATGATCAATCGAATTCATCAGAAACATTCTTGGACGAAATGAGATCACGCCAAAGCCAGTAAATTCATCGTCCTGTGAGAAACTCATTCATTGATTCTTTCACTTTTTCTTGAAACAAAATCGTTTTTCGGAAACGATCGCTCCACGAAGTTGAGCAGAAATAGTAAGGTACCGACACTTCGATTACGGGGCACTATATTTCTAGGGATAACTGTTCGAATATCCCGAAATACTGGGTGGCCCAATGAAAACGAAACAAGGCCGATTCGACATAATTATCGTTCTCAAGAATAAAATCGCTTGAACCGGTCGTTTTTTATTTCGAGAGGAAAATATTTTGTGCATGTTTTCAAATTTTCCAAACCCCTCGGTGAGGTGAGCTTCAACCCTCTAATCTCAAATGAGAAAAGGAGTCAGGTGATTTTTGAAGGTAATCGAAATCTCTTACCAACGCTTTCTTGTTTTTGGAACTCAATGCAGTAGTTCTCGAGAAAACACGTTCATGAAAATAATCAGCTAGTGATGTAAAGTAACGCTTTTTGCCCTTTCATCACTAATACTCATTGTGTAGTTAGAACGATTTCCATCTGAGAAGTGCCTCATGTATTTTTTTAAGCTTGTCCTATCCAACATTACATAAAGAATCATTTATTTCAATTTCAGTTCCTTGATCTCTCAGTAAAATGCATACCTTGTTTCGTCTTCATTGGGCCACCCTGTATACGTCTTATGAACCAGTCACCACGATGCTGTTGTATGTACGTGGTATGTTCTTGTTTTCCTAGAAAGCCAAGAGATATAAAAATTTCCTGGTATGCTAAAAATAATCACAGCATTTACCTTCTAGTATAGATACAAATTCCTGTATCGTGATCTACATTGGGATAAGAAGGGAAGAGATCAATTACTGATGTAGAATCTTAGAAAAGTTTCATTTCACATTGTAAATTGAACGAATCGACAACATATTAGAATTATCAAGTACTCACATGTCAAGAACAAAAAGCCCACCACAGATAATCGAATGGTCAAATCAACAAAAGTGGGTGGCACTGTATAATAAATGAATTGTTATATTTTGACTATCGAAAAAACACTCATGCAACTTCAACGGAACTTTCAGGATATCCAGTGTTCAAGTGTACCTACTCCTTTGCCAATATCTATTTCCTTCGCAGAAAATGAAAAAATTTGAATCATAAAACTTCCCCAAAAGTTCCACAATGGTGAAGTTAGGGCGAGAGGAATGAGGCTTCCGAACTTCTGACGAGCTCAATTCATCGATGCAGATTGAATTGAATGTGAGAACGAATGAATTTGAATACATTTACTGAAGATATTCTGTAATACATACCAACAAAGAATTAATTTCGTTTTACATCCTGCTGTGAATTGAAATTTGGTACCATTGCTTCTTACGTTATTCAATCGAATACCAACAAAGTTACGAAAACTTCCTACAATGAGAATGGTTTGGCTAAATTTTATTCAGAGAGTTTCATCTTGTCTTGTCTCATATCGAATTCACCACAGACGTTCATGTTCTATAGATGAATTGAATGAAGAGTATCCTATTTGAAGAACATGATCTAATGAAATACTTCTAGAAGAAAACTGTTTTTTTCATATACATCATATCAACTGTTAATAATACCACAATTTTGCCCATTCAACCGTTTTCTTACTTTTTTGGCCATTTTGAAACTGATTAGACTGCGTCTGAGTTTGTTAGTGAAATTTTGATTTTTTCTATGAACTTGACAAAAATCATCGTGCTCTTCAAAGTGAGCGGCGGCGTCACTCAAAATCAAAGTTTGATTCTGGTCATCGGATGACACCATTATGAGAAATTCCAGTTACGAAAGTGATTTGTTATCAATGACGAAGTCACAGTTACAATGACAATTGTCATCTGCATTTTCAGTTCATGACAAATCAAGAGAGATAGATGTTGTCTTGGTGTATTTCCATGACATCACAAATATACTTGGACACAATTTCTTTTGACATATGGATGGAAAATAGTATAATTTTGAACAGCTTTCTATTCGAGTTACTCATCTCAGACACCATATGAAGTCGAATTCCCTTTACGTGATATTCATGTTGAAGCTTTTCGCTCGTGTCTGATTTTGTTAATCTGATCTGATCTTGCTAATTTTGTTTCAGTTCCACTGCCAGCGATCTCATATCGAGGAGGGGCGTCTTCTCTAGAAGATACTACGGGTCTGTTGAACAGGTACGAGGAACAGTTTTTGGGTATATACCACACACTCGTAATTCATCCAAGAAAAATGCATAAATCCAAGGAATCAAACTCCAAAACTCCGAAAGTTCTGTTGATTATTATCGAAATCGAAAATACTTTAATATTTCGTCTGAATATGAGTAAATGAAGTTGTTCGATAAGCAGGCCAAAATGTCCATGAATTCCAGGCGTTGAAGATGAAAATGAAGTGAATATCTCGAATTGTTGGAATGAATAACTGTGTTCCTGATGTCAAATGCATCCGTAGCATTGTTCCGTCTATATGTCTCTATTAATAATTGTAACTATGACGAATAAAATGCTGACGCGGAAGTTCAGGAAATTCGACAGGCGTTTGCGTGATTTGAGTAATTCTCGAACACGAACTACGTATGTTATACAGTGTTGAATGAATTTTTATTATCTCAAATCAGGTATCCGATAATTATTATGAGCACGCGCTCTTTAAGTGATGGATTTAAGAAATCAAAACAAGTGATACAACAGTCGTGCACGTCTGAGAACTGTCGAAGTTATTAAATCTTTTGCAGAATTTCTCATGTATTCAGAAACATCGTGTATTGATTTGCAGACGATGTTCTTTACATTCTTTATACGACGTCACCGACACAGATTTTCCCGAGGACTTTTCATGAATTCAGAAATTTCAATAAGTTGATTTTCGCGCAGAATCAGAAGAATTTCTAGCGAAAAGGAGTTAGTGCAGCTACTTCAGATACTACAGATGAGAATAATATGATTAATGATCTGATCCCGAGAGGTCTTCAAATTAAATTTTTCTACATTTTGTCATTCAATATCGCACCATATTCACAAAAATGGCTGATTTGAAACTTAGAAAATGGGGATGCCCGATGGAACCCTTCCACAATCTTAGAGAGAAACAGAATTCAAACTAAAGTATAACTACTGATTTATTTCCGATCGGAAATCGTCCGATCGTCGGCAAAATAAATGTGGGTTGGATAGAAAATAAGAAAAAATCCAGTCGCTGTACGCTTTGATTTCCCACATGGCCCAGGTAAGGATCCAAGAAAAAGAGATGATCTAAATTAGTGGTCACTTAAGCCATACCTACAGTTGGAAAGAGAACATCGATCTGAAATAAAATTGGAAATATTATAGCTGCAGGTGCAAGGTGTCACGTTTTTGTACTGTGAAACTTACTTTGCGGTCACATTCGGGTATTTCACGGCCAATGACATCGATTCGATTATCTTGGTCCTCCGCAATGTTTTGGAGTTTCGACTTATATTGAGCATCCAATTGCTACCTAGTCAAACCAATATCTATTACGTTCATTCATTATCAGTTTATTCCAGCAATATCGTCTTGACTCCGACCATTTCCAATCACATATTTTTTTCGTTTATGGCATGTCTTTTTCAGTTACAGCAACCAGAAGTCGATGGCCAGGAACATTGCAGAAGGTTTAGGATAGAAAATGGAGATTCTCCAGGGGAAAAAGATGAGGTGACTATTATATTCATTGGGTATGCATTCAATTCGAATGACATTCGAATATGTGAAAAAGTACCATTCTGATTCGAACAGTCGCACGATTCGTATATACAAGGTGTCTCAGAGTGAAGCAAATGAATTCTAGAAGAAGACTTTTACTGCTCGAATTTTGCCAATTCTAATCAACTCACTCCTAACAGAATGTCACTGGTAGGCTCTGAATTTCAAAGGACAACTTACTACAATAGTTTTGTAAGTTTACGAAAAATAAACCAAATATCACCTTGGTACCTTTTCATACCTCTATTGTACGGATTTCAATAATTCAACAGCTGATATCTCGAAAACAAAAACACAAAAACTAGAAAAAATGAAGAGATGAAGTTCATTCGAGATTTGGAAAAACTAACTCGAATCATGTTGTTTCCTTCCTTCTAGCGATCCGAGTTTGATCTTTCCGGTATATCTGGAATTCGTCGATGAATTCAATCACTAAAATTCAATCACAGCTTCTGTATAAGAAGTGTGAGAAATGCAGTACCTAGAAAAAAACGTTTGTGGTTTTATTGAACCACGATGCAAGTGGAACTTTTTCAAGGATCGTGGGCATTCAACTGTGAAATTCCGGAAATTATTCGATTCGCTGTACAGAACAGTATGGTAGGGTAGAAGAACAACATTCACATCGATACACTGATCGACTCACACATTTACCACGGAGCACTTGCACGAATGAGTGAGAATATGAATGCAACACGATTAGCTGATGCGAGCCATGGGCGCCGCCGTATTGGCCTCGACTGCTTTGCCTATCGGCCGACATGCGATAGATGGATTGAAAAATTTGAGGCGATGATATCAAAGTTCCACTTCAAAAAATATTATCTAAAAGAAGGGAACATTTCATTCAACTTCGTTTTTCAGATTTTGCACGATTTCTATCGACTAAGTCATATTTTGAAAACTTGAGATCAATTTATGTACGGAAATGCAATTATTTCTTCGAAACTGATTGTCAACTTTGTATATGTGAAAACCAACTCGGAGATTCAGAAAACCCATTCGCCGATATTGCATTGCTTTGAATTTATTCATTCACTCGTCGAAAAAATACAGGCGCCCCAAGGGAAATTTAAATTCATGCTTTGATGGATTATGGAGTGATAGCTGACCTTTGAGCGAAGAGAAAACGGCCGCGGTTATTATTATTGTAATCCATATTTGACGTTTCATTCATGAAAGTTAAATACGATAATAATTGTTCCTTGGATTTGGCTTGTGAATTTATGCCCTTGAGGACCATGTTACAGTCCTCAGGATGCAATGTACCTAACAAATCAAAGATAATTATTCAATAGGGAAACATAGCCTGCTCGATTTGAACAATGTCTACTACGTCAATATATCACTCCGTGTGATTGTGTACTGGTATGTTCCCAAGGATTGCAAAATTGAGACATCCATGTATGGACAAAATATCATAAATCAAAATTCGTGAAGGAATTCATAGTGTAAAAAAATCAATTACCAAACCTGTAATTATCTATATACGGTAATAATTCAAACTGTTTCACACTGGGTGGATACCCGGTATACAAGCGGTTCATCATTTCCGGTCCTTTGTGACGTGGTCCTAATCATGAGAAGTATCAGGTGGTGAACCGAGAACTTCAGTGCAATATTGCTCAAATTGGAGAGAAATTTCAGGGTTCGTTATCCAATTTCACATCATAGATAAATGAACTGACAAATATAACCGGGTGTCCCAGAGCTTTTAGGCTAGCAGTTATTTGCCTGGAAGAAAATTGGAAAAAAATACGTGTCGTAGGAGACCATAAGCTCGTTCATGCAGCATAGCGAAATCCACCCCCTGGCCAACCACCCCTAAATTTTGTTTCTCAAATTCACGAATTAGTAACATCTGACAATTCTCACATATTTCTCAGCGACACCCTTGCATCTTTCATGGTTATTTCGCTAGACTCATCAGATGGGGCATGTCAAAATCGTGTGCAATCTCGAAGGCATCATCTTGATGATTTTTAAAGTATCGTCCTGGGAACAATATGAGCGCATAGCAAGTTAATCGGAGTGGAATCGGGTGGAAATTGCGTCTCCATCATCATAGATAAGTATACATATATAGCTAGGATGATATATTGTGAATAGCACTGGCAGATCTGAGTTCTGAATGGATGATATTGGTTCCACAACCATAGTATGGATATGCAACTGAAGCTGGATTTATAAACTTGACTTTGAATTTGCCGTTTGCTGTTCAAAGTTGAAATATATGAAATGGTGATTGTTATTTACGAATCCGTTTGACGTTGAAGTTGGCAGTTGACGTTCACAGGTAGGCAGGTCTTAACTTTTGCTGTTGACGTTCATGGTGGCTTTATAAAAAAATTTATCACCTAAGATTTACCACTTAACATTCAAGACTTTACATTTGAGACAGATGGAACATGGAAATACAATTGTTCATGTTATAAAACCATTTGAGACTTTCCATTTAACATTTATCATTTAAGAAGATGCCGAACTTCCAACTTAAGAAATTATTGTTAAATGGCCATAAATGAAAATAAGATTTGCGCTTGTTCGCCTATGATGTTATTCGGGAGTGTCGACAAGTGACACCTCTGCTTCCCGCTTTTCTTCAAAACTGTATTGAGGTTATCTTTTACTGTATGAGAATATTGTCAGTGTTTTTCAGGATTTTTGCGGATTTCTGTCATGGTATTATTGCTCTAACCAGTTTTTTAATGCTTTCGGCGTTATTTTATTATTCAATTAATAAAAAGAAATGTCAGTATCTACAAAGCTTAAATGATTTTTAAATGTTAAATATTTTTATAACCTAAGCCATTTTAATGTCTTAAATCTTAAAGTGATGAATGATGAATATTAAATGTTAAAAGTTTTTATAAAGCCACCATTAGTTGCCATCCAATCGTCAACCAATGAGATCGGTGAAAGAAAGTCACGTAAATTTAGGTCAGTTTCAAATGTTTTTTTTTTTCGTGAATTTAATGATTAATTATTTCTTTGTTGATTGTAGTCACCTCGATACAACCACAATGATATTGTGCACCACCACAACATCAAGTTCAATCCATCAGCTTCAACCTTCGATTAGTTTTCCACAAGAAGAAAACATGTTACACGTTATACAAACCAAAGTTATTCGTTGTATTGGATGTTTCCTCAAACTCAAATAACCCCAATGTACTCGATTTCAAATTTCATCTCATAAGAGTCGTTCATCATCACAACTATGAAACAAAAACATCCTTCTGTGCAGTGCGAATGTATGCAAAAACAGGCGACTACATCAAAATGAGGCAGGTAACAATAGGGGTGAAATAATTGTTTTTGAGGACTATGCTCTCAGTTGAGTGAAAGCGGTGAGTGGTAAGAATCAAAAAGAGTTAGTACATAAAAATAATCATTATATTTCACTTGTTCTTGAAAGGAACGGCAATTTCACTTTCGTTTCATAAACAGTGCATGAATTTACGAGTACTTGGATGAACAAAGCTATTCAGAGTCTGAGAAATTTGTTCAATACATTCTCGAGGATCAATCAATTCCTATATTTCAAAATTTCACATGTTCCAACTAAATTAGTCATCTATATACATCAGGACACGGATTAAATTATCACTCTGAAAAACTCCCTATCTCCGCCAGTGGTGAACGGAATGTCAAACTTTATCACAATATTGCATATCCCAATGTGACCGATGATTTTCTACGTTTGAGCCGAAAACAATTTGAATATATTCATTTGTACAATAATTCTCAACGCTTTCGACGGACTGACTCGCGTGCATGGCGGAATGTTTTTACTGGAATTCGAAATTGTTGTTTTTATTCCAGATGTTCGGATCACCAAGCACACCTGTACTTGAAAATCCCGAATACCAGACGAGGTGGTACTTCAAATACTTCCTTGGAAAATGTGAGTTCATATTCTGTAAGCGAAAAGTGAATTATATTATACCCACAGCGAAGGGATCAGAATTTCTTTCTGAACTTTTGAGAAAAGCTCAAATATTGCGTATATGGGGTGATTCACCTGAAAATGTTAATAAGAAATCGTTGTTATAGTATGTCATCAGAGGAACTGCCTGCAAAATTTCAGAGCAAGTTTTTGAGGTTTCTTCGAAGTGAAATCTCAAGATAAGCTAAGGAAAACCTATGAGATGAGGAATAATCACTTTCCACAGAGACTCACGTTCTCTCCTTCGCATGATCTCTTGGCGTAACTATTCGTATTTTGTTTTTCAGTACATCAAAACTACGTTGGACTCGAAAACGACAAATCGCCGTTTTTTCTTAGTGTAGTTTTGAATGAAGATACCAATACATGTGTGCCTCTTTGTAGATCTATTTTATTCAGGAAAACGGTGAGTGATTTACATTGTGCCATTGGTATCAATTTCAACGATTTTGAAATCTAATGAAAAATTTCACGATTCGTTCAGTTTTATATTCAACTCACGAAATTCGATGTAATATCGAAGTATTAACGAAACCTATCTCATTATGCTGAAACTTTCGATGACATGAAATTGGATGGTCAACTTTGGTACTCCATTTGACGTGTCGGTACTCGTTGAAGTTCGAAACCCATACACAATATCGAAGTTTCCAGTTCTGAACTAACTGTGTACACTTTCCAGGGCGCGCAGAAAATATCTTTACCCATATCACATAACAAAGTTATGACTGTTAAGCAAATACTAGCGAACTTTCCTAATATGGATAAAGTTGAGAAAGGGCCCAAAGAGATCTTCTCGCCTGATATACAGAAAGACTTATTACTTTTAGAGGAGCAGGAGGGGTCAGTCAACTTCAAGTTTGGCGTTATTTATATGAAAGAGGGTCAAACCACCGATGATGAAATTCTCAGCAATGGTGAGTATCAATTCTGGCTGGAATACCCTTTTCTCTTCGAAAGACCGAATAAGTTGCCATTTCAGTTCTCAATTAACTTTTATGAAGTCTATATTTACGTCGTAGCTCAACTTTTTAATACTACTTTCGGAACCACTGATGGCCACTAGTGTAGTTAAATGAAATCAGTTAAATGCTATCGTATCTATTATTCAGAATGCCAACACTTAACTTGACTACTATCTGAGGTTGAATTTGTCATTCTGCTTAACGATTGAGCGTACAATTTTTGAGGTTCCAAAGAGCACTTTCCACTCACCGCAAAATTAATGATAATCACAGGCGATCGTTTTTGTTTCAGAATATGGCAGCTATAGATTCGAGCAGTTTTTATCGTTATTGGGAGATAAAATCAAATTGCGCGGTTGGGATAAATACAGAGGAGGACTAGACATCAAAGGTCAGTATGGACAAGATATTATTACGCGAGATAAATTCGATTCATATGCATTTCCAACAATTATTACTCTTGCACTCGTTTTGAAAATTATATGTTACGAGTTGAATGTTGGAAACGAACTTCCCAAATGGTGAGAGTTTGGGACCTATAGCTGATTGTAGAATATGCACAACTTCTTGGGAAGCCAGTCGAATTGTCAGGTCTGGCACCAACTCACAGTGGAATCATGCAAAATTAAATCAAGTTATAACTCAAAAATATCATCAACATCATCAAACAGATATTTCCAGCCTTGTGCTTTCTACATAAGAATGAATTAATTAGACCTCATCACCTAGTATCACACCAGGAGGATCATACAAGATCTTTCTCATCATTAATATTTTATTGAGGCAAGTTGGCTCAATTCGTGATATCTTGGAGTGAAAAATCTGCTATACTTACATCTACAATTACCTAGTTTATTATTGAAACGAAGAATTTCAGATGGGAGGATGAATTTGAGAAAAATACTTGTGGTAGTGAACAACCCCGTTCAGATTCTCACCCAATATCGTGTTTCAAGCTGGACTTTTTGAAGTCTACAGATTTGAGATACAGAATATACATTTCAATGTAAGCATTAGTAATTCCGCTCGATAGAAAATGGATGATGCGAAGCTTGAGGAACAGATGCAAAATGTTATATTTCAATTATCTTTCAGGCAAAACAAAAGACATTTTGTAACAGCGATGCCCCGCTCGAAATTTGAACTTCTAATTAAAACTTATTCTTTCAATAAGGACTTCTTGAGAATTGAGGAACTTTGAATGATTCGCACTGAGTGAAAACTGTTGAGATTTATCTTTCATCGAACAACAGATACTCATCTCATTGTTCATTATTTCGAATACGTGGAGGATGCTAAAATTCTATCAATTTCACCCACCGATAGAAATTTTCAGTTGCGATGGAGGAAACTTGTTGAAAAATTAGTCAAACATTAAGTGTGTGGGATTTGAGATGTAGACACCCCAGGATCAATCTCGCTATTTCAGAAAATAGAATCATTATGAAGATTCAGGAGTCACATTTTTTTGAATATTCATCTGAAATGGGAACTATAACCTTAGCCTACTATGAATCGAAAACGGGTGACTTCTAGATATATTATTCTACTCTGTGTCAGAAATATCGATTATCTCCAACTGGGTTTCTCACTCTCATCACGCAAAGCCAATCAATGGTTTACATTTTGAATGTTTCTCTAAATCATCTTGTCAAATCTTTGAACTGTTGCAAGTTTGCTTGACATTCAATTCGATGATGGTGTAAAGATTATGAATAGGAAAACTGCGACACAAAATATTCTTCTAATTCATATTCAGATTCCACAATAAAAGAATGAGTTTGGAAATTATTGAAAAAGAAATGATTCAGCAATGCCTCTCGAACGAGACTAAATGAGTTTGTGATTCAGGTAATTTTTAATTTACCATGTAATTGGATTTTTCGAGAATATTTCTTGATACTCACGTATTTTGACCTGTGGAACTCAAATTCCATAATGGAAACGTACAGAAACCTATATTTCTCGAGATAGGAATCTCTGTACCAGGAGAAAGTGTGAAGATTCACCTTATTTTCTGCCCATTGTGGGTAGACCTCTGCTTTCCTTTTCTCACACAGAAGTCTTCTCATACCTTCATTATACATTCATTTGATTAATTCGTTATATCTCATTTTTTCTCGGATAGAACGGCCATGTTTTGTACAATAAAAACAAAACAATACGTGCAATAATCGAAGACATCCGTACACTTCTATTCACACTATTCGAATTGAAATTGTTGATGCAATTTTCATACCCCTTTCTAATTGGTTATGAAGTTGATTTCGTCTTTTTCACCTGCTTCGAGGAAGGTGGATTGATCTTCTTTCAAATGAAAGGCACTGTCGAAAGAGAATTCGACAGAACAATGAACTAGTTATGTGAGTATTCATGTCTTCGATTATCGAATGTTCATTTATTGCAGATATTTGTATAAAGAATTCCAGGAATATGGTCGAAAGTTGATGGGAATATGCGAAATATGAAAAGAGAGAAATGGTACCCAAAACACGCCGAATAATGTAGAAATGGTGAATTTGCGCTCATTTTCTTGGATTATCTCCAAAATATATGTTTGCGCACGTTTTTCTTGTGGAATTCGGGTATCTGAAGTCAAAATAAATGAATACTGTCTGTAAGTTATTCGACAAGGGCCAATATTATTTTATTATTATTTTTCGCTCAAATTCCGAGTTGCTATTCGTAATATCTCTCAATTCAGTTGAATTCGGAATATAATTAATGATAATTTTAGATCCAAAATTCGACTCACAATATTAATATTTCGAGTTGTTACTCGGAATTCAGTAATTTCCGAGTTGCAACTCGGAATTTGAGCAAGAAAAAATAGAAATGAAATAATATCAGCTCTTCCACGCATCCGTACAAGAGCTAGAAAAGTCAAAATAATTAGAGGTCAAAAAAAAACAACCAAAAAAAATATCGCATGATGAGTGAAAAATATCCGTGATTTACTATCAGAGCAGTTCCGAACTCTCAAGATTGAGGATTTAGAGAAGTTGCAACTCGGAATTTGAGCAAAAAATAGAAATGAAATAATATCAGCAAAACAAACCAAAAAAAACATCGCATAATGAGTGAAAAATATCCGTGATTCACTATCAGAGCAGTTCCAAACTCTCAAGATTATCAAATTGTGGATTTAGAGAAGTTGCAACTCGGAATTTCAGCAAAAAAAAATAGAAATGAAATGATGTCAGCAAAACAAACCAAAAAAAACATCGCATGATGAGTGAAAAATATCCGTGATTCACTATCAGAGCAGTTCCAAACTCTCAAGATTATCAAATTGTGGATTTAGAGAAGTTGCAACTCGGAATTTCAGCAAAAAAAATAGAAATGAAATGATGTCAGCAAAACAAACCAAAAAAAACATCGCATGATGAGTGAAAAATATCCGTGATTTACTATCAGAGCAGTTCCAAACTCTCAAGATTATTGAATTGTGGATTTAGAGAAGTTTCGCTTTCCAAATGGAAATAGTGGCGAATCTTCGCAGCTTAATAAGTACATTTCCCTTCCAGGAGACATGACGGGCAAATTCTCCGTGTACACGATCTACGAAGGCCACGAGATCATGTTCCACGTATCGACGCTGCTGCCGTATTCACGCGACAACCGTCAGCAAGTCGAACGGAAGCGGCACATCGGAAACGACATCGTGAACATCGTGTTCGTCGACGCGAAAGACGATCCGGAGGCCGTTCACACGCACTTCAATCCGACTTGCATCAAGTCGCAATTCACGCGTATCCTTTTCCGCAATAGTTCAGTCGACGAGGAAAGTGATGAAAGTTCACCAGTCGGCAGATGTACCTCACGGAATTATTTTCAGCAGAAAAAAAAACCATGGTACCTTCAACAAAAAATTACTTTTTGTACAACCGTTAGAAAAACTTGACATTTCTGCATCTCTATTGATGCGTAAATATTTACTTTTTTTCACCAAAATGATTCACGAAATGAACATGAAATATTACTCCTTGAAGGATTCATTAATTGATCGTTTATTATAAAATAATTTCATCTATTAAGAAATAATGATTGATAGTAAAATTCGAACAAATAATTTGCTGATCAGAAATTTTATTCTATTTTATTTCATTTATTTTATTCAACGGGGATACATAATTGGTAAGATACAATACTTTTGGGATAATTACATCAAAAG
Source organism: Gastrophysa polygoni (assembly GCA_963576655.1). Classification (NCBI taxonomy): domain Eukaryota; kingdom Metazoa; phylum Arthropoda; class Insecta; order Coleoptera; family Chrysomelidae; genus Gastrophysa; species Gastrophysa polygoni. The sequence goes on from OY755089.1 coordinate 19,964,814, forward strand.
TACTAAATCTGGAGCTACTACACAAATGACAATGTTCATTCAAAATACAAAGTTTGACATAATTATTCAAAATAAATATATATATGATAGATATTTCTTGCAGAGTTGGTTCCACAATTTCATCAGATATTTTAATTCATTTCGAAGAAGATGGACTTTCAATATTTTGTTAGAAATCTCAATTTTGTTGTTGTTTGAGGCAAATTTCCATTCACAGCTATACAGAAAAATACTGAAAACAACTATTTCGTTCGGATGTCCTCAAATCGAACATTCAGAGGTACGCCACCAAAGTTCATGCTCCTTGATACATTAAATATGCAATATATATAGCTCTCTACCAAATGAAATGAAAAAACTTCAAGCACCGGAAAGCTTCAAATCCAAACTCAAGACATTCATTTTCCCCGTCACTAGAAAATCGTCTTTTCTCACTCTGAAAATTCATTCTAGGAAGGTTTCATCGATCCAATACTCGATGTTACACAACTCTTGTTGATTCTCGCAACCATTTTCAGTATAATTTTTTTTCACAAGTGCAGTATTGTCAGGGTTCAGTGGAAGAAAAATTCTTTAGAGATTCAATTACCAAATGAATTGAACTCCACCGTTTTCTTTTGGAAGCTATGGCTCTCGAAACTGGATAATTTGTAATGTACCTAGTATCTGAAAGAGATAGAGGAATTCTGCTATGAAATCTAACATCGTCAACTGCCATTTTGTTTTGGATAAATATTTTCTTTTGAAATTCTGGTATCGTGTAGAGAATCGGAAGACGTGGAACATCACTCGATCCTCCCATTCATTTTGAAAACACAAACAATAGATTGATAGTTCTGTTGAGATGAAGACTGAAATGAAACTTCAAACTTCATATCAGTAGTTTTATCACCCTCAGATGGCATCTCATACGACATTCCGTATTTCTAGATTCATATATTTGTAGGATCGGAAAAGTTTCATCCGAATATTGCATGTCATCAATAAGTCTACCGAGGGATAGGGATAGTGCCTCGATAATGCAAATGTCCATGTTACATTCTTTCTCTTCGGCTCCATTCCGCCATTTCTACATCCAATATCAGATGAACTCCGTGCGATTTTCGCCGATGCATTCTCTCATATCCTACGTCGATTCTCGAATAAACAATATTGATATTCCTTTCTGAACCATATTCCTTGTGGATATTCCATTGATAAATTCTACGACGTGTTTCTTCTGGTGATGTGAAATCGGTGCGAAAGAAATATTTCCTGAAGATTACAAGAATACCAGATTGAAATAGTTGAGAAGTGGGAATTCTGAATGAAATGAATTGAATGAATGGATATAGATGTTTGCTCAATCACACCTACAATGAGACCACACAACTTTCTTTAACGAAGAGAGAAAGGGAATAAACTATTGACTCTGAAAAGTAAATGCAAAAAATTGTCTTTCTTTCCTCTCGTTGATAGCAGAATACTAATTTTGCAGACAAATAACGATCAGGAAAGTATATAATATTTCCAGCTCGGGAAGCAAGATTATTGGCCTATGGCAGCTACATATCCGACATGTTTATTCAACAAGAAGAAATCATTTCCATACTTATCAGTAGCCTCTCCATATGCTAGACATATATTCTTCGGATATATTATGTAACAATTTTGTATTGAGAAATTTTTCTCTTCAAAAAAAATGATAAATCTTCAGCTACCATAGAAGCCAATCATTTCCCTGGCTAGACAAAAAGTGATACTTCACTGATTCGAAGTTTTCTGCTCACTATAGGTATCTATCTTCCATTTTATAGAAGGTCGATAGATGAGCAATGATTAGGAATAATTCACGTTCAATGTATATCAAAATAATCCAGAAGGAACTACCACCAAAGATGTTTGAATTCAGATGCTATCGAACAATATTTTGATGCGGTCTCTGAGGAAACTTGTCTGCCATTTATCATATTTTGTGGACGAACGTAGCTGTGAGCAGAGAATACATTTTTGATCATGTCGGTGATCCTACGTGGATTTGAAGTTTTCGGCAATAATATCACCTTAAGCATTGAGCAAAATAATCCCAGAAACATGCCAGGCAATTTCTGAAGTGCTTTATAAAGACTATTTCAGCAAATCTGTATAATTTTCAGTTCCCAGTCACTACGCAAGAATGGTCGAATGGCTCGTATTATTTTAATTATTAAGGAATACCTCAGTATCTTTTTGATGGCTATTTCAAATGCTTATTATGAATTCATTTATGTTTATTTTGGAGTTAATGGCAGAATTTCGGATGGAGGCGTTATCGAGCGAACACCTTTTTATAGAAAACTTATTACCAAGAAAATTTGAACTTCGTCTTTGTCGCAGACGGATGCATTTGCTTCGCATCAAAATGTTTCGAAACCCTACACTCAGATCAAAGGAAAAACGAATCCCGAAGTGTGCTGGTCGGTCCGAAATAAAACTAGCTGAAAGATCGCGGATCTTCTCCACAGAGCGCCGGCCGGCCCGCGATATCGATAATTATCGATGATATCGATGATAATTTGGGTAAAAAATATCGATTCATCGATATTATCGATATTATCGATATTATTGATATTATCGATAATATCGATATTATCGATATCATCGTATTATCGATATTATTGATGTCGATATCGATTTTATCGATAATCATCGATCATCGATAATCATCGATAATATCGATTCTATCGATAATTATCGATTCTATCGATATCATATGGAAATTATCGATATCATCGATCTAATAAGAATTATTGATATTATCGATATTATTAGAAATTCCGGGAGATACTAAAAGTATCAAAATATTAGTATTTCATTTGAAATGTGGAGAATAAGTCAGCCGGTGAAGCCAAGAAATACTGAAACGATCATTGTCTGAATATTCTTTTTGAACAGGCAATCAAACCTATTTTTTCATTGATTTTCTGATACTCATTCATGTGTTCTCATGTAATAGGATTGAATACATATATCACAAAAATATATTAGAGGCCAGATAGATGTTGTATCATATAATGTTTGCTCAAACTGAAAATCAGACCAAAATGATGACTCTTGGGGAATATAAGAAAATGTGAACCATTTTACTTGATCTCAAACCGTTCAGATTTCACGAGATATCAAAAATATAAAAAATGTCTTGTTCCGAACTTTATCATGCAAGCACTCTGTAATCGAAAAAAGATTTACAAAAGCTGGGCTATGCCACTCGTCAAAATGATACTCAGACGACGAAAATCAAAATCAGTGATATTAAGATTATCAAAACTATCAGCAGTTTTCGATATCATCGATCAGATCGATAATTCTGACAATATCGGTAATATTGATATTTTCATCTGTGGACAACACGAAAAGGAAGTCTTATATTGTTCGAGGAACATCGTGTTAGCCAGCGCTGGAATTTTGGGAGAGAATATCGATAATTTCGATAATATCGATTTTTCTCTCGACAAATTATTACTATCAATGTACAAATATCATATCGATTATATCGATGATATCGATCAATCGATATTATCGATAATATCGATAATTATCGATGATATCGATAATATCGATAATATCGATAATTATCGATGATATCGATAATATCGATAATATCGATAATATCGATAATATCGATAATATCGATAATATCGATAATTTTGACAATATCGGTAATGTTGATATTTTTATCTGTGGACAACACGAAAAAGAAGTCTTATAATGTTCGAGGAACATCGTGTTAGCCAGCGCTGGAATTTTGGGAGAGAATATCGATAATTTCGATAATATCGATTTTTTTCTCGACAAATTATTACTATTAATGTACAAATATCATATCTATTATATCGATGATATCGATATTATCGATAATATCGATAATATCGATAATATCGATAATATCGATGATATCGATAATATCGATGATATCGATGAATCGATAATATAGATGATTCGATAATATCGATAAATCGATAATATCGATAATATCCATAATATCGATAATATCGATGAATCGATAAATCGGTAAAATTGATGAATCGATAATATCGATAATATCGATAATATCGATAATATCGATAATATCGATAATATCGATGAATCGATAATATCGATATATCGATAAATCGATAAATCGATAAAATCGATAAATCGATAAATCGATAAATCGATAAAATCGATAAAATCGATAAATCGATAAAATCGATAAATCGATAATATCGATAATATCGATAAATCGATAATATCGATAAATCGATAATATCGATAAATCGATAATGTCGATACATTATGATTATCGATAATCGATAAATCAAAACAGTAGTTATCGTCGACCCCTGCACAGCTCGGTATAGTTCGCCTTAACTCCCGGCGCCGACAGACATCTTCGCGGTGGTGACGCCGGCCGACGGCGAGCTTCGCTACCGGCTGTCGGTCTTCTCCGACGAGGCCGTGCCGCTGTTCGGGCCCGGCTTGCCGTGCCCGCCCGTCTTCGCCGACCCGTACCTCTTCAGGGAGTTCCTGCTGGTGAAGCTGATCAACGGCGAGAAGGCGACCTTCGAGACGCCGACGTTCGCCGGCAAGCGCCGCCGTACGCTCGACCTGCTCATCAGGGACCTCTATTCCGAGCACACGATCGACGGTCGGATGGTGAGATTTTCTCTCTCTTTTCTAAATACTGTCTGTAAGTTCTTCGAGGAGATGGTATATTCATTTTTCTAGTTTTTCTGTGGGATTTTCTCTCCTCGTTTCTAAACAAATAGAGTAGAAGTTATTGAAAATTATTTCAATGTATTTGTAGTAAGGACAGATTTTGTGATCTGTCCCAAAATGTCACTGCTCTTGCAAATAAACCTTCAGATACCTAAAAGAGAAATTCTCTATAGGTCAGTGACACCTTGTTTTTGAAAAATTTGGAAATACAAATATATTTAATAAGAATAAAACCTCTACTTATCTTGGTGGACGTTTCGGGAACAAATCTGCTCCCGTCCTCAACACAATTGAAATATTTTTCTCTTCGTAAACTTTTTTCAATGTTTCCGATTTTGACACTGAAAAGTGACAATTTGGCAGACGGAGGAATTCTGGTTACAAGGTGTTTTCATTAATTGATATCGAATTTTCCATTTTCATATTCAAGTTTCAGAAGTGGGTACCAGGTTCTATTTATATCAACTGAACAAGAAACAATATAATTGTCTCCGTTCAGGAGAATGCTAGCAGACTCTTTGATTTTCCGTGTTTGGTATTTGTCTTCTTTTCCTATGATCTTAATATTACTCCAATCGGCCATATGTTGTCCATTCTCAGTAAGGATATGTTCAGCTAATTTTGATTTGCCAGTATATCTTCTCTTTATATTGTTCTTATGCTCTCTCATCCTTACTTACGATTCTTATTAAATATATTTGTATTTCCAAATTTTTTCAAAAGCAAGGTGTCACTGACCAATAGAGAATTTCTCTTTTAGGTATCTAAAGGTTTAATTTCAAGCGCAGTGATATTTTGGGACAGATCCTAAATCTGTCCTTACTACAAATATATTGCAATAATTTTGAATAACTTCTACTCTATTTTTTAGAAACGAGGAGTGAAAATCCCATTAAAAGCTGTAAAATGAGGCTCTCTTTTCCATTACGCTACGCTAGTTGTACAGGGTGTCCCTGCGCGAACTGCATCGATCGATACATGGAAAACTATTTTTTATGGGACACCCTGAATATCATTCAATTTTCAGATTCTACGGAGAATGCTATGCGAATTTCATGTATCATGTCCTATACCTGAGTCTAGCCGTTTTCGATGTATTTTGAATTTAATGTCAAGAATGGACGTTCAATTACTCGATTGGGGTTGGTTTCCTCATAAAAAGAGATCTACTTCAGTGTAGTTCATTGTAATTCATTGTTTTCATTATAATTGCCAGTTCAAACTGACAATTAGCTTTAATTATCAGTTCAAACTGGTAATTAGCCCTAATCGCCAGTTCAAACTGACAATTAGCTTTAATTATCAGTTCAAACTGGTAATTAGCCCTGATCGCCAGTTCAAACTGACAATTAGCTATAATTATCAGTTCAAACTGGTAATTAGCCCTAATTGCCAGTTCAAACTGACAATTAGCCTCAATTGCCAGTTTCAACTGGCAATTAGCCATATAAAAATAGAGTGTTTCCATTCTAACTAGAACTTGTGTTTGGGTAACTATAATTCTTCTCTGTGTATGTTTGAGGTATTTCATCTCCATTCTCAGTATCTTCTATTTTTCTTGCTTGGATGAAATCCATATTCTGCATCTATATGTTAATATTGGTCTGTATACATCCATATTTGTTTGTTTCGATATTTCCATTCTACGCAGGAATCTTTCATTCATTGCATGATACACTTTATATGCTTCTCCGCTTCTATTAATGAATTCTGTTTCTTGTTTATTCCGTTTATAGGTACCGCGTATTGAAATACAAGTCTTGCAAAACTGAATTTCTGGTAGGAAAAACATAAATATAAATTAATTGCTGTACTTTCGCGAACATAGCTCGACCGATTGTTTCGTTTCCTCAATACTGGGGTGGTTCAGGAAAAATGAAATTGGTTCTCGTCCAACTATTATCGGAGTTTGTACAGTTGAATTCGATGAAAATCTAGAAAAAAAACTGCTCTCCACTGATTCTTTTTGTTACTTAATCAAAATGATTAGTCGATGACCAGGTATTTCTGTCACGATTTCAGTTGTCTCATCATATCTTTCTATATCAATCTGGTGATTTGTCTAGTTTCTGAATTTGAAGAAATCACCTTGTTTGAAATGACTGCGAGGAAATGATTTGGTTCATGATAATTTTGTATTCATAGAAAATGCAAATATTCTGCTCGTATGTCTATTCGCAAATCTCCATCCGAACTATCTATTGAACTCATATTCATAAACAATGCCGCATCACATTGACCTAAATTAATTATCATTCAATGACCGTAACCTGAAATACCTAGGGAACAATGATAATCAACTCAACACCAGTGGCACAGATATTCCCGAAGTGATGATAATGATCGTCATAATTATACATTTCACACGAAAACAATATTTTGAACTATCGAAAGACTAATCATTCTGTCAAAAACAACAAAACCACCAATGAACTGAAGATAAAATTGGTGTGCAAATAGCACTTAAGTCAGCGTTGCCTGATGAAAGGAATAAAATTTGAGTAGGTATAATTGATATGCTTCGTCCATCTTCTCAATCTTTCGGCATTTCCAATGTCTCAGCTGAAGATTCGGAGTTTCGGCCACCCTCACATTCAGAGAAACGATTCTCGAATTCGAAATCACGTACAGGATAATCTCTGATACCCATTAGATAGATTTTATTTGATCACTTCACATTTTACAATGTTTGTGACAAGTCATAAGTTAAAAAGAGCAGTAGCAGACTGATCAATTTCACACATTAAAAGTTCAAAGGACAGAGTTCATAACAAGGATTTAAAAATGTAACAAGAATTTAAAACAGAATTAAAATTTAAAATTTAACACATTGAACTCACATCTGGGTAGTACCAGTACAATACAAAATTTTGTTACAGTATCACTTTGCTGGCAGATATATATTCATCAGTATTATAAAAACAATTTTTTGTTAGATACTCCTTGATGTAAGTCTTAAATTGACCAAGCGTCAAGCATTATATTGTTTCATGTCAGTTCTTCTCACTGAGAATCCAACATGGATTTGGTTCTGACGCAAATATACCTATAGAGTATACCAAAGATAATATACACCATGATATCTTTGAGTTTACTTTGTCCTCCTGAGGCATCTTATTTCATGTACTCGAATTGCAGGACATAACAAAAGAGGTGATGTTGACATAACTACTCTAACAAAAAAAAGAATCAGGTAGGCTTGCTACAAAAATAGAATAACAATTTATCAGTCCCATAGCTATGTGATTAGATTTGAAGTTATCGTCAAGAAAAATTCAAAATATTCACAGCATTTCACAATGCGATGAACGAATTATAATGTGAAGAAAATATGAATCAACGCCAATAATGAACGATGAGATATATAAAAGCTAGAATTGTATATTTCAATAAGATCGCATATTAACTCATTCAGAAAAACTTCACGGCGATGTCTCGTTGTATCCAGAATCACGTCTTGTGTATGAGGAGCATTTTTCAATGACATTTTCAGAATTGCTGATTCGAACTTTTTGATCTGTGCATTCTTCAGTGTATTTGGTGAATTGTTGAGAAGCTTGAGAGATGTATAATTAATTGGCGTCTTTCTGAACCGGTAATGTGGAATACTCAGAGATCTTCCATTTTTGGTGATATATTCATGGTAGAATGGATTGAAAGATTTCCTTCATAACGCATTGTAAGAGCTGATGATTATTATTATTATTATTTTTATTGGAGCTAGGCTCATCCCACATCAAGTTATATCGAAGAATCTGAATAACAATAGGCAATACTATCATGCTGATTGATCGACAGAAAAAGAGAATTCATCATGATTTATCCATAATCAGAGAGATCTCAGATAACTCGGAACAAAATATCAATAGCAGAATTGCTGGAGAATAAGAAATCACTGTACATCTCGTTCAGTACACTAAATGGACAGAAAATCGGCAGACAGGACGTACAGTCTGATCCAACTAGATTAATTCATACTGGGAAACCTATTCAATTATATAAATCTATTCATTGAACCGGTAGATTGAAAATGAGTGGAGCATTTCACATTTGAACGAAATTGCAATTCCAAGCTTCAGTATCAGTAATGAATCGATATCAGGTGAGACACTTTTCATCATGTTCGCACTATAGAAGTTTTCCAAGTTACTGATAAGATTGCTGACGAAGAACCTGAGATATGTTTGCCACATGAGTTCTATTCAATAAAGAAACAATGATGCATATGCAAATTGATTTATATAGTCGAATGGTGGATAGAAGAAATCAAGGCGAGTTGATTTGACTTTAGCAAACTGTATTCTGATATTCATAATAGACATACATGGTACTATGGAAAACTGTCGTAACTCTGATGACCGATCTGCCCCCGCAATTTACATACAGGGTGTCCTGAAAAGACACCGACAAACTTCAAGTGGCAATAGGGTACATCAGAACAAGCATTTTTGTTTATATAAACATGTAGAACAAATGAACTATTTGAATCATACGCTTTCGATTCCTTCTTTTATCTGTGAAGTTCGGTCTATAATCACCTGTTTGTAATGAGGAAAGATTATGCCGAGTTGTATCCATGTAGAATCTATTCTTGGAATATTCCAGAGTATTCGCGAGTGAATGACCTGAAAGTGCAGTCTTTGCATTGAAGTAAATGGTCATAATTTCAAACAATTATCCTGAACCATTATTCATTTGTTAATGCAAATCAATAAATGAACACTGTCTGTAAGTTTTTCGAGGAGGTGGTACATTTAGTTTCCAGGAGAGAAAATCCCACAAAAAGCTGGAAAATGAATAAATAAACAGTTTTTCAATTATTGCGCAGTTTGATATGTACCAAACAGTTTCTTGCTCTACATCCCAAACGACTCATTTGCGGACATATGTTTGTATGAACAAAAATGCTTGTTTTGATGTCCCCTATCACCCCTTGAAGTATCCTTTCGGGACACCATGTACATCAACTGAGACTATCTAAGATGGCAAACCAATAAATGATTCCAGGGGCGGAATTCAAAACAGTTTTATTCGTGATCGCTTCAACATTGAAAACGTCCAAAGAATTGTATGGTTGACATGGTGTGTCCATTTCCTGTATAACCAGAAGTATTTTCGATCGTGTTCAGACCTTAAACTCAGAAAATTCATTTGCTTCCGCAACAGAAAAGCCTGTAATGTATGTATGGTGCTATTCTAATTCACTGCTGCAAAACTGAATTCCGTGAATCTTCTTCAATTTATGATGCCGAATGCACTTCAATTTTCGGTAGTGCAAACGCTTGAGTTTATGGCGAGAGCGGTTGAAAATATCTGTTAGGTTTGTTCAGATTATGGCGGCAGTGGTCGAATATTCGGCGCTAGAACACTTTTGATGAATGGTGGTTGTCTAGTTAGTAGATGATACACAGAGTTTGGTGTAGACTGTGAATTATGAGAGTTCTGTTTTGTTTCATGAGTGCGGAAAGGCATGTTGTTTTCGCAACTTGACGTGAAAATGCCAGACAGACATTTTCAGTCGGTCAGTATTGTGATTCACTGGTCATTGCTTATCAGATGAAATCGCTTCGATATTTTTTTTTCGAATACGCTGTACCTTCTGAAATTGAACGTACAAAAAACTGTTGGTGTGAACGATCGCTGTGTATAGTAGGAGTGTATAGATGATTGTCGAAATATAATCCTTCTAATTTGCGAAAAAAAAAATAACCTGTCTGTAAATTTCTGTGGAAATTGTTCTCCTTGTTCATTTAAATAAATGTAGGAAAATATGGTGCGAAGTGTCAGTTGACAAAACAGAGACAAAATAATACTACTTTCATGTTGGAAACAGAAACGTCCGAAGATGACTCAAACTAGCCATTGGTCTATACAGCGTGTCCCAGCAATTTTGAAACATTCAAAAATCATCCGAAAACCACTGAATGTTCACATGGTACGACCGGAGTGACATTTCCGACTATTCCAGAACATATTTCACTGGATATCTAATTTCAAATATATATAATATCTGTATATATATATATATATATATATATATATTTGCAATCTCGGTATTTCCTAGAATTTATAATAATTTTTAACAATTTATTTCCATATGTTTTGAATTTTGACCAGACTAAATTTCTGTTGTTATGTCAGTGTGGCGTCCTTCAAATATTTTTAGACTTTACATCAATGTAATGCATTCTCAACTAAGATGTAAGTACTTTTCAGATAAGTCACTTACAAATAATATTTTCATACTGGTTCCAATTCTGTCTTTGTAGCTTCCCTGAAGATGGAAATAAACATTTCCGAAAGCTTGGAATAACTTAAAAGAGTACTCCTTATTACCTGCTGCTATCCCCAAGAATACTAGTTTTATCTCTAACTGGTCAGCAAAGACTTCATATACATATATACAGGGTGAGTCAAAAATGTGTACCGAGCTCCCTGGGGGTGATAGAACATTGAATATATTGAAAATATTTTAGCAGGCCATGATGAATAATTTTGTTCTCAATTTTGACGTTCATGTCATCAACATTCGAGTCAACATTGTTGTAGTCGATTTGTTCGTGTGGTTTTTCTGTGTCATTTATCACTGCGATTATCAACTGACATTTTAAGAAATATGGCAGGTTATTCGTTCTCTGAACAAACTGATATGCTTCTAATGCTTGGCGAGTGCTTCGGAAATGCAAATGCTGCTGAAATATCGTTATACCGATGAATCTCGCGATGAATAAAATCAATCTGCTGATATCATGTAACTACAAAAACTCAAATATCTCACGAACGGCTCAATTTTTTGTATTTGAATAAGAGTACCTTTTCCATGTAATTTTCTTCGCTCCATCGAATGCTCCTGTTTTTCCACCGAAAATAATACAGGGAAAAAAGTTTTCTACAAAAAATCATGACTCACCCTCTGAAAACACCCTTTATAACAATATCAGAAATGTGGAAGTGTGACGAAAAAATGTATTTTGACAACATACATTCATGCACGAAATTTCAATCGGGTGGCTTCCATCGTTCAGAAGTTATGCGGAGAAATTATTTTAATTTTATCAACTTAGGAAGGATATATCTCCTTTAATATGCATTTTGGGCCATGAGTTTAATCATCAAACTACACTTATTTTTCAATGTTCTATCACCCCCAGAAAGCTCGGTACACATTTTTGACTCACCCTGTATATATATATATATATATATGTATATATATGTATATATATGTATATATATGTATATATATATGTATATATATGTATATATATGTATATATATGATTCATATTATTGCAGATAGATATCGAATTAGTTTTCGATTCACCTCAACTTCATTATGAGGAGAGCTATAAAAAAAATTGAATGAAAAAGCTGTAGGGTTTCATGTATATATTCTTGAACTCTTCTCTTGAACATTTTTCATGGGAAAAATCTTGGAAACTCGATTCCTTGGTATTATCGTGTGGAAAGTGCTCAATATATACAATACGAAATGCTTCGTCATTCATTCTCCAGCTTTTTGTGGGATATTCTCTCCTCGTTTCTGAAAAATAAAGAAGAAGTTATTGAAAATAATTTCAATATATTTGTAGTCAGGACAGATTTTGTGATCAGCCCCAAAATGCGCTTGAAATTGAACCTTTAGATACCTAAAAGAGAAATTTTCTATTTGTCAGGGGCCTATTCTCCCACGTCAGATTTGACTGGTTTATATTGGTTCCCTATAGTTCCTTCTATAAAGAATTCTGCCGTCTTCGCATCTGAGTCACTTCATACCCGATTCAACCTTCAGTTGAGTTTTTATGTTCATGATCATTACATCATCATTGACTGCGTTTTTATCAAAATCTGTTGAATTCTCAGAATACTCAAATTGAGTGAAATAACAAGGGAATAAATCTGAGAATTCCGGTTCTCAGAATGTCCATGATGTGAAAGAGTTGTTCACATAAATATTATAAATTATGTGTGTGAGTAATATTCTCTCGTTAATTGAACCGATCATCCACTACATTCACATGGATACAGACTGTGAGTCGAAAGACTCTTTTCACCTACGGATCTTGCATATTTCATACCTGTTCAACCTGTTCGAGATCGGTAAGCAGAAAGCTCTCAAAACGCGACCTTTTCAGTCAGCGACTTTCAGCCTCTTGACGATTCAGCATTGCTAAGCGTTTCCACGTCGCATATCTACCAATGTCGCACTGTTCATTTCAGCAGGTCGACGTAAACCGAAACATAAATTGTTTCGGAACACTCTGAGCAACTCAGAGAGTCAAACTTCATGGCGTAATAGGAAAAGTTACAGCCTCGATTTGCATTGAACAGGTTTCACCCGAATATCGAACTCAGATATTGTCGACCTATTAGAGAAGATGGATACTCTGACAATCGGCAGCAGAAGGTGCTGGCATTGGTGAATAATAGTCATGAGTAGTAGTAGTAATTCATTCCAGCCTTTCTCTATACATTTCAGCAATACATAAAAGTACAGGGTGTCCCAAAGATATATCGACAAAGGGTGATAGAGGACATCGAATAAGCATTTTTGTTTATTTAAACATATGTCCGCAAATGAGCCGTTTGGGCTGATTGGTACTTATTGTACTGCACAATAATAAAATCACAGTTCACTTATCGATACTGTCTGTAAGTTCTTCGAGGAGGTGGTACATTCATTTTTCAGCTTTTTATGGGATTTTCTCTCCTCGTTTCTAAAAATGTTGTAAATGTTGAGAACGGGAGCAGATTCGTTCCCGAAACGTCCACCAAGATGAGTAGAGGTTTTATTATTATTAAATATATTTGTATTTCCAAATTTTTTCAAAAACAAGGTGTCACCGACCAATAGAGAATTTCTCTTTTAGGTATCTAAAGGTTTAATTTCAAGCGCAGTGACATTTTGGGACAGATCCTAAATCTGTCCTTACTAAAAATATATTGCAATAATTTTTAATAACTTCTACTCTATTTTTTAGAAACGAGGAGAGAAAATCCCATCAAAAGCTGGAAAATGAATCACTTATCGATGTTGCTCCATTAACAAATAAATTCCTGATGTCCTCTATCACCCCTTGAAGTTTTTCGGTATCTGTAGAAAATGTGATAGTATACCATTATATCTCCATAACATTTGAAGATAATAATTTTGAGTTTTATTGTGAACATATGAGCATGATAATTGATAGTTAACCACATTTAGATTATTGTTAACAAGATTCAAATAATTTTGATCAAATCTGAACCAAATAATTTACTGGTCTGATTGTTTTGTTTTGAGATATTATGCAAAATCAATATGGACTGATCGAAAGCTAGTAGAATCATAGATCGAATACACAATGGGAGATTCCCATAAAGTAATGTTTGGATCTACTCACAAGTAGAGGCTGTAAATGTTTTAATCCGACACAAATCCCAACAATTCCGTTCCGAAATTCATTACATTCTGAGAATGACGTTTGCTAGGTTTACCATTTTTATCTATGATTCTGAAGGAGTATTGTGAATCAAAAAAGCTTGAAGTTCAGTAAATGAATATTCATCACGACAAAAATACATTCATTGAGAGAAATATACCAAGTTCGAAAGTTTACAACGGGCGCTTGTTTTGGCTCTGACGACATGCTTTCCTAGCCATGAAAAAAATTCACAACCACTCTGTTAGTGACGTCGAACACGAATGAACTACTGTTACGGATTCCTCGAAACAACTTCACGAACGAGTTTACCGAAAGTTATTACCTATACTGAACTCCAACCCTTCAGTTGTTGTTCAACTTGTTGAACAGATTGCTCCATCTGGATTCTCATTATATACTTATCACATCCGAGCAGTTCATTATAGTTCATTGTTTCATATCGGGTTGGATTGGGCTGTCGCTCAGATTGACAAAACAAACGAACCACAAAGAGTACTTCAACTCCGAATGGAAACAACAATTTCCTCTCGAAACAAGAATACCTGAACGGCCTGGATTGAAATGTATATCACATTTCCATCAAAGGAAACGTGTACCTACCAAGCGCTCTGTCTTTAGCTGTATCTCTATGTCCCAGGCGTTCTCACAGTATTTGCTTCTTTTATTGCATTTGATCTTGTGTTTGTGAATTTGTTATGGAGTACCTTGAAGACCTTAATTCAAATCGAATATGAATACTAATCCATTTTTATTCCCATTTCCATCTCCATTCGAATTTGTCACTGTGCAAACAATTTCCATATGTGTCTATATACAAAATTGTTCTGCCCAGTATCTGTGCACCAGAGACATTGCGTATATCATGAATATAGAATTGGCCTCAATATACTTCCTTGAGGTACACCAATATTGATATCGATCTCACTAGAAATGCTAGAACAGATTTTTGTTTTCTTCTACTTATATAATTCACAGCCCATAAGAACCTTGATGTAACACTAGGTATTATTATTCTCTATGTGGATTAATTATCTCCTATTATCCAAATACGGATGATTGAAATTAAAAGGCCGACCTCTGATACCGTCTTTTGATATTTTGTCGACTAGAAGATTATGATTCACTCGTGATGAATCACCGAACAATCCTAGTACACAATCCTTCTGTTTTGATCGTGGAAGCCGAAAGATTTCACATTCTTTCCAGACACGGACTACATATTCTATTTTGTCTTATTGTATTCGTTCCAAATTCGAATAGCACTCCTTGTGAGGTTCAATGAGAGATAGCCGAGTTGAGCAGAGCCAGCAACGCTCAAGAAAAACAAAACAACCAGTACTAGAACTTTTGGCAGCGACTGCGAAATGCCAGTCAGGAAATGATATTAATTCCCGTTCAAAGTCGAGTGCGGGGCTCTGGTGATGGGAGCCTAACAGTTTTTTTTTACTCCCGACAGCTGTCTCGACAATTGGATCCCTCGGACGTCAAGGTAGCTTTGAGGGCTCAGCAAAGTATTTTATTTTGTTGTCGTATAGAAGAGAGGTGAACAATGTCGTAATTTCGAACACTTTCTGATGGCAATTTAGCTACACGCTCCCATATCCTTTCTACTATTGACAAACACTCGAAACGCCTTAGTGTCTTATCGGCATTTGTTTGTTTACCTCGATGATAATTTCAATAAGGCTTTTTCAATTAGCTATAGTATAGCCTAATATAGAATACATTGTTGAATACAGTGTCAAACTTTGGATGAAGAACTGAAACAAAATTGGTGCACTCAGCTTATTCCATGTCTCCTGATGTAACAACCGACTGTGAGCGTCTGAGATGCCTTTCTACCTCACAGTTCATCAATTTTTTCTATAGACAGATGGCTCATTCATGTCCGAAGTTTTGCAGTAAAGATATTCAAGAGTGCTTCTCTGGAAGTGGGTTATTTTAGTAATTTTGAAATATAACTGTTCTCTGAGAATCATATTCAGAAAGTGAAAACCTGAATATCAGTTATTGTAGTGTCAATCTCTTTGATTCAACCCAAACTTAGGTCAGGTGATACGCTGGAGAATGTTAACCAAACACCAAACGAGAAATGTCATGCTATCCAAACTTTCAATACACTTACCTTACAAATATTTCCTTCAAAACAAGGTGTCACTAGCAAATAGCCAATTACTCTTTCAGGTACCTATCTGTACAATGAATTCCAAGCGAAGTGAGTTAAAACATTTTATAGGCGTGGAACTAGAAACCAGTAGGTCACCGGGCGAACTTTTTTACAGTTTCGCCCTCTTGACTCCAAAATTTGATTCACACTGACGTTTAATGACAATTCATGTGAAACGTTAAGTGGTAAACTACAAAACCATGTTATTATGATTTAAGCAGCCCAAGCTTCTATCATTGAACAGAGTAGTTGAGCAACCCATAGCCCTGGCCAGTTTGTTCGGAAGCAATATCTATATCTATTTCAAGCTAAACAAGGATAGCAAGAGCTGATTGTTTCAGCACCAGTACCGTACTGACAAAGGAGGTGTTGAATTATTATGACTTTACATTATGGAAACGAATTGAAAATCCTTCACAAATTCTGTGATACTCGAGGTGGTACTCATCAGCATTTCTTGGTGAGAAGGTAATTTTTTCTTGCGTAAGCCTTTTGTGCTTATGTCTTATGGTTATCATAGCTGGAAGAATTAGGTTAGGTAGGTTGAAAAATAGAGATTGATGGTGGTGGTTCATAGTTCATGGCGTTTTTCGAATGAAACGTTTCCTGGTGAGTTTTTGCGATATTTTTTTTTCAATCGGCCATCTCTTCACTTGTAATTATCAAACTTATGACCACTCCAGAAGATAACTTCAATTTATTTCTGTCCATTCCATTTGGGAAAATGATTTGAATCTTGAAGGATACGACAATGGTAACTTAACTACCAAATTTTATATTCTTTTACACACCTCGAAACGTCTCACCATTGTGACAAAGAACCACAACGGGAAGTAAACCAAGGTTCTGCTTGATAATGATTATACAAAAATGTACACAAGTCGAATAATACTGATAAATCGAAACTCAATGAGTCAATAAGAAATTGCGGTATCGCCACGTTAACCAAAAAGTAGTTCACGAGTTCCCAAGGAATTAACATTGTAGAGTTACAGAATAATGTAGTGATTCTCTCTTCATTAGAACATTTTCAGAATCATATCATAACAGAAATCAATTAATATAGTTGTATATTGAACTACATGAAGTCATAATGAAATATAAATATGATGGACTATTCAATGATGCGACACGACAACACTGGCTATGATTGGGTACTAATATTATGATAATTCGGTGAATTCATGTTTGCATCAGAATATTTGTTTTGATATCAATCTAGTGGGTTTGTTGTTCGGAAAGCCGAATGGACGATATAGATTATTTCCGGTCATATTTTTGGGGTTGATATGATTCTTTTTTGAGTTATCGTAGGCGCAAAAATGAATAAATCAATCATTACATCAATCAATCAAAACATTATTTTCAGACCATGCTGAACCGGCGCGCTTTCTCCGACGTGCTCGTCGAGACGCCTCGACACTCGCGCCTCAAGGAGGACTCTCGGCAGATCGAGTTTGTGCGCATCGGGCAGGCGCTGAAGCTCGAGGCGATCGTGCGAGGCGACGCGCCGACCAGCCTCGCCTCCGCCGGCTGCGGCGCCGGCGCCGGCGCCGTCTTCCGGCGCTCCCCCTGGGAGCCGAGCTGCTTCTACCCGGCGTTTCCCGCGCAGGCGGCGCTGGCGGCGGACTCGTGGGGCGACCGCCGGCTGGTCGTCGGCACCGACGACGGGGTCTACCTCGTGGAAGGTGAGAGACGCGACTTTACTAAGGGCCGGTTGCATAAAGGTTCATTAAGTATTCAACGTCACGTTGAATATTTGACGTAACGTTATTTATGGAATTCGGTTGCATGAACATTCATCATATACTTGATGGTATGTTAGCTTAATCACCTAATCAACTTATGAAAATGCCCGATAAGGTAAAAAAGCAGTCGCACAAAAACCAATCAACTTTAAACATCACATCAAATCGCCTTAATCCTGGCATTAACTTAATCAGTGCTCGATGACTGGCTGTTTGCATTCTATTATATTTTTATGTCTGTGAAGGAATGAATTGCATATATGAGTTCCAATCGAAAGATAGGTACCAAATTTTAGATATTATGGTAAACTATACGTACTTTTTAACAATCTCCAGCAGTGTTGTTTTTTCTGATTCCGTATAGTTTCCCCCCCCCCCCCCCCCCGTTTTGTCTTCAAGCTATCCATATCAATTTCTATACTGCCACAGATTTGTGAAACTGCTTCGTCAAATCAAATAATTGAACCTAACCTATAAATGCGTAAAGCATCATCATTTACAAGCACAACATACGAGAGTTTTATGCAACGCGAATTGGATTTAACGTGACATCACCGCTAATGTGGCATCAGATAATCACATGATTAATTACAATTAACAACGAGAGACGACAGCTATCACGATTCCCTCGATGTTCCATATACCACATAAAATCTCCAAAACACTGATTTAGTACACTTAACACCAATTCTGTTCAGCGGTCCTATGGTATGTGGGCATACATCATAATGTAATTTGATGATCGTGCAAAATGAAAGATGTTCCTTCGACGTATTGAAGGATGTTTCATGTCATAAAATACAAAATGAGCTGAAACACATATGAGGATGATAATAATTTTGTTACGTTACTCCTCAATAAGAAGAGATTCATTTATTCATGACGCAATAATAGTTTATTTACCAACACTTACACTATTACTAATGCAATAAGTTGAGAATTTGATTTTTATATCTCCGATTTTCACTCTCCAACTCGTCCTCACTAACTGAACCTCGCCGATTATCTGACAAGTTAATCCAACCTCTTCTTTCACCTTCTAGAAAGTTATATTTCTCTCTCAGCATGTTTCGGCACTTCGGAAGCCTCATTGATGTATGCTTTTTCGTTCAATAATGTGCTTTATTCATCGATACACCTTTTTTCTTTCCTACCTTTCATCATCTACAATCGGAAGGAATGATAATACATTCACTCTGTAATCATAGAGATAACCAAGTCATGATTTTTATCATTCACAAATTTATTCAATCAAGCTATCAAATTTTGGAGGAATCACTCGTGACACAACAAAACTATCCACCACATCACACTAAGTGTCAAAATTCCATAACTGTCACTAACCTATTTGGTGGAAAAAATTGGTATCTTGCATTGAGAGTATTGAACTTTCGGAAAGAAGAATGTCAATGCCTTCTGTAACTCACATTTCGAAATACTTATCTAAACTGTAGTTCAATACAGCGAATTTCAATTAGAACTTTCTACAAATATGACAGAGTTTTCAGTTATCTTTTGTAACAGCTGATGTCCCTATTTGTATATTTGATGTAATAAAAAAATATCCATTTTCACGATTAACCTAACCTCTACCTCTCGATTTTTTTATGAAATCACTTTGCATTGTATTTCGCTCTTCATTTTGCACTTACATTATATTGTAATTGAACTGCATGAATGTATCATAATGTAAACAACAATACATTTTTATCACATAATAATAATAACCTTTCGTGATCCTTTGGAAAACTAAAAGAACTGAGCAATCCTCTATCACTATCTGGTCTGGATAAATACCTACGATTTGCAAAATGTACCATACGTCATTTCACTAACATTTTTCAGTTGTCACATTAACGCGATTATATCATATATGTATTAACTACAATATTGACCAAACGCCATAAGAGCAATGTTAGAAAAGTGATGCTTCATTATATACGTCTTTCCTTGTCTGATTGGCAACGATGATCGAGGGCGCATGCGCAAAATTCTAATTTCATTCAGATTTCATTTTGGCGCATGCGCATAAATGAATCCTTTCCAATTGCACTCTTTTATTTTGACATCAGATAGGCTGTCCTTATTATCAATATTCGTAGTTAATACATATATGGATTATATATATTACAATGAGGACATCG
Organism: Gastrophysa polygoni; assembly: GCA_963576655.1. Taxonomy (NCBI): domain Eukaryota; kingdom Metazoa; phylum Arthropoda; class Insecta; order Coleoptera; family Chrysomelidae; genus Gastrophysa; species Gastrophysa polygoni. Next base: position 19,985,010 of record OY755089.1, read on the forward strand.
GCACACAGACTAAGAAAATATCAAAACTAATCACATGATATTGACATCAATACCACTTATCCAGCACATTCGCCAACGAAAGCGGTACACAAAAAAAGCTAAAGCTGTCGCCTCTCGTTGTTACCAAGGCGACGAGATCGCAACGCTACCTAGAAGATACCTCTGCATATGAAATAGCATCATGAGTGAGGAAGAAAATCACATTAGATGTGTAGAACTGATCGAGAAGTATCCCGGTAGCACAGGTAAATAAAAAAATAAGTGTACCTATGTTATAATCATTTTATTACAGTTCTGTTCGATAACGCGTCTGTGATTGAACACTGAATGAATTATATATGATAAAATCGAATATTTTTGTGATGATTGATTGTTAGTAGGAACTGGAACCAAGTGGAGGGTGAGTGGGATACCAATTCGTTGTCGTGCTCTGTCGAAGTGAGGGTAATGTGTAATGATGTGTTTCACTATGAGTCTTTGATCACAGTGGGGACATCTAGGTTGTCTTTCTTCTTCAAGCATCAACATGATCTTCATGAATGTTGAATCGAAAAATGTTCACCTCGAGGATAGACATTCAATATTATAGAGTTTCAGATTATTTTCATATGAAAGTTTTCAAGCCATTTCTTCAAAAAAACATATCACACATATCTTTTATTCCACACTGGCGGCTGGACAACTTTGGCACGTCTCATAACTCGCTACAGTTTTTTCTACTCAATCTGACAACCAGTAATAAAGTAATTAATCCACGATTTTCCTCTGGGGCACATTAGTTCGATCTGTTATATTGTTCCAGATGGAATTTCTCATCGCTTGATATTCGACAAGACGCTGCAGGTTCGTCAGCTGAGCGTGGTAGAGCCGCATGGAATTCTTTTGATGCGTGGAGGTCAAAGCAATAAGGAGGGAAAAATCTACGTATTCCGGTTATCCCACATCGAGTCGATTAGCGAACCGAAAACCAGATTGGAAATCAAGGATCATAGACTGGAGAAGACCAGAGGGACCAATTTGTATGCCATCTCTAGGACAGGTTGGTGATCATCGTGATAAGACTGTTTGATTTCACTGCCAGTATTTGTTGAGGAATGAAGAATGACTCAGTCGAGAATAATTGTTTGAAGAAGCGATTCACGACAGTTCTCGAGATGAGCTACTACAAATCCCTTGAATTTTGGTATTTTTATCACTCCTTCTTGGCATTTTCTTCAAATATTCTACGGAGCCTGTACGAGTTTGAGCAGTGGACTGTAAGTTATAAAGAAGATAATCGGCAATGCAAGGAAGGACTTACCAATTGCTTTTTCTTCACAGCCGTTCTTCTCCTGGCTAGTATTGAGAATGCTTGTCTTAACCTGAAACCTTGATTGTCTTCTTCCGATCGCGTTGCACTAGATACCGGTCTCGAGGAATTCGAAGTTCGAAGTGAAGAGCCGGTCGAAAAATATATTTGTATTTTTGTTCTAAGTGCGCACTTTTTTGGGACTAGCCAGTATCTGGCTGGAGGCTTCTGGCAGTGGCGTATCACCTCTTGCCTTGCATGGTATCGCGGGGCATTATATATTTTGAGTAGAAATATGTGCAATCATAATTGTGAATTTTGATGCAATTAGATTATATCATGAGAAAAATACATCATTCCTGAACAGAGCCTATATTACATAAAATATTTATATTGTGAGTACTAGGAGAACATGGCATGGGTTCGAATCCCCAGTCTGGTTATGATTTTTGTGAATGTCTCTTCCCTATCGCCTGAATTTGGCATTGGTTCCACCAACAAGAGTAGTTTTGGTGCTCACTTGAGCTGTTTCACAACTTTGCATTTAGGTTTCTGTGAAGAGTTAATTGTGCTCACAACTTTCGAGTTCGAGTAATTCAACATTCCATTATGACTGGATACCAAGACTTTTGATCGAAGTAAGGAGAAGACTACTTCACAATCTTCCATATTGACTGGAAATGAAACTGGATTGAATTCATGGAATGATACTGTACTTGTCATCTACATGTTCGTATATACCTGAATATCAAGATCGTGTATCAAAACAAGGAGGATTATTTTTGTTATTTCTTTGATCCAAATCACCCTGTATGGAGTTGATGAAGTTGTCAACTATTGGCCTCATGATATCAGATTGTCTGAGATGAAGACCTGCATTTGAACTATTTTATAATCTTCCATGTTTGCTGGATATTAATCTGAATTGAATTCATGAATTCATACTGAATATGTTTGACTTGAATTCAATAATTCAGGAGGACGTTTTCTATGAGGAATTCAATAAAGTTGACCACATAAAGACGACATCGTCCATGTAGTCAATAACATCATAATTGAAAGTCCAAGATTTGGCAGGTGTTGAAGGAATTGTGGGATTGTTAATGATTATTCATGATCGTACAACACATTCGATCTCATCTGTTGGACCTCGATTATAAGGCAGCCTCCAATCATTGCTGATTTATGTATAAACATGACTAGTCGCGCACCGGCATTTCCCATCAGAGGCAATAATTGAATTTGTCGTGAGATGAAAGCAAGCAGTTTGCGAGGTGGTTACCCGGGATGAGATCCTTCATTATTATGCAAATGCACATGATGAAGCCGATTCGAGAGACCTTTGACTGAAAAGGTATAGTCCGCACAGAATTGCTCCTAGACTGAAAAAATACTGGCCGGAAATTGGAATGAACAACGGTTTGCCGAAAAACGAAAATTACAGAAGACCCACAGGACCATGATTCTTGAGAGAAACAAGTTGTCACTGATCTATTCCAACAAAAATTTTCTAAAAATGTCGAAATATACGGTAGAATTCATGGAAGAGTGACAATAAGGTGGTGGACTCTGTTTGTACCGGATGATTTTATATTTCCAGTGAATACGAGTAGTTCTGATGAGTTCGCCGATATCAATGATATTAATTACTCCGATTCACGATCAACATGATGAAATGGCATAACACTTCGTGCGAAGCCTTTGGCAGAAAAGTAGCCATCCAGAAAACCCAACTAGACATCCAATGCCAGTAATTTGAATGAGAAATAACAATATGGCCAATAATTCAAAATCATTATTGACAGATGTATGTTGGAGATATACAGGGTTAGCACTATTCAGAATGATACCTGATAAAAAAATTATCGTTACCATCCGATTTCTCGGGTTTCGAAACCATCATCAAAATTGTATGAGTTGTAACTGAGTTATGAGAAATATTTTTTTTTGGAAATTTCAATCCTCCCCAGATATATTTGAAGCAAAATACGATAGATCAGAGTTCTCTTTCAGCTATATAATAGTTTACTTAAAGAAGCCACCTTTTTTTTCTTATTTTAACACTTCTCCTTGATGCTCTAAGCTCTATAGGATATAGCAATAGAAAGATAATGAAGATTTTGTAAATTCAATATTCCTTATTGTTTTCACCATTTAATGGAATTGATATGCAACATTCTTATTATGTTAATAATAATAAAATTCGTGAGAGATGCCCCTCAAATAGCGAACAAGAACTTTCTCAAAGAAAAATTGTCCTGGAAGTGGGTACTTTCAGACGGATTTAGAAAAATATTTATTCCCAGAGAACTCCGGACTCGTATGCGTATTTTCTTCTCCAATATATTACAAGACGGGTGTCGAATCTGTCACGGTTCAAAAAGTATTTTTGCACTTCCGAAAGAACGGGTCACTGATATTATCATCATTAAAAGTTCAGGAAAGAATAGAGTGAGCTATTTTTTTTTCTTCAGGTGGAGCTCGGCTACGAATGTGCGTAGCAATTGGTAAAAAATTGCTAATGTTCCAGTGGAAGCATTCAGCAGCTTGGACAGCATGGTGTCCATCCAGTGATACGGATACAGTTGAAGGATTCACGTTTTTATGGGTAAACCAAATGAATAATCCATTGATTCATCAATTTCCAATAACAAGTTGACGATTCACTCATTTGGTTGATTGAAGTCATGATTTTCTGAAGTTTTTGTATGCGGGTACGCTCTATATTTCCAATTGCGTAGTTTTGAAGTTGCCAGTCGACACGAACTTGAAGATACTTCAAATGGGTCATGAACTTATTTTCAACGGCTTATCTACAGAGCATTTCAATTTCGTGTCTTCATATCGAGGTGCAGAAATATGAAAAACAAAAGACTTCTATCTGCCCTATTTTGTAATTCCATTTCCATTTTCGTATTCAAATTGGAAATGAAAATTGTAGGCAAGCTGATGGTACATGTATTTTACTCTCATAAATTCGAAATTCACAGGATTAAACGTTATTTCTTTCATAATATGTTATCTCGACATGTTAGATGTCATTAGTACTATATAGGTTAGTACTTGCTACATCAAATTGTTTTTCAAACTCACCTGCATGTAGACAACTCAGTAAAATATAAACGGATATTTGCATTGTCGACAAGGGGCTTTTAATTGTTTTCAGTCCCCTTTTGCAACTGATATTTCATATTCAGAATGAAAATGTTATGTCGAAAGTCATAGTTGCAAATAAATTATTATTATCATTATCATTATTCAGACCTTCATCGCAAGAACGCAGTAAATATGAGTGTGATATTCCGCTATTGACAACTTCAGTTGATGGAAACGTTTAGGAATAATCCAATCAAATTGTACGTCGTTCATCGGAATGAATGAATTTTTCAGTTTCCTCTCTGAATTCTGTTCCAGAAAACTCATCAAACTAAGGAACATTGCAGCTGAAGCGCTCATTCCATTTAGAACGTAAATCTGCAAAAAATCGAGCTCAATTAAAAATTGTAAATCGAAACCCTTTCTGTAGAGCTCGAAAAATTAATTGTCTTCGACTATTTATACATATAGATATATTACTCTCGCAATATACAACGAACGAACTCACAAATGATTTGGATGAATATCATATAATTATATTTGAAATGAAATGTTTCAATAGAAACGAAGAATTTGTGGCAGGAAAAAAGTTTTCCGTAAACGCACGCAGTGCAAGTTCGTCATCAAAATTGACCCTCAGACACCGCCGCATTTAGTTCAAAAATAGGACATTTCCCTTCGAAAGCGTCCAATCCGGCCCACCGTGCACGTCTCTTCAAATTTGACGTCGTTTCCCGTTCAGGAAGTGATCCTCAACGAGACCCCCTCCATGGTGACCATCCTCGACAGCGGCTGGAGCCCCAGCTCGCCCACCCACGGCGACACGCTTGTGTGCGTCGGCTACAAGAACCACTGGGACATCGTGAACGGCAGGACGGGGCAGGCTCAGCACTTGCACACTGTCGACGGCTCCAAGGTGCACCTCGTCAACGCGCTGGATCTCTACGAGGACCAGGAGATTCAGCTCCTGCTTTGCTACAACCGTAAGAAGAACAGTTTGTGAAAGTAGGCTCTACCATTTCACAATGATTCTAGTATTCGAAACTGAATGGATTGGCAACTGAATATTTTGAATATTATCTGAAGTTGAATAATAACGATCATACTTACAACACTAGAAAGTTGAATGATATACATAGAAATAGAACTGCAGTCAGAAGTACCATAAACTCTGAAGGTTTTCACAAATTCAATGAATTACCAGTAGTATCAAAAAAATCAACTGATTTGGAAAAATTCGAAACAGCTCTGAAAGAATTTGTGAAGAATAAAGATATATAAAATAAGGAACTGAATTAAATGCTGTACTAGAGACAGAATCTTCAATTGTATGAGTATCAGTCATAGACTTATTATCCTTAAGTCTATGGTATCAGTATAGGTATTTGGATTGTAATCATCACCTAACGTATCTATCAAACTTCACTTTATGACTGCTAGTTTTCATTTATTCTTTCATTGCAATTTGTCACATTATTTTTGTGAATTATATTTCCTATATTAGGTTTCCTATTTCAAATGAAGTTGTATGCATGTATTATAAAACATTTAGATGATCCGGTGTACTTCGTACCACCCGAAATTGATCATCAGATTTTTCAACAAAAATTAAATTCCGTTTCATTATAATCATTCATCAACCCAAGGAACATTACTGTTCATAAGAGGGATATATGAATACAACTATAGAATCCGAAGCTACAACCTGCTACAACCGTAAGAAAAGTTTATGAAAGTAGGCTCTACTATTTCACAATGATTCTAGTATTCGAAACTGTGAATAGATTGGCACTTGAATATTTTAAACAGTACCTCAACTTTTATTATAACGTTCATACTTACAACACTAGAAACTCGAATGATATACATAGAAACAGAACTGCATTCAGAAGTACCATAAACTCACTATTTTCTGAAGGTTTCCACAAATTCAATAAATCTCCTGTAGTATCGAATATATTAACTCATTTAGTATAATTATAGGTATTTGGATGGTAATCATCATCTAACGAATCTATCAAACTTCATTTTATGACTGCTAGTTCTCTTTTGTTCCTTCATTGCAATTTTTCACATTATATTTGTGAACTATATTCCGTTTTCCGTTTATTAAGTTTCCTATTTCAAATAAAGTTGTATGCATGTATTATGTATATAATATGAAACATGTAGATGATCCTGTGAACTTCGTACCACCTGAAATTGATCATCAGATTATTCAACAAAAATTAAATTCCGTTCCATTATAATTATTTATTAACCCAAGGAACATTACTATTCATAAAAAGAATATATAAATACAGGGTGTATCTCACTACATGGAAATATTTCAACTAAAGAATCCGAAGCTCAAAATATGAAGATTCAACCCAAATCACCTGATTGAAATGTGTATCATCTCTGAGTTACAGGAAAGAATTATCATAACAGCTGTATCAGATCAGAAAGAAAACACCTAAATGAAGTCTTGATGCATGAATGCCTTATCAATTGCCGAATCTTCTCTTTCGATTCATAGTTTTAATTTTTCCAGGCGCCAAATACAATTTAATCGAAAACATCTTCTTTTCATTGTACCACTTCCAAAAATGAAAATCACCCACTCATTCTCAGTTCTCTCCTGCAATGTCATTTGAATTCGTAGATGAATGAAAATGATAATGGTTAAGCCAATTTCGAACTGAATCATTTATCTGATATGGAAGAAATAATAAGAGATACCTATATAGTTGTTCTCTACTCGATCAGATGTTTCAATGATATTCAAATAGTTGAATATGTATACCTTGTGCAGTGAGAGTCAAATAATGATTAGATGATTTTGTTTAATTATTTACAGATACCTGTCACTTTCAAAAACTTAATGGGTCGTCATCATCTTCTACCAACTTTGATTTCCATTGGAATTCTGTTCCAACTGATATCGGTGAGTATAAAATGGATCCACTTAGAGAATTTTGCGCCAACTTTGTTATCTCCATTGGTGCGATGCGGTATGGTAATAATTATCCGAAAAACTTCGTAACACAACTAGATTGAGCCAAGCTAAAAGATCCACACTGCGGAAACTTTTTTTTAATTTCGAGTTTATATTGGAAGAAAAGCAAGATCCATTGATCTTAATAATGGCTGTAGAATATGGATTCGGAGCAACGGAAGTTGTTTTCTTGCCTTCACATAGATCGACCAAAGTTCTTGACAGTAATTGATCAGATGGTTTCTGCTCTCTGCAGCCTCTGATCAACATTCATCGTGAATTGAATGTATTTGAGATCATGATACTCATTCTGTTTTTGGTTTGCCTCATGAGATCAATTTCTGTCGCTCTATTCTAGTAAAAGCAATTTTTTTCTCGTTCAATGATCACCTCATCAATCCTTCAACGTCACTCCAGCACCAACGATATCATATTGGTGTGATTTAAATCGAAATATTTCCAGTGTGCGCCTTTCCATACGTTATTGCTTTCACGTCGAACTCGATGGAAATCAGACTGATAGTGAACGGCAATCTAGTCCACACGATGACGATGCCGAAGCTGCAGCTGATAGCCTCCAAGAACGATATATTTTTCGCCACGACTGCTCCGGAATTCTTCCCGAATAAAACAGACAGGCTTTTCGTTGATGTCAGGCAACAGGATCTACAGAAATATTCTCCTCCATCCAGCCCGAACGGTAAGAAAAAAAGGTTCATTTCATTCGACCACGAGGTCTGGTCTCTGGAGGGGAATGTGAATTTTTGATAAACTGGGTACAGACTATTTTGTTTTATTGTTACTGTACAATATCTGAAAGAAGACTTGCCAATTCAATATTTCTTCTTTGCTCATCGATTTCAGAGCATGAAAATCACAAATGAGTCACAATAATATTCAAACGGTCCAAAATTCGCTTCACAATTCGATTGGAATGGGTAATGGAATTGAATGTTGACTTTTGGTTTATAGATATTACCAATTCTAGTAGTGGCAGTAGTAGAATATATATCAAATATGTGAAACATATCACAATTCTAGATTTGTTTGGTATCTTCTCCCCTCGTTCCTAAGAAGTAACAATAGAAATAATAATAATTATCTCAATATATTTGTAGGAAGGACAGATTTGCTTCAAAACGTCACTACGCTTAAATTTCAACCTTCAGATACCTAAAAGAGTGTCTCTATTTGTCAGTGATACCTTGTTATGAAAAGATTCAGAAGACAAATATCGAAATTTCTACCTATAATTATTTGGTTGGTATCTTATTCTCCTATGATCTCAATATCATTCCAAGACTATAATTGCCCATCTTCGCAGTAAGGATATGTTAAGTTGATTCTGACTTGTCGATATATCTTTTGTTTATATTGTGATATTGTTCTTTTGTTCTTTCATCCTTGCTGATAGAGGTCTGCAAATTTCACAAGCACATGGCGTACGTTGGTACTGTGAATACAATTTTCCGATTATTATTCTTCAAAGAAGATATTGTGATATTCATGAAATATCTTTGTCGCCCCATTTTTTCAAAACGAGGTGTCAATGACAAATAGAGAATTTCTCTTTCAGGTATCTAAAGGTTTAATTACAAGCGCAGTGAAATTTTGGGGCAGATCATAAATCTGTACTCACAACAAATATCTACCTATATTGGGATAATTATTATAATTTCTATTATCATTTTTTAGAAACGAGGAGAGAAAATCCCGAAAATACTCGAGGAAAAGGAATATACCAGCTCCTCGATTAATTTACAGACTGTCATTATATCATGAGGTTATTCTGTATAGTACGTGAGGAAATGAAACGTTGATATGATTTTTTTCAGCTTCTCCAGAAGTCCGGCCTCTCCGCATCTACAGGATACCCATTCACACTCTGAACAGGAACATGAATAATGAGTCTTGCGTCAGTAGCTGTCAACCTCCATCATGGAAGCTGATCGAGACGAAGCTGACGGTGCCAGAAATGACCTCTAGGATTTCCAGAAGCGCCACAAGTTCCCCCATACCTGTCAAAGGAAAACATTTGCCGGCGATCGTCAAATGATGGGATGATCTGAACTGAATGCTGAGAGCATCAATGGAACGAATCAGTATTCGCTTCCACCAATGCAATATCATATCATGACACTTTCGTCAACGTCATCTCCTTAAACGAATTGAGTGTATTGTTTAGTGATGGAGAACATCTACTCTTCCATTTGAATATCAAGATTGTTCACCAGATTACTCGGTATTTTTGTGATGTTTGGGTTATTGGAAATGATCAACTGATTTTAAAATCTATATTCTGAGAGCTCTAGAACTAGCTTCATCGTGAAGAGAAAATGATATATCATTCCGAGAAGGTTTCCATTTCTTTTTCTCTAATATATTAATAAACTTATTGAAAAATAATATTAGGAATGAGAAGAACCAGAATCCAATCTCTCTTAGTGTTAGTAACCTTCAATCGCTCTAATCTATACTCTGAGATCATTCTGTGTTTGACTAGTGTAACGGCGACGTGTGCATTGTATACAGGGTGGTGCAATAGTACGTCACGAGTTTGATTTCTCATTGATTCAGACCTATGATAGCTATAGAGACATATGCCAAAAACGAATGTAAACTAAACGAAAGGATCTATTGTGAGAAATTATTGCGACATATACAGGGCGCATCAGAGAAAAATCTAGTATTATTTCGTCAAATAATTGAGATTGAGAGTGACTGGAGGTCACGGAACGTTGGGAAAAAATATACTAATCTATAAGGCATTCCATTAAGAGAAATGTCCTCAACTTTCCAGATGATATACCCTCTTGTCTTGTTTACATTAATTTTTGGAACATTATTACATCGTTACAAGCATCATTATTTCTGAGATATATTTTGAACCTATTTAAAATTCACTAGGTAAGCCACTGAAATTCTCATCACGGTGTGGATTGAGGGTCACTGGGCACTTGCACACGATATGAACGGTGGCAGGCGAGAGTTTAGATTCTATTTCTATCTTATTCTTATGATGGAACGTTGAAGAAATAGTGCAAGTGGCATCTTTCAATCTGGCAAGTTGAGAACACTTTTCTTCCTTCAGCCTATAATTTCAATGATCCTCTACGACATACTCTACAGAATACTTCTCATCATAATAATGTGGTCTTGACATCTTTCCTATCAATTCGTCTATAATCTATTCATTTCACAGGAATCAAGCACCGAGAAAAAAGGAAGAAACAAACAGATCGTGTTTTTTTTCGTGATTTTACGTGGGAAAGTTACAGATACAGAAATTGGTCAAAAAATGACAATTTATGTAATCGTCACGAAGAAGAAAAACAGAATTGGAAATTATATTCATTTCCACCATTTCATTTTTATTTACTCGTATGATCTCAACAATGAAATAACGATGAAACTGGCATATTACAGCCGATTGAAAAATGTTGAGAGCTTTTGGCAAGAACCGGGCAGTTATTTTGAAAATTCAAATACGGAATGATACTTCACTTTTTTCAATGTAATGTTATGTCCTCTTCAGTCCAACCATTCTTCCAACCGTCCAAAAATTGTGTCTACTTTATACTTTTAGTTTGGCTGAATGACAAATCATAGCACAAAATATGATACAGTTCATTATTTAGAAACTTCGATTCGAGGCGAATAAAAGCAAGGAACCAATGACAGAAGAGGTCGATACGCAGACTCCCTCTTGGTTTCATTGTGTATTTTATACTCCAAATATGATCACAATCTTAGAATAGTTTTGACCTTCTCTTCTGTGCTCGAGTTCTGTGGTTCATTATCTCTAATCAAATATCTGCGATCTTTTTTCTATGCATCAATGATTAACTAGATTTTTATAATTCCAAATCATCCAAAAGATCTACTGCATGTGCATGTATTATAGAGAAGTAATTAACACTGACCATATTCGTATGGGACTAATTCACACGATTGTTCTCATATGGATGTTATAGACCAAGTGTGGTTCATAGGACATTATTCATTATGCCCGAACATTTAAAAAAATGCCCACTATGAGAAGTCAACATGGCCAATAAATCAAATATTTTTATTTGACATTATCATTAGAAAACAACACAACAATACTATCAATATTAAAAATGTTTGGAATCGAAGAACTATTATCAGACTAAATTAGTTAGATAATTTTTGTATCATAATCGGGCATTATGAATAGTGCCCCAATTAATCACTTGGTCCATAATGTCGATATCTTTATGTGATATGTGAAACTTTTCTTGGTTGGTAAGGAAATGTCTTCCTAAGAGACGAAAAGTCTATGCAATAATTCGTATTTTCTATTACGTTCTATGTTTGTTCTTGTTACTCAATAATTGTATCACAATTCTGTATAGGACAGACAAATACTAAAAAAGAAAGATCTGAATTATAACTATCCATAATCATTGTTGATAGATCATTATCCTGACCGCCTATTATATTTTCAGTTAGACGAAGAGTATGATTCAAAATTAGGTACCTAATTGTTGTCGTCATTCAATATGTTTCGATTCACATTTCTGATATTGATGAAGAGTCTAATCTGGATTTTCTCCTCCACTTTGAAAAAACGTACCGGCGTTGACGCAAGCTTGTGGTCGAGAAGGAAAAATTACATCCCAGGTGATATGCAGAATATTCATGATTAGAATACAACATCCGGTATAGCTCTTGCCTCCACTTTGGGCACACACAAAACTTCCCAATAGTCCTCTAGGAAGGTATTTGACGCCAAATAAGGCGGCTTGCTTGAAAAAACATTGATCCATCGCGATACAATCAGATTTGAACTATTGGAAAATATGCAATCCACCTCATAGTTTTTGCATGCGAAAATCTGTAAGACACCAGGTATAAGTGCCTGAACAGAGAAGAAAAGCATCAAGGAACTCGAAGATTTTCTTGGGTTTGCCAAAAAAATTCAGAATGATAGGATATCACAAAGATCCTCCAAAGTGAGCAGCAAGAAATTCAACACCTCTAGTGAAATGAATTTCCAAATAATTATAATTTACGTTTGGTGTAGCAAAGCGTTATTCTTTCAATAGCTAACATTCAAAGAACGTGGGTTCAACTACTCAAATATCACGAGAAGTATAATTTATCAAAAATATTCTGTTGTTACTTTTATCATTCCTCAGATTACCTCATCCATTTACTGAATGAACTTTGCCCCTTTTGAAAAATATTTCTCGCCGTCCATCGTGGTCGTGTCGATCTAGAACACCCCTCACCGAAGACGTATAAGTTAGACGTACCTACTCAGATATTAGTAATAGTATCACTGTAGTGACGACAGCAAGACGTAACAAATCAGACCTAAACGACTAACGATGAGTGAGCACGAAATCAACTATTCACCAAGCCAGTGGTCCAAAAGGCTCAAACCAGATCTCATCATAGCAGAACATCTGAAAATCAACAGTAAACGTACGTACTTACACGACTTTATTCATTATATCTTCTCAAATATGGGGAATGGACTTTCATTCCTTGACATAGGCGTATCGAATAGAAATGAGTGAATCAGACATCAATAACAACATCTTTATCTACATTTTTTTCGTGATGTTATGTTAACTTTCGTCGAAAATAAAATATGCTTCCGTTAATCACACTACATACATACCACATGAGCTACCAATTATTGAAAATTTTGTTTTTGCTGTGGCCGTGGTCGGTTTGCAGAAATGCCGTCGCAACTGTACAAAATATAAAATGTTTTCTTCATTTTACTAAGACAAAAGTTTACAATAGTCGACATATTTTAATTTTGAAAATATCAAATCATGAATCGTGATAGCAGCAGTCCTGTATTTCATTCAGTTCAATGAAGATCTATTCATATTTAACTTCCCAAATGGTTGAATTTCACTGATACACGGAATAGGAGAATAATATAGAGTGCCATCCATAAAGTCCGTAACATTTGTGGAAAAGAGTTTTTATTATTGAAATATTGAACTTTTTCTTGGGGATCTTTTATGCATGTCACGTGGTCACTGGTATGGCGGTAAATTGAAGAAAATGACTATGAATAGGCAAAACGTGGGGTTATATGGCAAGACATTTGAAAAAAGTTAGTTGAAAAAGGTGCTTAGAATTCAATTTCATACTCATATACAATTATTCAACCAATTATTCAAGAAATTTGAAATAGAAATTTTTTTTCGAATATTTTTATCAATTTTTTTTCTCCTAAATGGATAGAGGAAGTGAAACACTTTCAATTCGATGACTTTGCGAGAAAAATCTCGTTCTCTTCACACCAGATAGCTTGAAATTGAAAGAAAATAGTTTTTGCCAAGACACTGGCTGTTGCATTGGTTCGCATCTAACAGTTTCAGATAGTCATCAAGTTTCACTGAAAATCATGAATGAACTTGAAATCCATAATTCAAGTTTGATAGCGAAGTGAGAAGTTCAATTTATCATCATAATTTTCATACTTTTACATACGTTCAAACTTGTTATCATACTGTTGAGATTGATATCCTTCAAAATTTCAGTTGTAGTTCTTCACTGAAAAAATACCTTCATCCTTCTTGAGATCTAATTTTTTCTATAATTCAAATCGAAAGTCCTTCGAAAGTTGAAGGAACTATGAAAATGAATTTTCTTTGAATTATATGAAAATGAATTTTCTTTGAATTATATGAAAATGAATTTTCTTTGAATTATATGAAAATCCATTTTCCCAAACCGATTCCAACTCGGGAAGTATAATGTCATCCACATGTACTCATATGATGATGATTCTTACTAGATTTTTCTTGTGTTATTATTCAGGTAGCAGAACAATTGAAAAACAAATACCATGTATTCTGAATATTCCATATGGGCTGGGTAGCCGAGAGGTTATTGACATTTTCGGGACAGATCTTCCGAATGGTAAGTACGCAGAACTGATAAGGTTGATAAGAACACTCGTAGGTTAAGAGAGAGGTTCATCTAACATATAATTACAATAAACGAATAATTTTGGATGCGAAATTGTAGGACAGTGGTTTTCCCTAACAAATTTACTAATGATGTAGTCCATTCCTTGACAGAAAACATTTACAAATCCTTAGATTCAAGTACTCAAACTATTGACGTTTTCAAAGATCTGAAGAAGGCCTTCGATACTGTCGATCAGTCTGTACTTCATATACGAGGTTTAGCCCACAATCTTTTCCAAAGTTACTTGACAAGTGGTTGATACAAAAAAAGTTGAATTCAGTATCATGTGAGTACAGAAATAACATTAAATGAATAGACACAATAGGTGAAATAATCAGTTTCGCAGACAACACTGTGATTCATTTTAAAAATGATGCTTGGTGCAATCTCAGAGTAAACATTGAAGATGATCTTGAAAAACTCAAAGACTGGTTCGACAGCAGATTACTTTCCATGAACTTATCATCCTACGCGGCAAATTCAAATTGCGAGATCGAATTCAATGAGAGTGCAATAGATCCATCGCGTAATAAGTACTGACTGTAGAAAATTAGACCATTCCCACATGCTCCTTTTTCGTCAAGTTGTGATGAAATCAATTTTCATATCAAAAATGTTGTTGCCTTGATAGCTTATTCTCAAAAGAGAGAAGAAAAGTATTATTACCTGATCAACAGTTGTCTGCGAAATTAGTATTTATTTCTCAATCGAAAAAAGTATTATTACCTGATCAACAGTTGTCTGCGAAATTAGTATTTATTTCTCAATCGAAAAAAAGTATTGAGAAATAAAGTTATTGATTCCTTTTACAGATGCTCCCATTTTGATTATTTTCCATGGAGGATACTGGCAGGAGGAGTGTATCAAACACAATGATTATACTTTCATAGCGAAGTGTCTGCATCAAAGTAACATCAAATCGATGTATGTCGGATACGAGCTTTGTCCAAATGTAACAATCAAGGAACTTCAGCAGAATACCGAACAGGCTATGAGGAAATGCTTAGAATATGCCCGACAGTTTGAGCCCAAGTAAATATCTCTCTCAATTTCATATTGCCCCCAAAGAAACTATAGCAATTTTCGTGAGACCATAGAGTGAATATCGTTTTCTGAAAAAATCACAACGAATTTGATTGTTCTAACATCTATACCAAGCATCATTTATCAATAGAACGGCAAAGTTGTGGGATTCTTTGCCTAGTGGAGTCTTTCCTGATGCTTACAACCTCCAAACTTTCAAGAAAAATTCCAACACCTTCCTTCTCGCCCAAAATTTCACCGCTGGCTAACACGATGTTCCTCGAACATTATAGGTATCTCTTTCGTGTTGTCCACAGATATAAAAGAGCCACTTGATTATCCGAGGACACTTCACAATAGTCGCACTCCAAATACTTTACCTCCCTTTCTTCATCTTAGCTACAAGCTATTTGTTTCCAATTAATATTGAAATCGTAAAAAAAGACTATATAATTGAGAAAGTAAATTTTATAATCATTCACTGAGACACGGCCAATTCGAGTACAACAAATATATGTGAAATTTTTTCAATCTCATTCCTTGCATGTCACATTTTCGATTGAGATTTATTTGGAGGAAATTCAGGGTGCACATTTTTGAAAAGCCCCATATGAAAATCATATGAAAGTGGTCATTGGATGATTCAAGCACATAACAAATCAAACTGGAATGTCTTCGATAGTTACTGGAAAAGTATTCCCTCCTAGAGAATTGAAATGGCTGGAATCGCCTGTCTAATAAGTGAGGTAATGAAGAAAGAACATTTGAAGTAAAACACCACGCTTTATATACATATTTCTTGCACAACATCAATCATTTCGGGAAGATATTATTTCAGATTTTGAATTTATAGAACGCCATTACTCTCGAATATATTCAGTGGTGAAATGAGTAAAATACGTTTGTGATACTTCAATCTCTTTGTGAGTATATAATGAAGCTATGTATGCAGCATTGTGATGATAAATTCGAGTAATACTAGCGTCATGAATCGTATTCTGGTAGAAAAAGCCATTAAGTGGAAATAACTTCGATTACATCTGTTCTCACGATTTCAGGTCGATACATTTATGTGGGCACTCGGCAGGAGCCCAAATCGTCGCGAATCTCTTCAGAACTTTCATCCCAGAACTACCAACGACAGTTAAAAAATGCATCAAATCTGCAATTTTACTAGCAGGAATATACAATCTCTCACCTTTACTCACTACCAGTCACAACTTACCCCTGAGATTAGATCGTCAATCAGCAGAAGAAGCCAGTCCGCTACTTCAAAAATTAGTGGCTGATGGAACCGTCTTCTACGTGGTCGTGGCCGAAAATGACAGCCCCAAGTTCATTGAACAGGGAAAACAACTTCATGAGCATCTGAAGGGGTTGAAAATCGAGTCTAACTACGTATTTGTGAGAAATGTTGATCATTTTGATCTTATCGAGAAATTGTTTGAGAAGGAATATGAACTCACTCAACTTATAATCAGGAATTGTATTGATTTAGTTTAGAATATCAAATATTCATTATGTCACTTATATTAATTAAGACCACTACTTGATGGTTGACAGTATACACTATGTTTCAAATGGTTCTTGGTGATGCCATGATGGAAACTGTTGAATAAATCCTAATTCTTCCGATCGAGGAATATATTTTATACAATTCATCTGAAGCTTGAATTTGTAACTTCGAGAAGGACTAAATAAGGTAGGGTAACAAATTTAGTTCGATGAGGTCACCGGGTTTGCTAAGGATTTGTTATGTGTCAATAAAGTACACTGGATTATTTTTTCTACACACCGCTTATATTGTCACATGAAGCTCCATTTACAAAAAAAATATTGCACTTTCGTTTTGGAATATGGCACTGAAATTTTTGAATTATTTCAAATGAATAAAAATTTTTTCTACTGAAGGTTCTAACTTAGAAAGCATTTCACCCGATTCCCTTTCCATAATTCCCAGTGACGATTGATAAAGAGATTATGTAAGTATATATCACAGTAATTAAGACTAGACGAAACAACACAAAGAATAAAGCTCAAATCCCAAATTCTGACAACAAAAGTTTCTTCACCAAAGGGAACTATAGGCACGTAGGAATCGACGATATTGTGAAATTAATGAAATCAAAAACGATAATAATTTCTCTAGATTTTTGGAATCTTCTGATTTTTGCTTTTTGTCCCAAGGATATTTTCGAATGAAAGTTTGCTCAGAAACATTCATTTCGAAATGTCCAAAGAAAATTGGAAAGAAAATCCCAAAAACAGAGAGAAATGAATACACCACCTTCTTGATTAACCTACAGATATAATCACTAATTAATTTAAATTGCACATCAACCTCAAAGCTGTAAGTTGTCGATATATCTCTATTTACATCTAGAGAAACTGAAACACCATTTTTTCATCTCGAACACCTTAAAATAATTTGAAATATATCGATGTCTATGATGATCAATCAATGCCTGCTCATGAGTAGTCAAGCATATGCAGAAAATGAGTATTAAAATTCAAATTTATCACGTATCACACAGCCAAAAAAAATCAGTTGTATATAAATACTGAGCACTTCGTAAAAATCCCAATTTTTCACATCCCATTCATAACTTTGAGTATACAACTGTCAGTCCATTCTGATGAAGTTTTTCAATTTCAGTTTTCTTATTTTCTGAAATAGAATTCAATCTTCAGAGCTATAGCTAATCCAAAGATTGGAAAGTGACACACTGTATACATTCAATGCTCTCATCGTCTTTTCCAGCTAGAAATAAAATTATCAACAATAACCTATAAGTAACCAAGGAAAATATGAGTATATTTCAAAAAAAAAATATTCGTTTCAAAAACTTTTTTGAAAAAACTATACGCAATAATATCTAGACAATAATATGAATGTCACCTTGTGAATGAATACTAATCATTCAATAGGTAACAAAAAAGACAACATTCATTTCTGAGTATGGATTGAAGAATTTGTTTCAACCCCCAAAATATCTAGAATATTAATATCTCAAGAAGAGATACGCGTTACACTATATTTTTCAAATAATAATGTCACATTTTTTATGAGTTTGGCTAATATGGTATAGGTACATCAAATCAATGATCATCAACTTTTATCACAACCTAAATGAATCTCAAATGAATGAGGAGCATTTTTTTTCATCGATAATCGTTTTGAAAGAATTTTGATCAATGTATTCACCGATTATTAATATATTGGGACATATCAACTATAGATACTTCATTTCTATCACCAATGATTTAGATTTGTAAACCACTTATTCCGCCTAAAAATAGCCAACCTATCAGGTACAAATATGAGAAACTGATATTCGATTCTTAGTTTGATAAACTTGATTGATAACATTCACGAAACAACAATAGATGTAATAGATTCATTTACCTCAAATATAGATTCATAAATTTTATTTCATATCGTTTTTGCATATCATTCATAATATTTATTCATCAAATGTTTGGTAAAATATTCCGATTTTTCTTGAAAATTGTTTATTCTCGAATAATCCATATCCAGGTACCTCAGTAGTTCTAATTCTTAGACTTCGTTTAGTCCAAGAAAAAGATAATATATACTGAGGTGGTTGAAGATTAGTTAATGTTAATCTCACGAGTCTTCAATATGATAACAACAACTTGCAAAAGGATTGGACCTAATTAGTACGAACAATTCTTCACATCTTTCACCTGCTTCGGAAATGTTGACAATCTTTTTTGAGTAACTATCAATGATATATGATATCTCCACTGTACCAAACTATTACCATAGTTTCGATTCAAAATCCTTATCAATTTGGATATATATATATATATATATATATATATATATATATATATATATATATATATATATATATATATATATATATATATATATATATATATATATATATATATATATATATATATATATATATATATATATATATATATATATATATATATATATATATATATATATATATATATATATATATATATATGCTTATGATCATAATCAACTTATAATCGAATATGTGAAATCAGAATGTAGAAAGAGTTTGAGCATAAGTTCAAATATTTTGTATTTCAGAGGGAATTGAACTTATAAAACTTGACTTGACCAACCCGGACTTAAAAAGCTGCAAAACCAATTGGGAGTTGTTTCGATCAATAAACTCTTTCATATCAGTGGAATCATTTGAAATACTATCATGAGAAATTGATTTGTTTTTGTTATCATTATATTTAACGTTCATTATTCATCGCTGACTCTATTCTATTCACAGATGAAAATTCAATGAATAATGACTTTAATTGTTGGCACAAAAATTGTCTTTGTTATCAATTTTTCTGAAACTTTTTTATATGGGTATTCTCCCTTCGTTTTCCCTTTCTATTTCGTTGAACAAACTACTGTTGAATTGATATCCAAATTCATTGATATATGTCGCCTCATCGAAGAATTGAAAACTCATCTTCTTAAAATTAAGAACAAACATCGACTGTCAAAACAGCGGCACTAAAATGAACAAGACATCTAGATGGACGTAACGTAAGTTGCAAAAAAACACCGATAAGCAATTGAATCACTCAGTAAGGTAATGTAATCATTGCATATGATCAGAAAATATGTTTGATTCCAGTACCAACTCAACAGGCTCTTCTGAATATTCGAAAATAGTTCAGAAATCTAAACAAAATTTGTAACACAAATTCTCAAATCAGAAAGTCTTGTCAATATCTCGCTATACATACCAGTTCAAGGTCTAGCCTAAAAAGTCATAGACGAACTACCTCAATCATCTTCATCCTCATCATCATCGGAGACATACTTTTTTTGAGGGCGTTTGCGCCTTGTGCTGAGCTTCTTATTCTTGAGTTTTATTTTCATTTTGACTGTCGAATCAGCGTCGGACTTATCTCCTTCTTCTTTTTCGTCTTCGTGGTCCGATTCACCGCCTCCGTCTATCTCTATTCGCTGCTTGGCATTGAAGAAGACTGACTGAAGAACGATGCTGTCCTCGTGGATCAGCGAAGCCTCTTCGTTGTAAATTTGAGCGTTTTGGCAAAGCAGCATGAAATCGCGTTCAAGGTCGGCAAAGTCCGAATACTGGAAAAAATGGTGTGGGTGAGTGACGAACTGTCAAAACTGAACTGAACTGTCAAAAGTGAGTCCCAGCTTTAGAGAATTCCATCCATCGAGCTGGATGGATAAAATTCCCCAATGACACTTTCCATCCAACCCCCACTCTATCTAGAGTGGTCTTCAAGTCATCTTCTTTTAAACCTTTTTCGCCGTGAACCTAAATGTGGGTGCAGAGCTTTTCGATCTCGACGGTCACGCTTTCTGCTACCGATGCTCTCAGTCTTTTAGAGTGTCATATTGTTTGTGTAGAATGAATGATTATTGTCTGTCTGTGTAGTCGCACTATGGCTTTTCATGGAACGTAACTGGTTCCCCAGATGCATCAGAAGGCTATAGTGCTGATGTGTGTGTGGCGTGTACGACAAGATGTGAGCAATAAGTAGATATTTTTCGAGAATAGCTATTTCACGAAAATCAAAGATTTTCCTCAATCGCATAAAACTATTCAATTCAATTCGCTACTACTATTGCTGAGATGGAGGATTCTGAAGTTTGCATATACTTTAGGGAATATTTCAA
Source organism: Gastrophysa polygoni (assembly GCA_963576655.1). Taxonomy (NCBI): domain Eukaryota; kingdom Metazoa; phylum Arthropoda; class Insecta; order Coleoptera; family Chrysomelidae; genus Gastrophysa; species Gastrophysa polygoni. The sequence goes on from OY755089.1 coordinate 20,006,025, forward strand.
ATTATCCAGTATTTTACACATCATTTGCACAATGGAGACGATTGGAAACTGAACCATTATTAGGAATGTTGCATCAAATATTCATAACAATTCATCTTATAACAGACTGAATGAGTAACAAACCTATGCGTTTCAATGGTTTGTTGACCTGTATCATGTCGATAGAGAGCACCGATTACTTGAAAGAAGAAACCGATGAGTCGGAAGAGAGAACCGATGATAGAATGAGATGATCTCAATGTTTATATCTTGTTTGGTTATACAGATTGGTGTGGTCAGTCGTTGAAAATTGGAGGGAAGGACATCTTGGCAAACTACATCCTAAGCATCAAATAATTCTGTGTCCACAACGCTACAATTACGCCATTTGTCACCCAATTGTCCGAAATCAGCTCTAGCGGTCGTCCTAGGAACTTGAAATTAATTTCCAGCACTTTCAATTCTATTTCAATAACCAATTCTTTTGTCATATTCCTGAACACTCAACGGTTTCCGAGATACAGGAGATCCATCCATTTTTTTATTCATCCGGTACCTACATGAGTTTCGTCTTTGTGGAGTATTGATGTATATATATTTGAAATATATATATATATATATATATATATGGGTCGATATCTACAGCCACAGTATGGCATCTATGAATATGGGTGGAACACTAAAAGATCAAAATTATACCTTTCCATCTTCAATTCGACTCAATATTTTATTGATATCTATCGGTTTCTTGATGATTTCATAATAATCAGGATAATCCTTTCTAGGTGGTAACTTCATGAATGGTTCACTCAAAAGTCTTCCGTCGCTAAAATTAAAAACGAAAATACATATCATAAAAAGGAAACTACCAAATTTATAAATATTTATTGGTTTCAATGGCATCAAGATGTGTGCTGTTTTTGTTGAGGTTTCCAACTCACCTGTCCGTGTATTTAGTAACAATAGCCATGAGTTTCTTCATTTGTTTTTTCAACTTCTGATCAGTACTTTGTGTTTTGCTTTTCTTTTTGCTGCTCGTTCCGACCTCACTGTCAGATTCTTCTCCTCGTTTTCGCTTCTTGCGTCCTCCTTTCTTCTTCTTGGATTTCTCCTCCTCTTCTTCCTCTTCAACATATTCATCGGTTTCATCTATTGCCTGCAATATCCATTACATAGTTGTAAAATATTTTCTCGATGTCTGAGTTAGTTCTTAATATTGAACATTAAAAAGTGAAAAAATATATAAAAAAAAGAAGAAAAATATCTACATTCATTACTTCACATATTATTACATTGGAATTCATTCTTTAAGCGATCAATGCTCAGTATGTTGTCACTGATAACAAATAGCAAACTTCAAAATCAAGATAGTAATGACAGGTATCATTAGCGGTAATGATAAATACCACTGAGAGGAATAATTTGACCTTGTCATCTACTCAAGGCTGTGCCTACCAGAATACACATATTTGTGAGAAATATAAAAGAGAATGCTTCCGACAATTTATTGCCGTCAAATCAACACAAAAGTATAAGAAGAATATAAAATAATTGATCTTGATAAATATGAACAGAAAAATTTGGCATATTTTATAGTAACTGTATCCAAGGTATTATTAACGAATATACAAATGAAAAATGATGTATTCATTCATGTAACGTGTGTAGATGAAAAAGAAATTGTATATATACGAACCTTCATCCACTCTTTCTCCGTTAAACTATCGGTATAGTCAACTTCCTTCCTCAAACGCGATCCTCTGCCAAGTATACTGTCATTATCATCGTAATTCCAAGGATCAACTTCATCGTCTTCCTTGACTAGCCAATCAGGAAGTTCACTGATTTCCAGCAACCGCGACTTTCTCGCCGGTCCTAATTTTGCTTCTTCCCTTCTCCTCTCCAAATCGATTTTCTGAAACAACTCGAATTCTTGTTCAGATCTAGCCACCATTTGATTAACTGTTTCATCATCTGGCACCTCATTTTCTTCCTGAAATATGACGACATAACAATATTCACTTCAGTATGAGAACACGCTTGAAACTAACTTCCTCGTCGTCTCCATCTTGATGTAATATATGCTGCAGGAACTGTTGTCTTTCTGACCCGGTGGACTTTTGGTCGAACATACCAGCCTGAATGACTTTTTCATCCATGTTCAGCTTGTATCTGGCTGCCGCTAAGATACGTTCTTCGACGGAGTTCACCGTCATCAGACGTAGCACTCTGACCTCGTTTTGCTGACCGATTCTATGAGCGCGATCTTGCGCTTGAAGGTCCTTGAAATAAGGAAATAGACTACTCTCGTGAATTAAAGATATCATTATTCTAATGTTACAGACTAGAATGAGAACAGAACCTATTGGACCGTAAGTTACTGTATAATTTTCGAATGAAGTAATTGATAACTGAAGAACTTCTTCAAACATGACGTTGTCATTTCTGTTCAAATCTCGAAGAACCTTTTCTATGAAATGTGCAAGAAACTTGCCATACGAAACTTGCCATGTCTTACGATAAACCGTAAGTAGTGAAAAAAATAGTGACTTCAATGATAAAATGAGTTTGAGATAGAGAGACACATATACTGCAAAAAGCTGGAAAGGGAGCAATGACGTGATTTAGGAGCGATTCAACAAAGTTCTAACCGTTATACATTTGACTGTCGGTTTTCAAAATGTTCAAAATGTTGTATAATTATTCTCGGAATTTTCACAATTGTGAAAAATTATAATTGATAATAATGTATTTACGGTCGAATTAATCTTGATCATGTATACCAAAAGAATAAACATAAAATATCTTCGTTAACCTCTGGGACTGTTGGATTTTTTCGTGACCAATATAACACATATAAGTTTCGACTATTCTGAAAGCCACCTTCGGAGAATTCCAGCATTCTTGATTACTCAATATTGTAAATCTATTTCATTATGTGACTTTGACAACTTCAAGAATCTATGAAAAAATTAGATGAAACAACACATTATTCAAGTGAAGTTTCTTACCTGATGAGGGTTCCAATCGGAATCAAATATCACGACAGTGTCAGCACTCTGCAAATTCAAGCCCAAACCACCAGCTCTGGTAGACAACAGGAAGATAAAGTATTCGGCCCTTTTTTCATTGAACTTCTTCAGCAAGTCCCCTCTATCCTCCGCTTTTGTCGTGCCATCTAAACGTAGATAACCAAACCCTCGATAGCCTAGATAGTCCTCCATGATGGTCATTAGCTGAGTCATTTGACAGAAGAGCAAAACTCTGTGGTTGGTAGCTTTGAGTTTCGGCAAAATGCGATCGAGCAGTTCGAATTTCCCAGAAGCTCGATAGATGTCAGGCCTGAAAAACAACCACCGATAATACCGATTGAAGATACGATAAATCTATCGTTGCGATGTTTGTATTCGGAATTATTCAAATTAATTTCAAAAACTAACAATTTGATTTCCAGAATAGTATTTTCGATTCCAAATATGGCAATTGAATTTCATGAAGCACCATTTATATTTGCAGATACAAAATTTTCAAGAGCATATATGTTGAATGATCTTACCCTGATATAACACCACCGGCTATGCCCACGTGATCGCAGTACTTTTCTTCGATATTTTGGAACATAAATGGATGGTTACAAAGCTTCCTCAGCTGAACAATTGTATTCATAAGTGCTTTCGATCCGCCCTTCCCCTTATTGCCTTTCTCAGACCCATCTGTAAGTAGAACTCCTTTGCTCTGCATGTGTCTAACAAAAATATAACCGTTGATTGAATAACGCACATCATATTCTACAGCGGATAACTCACTGGTATAAAACTTTCTGCAAGCCAGACATGTCACATTTTATTATGTATTCAACTTTATCTGGCAATTGAGACTCCACCTCCTTTTTCAAACGTCTCAAAAGGAAAGGTCGAAGAACTTTATGCAAACGTCTGATTATGAGAATGGTTTCTTCTTCATTGAGTTCTACCTGTAATCATATGCATAAAATCAGTGACGGCTCATTTTCGGTTTGAAACGATACTGTTGAAATTTTGGCAAAATGAAATCGTCGCTTTTATTCCTGAACATAACAATATTTGTTAACCGAATCGAAAGTAAAACAACTGCATGTAGCCCAGACAACAGAGATCCAACTCATAGGAGACCGTAATGCGAAATTTCTAACAATTCTCAATGTTGCACGCGTTTTTTTGACAAGTAAGGGGCGCAAATTGAAAATTCTGGGATCACACCCTTTTGGCGTTAATTGCAATATCTCTCAAAAATTCTTTTTTTTTGTAGATAATTATGATTTTTAATTTAACTCACCTTTTTTCAAGTACAGCTCGTTCAATGTCGTAAATATTTTTTGGTCCTCTAAAACTCCCCACACACTAATGTGCAGGAGAGGAGTTTCCATAAAATTAGAGGAATCTCGAGTAATTCCACAAAAGTTCGCGAAAATCAACGAATTCACTCGAATACTACAGGATATTTCATCATTCTGCAGATAGTTCACGAAATTTATTGAATTTGAGAGGCATTAAATATTGGAAAAATTTTCATATATTCAAGTATGATTTGTGATCTATCGTTTGGCCTAATAGCAACAACATCAGAACAGAAAGTTATCTGAGTTGACTCATCAGAACAACGCATCGATCGAAGATTGACCCGACATCTATAACCATCTTTCATCTATGGTTTGTTCAGAACTTTGGTGTCGCTGTCGAAGCTGTTTGTAAGCCTACTGAAAAATATGTATCCCTGCCAAGAGATCCTTGAAACTAGGGAGCAGTCCTTTATAACATGAATTGAAAAGTTGAATGAATAAGAAATGAAATGGAATGAAAATGAGCATGCATATGAAAATTATAATTGATTGTAGGTATACCTTTTCTCCTGTAGTGGCGAAAGGAGCATTAAACCATTGCTCGAAAGTAGAACAGCTCTTGAAAATCGATGGTAATAGGAAATTCAGTAGAGCCCATAATTCAGGAAGTTTATTTTGCAGTGGTGTTCCAGTCAGCAGGAGACGATGAGGTGCAAGATAATGAGTGTTCAAAACTTGGGTCAACTTGCAATGATGATTTTTCATTCGATGACCTTCGTCAATAATCATATATTTCCAAGGAAGCTGCCGTGGTGAACAAACATTGAGATAATAAAATTATATATGAACTAGAAATTTACCTTAGCAAGCACTCCTTTATCTTTTATAACATACTCATATGTTGTTAGGAGCACATTGAATTTGGTAGATCTCATTTGACTTTGAATCTGTCTCCTTCCTGCAGGAGAACCTTTATAAGACACTACAATTACAGAAGGTGACCATTTCTCGAATTCCAAGACCCAATTCGACAGAGTTCTAGAATAGGCGTACATTAGGAATGGTTCATTGACAATCTGATTCACTCACGATAATGGGACGATAATCAGAAACGGCCCATTCAATTTCTTCTTCTCCATCAGGTAAGTGATCAATGCTATAGTTTGAATAGTTTTACCTAGCCCCATCTCGTCTGCTAGTATACCGTTGAGATTGTTGTTGTAGAGTGAAACCAGCCACTCTAAACCCTTGACTTGGTACTCCTTGAGCATACCATTTATCATGATAGAAGACTGCTCTGTAACTATCTCATGTACAGTATGGGCTATGCTGTAGTACGTTTGTTCTTCTATTGAGTTCTTGTGATATTCGTCATCTTCTAATTTCGCTTTTTTAATAACTGATTTCATCCCATCCTCATCAGTTTTCGATCTTTTCGCTGAAAAAAAGGGATCTAGAAGTTTCACCAAACAGCAAATTTCGTAAAAAAATATTTTTGAAACATTGACATGTATCAGTCATAAAACTATCGTTGTGACATGGATAGTGAATACAATGAAATTCTTCTGTAATCGAAAATTTACACTTCCATTTTTTCCCATGTAATAATAATAATGATATAAGTTTATTTATTCAATTTGAACTTAGTGTTCATAAGTTTTGGTTTGACAATATATGAATGAACAAACTAGAAAAATCTCATAAGAACCTGATCAGGTCGAGCATGGTTATTTTTTTCTCATTTGAAATCTTATAATTATATGTCAGTAGTTCACAGTACCTATGAGTATGATTTGAGGTTGATCATTCGATTAAACACTTAATTTCTTAATGATTACATGAAATTATATGATTGAATCCCAACTGCATCATTAAAAAGCTTAAAAACAATTATTATTATTCATACCATTCTACAATATCATCTCACGTTCATGAGATATAGCCAATTTCAACTTTATATTGACACAGTCGAGGGATTTTAATTTCTGAACTGCCATAACTACTCACATCTTGCCTTATCTTGATCTTCGTCGTCATCTTCGTCGTCAGATTCTTCATCATCTGTATCGCCAATTTCCCAGCCGGGATTCTGTGATAACCATTCCTGTAGCTGGCTGAGCAAGGGTGCATCTTCTCCTGAAAGTTTCTTGCCAGTGGCAGTTTCGATAACGGATATCGGTCTATCCGACCCTTGCGATTCATCATCATCGTCTGGGTTCAGAAGACGTTCTAGACATAATTTTTTCCTCTTCTTTATCTAAAAATAGTACGTAATTATATTGTACTACCGTACTCTCCGTAATAGGTTCGTAGACTGAAATGAACCGTCTTCTTACAAACTTGGTCAGAAAATACAGCGATATATCCAGCTGTGTGCACGTTTTGATATTATCGAAGAAAGAAATACTCGTCCAAGAGTACCCACTGATGATGACTCAACAGTGTAACTGCTTCGATATAATTTATTCAATACAAAGTAGTCAAATGCACAATATAAAAATATTATTTCTTCGAGTAACCGAGACCGAAATTGCAGCATATACGTCTTGAAGAATTAAATAAGTGATGTCACAACAAATGACTAAACAAATAATGATTTCCTTCGTTCCAGAAGTATTTTATTTATAACTTTGGTCATTCCAACCACTATCATATGATATGGACGAGACGAACAGTCATGTTTGAACATGTGACATGTGTTTAGGTCAGCAAAAATGTTCCATGACCTAAACACAGTAGAGATACTGATCATTGTGAAACGACACAAACGCAGACATTGCTCACTAAGAAATTATGTATATCCACACTATTACATAATTAGTATTAAATATGTAACCAATTTCAGAGTGTTCATAAGCGAAATAGTAGTCCAAATCCAAAAAATGTAGTTTTTTTGATCTATTTCTCCCTAAAACGTATTTATTTTTCTTCATCACCATCAATATAACTTATTATTGTGTACTCCTTTTGAAGTCGCGAAGGCGTATTTCTCTATGACGGTAGTTTTTCACATATAAAATACTAAAGAATACAAATACATGGCCACCTATCATTTTTAACCTAAATTCACTTTCCTGATGCGCGATTCGCAGGTATAGCACTCGAATAGAGTAAGTATAGGCATAATGCTGAAAATTTACAACTTTCAGAAGAGTAAAGAAACCCTGAACCAGGTAAAGTAGTAAAGCAACTGTTTTTTTTATCACAATAATTCTGAATGTGTATATGTACACATGGGTGTGACTACTATATTTTCATGACAGTAGATTCGTATTCCATTTTCACAGAACTGTAATGATTGAATTTCACTGCTGGTGGTGGATAAAATCTAATATACAACTTGGTATCGTGTATTTCTCGGGATTTAATTTTGTTCCTTGGATGATAATGAAATTATCTGCTACACTTGAGTAGCAACTATAAATAACTATTAGAATTCACGTAAAGATAGATATTCCATTTATCCCTTATTGTTAAAGTGTTTTCACCTTTTTCCTTTTTTCCTCTTCTAGTTGCTTACGCTTCTGTTCCAACTTGTGTTGTTTGACCATTTCCGTTAGATTGCTGATGTATTCATCAGTTTGTGAAAGCAAGAAAGCTAATCGTTTATCTTTCTTTTGGTCAATGAGTTTCCTATATCCTTCTTCATCTTCAGCCATCAACCTATAAATATGGAAATTATTATTTTTTTCATTTGGGAAGATGCATTCATCATAACTTCAAAAAGTCTACGAATCTCGTTTCTTAAGATAATATTCAGAAAATAAAGAAGATTCTCAACTGAATTACCATATCAAGAGATGAAAATGTTCAATGTTACATTACTATAAAGCTTTCAATCCAGAAAATTCTAGAGCTGCTGAATTCTATTCTATTCACATATTCTATTCACATAAGAACGGTTTTTTTCATCTGACCCAAGTTATACAGTATATTATCTCCGCATTTCATATAAATCTTTGAATTTGGTTAAGATCGAAATAAAGAAATTATTGAGCAATAACTGATACCCATTCGAAATATTAGACTGATTGATATGTTCCACACTATGCATGTTCCATTCTCCTTGAGGATTCCTTGATTATTCAGTCATTCACTCAATCATTTATACAATCCGCTCCTTCCCCCACCTCAGTATCTCAGTATTTCTTCCTTGCAGGATGAGTTCATCACATAATTTTCATTAAAAAACTATTACTACCTACTGCGTAGATAGTACATACACATACACTACATGTATATACATAAATGATATCAACACTGAAACCTGACAAGCTGGAATGAAACAATACAAGCAAAATCTATGCTTAGTTGTCCAGCAGCAGTCAGTTTGACGTTTCAACTATAATCTAGATGATCAGTTTTTTTTGTACTAAATGTATAAATCAATTAAAATGAATAGAATTAAAAAAATTACCTCCTCATACGTTCTTTCTCAATCCTCTCTTGTTCTTTCTTTTGTTCTCTCTCAGCATTAGCATGATAATTCATGATAGATCGGTTGAGCCTGGAAAGCTTTCCTTGATTATTACGATGAAACTCTTTGAAATCTTTCGCGTGCTGCAGCACGGAAGTGAGAAACTCCTGGTGCTTTTGTCTTTTTTTGCGCTCTGCTTCAAGTTTCTGCTGTTTCTCGAGTTTTTCTGTCGCTCTGGCTTCCCGTAAGCCTTGTCTTTTGGTGCGCTTATATTGCTTAGCGTTTATCGATGTTTCCAATACTGTATCACGTCTTGTGCAGGCAAGAATTTCAGTTCTCAACTGCCTTTGGAAGTTGAGGCAACGCAGAGCTCTCAATTCGATTTGGATTTGCATTCTGAGTTCTTCTGAAATGTTTGTCGGTAGGTTCGAGAGCTGGTCCATTCGTGCTTGTATTCTTGCTGCCACTCTGAAAGCAATCAGTTAGATTTGCAATGAATGATTAAATACGTCTCGAGTATCAATATCCATCTGATGTATTCGATTTACTACTTGATACATTCGTTTTCGAGGATTATATTTCAAAATATATATATATCAAAAACTATTCATCTCGTTTCTATTTGTACAGTGGGGTGGGAGGGTGTTTTTATATGAAATTATCCTGGCCTAGGCGTCAGAATTTGCATATGGGTACTTCAAAATAATTTTATCGCTCCTCAATATTTCCAGGATTGTCAGAGAACTCCTAGTTAACAGTTCTTCGTTTAATATCAGATACTTTTGTCTCGCATTCATCCAGTAGAAATAATTATTTCATCATTGACATTGTGCTCATAACTATCGTTATGCTGAATATTCTTCCCAAATCAATTCACTTGATTTTAATATCTACTGGTTTCATTTCTTCCTAATACAAGCACAATAGATAGCGAGTTCGAAAACAGACCGAAGAATATTATTATAAGTGAACCTGGCTTTGGAAATTTTGTATCACATCAACACCAGAGAGCGACAGTGCTTTGCACATCAAACGGTCATTAGTAGTTTTTTGCGAAATCTCGAAATCTCCGATTCGATGCAGTTGAATCAGATGAAACTGTTGTTAGTTAGGAATGAGGATTATTTGTTCATCAGGAAAAGAGTGGCAGCATTATTTGCAATGGCTTATTTGTCGGTTTCGGAGTTATGAACCATTATGCGTTTGAAACAATTATTTAATGTGCCCAAAAAAACAATGATATTCATTTAAAAACGACAGGAACATAGAGTCGAATGAGATCTCCGCCACAAGGGCTGGATAAACCGTTAATTTAATCCTCCCATTTCAATTTTTGTCACTTTTTTTAATATCCTGATATTTGTTACAAGTCTTCCTGCTATGGCATTTATCGAAATGGAATTTTCCACAAAAGTCGACGACGGAATACATAATCTAACTAGTTTGATCCATTGAATGAGGTAAAATACTTTCCCATTTGCATTGACTCAATGGTCAATAGGCTTTGAGTTACAGAAACGTCAGATCCGTTCCCATTCGAAAAATTTCTGTATCCATGACCAAACAATATAGAAAAAAAAACATTATTGAAAATTGATCGATTGCAATGATGTTCAGAGCCGTCAATGACCGCTGATATAAAAATGAGGCTGATAATGATAATACAATTTTCCGCATCTATTTTTTGTTGATTACAACATTACGAAAAATTAATCTCAATAATATCAAACTACGATTAAGTTTCTGCCACTCTGTGAAAAAGGTGAGTGTCAATCTGACATCATTTTTTTTCGAACATTTTTTGGGACCCTCACTTCATCCCTTCTCATTGACAATTATATGACGCCCCTGTTGATTTGCACAATAAGCAACTGTTGCAACTTTATTGATAATGAGTGGATAGAGATTTTGTTCCAGTTTTATTCAGAAAATTAGAAATTCATAACTGTTGGTTGTGATATAATTCGAAGCCATATGAAGGCTGAACAACAAGGTTTGGACACATCGAACCGTATATCGTTGGAGAGTACATGGAATAATTCAAATACTGGATGTTCCATTTCAAGAAAAAAATTTTTTCGCGCGATTGAAAATTGATATTTCGTACCTCTCTTCGCACACTATTGACTCAGTTGTAAGCCTCTTGCCTATACCATATAATTAACTGACTAGATCCTTTATTGAAATATAAACAATATTTTACCTGTTTTCTCTCTCCTGGAGTAGGAGCACTGGATCAACGCCAGAAGGCTTTGGTATAGCCGTAATTCTGTTTTGTTTAGCTGCCTGATGATGATGAGGTTGGGGTGGCTGGTGGGGCTGATTGTGTGGAGGTTGAAGTGGTGGACGTGGGCACATCTGTATTTGCGGCGGAGCAAGCGGCAACCCATGAGGTTTGAAGTTTTGCATCTGTTGCTAAACAGATAAAAATTCAATTGTTGAAGATGAATTCCATGAACTACCATTCTCGGACTCAATATCTAGTCTATGAAAACTGAAGAATCTGCTAGATATAGACTCTTACTTCAAAATAAAGGATGTAGTGAAATAAGCACTCGAATCTTTCCTTCATTCTGATACCCATGAACATCACAACAGACAATGTGATCATTTGAAAACTGTCCAACTAAGATCCCAATAAGGGAAGAAAATCATTGAATTTTTCTGGAATCTGTCAAAATCTATCAATCTCGTCACATAATTCAAGACTGAAACGAAGAAACATATTCCATCAATTCAACTCTCTTCTTTATAATAAGTGATTACCTTCCATTAGAATCGATATTTTATTCATTTGCTTATTGATTTAGTTTTACTCTTGTGTCCTTCCATAAACACGTATCTTTCTTGGGATTAGTAATAATCGAATAAATAAACACCACTAGATTTCTAGGATTCAGATAAACAGTTGCATATTTTATCATAACATTTACCTGATGTGGTAGATGCGGAGGAGCTGTATTTCCTTGGGGACCTTGAGAGATATTGGGTTGAAGGTTTGGAGAACAAGGAGGCTTCATCGGCTGCGGCTGCACAGGTCCACTTTCACAAGCAGGTAGTTCTGTCAGTTCATTTGGACCACCCTGAGCATAAAGTTTTTTTTTATGTATTTCAAATCCATAACGAAACTAATGGGATGGGCTGAGGAATATTTCAAATTGGCGTATAAAGAAATAATAACCTTTCGAATAACAGCTCAGGTTAGGATAGGTTAGGTTAGTTAGTTAAGGTTGAATTAGTATTTATGATATGCGTCAAATGTAGGAATAGGCTTGATTTCGCTTAAATAATAATTGCTTACGTACGGTGTACAGATTTAACACTGTTTCAAATCGGAACCGAATTACAGTAAATAACTAGAAAAACAAATATTCTTTGTTCACCTGATGTAGTCCTGCATTGCTTTGTGGAAAAGTGTTAGCTGCCGGTGGAGTAGGACTCTGAGGGGAACCGTCTGGTCTTTTTCCTTGCAATGCCATCTGGATTTGAGGTGGAACAGGTTGATTCCGAGCTAAGTATCGGTACACCATAATTTGATTCCTATTGAAATATTACAAAATGTGACATCATGCTAAATCGAAAATAATCGAAATATATTTGAATATTCTGAGGAGGAAAATTTCCTTCTGATGATTACCAAATATATTGTTTGATGATTTCATTCGATACGCCAACGAATATAAATGCTGTACCTCAATTGAGCCATTTGAGCCTGACTGAAGATAGAATTCGATCCATTACTCCTAGCTCTGAGAGCCAATAACTGTGAATATCTTGGGTCCTCTTGCATCCCTTTCTCTTCCATGCTATCAATTGCCCTTTGGAGAGCATTGAGGTTCTCCTGACCTTGAGGAGGTGGACCGGCAATCGAAGTGGGAGCAGGACCTGGGGGTCCCGGCGAATGATTCTAGAAAAACAATTCATTATATTACTTTTTATGCAGTCATGTGACTAAATGAATGAATGAATGATTTTTTTGAAAGATAGGAAATCATGATACACAAACAGTTGAAAATCAGTTGAAATTCATAAGTAAAATAAGTTGGATGGCATACTAAAATTATTAATATGCATACTAAAAGTCTGACTGAACTCTACAATCGTTTTAGAATCCTTAATTACTACAGGTAATTCGTTATATTCCTTCAATTCCTTATAAAAGAGGGACTTCATTGTATTACTCATATATATATGTATTGACTCGTGGTAGATATAAAGTGTGATAACCATGAACATTGTTGAATTCAGAGGTAGGTAGGTACCATCTTGTGAGACATTTCGAACATATAAATCATAGCATTTTAGTAAAATCTGTCATAAAAATTCAAAAATCATTTGTGTCTTGAGTACTTGAGTAAACTGTTAGACGTATCATTGTCATATTTGGCATGAAGTGTATGTACTAGATTATGTTTGATAAACGTTTCTTGCTACTACCAGAGGCGTATGACAGGGGCAAGTGACTAACTGAATTCTTACTGAAGGAGCAATTTTATTATAATTTTTGGATTCTCCAATACTTTCTACGTATATATCGTACTCTTTTCATAGCGATAAAGTCATTATTTCTGAGATATTTCAAGTTGAACATGAAGCTGGACAATTATTTCGATTTTAATTTTCAACAATTGTGTCGGTTATCGAACAATTTTGATAAGAAGGAAATATCGAAAAACATATGATTAAAACTTGAAAACCTGATTTTGTCAATATGTCTTCATAATCAATATTACAGTACTACATCACTACAGACCGACACTACAAAGTCTTCAAGAGTGGTCTATAGTACTATGGGGGAATGCAAGCTGTGGTTTGTATTGAATATTTTCCTGATTCTCCTGTTCTACATGGTGCAGAATAGGTTTTTCGAAAAATACCCATGTTTGACTTCCGCGACGATTCCGTGACGATCACGTAGTTGAATGAATCAGTTGTTTAGCTGATTCGTATAAATAATTATCGTAATTCATTATCTAGTTTGAAACATAGTTGTTTTGTCTAACATTGAAGAATATTCGATATGAATGAACAGAATTAATCAGTCACGAAAGTTTATCTACATTATACAAACTGAACAAAAATCATCGTAAGGAGTTATCGTCATATGAGAATATTATATATGATATATTGCTCTGATCTACATTTACCCACATGGGACGTAGTAGATATTGAAAACCACGAAATATCAATGAATCAAGCCGTATTCAGAAATAAGTGAAAAGCTCTCAACATGTACTTGAAATTGGTGATTTGTCTATTGATTTCGGTGAGTAATATACCTTATGTGGAACTCGTGAAACGATAAACAATAGGAAAACGATGATGAAGCTGATTATTAAAACACGGAATAACTTTATAACGGCATTGCTATATTTTGGATAGTTTTCGAAGTAAAAATTCAGTGGGTTGAGATCGGAAGAACGAGCGTGCCAGGCCACAGCCTACAGATTTGCAAATATATGTAAATTAAACAAAAAATATTTGCGAATGAAAAATGAGTTGACGTAATAATAAATATAGAGATGACAGCGACTGGAATGATTAATTCAGATTCCATTGATTTTTATTCTTAGTTTGAGAGAATATGAATGTATTACTAGTCATACCATTATGTACTCCTTTTCAAAGCGTAGAGAAGTATTTCTTTACTGAGGTAGTTTTTACCATTTTATCAACTATTAGCTCATAAACACATACAGCGTGAGAAGTTATCGTAGTCAGAAAAAAATTAGAATCTGAATTCTTGGAGTTATTTTTATTAGTATCATAATGATATAATATATATCATTTCATTTTTGGATTCCTGAGAAAATTTCATTAGTTCCGTCAGCTTTCTCCACATCTATTTTCAACTGTATCTCAAATATCTTGATATTGTTTTGAAAACATTGAAAGATGTAGCTTTATTTCCAACACTGTGTCTTTTATCCATTTTGGACTGTTGGCAAGCGCTTCTTTCGAAATCCACATTTGCAATTGATTTACCATATACCTACACTTTATCCAAAATTTGATGACCAATTACACCATTTTCAATGTTGAAAAAGTGTTTTCGTTCAAATGTGACACCAAAATTTGGTTCTGCATCGATTCGCTATAACTTTCCCTATACAAATTTCCAACGGTTTTCTTATTAATTTTCTATTTTGATGTGTTTTTTCTCTACAAAATGGTTAGGTTATGATTATTTTTTTTTAATAACAAAATGTGTATTCCTACACTACAACAGACCAATTTTTGAATCAGTAACCTCTCTTCTACTCAGGATAAAAATGTTTTCAATTCGAAAACTTTCGAAATTGGACCACTACTTCCACAGAGACTAAAATATTGTTAATCTTCCGATCTAAAATGCTGCGCGAAATCTTCGTACCTATATACCGAACACTCTGTATATTATATACATACTATGTCTTATGAAACAATCAATGAGGAAGGAATTGCGCAAATTTCTTTCGCTTTTATATGCTATCATGAGTTTGTGACCACTGTCAAAATGCCGCATGTAATGCCAATATGCACTTCATGTCTGTGTCAATTAAACATGATTGATATTTTTTGTTGGTCAGAAGTATGTTTATCGTTACATTATCAAGATACTGTTGAAATGTGGTAGACTTGACTCAAATATTGACATAAAAAGGGGGTCAGATATGTATGCGCAAAGATTATATTCATGTATATTATGTATAAAATATATGTAAACTATATGTTTTCGTATACTTTGTATGTATGAGG
This sequence comes from Gastrophysa polygoni, assembly GCA_963576655.1. NCBI lineage: Eukaryota > Metazoa > Arthropoda > Insecta > Coleoptera > Chrysomelidae > Gastrophysa > Gastrophysa polygoni. Next base: position 20,021,477 of record OY755089.1, read on the forward strand.
TACACAGGAATATTCCTCATATCAGATTCAACACACTTCACGAATTTATAAATTCATCTTCGGGAGTCAGTTATGTTGCAACATCCTCATAAGAATAAGTGTGTTTTTATTCTTCTGAATTTCTTTTAATTTATTCGATGGAGGCAAGTTCGAATACCTTTCGTTGGAAACAAATTTCTTCAATGATCTTATGACGTTCTCCATAAATGTGAAATAAATACAAAATATCAGTATTAGAATAATTATTAAAAATTAAAAATTTTCCACTCGTATGTCATAGAAATGATATCGAAATGTAATGGTCTTCTGATGACATTGTTCTATACAGGGTTGGGATAAAGTATGGAACCAAGTAAATATATTTTAAACGAAAAGATCGATATTTATGAAAATTTGCAGGTAAGTGAACGGAACAAAATGCATCTGATGTACATTTTTTTGTTAATAATATACCCTATATATTTTTACAGATTTTGAAAGAGCTTGTTATTTTGAATCCATACATACTGAGTCTAGTGTAAAAGTAATTTGTCAAAACGAGGAATATAGCACTTTGAGTTTTTTGTATTAGAGCAAAAAACTATTTAGATAAACTAAGTGTAAATCCTAACTGACAGGAATAAATTTTGCAATTTAGAATGGTTTAATTAACTGAAAAAGAGCGTTCTAATACGTTCTAGAACGTTCTAATACAACTGGGATGGTTCAAAATTTGCTAAGACCTGGAAAGTGAAAGCTATCAATAAACATTATTATTATTATTATTATTATTAAATATCGTTCTTTTCGTTTGAAAGATATTCACTTGGTTCCATACTTTATCCCAAACCATAGGATTCATGAAATCTCCCTGTATCTACAGAATAAGAAGTAAAAACACGTTTACATACGAGAGTATTGTATCTCCATTTTTCTGAAGGCCAACTATACTATATTATGTTTATAACATTCACCTACATCTATACAGCTCAGTAAGAACGAGTGGTGAAGGCAAATACTAGATATACCTGTTTATTCTATGGTGAACGTATATTAATGAGAGTGATCTAAATGTTTTATTTCAATTTGTTCACAGTTCTCTGCAATCATGGCCGAAGATCCGCAAGAATACCTCGATTTCATCTTACCACTAATCAAAGAAGCAGGAAAGGAACTTCTCACAGCGGAAAATTACCAGATAGAAAATAAGAATAAAGATATTTTCGATTTGGTAACGGTGTACGACAGGAAAATCGAAGATATTCTGATTAGGAAAATCAAAGGGAAATGGCCAAATCACAAGTTAGATTGCATATTCGAATTCGATTTCAAGCACTTGTTTATATTGATCAGTTTTGATGAAAATATTGTACTGATATATTATTTCATATTATTGCATTCTCCAGTGGATCAATTCGAATCAATTTACTTTTATAGTAGTATACACGATAGTTACGACTTCATAATAAATACGTTTTTTGTATTATACCAACAGGTAAATGTAAGGAAGCTTTCTGTTAGGAACTCAAAATCATTTGAGAATTATGAGTTTTTGAACAGCAGATACTTCGCGTGGCATCCATATGAAACCACATAGATCTGTAAGAGAACTATAATTTCAAACTTCAATTTCCAAATCACTACTGTAATGAGAGTTTCAACACTGTTTGTCAACTGATCTGAAAAATATGCGCTTCATCCGAAAAATGGTAGGAAATAAAAATTATTTCAGGTTCATCGGAGAGGAAGAATCTGAAATAAATGGTATATCAAATCTGACAGATTGCCCAACTTGGATCATAGATCCAATAGATGGTACGACAAATTTCGTAAGAAAAATTCCGTTAGCTTCCATATCCGTAGGACTGGTGATAAATAGGCAACAAACGATGGGAGTAGTTTACAACCCGTTCTTGAATGAATGCTTCACTGCTATCAAAGGAAGAGGGGCTTATCTCAATGGGAATAAAATCAGCACTAGTGGGCAAACTGGTGAGAAACTGCTGATGTAGTTGTTACCTGCGTTTCTGAAATTTCAAGAATCAATCGAAATAAAACATGTCAAAATCTATATTCCCACATTTCGTACTCGTGTTGAAATGTTTCATTCAAAATTGAAACAATATCTACATCATGTTCAAGTGAAAAATTCACAATGAGCATACTTCCAGTCAGATCAAGAAAACAATATTTTTCACAAAAAAAATACACAATTGACCGATCAGTCTACTGAATTTCATTTAGTATCTCCATAAACTCCATAGATATATTTACTTGCTCACGATCATTTTTCCATTTTTGTATACATCATCTAATTTGGAATGTTTTGTTGTGACTTGAATATTTATATTATAATTTTTTTCCAGATATCAACAAATCGGTATTCAACTATGAAATATCACTAGCTAGGGATGAGCGTTACTGGGACATGTATATCTATAGAACAAAACATCTTACTAAAGTTGTGCCGGGGTAAGATATAATGAAAAGATATAATTTTGCATTTCTTCAAAATATTGAGTTTATTTACCCCCAAGAGCGGTTTGTTATATGTCGCATGTCGGTGAAACGTTCACCTCTTGAATAAAGTCTTTTCATTTTTCTGTTGAATTTTCTGAACAAAATCTTGAGTTGTAATGAAGCATCTCATATTTCATGAGGAAAACGATTTTGTATCATGGGTTTGGACAACTATAATGATTGCTAATCAGGAGTATCTAGCCAAAACATAAAGCTATGGTCCGATCTTGAAATGCTTCCAGTTACTTACAAAAGTCATTGAGAAAAAACTCAACACCCTCTAGTCCTAAACAAACCATACTTAGAAGTGAGCGAACCAGTTGGTCCTTGATATTTCGCAAAGATCCATCACCAATTTTATTTTTCTTAAAAAAAAAAAGAAATAGTCACCTTGAACATTTTTTCATGATGACATAGAATTTATGGGTTTCAGATTCAGATCTTTTGGTACAGCTACCATAGGTTTATGCTATGTAGCCGCCGGTCGACTGGATGCATACCAATGTGATGGTTTGTATCCATGGGATGCTGCAGCAGGAGTTCTGATAGTACGGGAAGCTGGAGGTTATGTCTGTGATTCAAATGGTAATGAGATATGCTTATTTCAAATATCAAGATTGATGAGATTCAAGCTCTTCTATACAATATTTCCGGTTATTCTTGTAATGAGCTGTTTATTTCTTTGCTCAGGAGGAGAGTTCAATTTGATGGATCCCAATTACTTGGCCGCTTCTACGAAGGAACTTTCAGATAAGTTTATGGCCATTGAAAGAATTGCTGACGAGGAGAGAAGCAGAGATGCAAAATCAAAAGTTGGAGGGTGAAATGGATAAATAAATCAATTTACGGGCTCTGCCAACAATATATTACATTGATCGAATATTTAACTATTAAATTAAATTCTTCATAAAATATAGATATAAGAAATTTGTTTCTCACCCATTTTATATTAGATTTTATTATACATTTTTGCTCTGCACTGAATTTGATGTTTTATTGTGACTATTTTAGTTCAATGATGATTCTGTCTACATATAATAGCATAGGTTTGCTGTTTTGGCGCTCACTTTTCTTATACGAGTAGGAAGTGACGATATAAGTCTGGATGTCATAATAACTACATGATATATTCAAAATAGAAGAACTTTTTCATGGACAGTTTAGAGATATGACAAAAGCATTACCTTGGTTATTATTTGATTATCTTGAATATAAGTGTCTATTAGCATTCATTTTTTCATTATGAATAAATGTTTTTATTTCACTTTTTTTGGATAATTTCATTATGATTCCATCAAATGAACAACAATTAAATTTGTTTGATTTTACGAAAGTCTATTTATGTTTCAATTTTGTTTTGTTGCAAGTTTGGTAGAACTGCAGTTCGCAGTTTTCAGTTCTGCTACCCTAAATTTAGTCGAATAATAGTGCCCTCTTGAGGGAAACTAGTGACTCTTACATTATCCAGGTAAAACAATTTGGATAAATTTTTCAACATTGTATTGAATAGGAATGCGCGCACCAATCTAATTCCATCATGGTTATCATCAAGCTTTTAAATGAAGTTCAGTGATAAATCTTTTACCTGTCTTTGTGAAGCATGTCCCGATTGTGGAGATGGAGGATGAACAGGGTATTGTGACTGAATATTTCCCCCATGTTGCCCTCCCATAGGTGGCATCTCATGCCCTTGGTGACCTTGTGGTGGTCCTGAATGCCCAGAGCCCCCAAGAGACATATGTGAGGATGCCCCATGATGAGGACCCTGATGGTGTTGAGGTCCCTGATGATGAGGTGCCTGATGAGGAGGTCCCTGATGGGGAGGTCCTTGATGAGGAGGTCCCTGATGAGGATGTGCCTGATGAGGATGTGCCTGATGAGGAGGTACCTGATGAGGAGGTCCTTGATGAGGAGCTCCTTGATGAAGAGGTCCTTGATGAGGAGGTCCTTGATGAGGGTGTGCCTGATGAGGAGGTCCCTGGTGAGAAGGTCCCTGATGAGAAGGTCCCTGATGAGAAGGTCCCTGATGAGAAGGTCCTTGATGAGGAGGTCCTTGATGAGGAGGTCCTTGATGAGAAGGTCCTTGATGAGAAGGTCCTTGATGAGGAGGTCCTTGATGAGGAGGTCCTTGATGGGGGGGTCCTTGATGGGGAGGTCCTTGATGAACAGGTCCTTGATGAGGAGAGCCTTGATGAGATGATCCCTGATGGGAAGGTCCCTGATGAGAGGATCCCTGGGGAAGAGATGCCCCCCCTGGTCCCATCTGCATGGGAGGCCCTTGGGACATGTGACTTGGTGGATGAGATCCATGCGGTGGCATGTGCGATGGCATCGGGTGATTTGAACTTGACATTGAGGTGGGGGGCAGGGAAGGATGTCCAGGAGAAAGCATAGGATGTGGAGGGCCATTCATATGGTTCATTGAGGACTGGTATGGACTATGAGGGGAGTGAGAGGGCACTGGACTTTGGCTTGGGGGGCCCATCGGACTGGGAACTTGAGGTGGAGGCATTGGGCTGCTCTGGGGTGATTGGCTTGACATTATTTATCTGGAAGATTGAAGAAAGTTGTTCTCACATCACTGAAGATAGACTTTATATTTACGGAATTCAATCGATTAATATGAGAGGCTAATTTTTATTTATAAAGTTACGGTGCTGAATCTATTAACGAATCAGTTTCAAGGAAATACTCGGTTTGACCACCAGTTGATATTTCACATACGTAACATTAACGTAAAATGCGATCCATGTTGATTATTCGATCTATTCGTTTTTAAAGTACCGATTTACCGCTTACTTTACATCATAGTCCTGTGTCCTGTGTATACATCCAGTCGTTCCATGAAAACAGGATGGCCAACCCAATTAACATCAAATGCTCAGACACGGCTCAGAAGAAAAAGTCAGTGGCCAAATATATATTTTTCATTACAAAATGTTGTTGTAGAACTCTTATTTTGTCCTATTTATACCAATTACACGTTTCATTTTACTTCGTCATATATATATATATATATATTGATTGCGAAAGCATGAAATACTTGACATTTGTACATCACAGATTAACCCTAGTATCGAAATATATGATTCCCCTTCACTTTTCATCTGCCACTTGTCCCTTCCCCTATGAAATGTTTCTCATGATCTCCCCTCCCACTATCAGCAAAAAAGTAAGTGGCGGTTGAATGATTTGAAAGATTCTTGTTTAGATGTTTACAATGTTTCATCCAATAGTAACAAGGTATATGTAAAACATCAATTCGCTAAACCGAGTTTAGAGTTTAATACCCGGTACCAAAAATATATCAAATAGCAATAACTAGCTAGAGAAGAATGGGTGAGTGAAATATCCAATCATTCAATCACCAAGGTGGTTTCATAGATCCAACCAAACCATAATAATAGGTGGTATATAGGAGAACGTATTTGAAAGTTCAAGTATTAAATCTGTGAAATCTGTAATTTATAAACCTTCATAGGAATTTCCTCATATATTCGACATTCTGAGTCCATATAGTTGTTGATTCTTATTAGATAAGTCACACATGATTATAATGTTGTCTACTCTGTGATTCAGTTGGATCTATACCCAACATTTGGTTTTCAACTCAACCAATCGTTCAGCTACTAATGGTAGAAATTGATATAATCTGATCTTTGTGAACATACCTGTTTCTTATTTCAACAATAAATACTGCATGACGACCAGAGGGACCAAAACTTATTGCTCTCTATTTCTGATGTGAATGTAATAAGTCATTCATTGAAACACTGAGAAATTCCTCATAATATTTGAAAAACACCACACTCGCCATTTTCTGATAATCTCATGAATTCTATCATCCCTTTCTCGACCCGGCCTCCCCGATTTCTGATTACTTTTTACTTTGTTTTCATCATTTAGTGATGTACCCTATCTCTTTTCAGTAACACCAATAAAAAGAGGAATGAAATGAATGGATGCGCATAGTTTGGCGCCAAATTTAAAAGTATTGATCCAACAATAATATTGAAGCATTTTTAGGAATGGATCACTTGCAGGAAATTTTTTGTGATATAAAAGAGTGCCTCTTGTCTTTCAACTATCCTCTTGCTCAGTGCATGAATGATAATGAGCTTGCTGATGTCTTCAATGCAAAGAACAGGTGTTTTTTGGTTTCATGGATGTTAAAACTCTATTTGGGAGATGATGTAAATCTGACAGGCAAAGACAACAATGAACAAATTTTGGGTGATCTACTGCATGAACTTTGCTTCTGCAAGAAAGAACACAGTGTATCCTTTATGAAAGGAGACTTGGATCTTATTGATCTCAATGCACAAGTGAGTTTCCTGAAATCTGTATCTATTGAAATCATTGCATGATGAGGTCTGTTGATACATTAAAAAAATATCAGTAGAATATACTATATGTATATTAAGCTATAGTCACATGTATTATATATAATTTTGTTTGGGCTGTATAGGTTCTTGAAATGAATATGGTACTTGTATGCTGATATATATGTCTATTCGAATATAGATTCCTTCTGTTTCTATTAAAAAACTGATTTTCTTCTGTAATTAACAGCCTGCGTGGATTGAGTATCATATTCATTGAGATGATTTCACAAAATTATTTGACAAGGAACAAACAATACCTTATAATTTTTTTTTCAATTTCAGATTGAGATACTGTACAAGATGTTCAAATCAATCAAATCAGTGAAATCCTCTATCAATCGAGATTGCAAAAATCCATTATCTTGTGAAAAAGTAATGGATAGGTCACCAAATGATTTGAATCTCTTTCCAATGTATGGAGACATCAAATTGTCAAATCCGATCGAAACTGTTGCCAATGCTATAGAAGAAAGGTGTTCTGAAAATGATTCCAGTTGTGTAAAGGAAAGGTGTTCATTAGATAATGGAGATGATACAATCATGAATGGAATGATTAAAGATATAGAATCTCTTTTGGATCAAGTTCAAGAAGAACTGGCAAAAATGGAATTTGTCTCTAAGAATATCTCACATACAACTATCACCCCTGAACAGAATTCTAATAAAATTGTTCATCATCCTGATTCCTCAGAACTTTTGCGAAGTTGTGTCCACCATGCTAAGCAAATAAACCAGGTATGTTTTGACACCTAATATAATGAATTTTGAATGAATTGATTTTTTATTCCAGTTTCTTGAGAATATCAATAAAATAGAAAAGTTTATGGAATATGATAACATATCTAATAATGAGCAGACAGGCATTGAAGGTTCTCAAGGTATGCTCAGGGCTCTGTATGAAGAAATTATTATTACGTTGAGATATCAACAAATGAAGTTGTCATGAAAATTTTAAGTAATAAATCAATAAATTCAATGCTTTCACACAAGTACACTAAACCCCTCAAACGCTATTAAGATTTCATAGCTATCAAGTGCATCTGAGAGAAGTATCATGCTATCCTATAGCCCAACATCCTGTCTACACACACCATTATGGATTATACAGGGTGAGTCAAAAATGTGTACCGAGCTTTCTGGGGGTGATAGAACATTGAAAAATAAGTGTAGTTTGATGATTAAACTCATGGCCCAAAATGCATATTTTTTCGTCACACTTCCACATTTCTGATATTGTTATAAAGGGTGTTTTCAGAGGGTGAGTCATGATTTTTTGTAGAAAACTTTTTTCTCTGTATTATTTTCGGTGAAACAACAGGAGTATTTGATGGAGCGAAGAAAATTACATGAAAAAGGTACTCTTATTCGAATACAAAAAATTGAGCCGTTCGTGAGATATTTGAGTTTTTGTAGTTACATGATATCAGCAGATTGATTTTATTCATCGCGAGATTCATCGGTATAACGATATTTCAGCAGCATTTGCATTTCCATTTCAAAATGTATTTTGACAACATACATTCATGCACAAAATTTCAATCGGGTGGCTTTCATCGTTCAGAAGTTATGCGGAGAAATTATTTTAATTTTATCAACTTTGGAAGGATATATCTCCCTTAATATGCATTTTGGGCCATGAGTTTAATCATCAAACTACACTTATTTTTCAATGGTCTATCACCCCCAGAAAGCTCGGTACACATTTTTTACTCACCCTGTAGACCTATAGACTTGATATTGGTGAGTTTTCATGGACAGAAAATATGATGGAGTTATATGGGTTGATATCCATAATGAACTGTGTCCATAAGTCTTCCTCCTGGATAATTTTTGAAGGAATCGATTTTTTTTGCCTCAATGGTAGTTGAGAATTACAAAAGCATTGAAAAGCCAATAATAATATTTTTTCAAAATTTTCAACACTGGCATAGTATCTCAGAAGAGATGAAATACACTATAAATAGATTTCAGAAATTTTCAATAGAATTTGGTACAGATTCGTTTTGAGAGGTGGTGAATCCAATAGCATGCAAGATTTTTCTTTAATTTCTAATATGAAACCCCAAAGTTTTACTCCTGATAATAGACTTATTAGGCCTTGGATTTTTCTTGAATGTAGTACTTTTTGGTCATAAGTTTAGAAAGTTCTACTATTTAAAAAAAACAGTCAAAATCGCACAAACAATAAAAATTCAACAAGGTGACTCAAAAACAAGTAATGGGTCTTTTTTTTGTTTTGTGTCATTTCTTATTTTTCTATTGTTTTTTTTTCTGTGAAGGATGAATAAAGATGATTTATTATCATTATTTATCTTGAACCGTTTAGAACTTTTGAAAAACCATTAATGAGACGCGTATTTTCAACACTCAATATTTCTTGAACGAAGCATATAAAAGTAATATTTATTCATATTTTTTTCGTTATTTCAACAAGTACAAATGCTGATGAATTTTTCGCTATTTAAATCGGACCACCCTGTATATACAGTCAGAGATAAGCTACCAGTCGTTAACTCATCTCTGGTATAGTGGCGTATGCTCGTCAGGTGAGAACATGGGTACATCTGACAACATCGGTATTGATTAGGCGGTCTAAGAGTCTAGCCAATCGTCAGCAAAATATAAACAAAAAACAGTATTCTAATCGTGAATTTTACGACGACTCTCAATATATTATTGAAAAGTTGAAGACTTGAGGTCTTGAGGAAAATAGGAATGTTTTTTCCTTACTAATTGATGAAGAATGCAGATAATACGTCTAATATGAAGAAGAGCAGTATAAAATGAGTCTACCTGAGCCCTAAAACTTATCATCAGCACCCAGATGATGGGATATATTCAGCAGATCAACATTCAACATGGTTATGCACAGAGCCCTTGTTACCTGGTTTATGCTCTTGGTGTTCTTCATACTACTTTGCCTAAGATTGGAATCCCGAACACATTGGAACTGGTTCCTCATATTCATTCCAATGTGGATTTATGATTGTATACTCTTGATTGATGCCCTATTCAACATATCAATAAGATGCAAACAAGACAGCATGAGAAATTTGTTCAAGAACAAAAATATTCTACTTGTAGCCATTGTTCTTTTGAAAGTTGCTGCTCAAGTTACTTTATGCCTGAAGCTGGAATATAAGTCTTTGAATTTGCAAGTGTACCATGTATTGTTACCATTCTGGATTTTGCTTCCTATTTTAATAGTTGATGTTTCAATCACATTGTTTCGAAATAATTACTATTGAGTAGCCACCAGAATAAACCTGTGTTTTCTTATGTAGTCCAATATATCTTTGTTCCTTTCAAAATTTATCATCCTATCTGTATTACCTGTAATTGCAAAAGGTTGAGATTTAATAGTAAGTACATCTCATCTTACAGTGGTCAACGAAATATGTAATACAAGCAATACATTATTTTTAAACATAAGAAAGAGAGCCAAGTCAGCGTAACTTTGCTTAGATTAGCAGACTGTTGATTGATTCATCCATATAATTTCAATCAATCAATGGGCATATGCATTCAACAGTCCAATTTGTTTCATCCTATGAAGGATGTAGACAAAACCACTGCCTTTTCAAAAAACAGGTGTTGACACATTCCTTAGAAAATCCATGCTTTCCAGAGTTTGGTGGGTATGATATTCAGACTTACAGGAATGTTGCCTTCAAGAGTTTAATTTTTTTCCATTTCCGGTTTCAGCGGAATGATATACGGCATAGTGAGTTTAATTTTTTTCCATTTCCGGTTTCAGCGGAATGATATACGGCATAGTCGGAAATTATTGTGAAAATAACTTTTTCGCAAGAGTGAGAGAGACACTAAATATACATTTAACATATTTGAAGAAACTTTTTCAACTTTGGAAATGATAAATCATAAAATTTTCGATACCCTTAATGCGATAAAACCTGATGGAACTGATCATGAAATTTTCCCAGGGATACAAAAATATCTCAAAATGCCCAGAAGTCCAAATATTCAGGATTCAGAAGATTTTTCAAACCACGAAACCCTCTAACGAACGTCCATTAGAGTATTTAGTATTTCCGCTGTTGCCAAGCACCTTTGAAATATTCAGCACTAATTCATGATTTATAGTTAATATTGACGATGCAAGAAGCAAAATAAAATGGTATATTGCACGCGGTGTTCTAAGACATATTAGCGCACTCATTCTCCAGAAGCACTCGTCGATTTCTTACCATGCGCCAAAAGCAGCGTCTTATAAAACTTGTACCATAATATATCATTTTATTTATGTTTCGTTTTTCAATATGCGCACAGTAGTGCATAATTGAATATTTTCATGTCATAAAGAAGTCATATTTGACATGGGTGACGATAAGCTTCAGAAACACTATCTATCTTTTGATTCTTATCTGCGGAAGGCTAAAAAAGAATTCGATGCCCGCATAAAGGATGACCTGAAGCCGAATGCCAATATCGAAGATTTTACTATTATCAAAACTCTCGGCACTGGCTCCTTCGGCCGAGTCGTACTGTGCATGTACAAGGAGGGAGATAAGTTGTACGCGATGAAAGTGATGGAAAAAGTGAATATAATGCGGACTAAGCAACTTGCACATACTATATCCGAGATAAGATTCTTAGACGCCCTTAGATTTCCTTTTATAGTACGTAAGTAGAAATTTCAAATAATTACAAATCATTCAACTTAAATAACATCAGAAACCATTCATAGGAGTCACTCATTTTATATATATATATATATATATATATATATATAGACTTTCACACCTATATAACTTGAATTTCTAGAATTATATTTCCCTCATTGTTGAGAGGAATCAATAATAACGCCCAAGAAGCCGAGAGTTGTTCTGTTTGATACAATGAAAGGTGTCTATCATCTTATCCCATTTCCTGACCTGATAAAAATAAACATTTCATTATTGTGTTATCAAATTGAATGTCAAATTCCAAGCATCAATGAATATTAGCAGCTTTGAAATAATTTCAAGATATTTCGGTTCTGAAATGATTTTGCTATTACATTTCATAGCTGTAGAAAAAGTAGAGGAAATAACTTGCACGGAACTCGCAGAATCATGTACCACAAATAATGATATGGCACTGGAGTTAGAAAATACATGTCTGTATTCAACTTTGTCTTTGTTCTAAAAAATTGTTGTTGAAAATCGATTCAATGCAGTGAGATTATTATTTCAATTTATGTCGCAGATATGGAATACTTCTTCAGAAATAATGTGTATGTGTTCATGGTAATGGCATTCATAGGCGGCGGAGAAATGTTCTATCACTTGAGAAACAACAAAAAATTTGACGAGAACTTGTGCAAGTTCTATGCAGCACAAGTGATACTTGCTTTCGAATTCATTCATTTCTTGGGAATAGTGTACAGAGACTTAAAACCAGAGAATATACTGATCGATTTGGATGGATATCTAAAAATAACTGATTTGGGATTTTGTAAGAAAATTGATAGTCAGAGGACATATACACTCTGTGGTGAGTATCTATTACATATACGTATAAAGTTTTTCGATCACCTAAAGCTGTTATGAAGCGTGTATCATTGAGATTATAGAACAACAAAGGCACGAATACTGCTGATGGAATTGATATTTTGAATAGGAATCAATAGATTTCCGTGCAGCATTCTCTGTGTGTCTTTTTTTTTAATTATTCCGAATTATTCTAGGTGCTGGTCTATTGAATAAAATTTGGATTGTATAACATATTCTAATCAATATTATGTACCTATTTTTGTTTTATTTATGTTTATTATAACCATCCATCTATAATTACTATTTATAGGTACTCCTGAGTATTTAGCCCCAGAAATTATCCTCAGTCAGGGTTATAATTTTTCTGTAGACTGGTGGTCCTTAGGAATTCTATTATATGAAATGGCTGCTGGATTTCCTCCATTTTTTGCGAAGGATCACATGAAGCTTTATGAAAAGATCGTCAGTGGAAAATTTGCGTGTCCTCCTCACTTCTCCAAAAGTCTGAAAGATCTAATGACGAATATTTTACAAGTTGATAGATCGAAAAGGTATTATTTCGTACTGATTTTGTTTTGGAACCAATTAATTAGTTCATACTCAGTGCCCGTTGAATTACTGTGGAAAACACTACCCGAAAATTAAATAACTTCAAGGCCCTGCAAACATACATTTTTTTTTTCAAAAGAGATAAACATATTTCATTTGCATTCAATGTTTGACTAGCAATTTGTTTTGTCCATTTTAATCCAAAAATAATTTTAGATTCGGAGTTTTGAAAGCTGGATCAAAGGATATTAAAGGCCACGAATGGTTCAAAGGTATAGATTTTGACCAGATTTTCAATAGAAAAATGAAACCAACTTACACACCAGTAGTAGACAGCCAAGGAGATACAAAGTTTTTCGAACAATATGGTGAAACGTTCCTTCGCCAAAGTTCTATTAATGAATATGAAGACGAGTTTCGTGATATGACACTTAGATGATATGTAATTTGTATTTTTATTTATTTTATGGCATTTTTACCAATACTAATGGTGGTATTATTTTTAACCATTTAAAACTGTTAAAAATAGGTTTTGATTTATCCAAATATATGCACAGTTAGCCACCAACTATTGCCTAGTACATGTGGAATAAATGTAAACGTTTCTGATAACTTGTCAGAATGACCAATGATATCATTTTTACGTATGAAGTGGCATAGAGAAAGTATACAGTAACTGGATTATCAACACATTAACATTGTGAATTCATAACCAGAATTGATCTGATTGCATGACCAGATCTGACTTCGGCGAAGCTAAATGGAATGTTTGTTTACTAGTACTGATGAAACATACAAAAAAAAAATCAACTGATTTCACCGGTAGAGTAAGTTAGCTACCTTCATGTTTCACTGAAGTTCACTATTCAGTTCTTTAATCTACAACTATTGATTAATACATCCATAAAAAAAATATATATGATTTCTAACAGTTAATGACACTCATGTACACGTATGAGTAGTGACGAAATAAGAACATAACGATCAAGTAATACTGATAAAACTCAATTGTTTTGTCAATCTCATTACTGTTTGTGTCAAAATAGTAACGTCTCATTAGCTTTCTCATCTGAGTAGTTGTAGATGAGTATTGAACTCGCACATAATGGCTATTTTGTACTCGGATGTTACAGCACCTGTCTTCGTTTTGATAATAGTCATCAAAATGTGCTTATTGAATAATGAAACTATACCTATTGCAATAGAACTCTACAATTAGCTAGCAGAACGGTTGTATATATTTGAGTTCATGAATAATAAAAGAAAAATACACCGAGCATTTCCATTTAGAAAATTCAATAGTTTGTTTAGATTTTGATTTCAATGCTTCGCTTGTCGAAACTTACTATGTATTTCAGATAGTAAATAACGATGTATAACTCTTAGTAATGAAAAGAAATAATCTAGGAGCGTAAAATATTACGAAATATTTATTACAAGAAATCACACTTTTATACTAATGATAGTAAATAATGAATTGCATTGAAGAAATACATCAAAAAATTGTAATATTTTTCTACTCTCACAACGAAAATGACCTCCAAATACTTTTGAACCATTGAAAAGATTACCATGCGGTTACCTTTCATTGTATGACAACTGAGATGACGTTTCATAACATTATTCAACATTTCCTAGTTGAAATGGCTGACAACATAGACAATTCAGTATCTCTGATCATACTATACTAATCTATGTCTTTTGAAGCAGCCGTACCTTGTATGCTCAAGTAATAGAGCAACTGCTCCGCTCGGTTCGGAGCTAGAGGTCTATGAAGCAGTCTCGGTCAATTCAATAATGCTCCCCATCAGATGATATTTTTTGCAGATATATCGAAGTGGGAATTACACGCTTTCTTTTGCTTGCACCTTCCAACATCTTAGTCGAACCACCTCATTTCACACGAAATTGAACTTTTTCATTACTGTTGGAAAGGTGACTCCAAGTTTTGGGAAATCAGGGATGAATACATAAGAGATCCTTCAAAATGTTTATTGAATAATTTATCTGGTATTACTAAGAGCATAAGTATTGAGTCGAATACATTGTGCTTTACATCTCTATACATGATTATGCCTCCAATAGTGTAGCATAAAGTGCTTCAAGAAATCATCCTTGCTACATAATAAGGGACGTATTTTGTTCTTGAATGGATATAATATTCAAAAGTGTTGCTGTCACAAGGTTAACAATGACGTTGACGTTAATCCTGGCGGCTTCAATGGGGAACACTAGTGAGCCCAGCATTGTTGTTAAATTTTGATTTCCTAAAGAGGCTCATTTATATTTTGAGTTGCCCGGTTGCTCATATATTTACTTGACAAAATCCACATCTTGATATTTATTTTCTGTAAAAAACGAGTGATGGTAGCATTGAATGAATTCATTAACAAATATCAGTTTATTATACCCACAAGAACATTGTTAGAATATTTTAAACCCCATCACTGTCATCAGCGGACACTACTAATGTTCATGAATGCGAGTGGAAATAAGCAACACGATTTCATAAAGAAAAATCGATAAACATATTCAACATTATGTTTCTTGATCCAGTGATTTTGTTCATTGAATTAGACACATGTTAGTCTCAACAAATATTTCTATTATTCTGACCATACAATGGACATTTCCAGTGATCTCCATACGCTCTTTTGCAATATTCGAAAATTATTAGTAATTTTCGATTGAAACGATGTCTTTTCGAGTTTGAGGTAACTTGAAATATTTCGATCATAGGTATCATTCCTATTGATGAAATGCAATTACCTTCGATATTAACTAGATAGATAATAAATTTCGATACCTTTTTGATACAACCAAGTATCTGATTACTTTAGAGTTACTACCAAAAATTACTTTCTAGTTTGCTTTTATTTATAATACTTTCGACAAGACACAGTTCATGTCACAGATAAGCGGAGTTTGATATTACGCGTCTGAAAATCATGATTACAAAATTATTATGATTAGTGTTTGGGATGTATAAATGGTTTCGGCTATGTTAGTTTAAATGAGGTAGAGATAGATAGATTTTAGGTATTTCACGAAACAGGAAATGCCCATTCGCTCTTTGGATTATTTGAAAAAGAATTCTATATTCACAACACAAATTACCCCATTTGAGAAAAAATAAGAAATGCGAAAATATCCAGGAGCAATTTATTCATTCATTGCCTTTATGATTGCTAGTAACAGAATTTGTTTATTTTCAAACTATAATACTGAAAGTTTCTCACTGTATGAAAGGCAGTAATGCAAATTCAAAATTTCTCTAAAACTTCTGGACATTTTAGTAAGAAAAGACCAAAGGCCGAATTTCATATAACACCCACATTACAAATGTCCTGTTACAGATTACCCATTGAAATCAAAATTACAAATTGTTACAGAACATATTATCATGTATCTTACCCATTTGAAAACAGCATCCACAATGAATACATAAAGGCACTATGAGCCAGACTGTAAGTACAGGCTCACATACACCTAGTGTGTATGGATACTTATTGCAAAATATTAATACTCTCCTTGTCTGGAACATGTAGTTACAATTTGGCCAATTCCTACTCACTAATCACCGTGTATATTTGAAGATCATTGAACAAATTCAATTGAATTAGCGAAAATACAACTAAATGCCCGTACCCACACAAAATTCACAGGTACATCAACATGTTCAGAGCCATGTGTCTCTTTTTTGATACTTGTCAAATGCAATGTGTATCGAAAATAATAAACTGGATTCATTTTCGATACGCGTGGCTTACGAACTAGGTAATGATTGAAATCTTGGCCATGTGTATCAAAAGTGATACACATTGAAAAAATATGACAAAGTTATAGTAAAATTCATAAAATATTTTTTTTAGCACAATCTGGAAATGCACTTTGGCGCTGAACATGTTTAACAATTTGAAAAAATAGCATTCGAGGATTAGTCCGAGAGAAATGAAACACACTGTTATCTAGCTACGTACCTATTCAATGACTAAATGAATTCCGATCGACTCATCTCGAAGACGATGGTAAATAAACATTTAGAAAAAATAAAATAAAATCTACTTGCTTGACAACACCTCACCCAGTAATCCCAATCTACAACCTATTCGTCATCATCCTCATCCGAGACATACTTCTTTGCCGACCTCTTGGGTCTTCCCGGTTTCCTTTTCGTTTTCCCTTTTCCTTTCGATCTAGGCGTGGCTTCTCCGTCGGAGTTGTTCTCTTCTTTCTCGTCTTCGGAATCGAAAGAGCCCTCTATCTTCTGTTTGGCGTTGGAAAATACCGATTGTAGGACGATGCTGTCCTCGTGAATTATGGAGGCTTCTTCATTATAGATTTGGGCGTTTTGGCAAAGCAGCATGAAGTCACGTTCTAGGTCTGAGAATTCCGTGTACTGGAATAATAAATTACTTATTAAAATATATTCACAATTTTGGAAGAGATGCAGATAATAAGATCCAATTTCTGATATCAGGTATACAAGGTGTTCTAAAATAACGCTGTAATATCTACTTGCCGAGTTTCATTTCAATAGGATTTCAATTGAACTTACCTTTCAATGACACTCAATGAACAATGAACTTCAATGAAACTCACCTTTCCATCATCTATGTAGTTCATGATCTTGGTTATGTCCATCGGCTTCTTTATAATAGTATAATAGTCAGGATACTCCTTGCGTGGAGGCAACCTAATGAACTGATCACTCAACTGCCGTCCATCTCTGAAATGAAAACAGTTTCTCTTATACAATAGAAGACCAAAATGAAGCAAAAATTGGTCATAATAAACCAAGAAAAATAGTTGTGCACATTCTATTCTTGATTGCATAAAGCACGATCATTATAAAAAATAATATACCTATCAGTATAATTTATAACAACACTCATCAATTTCTTCATCTTCTTCTTGATCTTCGCCTCCATTTGGCTCTGAGGAATCTTCTTCTTTCTTCCACTAGTACTAGCCGACTCATCGTCCGATTCATCCCTCTTCCTCTTCTTCCGTCCCCTCTTCTTTTTCACCTGCTATAATTGAAAATCATACAATTACTGAAGAGCATAAATTGAGTATCTCGAAATTAGTGAGCAATATTTCATAGCTGTGATACAGGTCAAAAATTAGGTTGAACAGGGGTGCTGCTTCCTTATCGAATAAGGGTGAACTTCTTTGATATAACATTAGTGATTATTCACGATTTTGAGAAAACTCAAGTGATTCAATGAGAGAAAGATTGTTTCCTGCAGGTATATTACAATGATAAATTTCAAGACGTGATTGTAGCATTTCACACAATTCAACTCATAGCATAGTAGAGTGCATATTTCTGAAAATGTATGTTCCTAACTTAGAGTTCTTTTTATGTTTGTATTGTTATGTAACTTTTTTATACATACTTGGTTTATTAAGGTTATGTTTATATCTATGATTTCAATATGACATGGAGGATCTCCTCACATAATAGCTATGCTTTCTCAATAGAGATTGATTTGCTTATTTCAACGAAAAAACAATACCTCTTTTTCTTCCTCATCCTCATCATCGTAGTCGCCGTCTTCATCGATGGCCTTCAGCCATTCCTTTTCTGTCAAACTGTCGCCATAATCAACTTCTTTTCGTTGACGCGTGCCCCTGCCCAGCAGCGCCTCTGGGTCGTCGAAACTCCAGGTCTCAACTTCCTCGTCTTCTTTGATGAGCCAGTCGGGAAGTTCACCTTCCTGAATGAGCCTGTACTTCCTATAAAATCAGAAGACACGTTGGCTTTTTACTAATAGTTTCTGTTAATGAAGACCCAATACAAAAAAAAACATTAGAAAATATTAGATCAATATCGCCACTTTGACGAAATTCGAGTATCGAGAACAGTATAATTACAACTTATTTATTCAGTTAAGTATAGTGGCTTCTTACAGGACAGGGGCGAAAATGCTTTGTGTTATCATTGGCTGTTGGTGATAAACTACAGGAAAATAGTGATATGTATAAATTATACAATAATATGAGAGAGATTATATATGAGTTGTATATGAGTCTAGTGAATAGTTATCTATTTCTAGTTCATCTTTGAGGAGCATGATAATGAATCTTAAGCAAGATGAATCAGGAAGCTGTAGATTGTAAATAAACCGAATTTCGCTTATGCCAATAGGTGGGTACACTTTCGTTATTTTTATGTGGAGAAACCTTACAAACCTGTTCTGAAACCTTTCTATAATATATTTTTGCATTATATTGTGGATTCCACATTGGTACTAGCAAACTCAGTTTAAGGTGAACAAAAGCATAATAAATATATTTGATGTGTTGTGAAGAAGTTAGTTACTTGAAAGGTCCGAGCTTTTCTTCTATCTCCCTTCGATCTACATCCATTTTCTGGAACAGCTGGAATTCCTCTTCACTCCTAGCCACCATCTGATTGACAGTCTCATCGTCGGGCACTTCGTTCTCCTCTTCCTCGTCACTTCCGTCGTTGTGCAATATACTCTGTAAGAACTGGTGTCTTTCCGATCCGGTGGATTTCTGATCGAACATTCCAGCTTGGATGACTTTCTCGTCCATGGTAAGTTTGTATTTGGCGGCAGCTAGGATACGTTCTTCCACGGAATTGACTGTCATCAGACGCAACACTCTGACTTCGTTCTTTTGTCCTATACGATGGGCACGATCTTGGGCTTGTAAATCCTATGAAGAGAATACAAAATAGTGACAAGCACAGCAATCAGTACAAAGTGCATACATATAATATAACCACGAACAATGAAAAATATACCACTGCTGAGTTTGAATGGATTATAACTAGACTGTATTACGCCCGAAGAAGAGCACATTAATGAATTCACTGATTTCTCATACTTACTTGATGGGGGTTCCAATCGGAATCGAAAATTATCACTGTATCGGCTGTTTGCAAATTGAGACCCAAACCACCAGCTCTGGTAGACAACAAGAACAAGAAATACTCGCTGTCCTTATCATTGAACCTCTTCAGCAGATCTCCACGATCCTCAGACTTGATCGTACCGTCTAGACGGAGATATTTGAAGCCTCGCCAGTTTAGATAGTCCTCCATGATAGTCATCAGCTGCGTCATCTGACAGAAAAGCAAAACTCTGTGGTTGGTTGCTTTGAGTTTCGGCAAGATTCTGTCGAGTAGTTCAAATTTACCGGAGGCTCGGTAGGTGTCTGGACCGGACATTATTCCACCTGCTATGCCGACATGGTCGCAGTACTTCTCTTCGATGTTCGGGAACATGAAAGGATGGTTGCAAAGCTTCCTGAGCTGCACTATAGTGTTCATGAGGGCTTTGGCACCACCCTTACCTGCACAAAGTAGACGAACACTGAATAATTCGATGATTATTGTGTGCCGCTAGCATACCTAATTTTTTTCAGACACAAGTCCTTTTATATTTTCTAGGATTTGTTTCTGTATTGATGTATTCTTGTTTTATACTTCGACTTTTGGTTTTTCGGGAGCATTATTTTGAAGGTGACAGAAGTTTTTTCAGAATTTTAGAAATTTGCAAGAATATCATGATAAAATTATTGTTGAGCTTATAGATTTTTTGAATGCCTATCCTGAGAAGAAGACGAAGGATTAATCTTCCTGTGTAACGACATTAAAAACACTCACACAAAAAATATTGATAAAACTAATTCGAATCTTTTTTTATGGCAAATACTGTAAGAAAAAAATCTAAATATTTTGAGATGATAAAAGTCATAACAGATAACTAATCTGAGAACCGATCTGCAAGAAAAGGTGAATGAAATTTACTGCTGGTTACTTATAATTGGAAGGGTTACTTTTGAGACAAAGTAATTGACTCTTCATGATTTGTTATTCTCAGTTATACAGTATTAAAATAAAATGAATCGATGAATTTGATCAAATGGATGCATGAAAAAAATACCTTTAGAGCCCCTTTCAGAGCCATCAGTAAGGAGGACACCCTTACTCTGCATATGCTGATAAAGCACTTTTTGCAGAGAAGACATGTCACATTTGATGATATATTCAACTTTGTCCGGCAACTGAGATTCTACTTCCTTCTTGAGACGTCTTAAGAGGAATGGACGAAGTACTTTGTGAAGACGTCGGATGATAAGAATCGTTTCTTCTTCATTTAGTTCCACCTGAAATAATTAGCGGTATCGATATTTTTGAAGTTTTCATAGCGGCATTTATAAATATTCCATCAAAAGTATATTGATATGTACCTATATAAAAATGATATATATTTATATATGAAATAAATTCTATACAGAAGGCAGTACAATTTCTGAAAGAAGAATAATTGAATACACATACATATACAATTTTGAATTTATTCTCTAGTTATTACTCGGGGTTACAAAATCCTTGCACCGTTTTGTTGTATGGGTGAAACTTTCAATAGCATAGGACAACATAGGAGAAGCAGTTGGATGCATAAAATTGGAGAATTGGAGTTGTTTCTTTACATTGACGTAGTTTGGTTTACAAATGGTGAAAAAATAAGAATTGTCAAGATAAGTACAAAAGTCTTCATTACAGTATATTTCTTTCATCTGAACAAACAACTTTTAAACTTCTTATGACATTGTTATAGGATATTTCATTTCGTTATTACATTCAATTCAAATTTAGATATGAAAATTGTGTATAGAACAGGAAGTTAGTTTAGTTCATACCTTCTCTCCCGTTGTTGCGAATGGTGCATTGAACCATTGCTCAAAAGTAGAACAACTTTTGAAAATAGAAGGCAGCAGGAAATTGAGTAGAGCCCATAGTTCAGGGAGTTTATTTTGTAGTGGAGTACCGGTCAACAATAGGCGATACGGAGCTAGATAATGCGTATTGAGGACTTGAGTTAATTTACAGTGGTGGTTCTTCATTCGATGACCTTCGTCTATTATCATATACTTGAAGGGCAACTGAAATTGAAATTATGAGTTTTCGACTATTTTTCAGAAGAACAACTTGTTCACCTTTGCTAATACACCTTTGTCTTTGATGATGTATTCATATGTAGTTAGAAGAACATTGAATTTACCAGCTCGCATTTGATTTTGTAATGTTCTTCTCACAATTGGTGATCCTTTGTATGCTATTATGATGACAGTTGGCGCCCATTTCTCGAATTCTAACATCCAATTTGATATAGTTCTGAAAGAAAAAAATATTCACAGCCATCGAAAAAACCCAATTTGCCCTAACATTAGTATTATTCATATCAATGTCATCCAACATTTTTCATAGCCCAAAAATAAAAATCATATTATATTTACCAAGAATTCTTGAATGGAAATCTAATCAATACATTTCAATTGTCCTGGTCTTCAAATCTTTCTTTTCTTCACAAACTTTTTTTTATTCATTGACTTTATATATTTATTGTATCATTTTGACATTCCTTGTGTACATATATCAAAAATTGTGAATGACTATCATTATAATTCAACAATAGAATGATAGAGTTAAATACAATCATCATTGCAGTAACAATAGCAAAATAAAATTGCATAAACATTGAAACCAAATTGAAAAATTCATACTCACGATAGTGGAACGATAATAAGGAAAGGCCCATTCAGCTTCTTCTTTTCCATGAGATAGGTAATAAGTGCGATTGTCTGTATGGTCTTACCGAGACCCATCTCGTCAGCCAAAATCCCGTTCAAATTGTTATTGTACAAGGACACCATCCATTCCAAACCTTTGACTTGATACTCTTTCAGTTTACCGTTGACCATGATGGAAGCTTGCTCCGTAACCATTTCGTGAACGGTATGCGCGATGCTGTAATAATTTTGTTCGTCTATGGCGTTCTTGTGGTATTCGTCGTCCTCGACTTTCGCCTTATTGATAATCTCTTTCGCGTTGATCTCTCTTTCCGCTTCATTCCGCCTTCTCTCTTCGTCTTCTTCCTCGTCGTCGGTATCGACCATTTCCCAGCCGGGGTGTTGTTGCAACCACTCCTGGACCTGTCGCAGCGTGGGAGCACTGTCACCCGTCAATTTGTTACCGGATTCCCTTTCTATGACGGTTACTCTCCTGTCCGGCTCCGCCATTTTTTGCTGTTTCCTCTTTCGTCGCTCTTCTTCCCGCTTTTTGGTGGCCTGGTCGAGCTTGTGTTGTTTCACCATTTCGGTCAAGTTACTGATGTACTCGTCAGTTTGGGACAGGAGGAAGGCTAGACGTTTGTCTTTCTTTTGATCGATGAGTTTTCTGTATCCTTCTTCATCTTCTGCCATCAGTCTGGATGAAACGAAAATATTTAATTTATCTTCCATGTCATTATATGGACATTAAGAGATCAAGAAGTCAAAGTGAGTCATGAAATTATAAAATCATCAGAATTTCCATATGGAAAACGTGCCACTGTTGCAGGATCAGTATGTATGATATAATAGTCGTGGTAATCCACCAAGTCAAAATCTGTCTTATTTCATGAGAGAGAAAATCCCTAGGTAAGTGAACGTCGGAACTTTTGATTAATCAATTTCAATTACCACCCTGAACTAATATTTTATTCTTCTACATTACACAATTGATGGATGATGTATTGTCTGAACTCAAAGTTTACTTGCATTGGACGAGTCTGGAATAGGTATTATGTTTATATGTATAAGCAAAATAGAATTAAAACATTTTCAATAATGAGATTCAATAGCTACTCATAACCAAAATGTTGAGAGTGCATGATATTTTGGATGTGTTTAAAAAACTAGTACAAATAAGTATGTCAAAATTTTGAATTTCTAAGGAAGTACAAATAATATACATGTATCATCAATATTGTAGACAATCCTTGCTAAAAATATGGAAATAGTTCGAATAATTGTTTCACGCATTTTACTAAAAAACGCTATTTGTTTCAGATAAATTAAGCTCATGTGCTAAATCACCGAACATTAGACGCTCTAGTTACTTCGCAACAATAATCAATTATATAACTGATTGTTTCTCATCTTATTTTCAATTTGAATTTCTCATATTGATGGAAGATTCAACTACCAATGTTTGACTTTGAGTGTATTTGCTATTTAACGAAAAAAGATGATTTGTCATTCATATCATATCAATCCACCAATAAACTCAGTCGCAGTGCAGAAATAGTTTTGAAAAAGGCTTTAGACACAAAACTAAAGTAAATCCCACCGTTCTACAAGTTTCAAACAAATTTTTTTTTTTTTTTTTAATTTTTATCGTAACTGTCATAAACTGAAACATTCAAGAAAACACATGCGAATGGTACCAGAAGATCGATAGTCTTCTATTTTTTGACTTGGTGTATTTACCACACCAAGACCACCATGACTATAGATCTGTTTTAAATTGGATCATAATCACTGGGATCTCGGAAACTATAGAGAAAGTTTCAAGTTACGCCTGAAGACATCCGAATTCAAAACACCCGGCATAGGAGTATATATAATTATCATGAATTAGAACTTTACCTTCTCATTCGTTCTTTCTCGATTCTCTCTTGTTCCTTCTTCTGTTCCCTCTCTGCATTCGCATGGTAATTGATGATAGCCTTGTTGATTTTCGCCAGCTTGACTTGGTTCTGTCTGTGGAACTCCTTGAACTCCTTTGCGTGCGACAGCACCGAGTTCAAGAACTCTTGGTTCTTCTGTCTCCTCTTTCTTTCGGCCTCGAGTTTCTGCTGTTTCTCGAGTTTTTCAGTAGCCCTAGCTTCACGCAAGCCTTGACGTTTCGTACGTTTGTACGCTTTTATATTGACAGCCGTTTCGAGCGTGGTGTCTTTGCGGATGCAGCTCAATATTTCACTTCTGAGCTGACGCTGGAAGTTGAGGCATCTCAACGCCCTCAGTTCTATCTGCGCTTGAATGCGCAACTTGTCCGACATGTCGGTGGGTAGGTTGCTGACTTGTTCGATACGAGCTGCGATTCTGGCAGCTACGCGATTTTCACGTTCTTGAAGAAGGACGATTGGGTCTAGTCCGCACGGTTTTGGCATTGTGGTGAGGCGATTTTGTTTAGTGGGGACTAGCTGGCCTCCTGGACCTCTCTGTTGAGGAGCAGCATTCTGAGCACCTGAAAATAATTATTCCAAAGACTTATTATCCCATATATTTAAACAAGATCAGACATTTCCGATTTCTGGTCAACTATAGGTTACTATTATGATCAACTGGAAAGTGCTGTGGCCAGATTTCCAGTTTTACAATGAGATTTGTAACCATAATTGACATGTCTATAGCATTTTTTGGTTCTATTGTTAACAATACAGTCTCAATGTAATCCTTTTCTTAACGATATTTCATAAATTATGAAAATCTGAAATTTACACTCTGAAAATTTGAGTTATATTCGGAATATTCTTTTGTGAAAAAAAAAACTGGCAAATACAACAATACAACATTGGTTATTGTTGATGATGATGGTGAACCTGAAAGCAAAAAAATTGTCTTGAGCTGATTGCCTACTAAGAAGGTGTATGACAAATAACCCTTTGTAAAAATGATTCTGTCAGAATATGTAAAGTTCCGAAATGTTTGTATTCTGTACTTCTGTACGAAAAGAATTTCTCCTTGATGCGAAAGTGAGACAACCTCATATTCTTGTGACATTCTAGAAAAGTATCAGCAACAATATCGACGAACTGTTTTTCCATCACATGCATCCATGGAATACACATATATTCATTATTTACATCATACCAACTTCCTATACCCAGCCACTAGAAAAAGATGTAGACTTCTGCCTACTTGATTATGTCTAATTTTAATACCTTACTAACACTTTCCAAGATCACCTATGGCATCACTTTTGTCGATGTCGAAGGTTATTTTGGAAAGTAAAATCGGATTTGCACTCAAATGATTAATGAACGTGTTGCCATCTACACTCAAGCAGTGTGGCCTTAGTAAGGTTCATTTTTCAGCTTTTTGTGGGATTTTCTCTTAGTAAGGTTGTTTGACAGGTCTATATGTTTTGGAATGAAACAATCGATGAGTTGATTCACCTTCCTATATCCACCTTGGATCATACACATTTTAGAGACTAACTTCATTATGACACCACATTTCTTTATAAAATGAAAATAAAATGGATACCGTTGTTATCACCCTGCAAATCCAATAACTCGACACTCATTCCTTCTACTCATTATAATTCTATTTTCGGTTTGCTGCGCATGGAATTCGCCATGAATAATATATATTTCGCGTAGGTTGGAGAAAGTCTTCAACAACAATAACTTAAATTGAATTTCTACCTTGTGCCGGTCCAGTCGTAGGCACCTCGGCAGGGCCTTCTGCGTTGCCGCCAGCAGGCGGTTCACCTGCCGGAGCTGGGCCCGCCCCCTGAAACGGACTGGAAGGCGGCGTTGGGAATTGAGGGGATCCGTCAGCCCTTTTGCCCTGCAACCCCATCAGGACAGAGTTTGGTATTGGCTGGTTTCTAGCCAAACATCTGAAAGAAATAAATTCATTTTTAGATATATTTTTTTGTCCTAGATCACGCCAGAGAAAGATACTGAACAAAGTGACATAACCAAAAAAAACGAAAAAACACAAAAAAAGGTTGGAGGAAAGTGAAACAAGCCATGGGCAGCAAAATTTGAGATCCTCAATTCAATTCAAGAATGCTGTCTCTAGCAGGATACATGTTTAGAATAGTGAGGTGAAACTTCTGCAATTGCCAAACTGACTACTAGGCAGGGGAAGTGTCATATGTACAACAGCCAAACACCAATCATTCCCTTGCAGTTTTCTTTAGAAGAATATTTGTTGACAATAGACATACTAGACTATATTTTTCAACCAACAACACCGCATATTTTGATGCGGTGACGTGATTCCACCACCCAAGCTTGTGTAGACCTTCTTTATCATCTTCCTAAGTAACGTTCAAATATGAGCATACAATAATCTTGATAAGAAATTATAGATTCGCCTAGAATATGTTGTGTATGTCATGCAACTAGAAGGAAGTGCTATAAACACCACATTATGAAATAGATTTGTAATTTTAAAATTCTTCTGCTAAGAGACACATTACAAAATATCAATAATAGATTCATAATTAAAATGTATCTTCAAAAAGTTCTGTAAACTATGAAAGGATTCATCATTATTCTGTCAGGATTTTTTATGAGATCTAACTTTTTTCATGTCTTTTGGCAAATGATTGAACATCTTATAGCCTTCATAAACTACTGAATCTCTTACATAGCTATTGATGGAATTGGTAATTCAATGTTTCCAGCTTGGAGGATGGTGTGATGTGCTGAAACAGTGTCTAATTTTGCTAGATGGCCTAACTGAAATTAATAACTGACAATAGGAATATTATTTGAAATAAAAATTGATCTCACCGTTTGCATGACAAAGATCACATGAACTGTTGAAAATTTGTGTTCAATGAACATGGGTCAAAACAACCCCAGAAGAAGAAAGTCCTAGTTCATTCGATGTGACTCTTACCGCATGACATCCAGATAACAGTTTTTCGTTCAAATTACAATCTAAAATCTGTTTGAATATACCCACCTGTACGCCATGATTTGGTTCCGCAGCTGCCCCATCTGCAGAGCGTTGAGCGCCGCGGCGCCGCCACCGGCCGCCGCCGCCGTCGTCCTCGCGCGCAGCGCGAGCAGCTGCGAGTAGCGCTGGTCGTCCTGCAGGCCCTTCTCCTCCATCGTGTCGATGGCCTTTTGCAGCGCGTGCAGGTTCTCGGCCGTCTGCGGACGCGGCTGGTGCTGCTGCTGCGCGTGCTGCGGCTGCGCATGCTGCGGCTGCTGCTGCTGGGGCGGCTGGCCGCCTGGCGGAGGTGCGGGCGGCCGTTGTTGTTGCATCGGATGACCTACATGGAGAGAGATTTAAAATAGACTACTTCAATTATGATATTGATGATGTTGAATCAATGAATTTATTCATTCATTTAGTCAAGAAGTTTCCTAAGAATTAGAGTGATTCCAAATGGTAAAATAATATGGAATAAAAAACAATACAAAAAAACAGAATAGAAATAAAAGTGTTGAGAATTACTAAGGAATTGTGGACTGAACAGAATAAGAAAAATACAGAGTGCAAAGAGATGAGCTCAGAGTGCAAAGAGATGAGCTGGTGATGTATTGATACAATACCAAGTGATTCTCATTATGTAGACGATTATTCGCCAAACTCTCACAAATCAGGCATCTCATTTTCAAAATCATAGATAAGAAGATACAATAACCTCTGGATATCATACCTGGGTAATGCCCTGGATGCATATTGTGCGGTGCATGACTGTTCACTTGACCTGGATGTGCATTCCCAATATGCCCACCAGGTGGCACATTAGGATGCCCTTGAACTTGATGTTGCCCAGGATGGCCCTGTTGAAGTGGTGAATGCCCAGGATGGACTTGTTGAGGGGGTGGATGCCCAGGATGAATCTGCTGAGGTGGTTGGTGTCCTGGATGGCCTTGCTGTGGCTGAGGATGGCCTTGCATGCCTTGCTGAGATGGTGGATGACCTGGATGAACCTGCCATGGAGACACAGAATTTTATTTATCGATTCTATGTGTGCATGATCATTTGAAATTATTGTGTTTGTGTATGTTTTGACAGCTAATCAGTATATTTTCTAAAATAAATGAAAATTGATTGATTGACCAATAACACTGAGTGTGCACCAAAATCGTATGATCCAAGGTTATCTCTGACCATTTGGATTCCACAATTTAGTGACGTCACATTTCCATCATATATCAGTATGGGGGAATGTCAATGATGGTTATCATATTCGGAACATTGTGGATTTACCAAAAAATAGATGTATTCCCTAATTATGAATATGCACCAAAACTCAACTTCAATGAGCACACCAAGATTATTAAATAGAAATGAATAACAAGAGGCAAATATTTTCAATCCATATCACTAACATCCTCTTATATGAAGTAACTGTACCAATCTACAATAGAACTGCTGATCACTCACAAAGATTATCTGAGAAAGGAATCAACTGTAATATTATCAACAAGCTTAGCATTTTCCATGTACCACATACCACATATTCATGTGAAATCATTGTTTACTGGCGAAGGGCCTTGGTCATTGTCCTTAGTAAATAGCAATAAATAACATTTATTATCATTATTATAGGTTTTCAGCTTATCAAAGCACTCTGATTTGCATAACACATGAGGAACATAATAAAAAAAAGAGTATTATCATTGAATTTTTTTTCTTGTAATCCAAACACCTTGTATGTGAAGTAGGTATGTAGAATACTCTCTCTCTTCTCATCAGTTCGATTATTCGATACCATCCTGTAACATCGTTAGTATTTGATTGATTTTGAAAAACTCTTTTTTGTTTGGTAGTAGTTGAGGCTGTAATATTATAATAATTTCTTAGATAATTTCTAATTTCTAACCTGAGGAACCACATGACCTGGATGTGGAACTGGATGTCCAGGCCCTGGGTGATGACTTTGAGGTTGGGGAGAACCAGGGTGTCCTTGTGGAGGTCCTGCATGTCCCTGAGGGACCCCAGCTTGCTGAGGATATCCCTGAGGAGCGTACTGATGATGTGATGGGCTCCCCATCATCTGGGAATGTTGTTCTGGAGGCATACCAGGATGCCCCTGATACTGATTAGGGTGGTTTGGGTAATGAGATTGGGGAGGAGCTCCCATCGGAGGACCAGGAGAAGGTGGTGCAGGACTGTGCGATGGTGGAGGGCCCATTGGGCTAGGTGCCTGTGGTGGTGGCATTGGACTGTTTTGAGGTGATGGACTTGCCATTCTGTCTGAAATTAGGAATATTTCGAACATTTATATTTATTTTATACTATATTCATCATTATTCGAGGATAGCTCTATGATACAGGCTTTTTGTTGAATAAAACACTGTCATTACCAAATTTTAGAGCTGTTGAAAATATTATCTTCAACATAGCATGAGTTTTACTATGTGAGTAATATGAGCCTGGAACTATAATAATACTGTGTACATCATTAGGATGAAGACACCAAATTGAATTTAGTAGTGGCCATTAGAATACATACATAGAACAGTTCATTAGAGACACATCCACAGTTGTTACAATGTTGAAGATTAATCTACACTATAGTGTCCACATAATGTGAGAATAATTCTTTCCCAAAAATTTGGCATCACTCACCTATGACAACTGTATTCTTCAGTAAATAATGGTAAAAAGCAATGGAACTATTCACTCTACCAAACTTTACCAACTATTGATAAGTAACACCATATAATCAATGCATTACTATCCAGAAGCATGATGTAAGTTACCATTTTTCATCTATAATAAAGAGACAATAGAGACATGTTAGAATACAAAAAGTTCATCATTTTATCTTAACAAAACACAACTGATGAGGGTCACTAAAGAGGTGATGCTTTAATTTGGTATGTTTGGAACTTACTGCATAGAAGAGAAGGTGAAGCTAAAAGAATTTTTCATAACACAAGGATTATGATTGAATTTCTTAGAGCACTTATGAGGGATTGAATCCCCAACGTAGAAAAAAATACAATATAGAAAAACAAGAACGCCGAACTTGATTCACCAATCATTCTTGATTCTTTATTGGTACCTATGTATATAAAAAGTGAACGTCTAGTCAACTAGATACGAAACTGAAATTTCAAACCTACCATGCACTCAGAAATTGGATAAGGTGGCCAATTTCACTCTATTCTCGAAATAAATCTTATTATAAAAATAATTTGAAAATTGAGAAGCATCCTTTTCACAATAATGATGTAAATAACCTTTAATTGTTTGACAATCGACATTGACAACAGGTCACACGTCACACACTACACTGAGCCCTTAGATAGCCTCAATACGCCAACGTTGCCAATAGTTTCTTGATCATCATCATCATCCTATTTGATGATATTCAGACAGTTCAGGATTCTGCAACAAAGCTTTTGTGTCTATCTAACATACAACCATATATGTATTAACTACAATATTGACCAAACGCCATAAGAGCAATGTTAGAAAAGTGATGCTTCATTATATACGTCTTTCCTTGTCTAATTGGCAACGATGATCGAGGGCGCATGCGCAAAATCCAAATCTCATTCAAAATTCTTTTTGACGCATGTGCATAAATTCATCCTTGCCAATTGCACTCTTTTATTTTGACATCAGATAGGCTGTCCTCATTATCAATATTCGTAGTTAATACATATATGCATCCAACATTATATGTGTACACACACACACATATTGGTAGTAGTGACCATAGATATCTATATCTATGGTAGTGACACTCTTTTCCCCTCACCCAATCATCACCGCGCTGTCTAAACGCTTGTTTATACATAAATCCAATACTAATATATGACGCAAGTTCTATGAATGTACACTGGAGCACGAGCATAGATCACTGGACCGGAGTAAGCTAACAACTTGTCCCTTTGAGAAGGTACGGTTGACGCATCGTAGCTCCAGTCACCAAAAACGATTCCATCATTCATCGGCACATGATTTCTACATCAACCTTTAATAGGGTCGCATTTCGTCCACCAGGCAGGTCTAAGAGCTACGTCACATGAGGAAACACGCCCACTTTACCGTGCGGAGGTTAGCGACCAATAGTCGTTCATGGTGAATAGTATATTGTTCAACGAGCACGGAATGATAGTCATTTCTCACGAGTGAGAAGATTCCACATATGATGTAATATGTTGCTATACCGAAGTAATTTTAAAATGAAATAATCGCACAAGAAATTATATTTCGCATGTACTATATTTAGGCAAATCTCATATGTTCTACCCAATCCTACCAAAAACGGAGACTCAGCTAATCGCTAACTAACATTATATATGCATCACGTTTACGTACTGGTCATGATGTGAATATAGATTGGTCTCCCAATTCCCAATCTTAGATGAGGATGATCTAATAATATTCCAGCCACTAGAAAAAGTTGAACAACAGTTTTTCGCCTACTTTTGATTATGTTGAATTTCAATACCTTGCTAAAGCTTTCCAAGATGTAAACTAGATGTCGCCACCTGTGCTGATCACGATGATTATCTTGGAAACTCTAGAAAATACGATTTGAATTTGAAATTCAACACGAATCCAAGATTCCAAACATTAGCTATCCAGTACTGTCAGATATCCGTCAAAATCAGTTGAATTGACTTTACAGCGGTACGGCCTTATTAAATTCGTTGTGACAGGCCTACATATTTTGGAGAAAAACAATTGAAGAGTTGGTTCACCATCCTATAACCATCCTGGTACTGCATGGTGGTAATTGAATTAAAAACACATGATGAAATGTATTTTTTGTTTTATTCAAACGGACGTTAGATCTAACAACTTCACAGGTAACGGCATTCAACATCAACAGTATAGATACCTCTATAATCACAGCTTTAACATAACAATAAAATTGAGCAACTTTGAATAGATATTGGAAAGTTTTAGGAAAGATGTGTCATCTGTATCTTGATTACTATAATCACAATGCAGGGAACAATGGTGAAGCTACTTTGTCCAATTGCTCAATTTCATTCTGCCAGAATTATAACTTGCAGCCAACTTGATGTCAGCATTTCATTCACTATTCATGGCGACACAAAAATAACATTAAGATCCAGTAACATTGATAATTGTACAATCAAATGCATCAAAACATTGTTTCAGAAATAATAATATCATCTCAGTTAATGATCAAACTACACAATTACAATCTCAATACACCAACTCATGGTACTGAAATCTACAAAAATATCGCCATTTTCTAGGGATATCCATATCTATTATGCCATTATAGCGGAAAATGCCGTTAGCGTTTTGGCGAAACAAAACATCATATCAGTGACTTCACGATTCTTCTCTACATCGTTTATATAATATAGGTATATGTATACCAGTGAAAAAAATATAGTTTTGAGATAGAATTGGAATACAACAAAGAAACAAGATTTGTTCCATCATACCCCGCGGCAAAATTGTGTGTAGCATTCGTATTTCGTTCGATGGGTCGAGGTGGTCTACTTATATAGAGACATGTTCAATGATATCATGAGAGAGAATCGCAGGTTCGATCACTAGAAGGCCATTGATTCTGGGGATATTCATACTGCGATGTACATACAACCAGCTCAAATGCCACAGTGGTTTGGATTCCACTTGTAAGAACTGCAGATCCTCGTCTACTTTATACTCGCAGAAGCTCATCAAGTGCTTCTGAGGGATTGTTTTGGCAACTTCGGTAACAATAACAATTATGTCATCGATTTATCTTCTCACCTGTTTTATCTTTCTAGCAATTCCATCTGTCAATTATATATTCTGTGAAATTTCGCGAATATTAGAAAATGTTTTCATTATGCTTTCATTTACATTCACTTCATTTTGAAATTTATAAAAATAGTTTCGGTTATTATCACAAAATCATTGATGTTTTGGGACACCCTATGCATTGTGATCTTACTTTCATCACGGACTATACAGGAAGTTTAATTCATTATGCGATAGAGGCGATTTACGTGACTTCTATAATTCTGGTAACCCCATGGGAACCTTAATTATTTTCGAATACTTATATATGGATTTCATGTTTCGTTTTAATAATGGTAAAATATCCAACAATGATAATTGCCATTAGCGCATATATCTTCGACTACTAGAAGCACTGTGTTAATTAACAAGTTGGCCACTTATTTATTATCATGTCGCCGATAAGTGAGGATAGGTGTTTCCTAATGTCTTAAACTTCAGAACTATTTTTTCCTTCCTCCATTCGTCCGCTTAGAAAAAAATAGTGATACTTATTACTATTAGCACTTCAAAATATTCAAGTTATTATGCATCGATAACTTGTTGCATAATTACAATGACAGTTTGACATGGTTTAACATAGTATATACTGTGTCCGTTCGAAGTCCGAATATTTGATGCCAATATTTTCTTGGCAAAATTGAACGACAGACACAATTTATTAATTCTAATATCTATATAATACTTATTAGTCCAAAATTTCTGATTGGCAGAGTATGTAACTCTCATAATCATGTATTATCGAAATTATGAGAGGTATAACTTTGCTGAATTGGGCATTATGATTGAACATGGCACCGAAAAAATGACCACGGAAACACACTGAGTTGATACACGCAGACTTGACTAACTACTTGAATAGTATATTTTTCCCATCTCACAATTCATATATCGCTCGATTATCTCCTACTCAAATATCAATGCGTTCGCTCTTATTCTAATAGAGCGTCAGTTGAAGTTTATTTGTATCAACCCACCCATCGAAGAGTTTCGTTTCAGATTTGAAATAGTTTACACTGGGTGGCCCAATGAAAACGAAACAAGGCCGATTTGCCATAGTCATCGTTCTCAGAAAAAAAAAACGCTCGAACCAGTCGATTTTCATTCCGAGGGGGAAATATTTTGCGTATGTGTTCGACTTTTTCACTTCAAACCCCTCGGTGGGGTGAGCTTCAACCCCAGAATCTCAAATGGGATAAGGGGTCAAGTGATACATCATTTTGAAGGTAATCGAAATCTCTTACCAACAATTCCTTGTTTTTTTTGGAATTCCATGCAGTAGTTCTCGAGAAAACATCACGTTTATGAAAATAATCGGCTAGTGATGAAAAGTAACGCTTCTTTCCATTTCATCACTATTCCTCATTTTGAAGTGCCTTATTTGTTTTTTCTTCAAATCCTATCCTATCCAACATTACATAAAGAATCATTTATTTTAATACCAGTTCCTTGATTTCTCAGTAAAATGCATACGTTTCGTTTTCATTGGGCCACCCTGTATATCATTCAACAGGTTTCGGGAAGTCATGAAAGAGAACGATAATCAAGTATTCCATATAAATCCAAATATTCAACGAATATGATAAGAAAGAGCGAGTTTCACCACATGAAAAATTATATGTACATAAGTATGTATGAGCAGTATATGTAAGTATATTACAGAACTTTGACTGCATAAAATTGATAATGTTCAGGAAGTTTCATCGAGAGTTCATAAAAGAGATGGAACAAGAAAAAACCGTATAGATTGCTCGACAAGGCAATAATACAGCAATGACAACATGTAACGCATCAAAGCCATCTTCGAAAAACATAGACCAAATGTTCCTCATTCACATTCCAAGACTGTCATAACGCAGCATAATATTATCCATTGAAAAAGTTCCTTGTAGGAAATTTCAAACCGCTTGTAACACATTAACCTTGGCACTACTCAACGGACAAACATGCGTAGGCTGCAAACTGTGCACCTCGACGAAGCTACAGTTCAAACCCACGCTGTCTCTCGAGCTTATCACAGGTACGTTTTCCCTACAACTATCGCCCCTTATTCTGCTGCCTTTCAACGTCTCCAGCGCCTCCTGCAGCTCACCATCGAGTACTATAACCTGCTTCCGTCTGGGACTTCCGGCAGCGCACGGACTTTGCGCCTTTTTCCTTCTGAAGGAAACAACCAGCGGCCGTCTAGAGTCGTGTAGACGCGCCATCTGGCACTCGAGGTAGCGCAGAGAAGTGCAACCCTGGCTGTAAGAATCGGTGTTGCTATGACTGTTTGCGTGGGATGAACGAGCTGATAATGTAGAGTAACACCTACCTCCGGATGGTATGTGGCTGCCCTTTCTGCAGCACTGCTTGTATGTCGCCTGCAAAAGATGGGTTCGTTGAGACGAATTTTGTATTCTGAATCAGTTATTGATGAACGCAACGCAACTAAACTGCGTGGCTTGAATATTATCCACCTGAATTTTAAAGTGAAACTTTTGAAAATGTAAATGTTTGTTTTGTAAACCTTTCTCTCTGTATATACAGGGTGAGTCAAAAATGTGTTCCGAGCTTTCGGGGGTGATAGAACATTGAAAAATAAGTGTAGTTTGATGATTAAACTCATGGCCCAAAATGCATATTAAGGGAGATATATCCTTCCAAAGTTGATAAAATTTAAATAATTTCTCCGCATAACTTCTGAACGATGGAAGCCACCCGATTGAAATTTTGTGCATGAATGTATGTTGTCAAAATACATTTTTTCGTCACACTTCCACATTTCTGATATTTTTATAAAGGGTGTTTTCAGAGGGTGAGTCATGATTTTTTGTAGAAAACTTTTTTCCCTGTATTATTTTCGGTGAAAAAACAGGAGCATTTGATGGAGCGAAGAAAATTACATGAAAAAGGTACTCTTATTCAAATACAAAAAAATTGAGCCGTCCGTGAGATATTTGAGTTTTTGTAGTTACATGATATCAGCAGATTGATTTTATTCATCGCGAGTGCAACAAAATCAACCTTTCAACAGAGTTCGTGAGTATTCATGCAGGAGGGAAAATCTTGGTTGTTGACATTAGGACACTATCTCAGAATACATATAAAATCTAACAATGGTATATGGAACTATATGAATGACATTGTTGCTTTCTCGAAGATTTCTTCACACTCCACTTTGATTTACTTTGGTCTGTAGCTAAATGAAGCTTTGGAGAAATAATAAGTATTAGGAGAGCAGAAAAACGTTCCCAAACTTATCTGTTGTCGCCGATTTTCTGTGTGGTGGCCGATTTGTTGATATTTTTCATAGGTTAACTGCTCTATTTCACATTGCTTTCTTTTGACATTATCGAACCACTTTTGGAACATTACAAATATATTTTACATATCCTAATGGTTAGTAAGCGTACTTCTCTAGTTGTTGCTAGGGGTTCAAATCCAATTCAAAGGAGAACTCTTTCATTATTGAAATATATAGCTCACATGAGACGCGAGGTTAAGTTAGGGTCGATCATATCATATAATATTTCCGTTGATATTTCCGTTGAGCACCGACCGCAGAAATGTCTATAGAAGAGGGTGAGATCGTCCACCTTTCTAGGATGTTCTAGAGAAATTGATCCGGTAACCAGCCTGACAATAGGCCAGGAAAATGGATTTCAAGACGACTGCCTGGTTTTTGACATTTGTCAACCGATGCTCAAAGTGGGACACACCATACAGGTTGTTTCATCGATATTGTGAAGAAATCTAAGGGTTCCGGAAAGATTCCTTACCGGAATGATTCAAAAACAACAAATCGTATCCTTGATTTTTTGTAGTCCTCGGACTTCCAATTATGGACGTTTTATACTGCTCATGATTCGATATTTCTTATGGCCATACAAATATTTTTGATTTCATTGCAATCTTGCATTCTTGAACTATACTTTCTCATATAGAATGGATCCTGAAATCGAAATGCTTGATGTTAAAACCAACACATACTAGGAAGTTCCATTTCAATTGGGCCAATGGAACACAGAGACAGAGCATCGAGGAAAAATTCACAATTTATAGCTGGATCATAAGAAATTGAGTCGATAAATGCTGTATACTCCGTAAAGCTGGTAAATTGTTAGCTTAATTTGCTTAAAGAAAGGGAGGATTCCAGAAACACGTTTTGGCCCTCAAATTATACTACGGGAAAGACATTACATAACAGATTGGATTACCACAAGGTCTCCCGGTGTTTCAGGATTTGATACTGATGGAACTGAAAAGGAAAGTAGGTCGGAGTTAATTGGACAGGTTACGCTTTGTAGCGATTATTGATGAAAAAAATCATTCAATAAATCTGAGTTCTTTCGCTCCAGGACGACATGAATAGTCATTGCTAAAAAGTGTAATTTTGGGCACGAAAATGCATACGGAAAAGTACTACTTTGCTCACTCTCGTAGTAAAAGTATTAAATGCTGCTCGTCGCAGGTAAAAGTGACTACTCAACGATGAAAATTGACGATTGAATGAATGAAAAACAATCTCGTAGTAATAAACGAAAGCTTTGTTCGAGAGAGTTACTGATTCTTCAAGCCATTAAATTACTGACGGGATGTGAAATCAGCCGTACAAAAAAACTGGCGATGAAAAAAGTTTTCTTCAAAATATGTTTTTCCGTAGACGAAAGGAAAATCAACTTGATTGTCCTACTCCACATTAAATTTCACGTCCAATCGGCTAAACTTGGAAACTAAGAAGTTCTCAGTGATAGAATGAAGTGCTCTTTAATGATCGAAGGTTCCTAACAAAATAATATATTACTAACAAGTGTCTTCAGTAGATTCATTTGATATATTTCCGACATACGTGGTAATGATAACGTCTCACTACTAAAGGAAAGTAAGGAATATTACTGAATTAAATCAAGAAGAAAGACCTATGTGCGTCATTTGATTGGAACATTTTTGGCATCAGACAGTAAGAAACCTGAAAAATTTGATACAATCATATTCATGATAATTGAATAGTCAAATATTATATTAGTTTCAACGTGTACTGAACTTACTCAAGTTTTTATAATGTCAGAATGAATATAATTTTGCTTTTTTTTTTGTGAATTGAATTTTTCGTTATTTTTGCTCATTTTGATGAGCTGTTTCACAGTTTGAATTTCATGAAAAATCAAATGCAGAGGAGAGGACCTGACAAAGATCGTGGACGTCAGAAACTCAAACTGTATACGATGCGTATTATCAATTTCAATGAATTGGTATGGACGGTTGATCAGGATTGATAATCCGCTTGTGAAGATTTACAATGGAATCAATTTTTGGTGGAACGACGCTACTCGGGTCATCTAATTTGAAATGATGATCAGAATAGTTATAATCCATCACACTGAAACATCATCCTAATATTTTCATAATTTGAAGCATCCTGCAGTTCTACCCATATTTCAATATATCATAATGAGATAATTACATTTGTTAGTAACGATTAAGATCCTTGAAACAGTTCATTATATTTTACTGTAGTATAGTTGATATGAACAATGAAGAAACATAGGTATATCCATTTTCAAATGAAATAAGATGATTATAGAATCATTGTTTTGATGAAGCTAGTAAGGGTGTCCCCAACTCTTTCCATAGCATGAAATTGCATAAATCAGTTTTCATAATAGATGTGGGTGTTACTCCTCTCACAATACTGTGTTTCAAAATTTAGGGTAAGTGGCTCGTTTCCAAGTCTAATCTCTTGGCAAAAACTTCCAGGTGTTTCGTTAAAATTGAAGGCTCGTCATTATAGGAGCTTACATTCTGGATCCTAAGGAAGATTACTTTTCATGTTATATTTCAAGTTTTTCGTAGGTAGTAGAATAAACAAGGTTCGAAAGAGTGTTATAGTACAATAAATAATATGTTTCATAGTCCAATCCGCCATTTCATGACAAGCCTAAGGCATTTTATGCGACACTGGCTTATGGTGTGAAGAGTAGATATTCAGGCAATCAGTGCCTCATAGACATATATGACTGTGGTCATATATCTCATATATCTTATAACTTCCTCCGACTATCTATGAAAACAGCGGATACCACACAGTTTTTCTATTTCAAAATTAGCCCACTTCACTATGGCAAGAGGAAACCGAAAGTAAAACGCACTAGTGTGGAAATATTTAAAAAAAAGGTCGCTCCTAGTGAGAAGAGAAAACTCACTATTGGTATTCATCGAGGTTGTCCAATTGCAATAATTGCCCAATCTGTATTAAGTCATGACAGTTGACTTGTCAGCCATTGTGACTTCAACATTTGTTAAAACTATTAATGCAAAACACTTTTTTTGTTGAAAACTACATCAACGAGAATCACCGAAACGTCCTTTATGCTGTTTGAACATGTGAAATCTTGATTGATATCAATTTTTTTCAATCAAATACAGATTTCACATAATATCAGCTTCAAAATGGTACGCCACGATGCATGCTTGGTTGCCTGTACCACAATCAAGCATTAATAGAGACATTTGATCGTTCCATAAACAGCATTTCATGTAATGACGGATTTTGCTAAACTCCGAGTATTGAACGTATACATGTGAAAAGTCTACAACATATAAACTTCTATATCTTCTCGTGAAATATTGTGCATAGTTAAGCGCCACACTGTATAATGGCGCTATTTCTGTATGAATGAATTCATGAAGGACGTGCCGAATTCGGTTCCCCTTTTATTCTTAGGGATATACATAAATTCGAGATTCAGTGATATGTCGTAAAAATGAGAATTTTCCCGTCGATTGGATGTCAAGAAACCTACCCTATCCGATGACGAAGTTCGACAAACAAGGTCTCTGCTGTGCGAAAAACACGCATGAAATATTAGGTTTCTTTCGGTGATAATATAACCTATGAAAGGTTTGGTGTGTCTGCCTCTTTGTTTTCATCTTGTTTAGTGTTTTACGGAGGAAACATTTTTCACTTTGTTGAACACAACTCATGCGGATGACTTTTACAAAATCTAAGTATAACCTCTAACCAGTATCTTCTAGAATTTCGAAGATTTCTGGACATGAAACATGTTGAACTGAGTTGGTTCGTATTTTACTCTCCTATGATTTTCAAATAGTTACAGGTTTGTGATATTTTTCGATTAATAGCGTCAGATTTGAACATTTTCGAAACAATATAGAAACAGTTAAGAACTTATGATGTTGCAATGAGAGTCAATATCAGTTTGAGATCTGTGTGCTTCCCTAATCCATCTATACCAAGAAATTTAAATCGACCCATAAACAAATACATATTGACATTTGAAAAACAAAATTTTATGCATGTCTTTTGTTAAACTTGAATATCATTTGCTGTCAGAAATCATTTCCTTCCCACATGTGCTGTGAGTTGGTCTGTATTATTGAAATAAATCTGTCAAACATGTTAATTTTGTGATTATAGTCCTATTGGACGATATATAGGTATATATACACTGTAATCAAGATGAGGAGGGCCATCAGTATGGGTCAGAATCTAGAAGAAACTACAAGAGATTCAGATTTGGTTGAATGGGAGGAAAGTTGCGCGATTGGAGATCCAACCATATGACGTTCGAAAATGTATATGAATTTTCGTCCCTCGATTTTAAATTTTATTTTTCCTGGCGTTA
Source organism: Gastrophysa polygoni (assembly GCA_963576655.1). Lineage (NCBI taxonomy): Eukaryota > Metazoa > Arthropoda > Insecta > Coleoptera > Chrysomelidae > Gastrophysa > Gastrophysa polygoni. The sequence goes on from OY755089.1 coordinate 20,062,322, forward strand.
ATAATTTGGCATTATCGATTTTCTGATTCGCCGTTTCATTTCATCAACTTCATCATCATTAAAAGCAAGAAATCCAAATAATTCATTCTGAACACTCTGCATTCTTACTGTATATAGGGGGTTCCAAATATGTGACGTGAGTATTGGGAGGTGAACCCAAACATGAGTATTGACAGTTTATTTCGTGACTACGTGACACAACAGTTCGAATCTCATAATGAAGAGAAGTTAGGTGAATAAATAATATTATTGTATATGTTCAAGCTTCGGATCGATTGTTCAAAAGAATAATAACTTATACCCATTTGGAAAGGCACGTAATTTGATTTTAGGATGCAGATAATAACCCGCAATGAGATCGCCATAGGGCAGTGTGGATAAAAACAGCTGGCATTAAGGAGATGAATCGTAAAGATGTGCTGGAAAATAGTTCCTAAACGGAATTGCAATTCCATCGTTGGCCGAAGCTCCTGGACTAGAATACTGATGCGAAGATAATAAAAGCGGGTGGGGGAACGTGAGATAAAAGTGATCTCTTTCGCAATGATTTCCTCTACACATCCACTAGACGATGTTTTGTAGGAATCATCATAACTGTGGATGTTCCACGGTTTGACGTTATTCAAGAGAAGGATTCACCATTATTTATCCTTTAGTGCTAACATCACCCAGTGTCAATGTAGATCAATTCTGCCACGACCACTTGAACATGAGGACCTGTAGATTATTATGTTGAGAATTTCATTTTTATACCAATGTAATGAATTATACTAACGCTTTGTCCTGAATTCGATACCCAAAATTGGGATGGGACAACGATGTACAAAACAATGGTGTAGCCACTGATGGTGTTTGATTTGTCAAAAACGCTAACGCCATTTTCCGCTATGATGGCCTAATAGTTATGAAACTCCCCAGAAGATGGTGACATTTTTACAGATTCCTGTACAAATAGTCGACGTTTTGAGATTGCAATGATGTAGTTCGATCTAAAATTGAGGAGTAACCTAAATTACTACTTCTGAGTCAACATTTTTATAAAACTGTGCAATTATCAATAATACTGATTTTGTTTTCATTTTTGTGTCGCTATCTAACAACTGACATTTGAGTGATTCTCCGTTATAACGAATAAAATGCTGTTATCAAGTTAGCTGTACGTTAGAGTTTTGGTTGAAGAAGTTAGATAGGCAATTAGGCAGAATAGCTCCACCAGTGTTCTGTACATGATGCGACCTACACTTTTATAGTCATTTCAAAAACAATCTTCATCATTGATATATCAAAGTGTAAATTCGACCTGTTTAGATGATACAACACTCACCAAATCATTGAACTCTCTAGATCATCGTATTAAGGTCGGCGATCTATGCCTTTTTTATAGGTACTTTCACGGTCGGTGCTCAACGGGAATATCATCTATTATGCCACCACGCGCGATTCCTAGTAGACAAACCAGACGAACTCAAGCTGGTCACCCCTACACTGTCAGGCTCGAGACCTGTCGAACATCGCTATACCAAGCATCATTCATCAATAGAACGGCAAAGTTGTGGAATTCTAGTGCCTAGTGAAGTCTTTCCTGATGCTCACAACCTCCAAACTCTCAAGAAAAATTCCAACACCTTCCTTCTCTCCCAAAATTCAACCGCTGGCTAACACGATGTTCCTCGAACATTATAGGTTTCTCTTTCGTGTTGTCCACAGATGAAAAAAAAACATACGCTGAATTCTCTACAGAAGAGAGCTCTTCGTCTAGTCCGTGATACTACACACTCGCGAATTCATTGTCCTCTCTAGAATATCGTATAGGAATGTGGACAATATCTCCTTTTTTGTACAATTCTCTATGTTCGGTGCTCATCGAAAATCTGATCTGATTTCGAATACACAAACTGGATGAGCTTAGGCTGGGTCACCCCTTCATTGTCAGGCTCGAGACCTGTCAAACTTCGCCCTAGAGCATCATTCATCAATTGAATGGCGAAGTTGTGGAATTCTCTGCCCAGTGAAGTCTTTCCTCATGCTTTACACCTTCTGTCTCCTGGCGTTCACGATGTTCAACGAACATTGTTGGATTTTAATTCGTGTTGTCGAAAGATGAAGAAGAGTTGGATGAATTATGAGATTTTAAGCTTATACATCGATCCCTTATTTGATACCTACCTATCTGGTACAGACTGTCTAGACCACTTTTTCAATTAGTTCTCCATGGATTATGCCAAGTTATTCATTCTCGAAACATTACCGTTAACTTTCAGTTTTCTCAAAAACTCTTGATGGATCCTGGCAGTTTCAAACAATTGGTTTCGATTGTTGTTTGAGAACACCAATAACAACAGTGATGTGGATAAAACTTTCCGTTTTGAAAAACCGTTACATTGAGGAACTGAAATCTAATCTGAGAAGTCCAATTGCGATGAATTTGATGAAACTCATTTGAGGATAGACACAATAGAGCTAAAAGAAGTCGCGGCAAAACTGCTCGTAAACCCCAATATGCAAATTAATCTATAATCTGGTATGAATTATTCATGATAATTTATTCTACACGAATACTCCTAGTATATACTGAACCGCATACGGTACAGTATTTTGGATTTAGTAATCTTCAAAGAGAGCTCAATCCTCAAGCCTGTATAATTTTCAGGATCTGGTTTTGAAACGTCAGTAATTATAATGTTCCGCTATGCTTGAATTGAATATAGTTCAATTATGCAATATGTTCTCTGAATCGATTTGATCTTGTGACCTGAGGGATATCAATTTCTTTCCAATAAGCAATCGGCATCTCGAAACCCTAAACTGTGATGCGATTTGTCTTTCGGAATTTCATTTGTTTGGGTCACTTATTGATTTTTAAGTTGATGTGACAGTTCTCCACGTTCTGACAAGGGTTGGGATTCCTCAGATTCCCATTCGCGTTTATCCTTTATTGTTTCAACCTAGTTTTTTCAGGCCTCATTTCCTGAGAAAATACCTACCCATCAGATAGTATAGCTACAACCAAGTAATTCCTCAACAAGCCACACTACCAACTTATTGTTCACGGGGACATTCAGTATTATAGAAGCTTTCAGTAGAGAAATTATGTGATTGTGTCTACCTAACAGGCGAGATAATACGGTTATATTTTTGATATTATGACGGCCTGATTGGTCTCATACAGTTGGTTCACAACAAGCTTCTGGGTTGTTGGTTTCCAACGTTGAAAAGAAAAGAAAAGTACAAATAATTTTCTGAATTAAAGTGAATTTCTATGTCTGTCCTCTGATGACACTGGGGTGGTTCAAATACACAAAATTAATAGTAGTTTGATGTATATGAACTCATTTCATTTCAGTTATGACAAAATATTTCAATGGAAAGTTTGCTAAGACTGACCAATAGCAAGTGAATATCAATCATTTCGATGTTGAAGTGTCGACATAATATTTTGTTGAGCAAAATCCACTATTTCATCACAAGAAGTTCTGCTTTATAATCAACAAAAAACAAAATTATTGGGTGGTCATTTAACTGAAAATTCCACACATGTGATTCTTAACCAATCGGCAGAGTTGTGGAATTCTTTGCCTTGTGAAGTCTTTCCTGATGCTTACAACCTCCAAACTTTCAACAAAAATTCCAACACCTTTCTCTCCCAAAATTCCACCGCTGGCTAACACGATGTTCCTCGAACATCATAGGTTTCCCTTTCGTGTTGTCCACATATAAAAAAAAATCAGAACGTGTATTTCTGTCGGATCACCATAGCAACGGATGAATTTTATCGGAAATTTTTTTGACATTTATAATGACAGGTTTTGTCAACTTGATATAGACGAAAATTGATGTTGTTGGAAACACATTTGGTGTGGAATTTTCTTACCGAATACCACACGAGTTCAAATTAAATCCGCAAATTTTTTGACCTCTAGTTGTATTACAAGTGAAAACTTTCGGAAAATTATACCAGCACATTGTCATGAAACACGATGCGGTAAATGATATTTGAACATGCCCTTTCTATCAGAGGAATACTAATCGAATGTTTCTTACTGATGTTGCTTCCAGAAAATTCAACTTACTACCCCAAGAAATTAGAAATAATCGCACGAGTGGAATCTTTCAAAAAGCTGTTGTATTTTTTTTTTTCATCTGTGGACAACACGAAAGGGGAACCTATAATGTTCGAGGAACATCGTGTTAGCCAGCGGTGGAATTTCGGGAGAGAAGGAAGGTGTTGGAATTTTTCTTGGAAGTTTGGAGGTTGTAAGCATCAGGAAAGACTTCACTAGGCAAAGAATTCCATAACTTTGCCGTTCTATTGATGAATGATGCTTGGTATAGCGATGTTCGACAGGTCTCGAGCCTGACAGTGTAGGAGTGACCAGCTTGAGCTCGTCTGGTTTGTCTACTAGGAATCGCACATGGTGGCATAATAGATGATATTTTCGTTGAGCACCGACCGTGGAAGTATCTAAAAAAAGGCAGAGATCGCCGCATAAAGGTATACGTCCAAATATTCCACTGAAAAATCTACATAGACCTCATCTCATTTCTGCCCTCCTAATATCCAATTCCCGATTCCGTCTTCCAATTGGAATTAATTGCTCATACGATCTCCGTCAAGAATACAGCATACCTTATTGCATTTCTGATGCTCTCCTGATACTGATATCAAGATATTATTCTGACTTCGAAATACAATGGAAACTGTAGATTGGTATTGGGAACCCTGAGACTTTTCTATTTATATCAGACGATACTTATCCTGATTCGTCTTAGTGATGAAATTTAAAAATTTCCATTTGGTTGAATCAGGTTGATACGGCATACCCTACCGCTATAATGCTCTCCTGATACGAATATCAGAAATATTCTGTCCTTATTTCTTCATCAAAATTACTGATGGAAAAGTATTACAAGGATAATGGTATTGTAATTTTTAATTCGTGTTCGAGTTGTTCAAAAGCGTGTCTTATAGCATATTTTATTAATAGTTTTGTCAGTACTATGATATTTCTAAAAACAAAAACTTCTTCGAGAATCGTGAAATTGTTCGGTTGAATCAGGGTTGATACGGCTACCCTAGCGCAATAATGCTCTCCTGATACGAATTATTCCGTTCTCGATAGGAACTGATACAAGATATCATGACCAAATCAGTATAATAAATTTTAAACTTCCAATGAGAATAACTACAGAAATAAGTGGAGTTGAAATGTTTCCGAACCACCCAGTATATAGCTAAATTTGCTGAACGTATATGATATAGTAAAACCTATTCATGTCTCACCTTGAAGGCCTCCCTGAACTTATTCGACATGATGTGGTAGAGTAGAGGGTTGACTGTTGTGGAGAGGTAATAAAAGACTCCGCTAATGTAAGTGAGAATCTGGAAGGCCTTGATCATGTGGGCAGAAGTGTGTTCGCCGTAAATAGCCAGAAGCCGTTGTGCATGAAACGGCGCCCAGCAGATGAAAAACGCCACCACAACCGCAACTGGAACGAGAAAAAAAAAAACAATTAGAGATTTTCTACCGTTCGACGAGAGTCCCTGAAATATTAGGGTGCCTGAAATAGTCGATAGAAAAAAGATACTACAGTTCTCTACTTTACGAATAATTTTTAATTCAACGATCTTATTATGACGAGTGATAGTCATTAACGCGAGTTGAATACTATACTTTTTGTAGAACTATTCGAATATTGGAGCTGTTCTTTCTCTCACTCTATGATACAGGATTTCACCTATTGTTGTGGACATCCTGTGTGAACCGATAAAGAAAGTCCATGCCAACGGGCACACAAATGGCGAAGTTTTCGTAGAGAGCGTATCCACCATTTTCAATTTGTTTTCAAAGAGATTCAACCTAGCTTCATTTGGGAAATCTGTGAGGAACGTGTAGGTAATTCAATTTTATTGTAGATAGCCTCAATGGAATTGACCAGTCTTTCTCTATGACCGCTAAGGACAGTGGAAAAACATGCAAACCGCAGAAGGAACTGATACGGAATGAATTTTCACTCTGTTGATGAAATCTACCGAATTACCTACACGAGCTCCACTGATCTGTGCTTATCAGTATGACCAATCGTCATCGATGGACTTGTTATATTTATCCTGCCTCGATCTTCATTCTCTTTCCGATAGAAAAACCCATTTGGCAAGTTTTGAGCAAGTTATATATTCACAAAATTTGTACATCTACTTATCGAAATAGAATTCTGTGAGAATTGCATGAATTATGGAACAACCCTCCACTATACTCGCCAGAATATATTTTCACGATAACAACTGCCTAATTAAAATACAGGGTTGGGATAAAGCATGGAACCAAGTGAATATCTTTTAAACGAAAAGAACGATATTTATGAAAATTTGCAATGGAACAAAATGCATCTGAAGTACGTTTTTTTATTACTATACTTCGGGTTCAACCGGAAATGCCATCAACTTCTTTAGTTCAAATGGTACACCCTATTTATTTTTACAGATTTTGAAAGAGCTTGTTATTTTGAATTCATAGATACTGAATTGAGTGTAAGAAAAAATTGGAAAAACGAGGAATATAGCACTTCAATCAACTTCCTTTGAGTTTTTTGAGTTAAAGCAAAAAACTGTTCAGATAAACTAACTGATGTTGTTTGTATGCATAGTAATAAATAAACGTACAATTTACAAATTGTACAATTTAGAATGGTTCAATTGAGTGAAAAAGAAAGTTTTGAAATTTCAATGATGTCTGTAAAATGGTGATGGTGACTGTAAAATTTATTTATTTCATACTGCATCATAGAACATACCTTTACGTACCTGATTTCAATCCGAAAAATAGACTTTTACAGGATAGGCGCACGTAATATTTCATTATGTGCTACTATCCCGTAATGAAATTTTACCGGATTGTAAATATTGAAAACTCAGTTCAGCGTCAAAAGCATGAATACATTTATTAAAAATTCAACAGCAAAACAATACACAGAAATTACTTATTGCTAATATTAATATTAACCGTTAAATTTTCGTTCCCATGAATATGGATACCAGGAGCTCCATTGGATGAATTATTTATTAGGGAGTTGCTACTTGCTGATACATTCCCATTTTTTTGTTGTAGCACTTCAACAAAGATTAATATTTTATTTTTCACTGTTCATTTTTGTTTTTTAGCAGTATGAAATAAAATGTTATACGTCACACGTCCGGTAAACTTTTACAGTGTACAAATTGTACACTGTGTACTTACCGGACTAGTAACGTAAATATCTATTCCGTCAATTAGAATTAGACACTTGAAGAACAAAAGAGTACTCGTTCACTAGTAGTTCTCTAATTTAACTAACCTCGTATCTTTAACAATAATAATATTATAGCCAGAGGAAAAGTATAGTGTAAAACTCGTACGGATGCCCATGTCCTACTCGGAGCTCCAGTTGGAAAAGAGTTCTTCGAGCGCGATGAGGTAATTTATTCTTAAAACATTTCATCCGTACTCAGCTATAAAATACGTAGGGTGTTGAAAACAGGTCATTTGCTTTTTCGACAAATTGATTCTATAATTTCATTAATGCTCCGCTGATGCGGAGAGAGAAAGTTAATTTTCCTAATTAACTTTCTGTTCAGTTTACGGTTTGTATAATCCAGAGCGATATAACTTGGGAAGCGATTTAGGAACGAATGAAGTGATTAGGGTAAATTCTAGACGCCCGCGTTTCAGGAAATATCGGAAGAAATTTCAATACCTATAAGTGAGGTATCATGTAGATTATTCAGAAGAAATTTAAATATCTGATTGTCTATTACTAGAAACTATTTTGTCGATCATGACTTCTATAGAAATTCCCAGTCAACAAGACATCACAATTCCAAATAATCATCGAGTTGGAATAACCGAAGCAATTAAGATATATGATAGCGTTATACCTTCAAACATAATATTTTGTATTCTTAACCTCTTGGGTTTATCACAGAAGTGTTGATGTTGGTCAATATATTGATGGAGCAGTAATATAATACCAGATTCAATATCTGAAATCAGTGTTGATTCAGTTCTTGAACAATTTGTTAGGAGAGTGGTTTGTTTGAAATGAATATATTTCATCTGTCGGTTCTGGTGGTGGCTCTCACGGTTGTGTCAGCAGCCCCTAGTGATAACAGTTTCGTGGTGTCTTCTACAGAACCATCGAAAGAAAGTGGAAAAGAAGTGAGTGAATTATTGTCGCATTAATGATGTTCAAATCTGAGATTATCCAGGGAAAACTGTCATTTAAAACGCAAAATGTCATAGGAAAACTCAATTTTTGTTTCCTAGTACGATTCACCCTGTGTCTAACGTCTGAAAAATCCATATAAGTGTCGAGATGGTCATTCAATGAAGAAACCCATCGAATACTCAAGTAGGAAATGAAGTCGTTGTAACTTCTAGAGGACTAAGTCTCTAGGTCAATCAAAAATCAGTCAAACTGAAATTAAAAATTCCTTTAGATTTTTTTTCTGGGTTTCAAAAAGTTGTCATCTCATGGAAATCTGTTATATTATACATTAATCAGAAAATTCAACATCAACAATAACTTTTGCAACACTCTGCACACTGTTTGATCTTGATAAGTTAGATCACCTCTTCGAATATATCATTGTGAATAATGATGATTAAGGTGAAGATATTCGAAAGAATGGTTTATTGGTCAATGCCCTTTAAAATGATAAATGAATTGCTACCAACATATTTAGAGAATTTTCTAATCACGAACAGTGAAGTACATCATCATAATACCAGATCGAATACCAATCTCCACATTCCAAGGACAAATTCACGAAGCAGTATGAACTCATTATCTTTCAAGGGTTTGGATAGTTTTAATAAACTTCCGAATAATATAAAAAAATCCTTTTCTATCCGTTTATTCAAGAGGGATAACATTCAAAACAACAAATTGAATTGAAGCTGAGCTATATTTAAAATATATTATTAACTACGACTTTGTTAGAATAAATAGATGAAATAGTTCACTTTATAGAATTTATGTAATATAGTTCCCTGTTATTTATTGTTTGTTTGTTGAATTACGAATATTTTGATTTTTATACAGGGTGAGTCAAAAATGTATACCGAGCTTTCTAGGGGTGATAGAACATTGAAAAATAAGTGTAGTCTGATGATTAAACTCATGGCCCAAAATACATATTAGGGAGATATATCCTTCCAAAGTTGATAAAATTAAAATAATTTCTCCGCATAACTTTTGAACGATGAAAGCCACCCGATTGAAATTTTGTGCATGAATGTATGCTGTCAAAATACATTTTTTCGTCACACTTCCACATTTCTGATATTGTTATAAAGGGTGTTTTCAGAGGGTGAGTCATGATTTTTTGTAGAAAACTTTTTTCCCTGTATTATTTTCGGTGAAAAAACAGGAGCATTTGATGGAGCGAAGAAAATTACATGAAAAAGGTACTCTTATTCAAATACAAAAAATTGAGCCGTTCGTGAGATATTTGAGTTTTTGTAGTTACATGATATCAGCAGATTGATTTTATTCATCGCGAGATTCATCGGTAACAATATTTTAGCAGGCCATGATGAATAATTTTGTTCTCAATTTTGACGTTCATGTCATCAACATTCGAGTCAACATTGTTGTAGTCGATTTGTTCGTGTGGTTTTTCTGTGTCATTCATCACTGCGATTATCAACTGAGATTTCAAGAAATATGGCAGGTTATTCGTTCTCTGAACAAACTGATATGCTTCTAATGCTTGGCGAGTGCTTCGGAAATGCAAATGCTGCTGAAATATCGTTATACCGATGAATCTCGCGATGAATAAAATCAATCTGCTGTAACTATAAAAACTCAAATATCTCACGAACGGCTCAATTTTTTGTATTTGAATAAGAGTACCTTTTTCATGTAATTTTCTTCGCTCCATCGAATGCTCCTGTTTTTCCACCGAAAATAATACAGGAAAAAAAGTTTTCTACAAAAAATCATGACTCACCCTCTGAAAACACCCTTCATAACAATATCAGAAATGTGGAAGGGTGACGAAAAAATTTATTTTGACAACATACATTCCTGCACAAAATTTCAATCGGGTGGCTTTCATCGTTCAGAAGTTATGCGAAGAAATTATTTTAATTTTATCAACTTCGGAAGGATATATCTCCCTTAATATGCATTTTGGGCCATGAGTTTAATCATCAAACTACACTTATTTTTCAATGTTCTATCACCCCCAGAAAGCTCGGTACACATTTTTGTTACACATGTTAATTATGTTTATATTAGGCTTGCCTATTTGGAAATGAAGTTTCTTCTATTTATTCATCAATATCAATCCCTAGGCTTCATAAACGTTTCCTTCGTTATTACCAGATACTATTTTGATCATTTCATATATACAAATATTTCGATATAACCGCGGTTTCAAGTAAACATATATTGAATTTTCAGGGTATACCAAACAACAATGAACCCACCGTACCTACCATATACGAAATGGACATCCACTCGAATATTTCGAATCGTTTCGCCAGGACATTGGTGGTGAGCAAAGTGAAAAATGCAGCCAGCACAGCACAGGAAGCAACATTCACAGTGGTTCTACCAGAGAAAGCCTTTATTACCGAATTCGTTATGGAAATCGGTGGGAAAAGCTACAAGGCGTACATCAAAGGAAAAGAAGAGGCCAAAAATATCTATGATAAGGTGAATAATATGCAATGTATCCAAGATAAGGAGGGGTCACTATGGATGGAGATATCGGAAACTGAAAGATACTAATTTGGTTGGATGAGATACAATTGCGTAGTCGAAGAAAAAACGAAAAGGCGACCAGCAAGCTTCGATATGCTCTTTTTTTGAGTTATTTCCGAAAAACTGAATTCTTAATTTTATAGCCTTCCAGATACTAAACCACATGTTTCATAATTTTGTAGATGATCAGAGAACTTTTGGAGAGTACCTCCTCACATTCGAGTACCTACCTATATTCGAAGAAAAAGTTCTGGGCACGTCCTATCTTTTAGTTGATCTCGAATGGCTTTGATTTCATTGAATTATTATTGAATTGTTGTTTATTGTTCGGACTTTACGAATCGTATCTTGAAGTCGACACGGTATTCTCAGATTTATAACTTTGTATTCAAAAATTTCTTGATGATGGTCACAAGAAAGCTCATGTTTGAAGCATAGTGCATATATCGTTGGGAGGGTATCATAAAATCAGGACCATATTCGAAAGAATGAAGTTGTAGATGGTTGTTCAAAGACGGATCATAAAATCAATGATAGATATGCAAGAGATGTTGCTACAGTTTCGTTAAAATTCCATTATTAACGACAGGAGGATCAAATTGAAAAAACTGAAAATTCAATTTTTGAAAATAGCTCTAAAACTCATATCGAAGTTGATGAATCTGTCCTTCAATTACACAAAATTTTAATGACCTCAATAATTTGAATCTAGGCTGTTGCGACTGGACGAACCGCAGGTCATGTAGAAGTGAGTGCTAGAGATTCTAACAGATTCACAGTTTCTGTGAACATAGAACCGGAATCCAAAGCAGCTTTCTTGCTTACCTACGAAGAATTGCTCGAAAGAAGGGACAACCAATACGAACTCGTTCTAAATATCCATCCAGGACAAATAGTGAAAGATTTGAATATACAGGTGTGAAGAAGTTCTTGATATTTACTGATATTTACTTGGTAGTGGTGACGTACCAATATTATTTTTCCATTCTATGATTGAATTTCAGGTTATGGTTAATGAGAGTCGTCCCTTGAAATTCGTCAAGACACCATCTTTGAGGTCAGGCAATGAAATCAGTAAGAATGATGAGAAATTGAAACCATCTTCTGTTATCGAAATTATCAATTCCACTAGCGCTATTGTCAAGTTCAGCCCAGATCCTGACATGCAAAAACAATTTGGTATTGATCTAGGTACGAAAGAGAATGGAGGATTAGCTGGACAATTTGTGGTGCAATATGATGTAGAAAGAGACCCAAGAGGAGGGGAGGTAACACAAATGAATAATTGAACTGCACAATGAAATTATTGAGATCAGTCTGGAATTATTTCTCTATTAACTTCATACATGGGAGTTCCATGAACAAGTGATGCATGTCACAAAATTGAAACGAAAAGAGTCAGTCATAGATTTAGTCAGTGTACCCAAAAAAGAATACCCACTGAAGAAATTGTTCGAATATTCGACTGGATTTTCGGAATTATTCAAAAGAAAATTTGGGCGAAAGGAAGTTCGATATTCAGTACAGTGTTGTTTTCATTTGAAAAAATTCCCCGTTGTATGAAAAAAGGTGCACGATATATATCGTTTCCTGAAAAAAAGATTTATATTTATATCAGATCATGATTGAATGAGTTTGATTCTGATTTTTGATATTGTCTTTCAGGTTCTTCTGGAAGATGGGTATTTTGTCCACTTTTTCGCACCAACAGAGCTGGAACCACTCTCGAAACACGTTGTTTTCGTATTAGACACCAGTGGCAGCATGTCTGGGATCAAAATAGCCCAATTGAAAGATGCCATGAATAGCATTCTTGATCAGTTGAGAAATATAGATATATTCCATATAGTCGAGTTCAATAGCAATGTATTCGTATGGAATATAGATAGTGGGACGCGTGTCAAAGTGGATATCAACAATTACCAGGAACCATTCGAGGAACTTATCGTGAGCACCTTTGTTATTTTCACTCATTCTTCGTCAGAATACTGAAAAAATCCAAATCCGATGATTCTTGTTAACTCTGTCAAAATATTGGAATTTCTGGAAAAATTTCTGCTCAGCCATTGTTTTTATGACATTGATAGCTATATCGTCTCTGCCAGTTCATTGTGCATTTGATTTTAATCCACTCTTACCTTCAATAATTTTTCATCCCGATTCTCTGTATTTTCCTCTGCAGATATCTAGATGTGCACTAATTGTCTTTATTTGTTGTATTTCTCATTAACTTGTATTGTTCGAATTTTTGAGATTTTCGCTGATCAATTGTGAGTCAGTATATTGATTTCCAGCTGAAATTTATATAATAATTGTAGTGATAGAATATTTTATCATTATTATCATTTTATATTCTTGACTTTGAAGTCATATTGCCTATGCGACTTGCCATAAATATTTTATGTACATAACATGGTCAAATAAAATATACTACTATACTATACTACTACTACAAATAAAATATACTACTATACTATACTACTACTATTGAAACGTATCTATTTCCAGCAAAAAAATAATCTTCCTTCTGCAGTATCTGTTACGAATGAAACCATTCATAAGGCCAAGCATGTTATTAAACTCATCGAATCTACAGGAATAACAGATATCATTGGAGGATTAGAAACTGGCTTACATTTGATAAGAACACAACATAATGAAGATGAGCGGGAGTATCAACCTATGGTAATTTTTTTGACAGACGGCCAACCTAATGTGGGAGTATCGTCGACTGAAGAAATAACCAAAATTGTGAGTGATCACATTCAATCAACTTCTATTTTTCATACACTCGTTATTCATCGAATGAGTATTTTTTTTCGGAGATGAACGGAAGGATGAATGAATTTCATTTTTAGGTAACGAATTTAAATGCAGGAGCACATCAAATTCCAATTTTCTCTCTATCTTTTGGCCGAGGTGCAGATAAAAGTTTTTTGAGAAAACTATCTTCGAAGAATTTAGGTTTCTCCAGACATATTTATGAAGCTGCAGATGCTTCCTTGCAGCTGCAAGATTTTTATAGACAAATTTCTTCTCCTTCACTATCGAATGTTGTCTTCAAATATGATTCAGATGTCAAGGAAGTGACAAGGAGACATTTTCCCATATTTTTCGAAGGATCTGAAATTGTTGTCAGTGGACGTTATACAGGTATGCCTTTTTATAAGGCGGAAGTATGATTTCATGTTCCGGTATATCCATTTGATCGATGGAAAATTAATTTTCATTGAAGGGTCGAATCTACAAACGTCCATCTACGGCATGGGCTCTAATGGTAGCACGGTACTTGTCCCAATCGTAGAAACTCCTGTCACTTCGATAGAACGACTTTGGGCCTACTTGACAGTGAAAGAGAAATTGCGAGAAAGAGACGCTGCAGAGGATAAAACTGAGTTGACGAAGGACATACTCGAGCTGGCTTTGAAATATTCATTCGTTACCGAGGTTAGCTCACTTGTGGTGGTCAAACCGAATGAAACTAGTGCTGTCGACACTGAAGATGCTTCTGGTGAGTCGATGAACGATTTATTCCATTCCCAATGAATGCTCTCATTCATCAATGATCATGGATAATTCATGAATAATCTTTGCTTGCCTCGATTACAATTTCTTTGATTAATTTGTGATGTCTCATCAATCGAAGATACTCGATGGTAAGGTAGGTTTTTCAGCGTCTGCACTGCAAATGCAACGATTCGTACAGCATTTCGTGTTTTTCGAAATCACTGATTTTTGTTTTGATCGTAATCATCTAATCATCTATTTTTTTACAGACTCTCATCACAGATCACCAATGTATACTCAACAATATGGATTACGTAAGTGGAAATATTTTTTTCTTGATCTCTATAAGGACAGTTTAGAGTAGGAGAACTCGAAGTCATCTCCAAAATATTCAATAGTGAAATTGGGGGTGATCGGAGAAACGTGTTTTGGACATATATACGTCCATCTTCAGTCAACAACCAAGCATAAGTATCAGGAGTACTTTTATGAGGAGCAGTAGTGTGAAAATATTGCAGAGAAATATTTTATTATTTATATCAATATTCATTTTTCAGCTTTTCATGGGATTTTCTCTCCTCGTTTCTAGAAAATAGAGTAGAAGTTATTGAAAATTATTTCAATATATTTGTAGTAAGGACAGATTTTGTGATCTGCCCCAAAATGTCACTGCGTTTGAAATTTTGGGGCAGATCACAAAATCTGTCCTTAATACAAATATATTGGAATAATTTTCAATAACTTCTACTCTATTTTTTAGAAACGAGGAGAGAAAATCCCACGAGAAGCTGAAAAATGAATGTACCTCCTCGAAGAACTTACGAAGAACTTACAGACAGTATATCAATATTATTGAGAAGGTTCAATTGAATTATTTTTTCCGTTGCAGGTATGGGTGGTTCACCACAAACATCAGGTTCTATGTCTTTCTTACAATCAGGTAATCACAAGACCGTGAGAAATAACTCAGCTACAATAAAAACTAATTTCTCCACAATATAACAATATTTTCAGAATAACATAAGGAATAATTGAACCTTGATGATCGTTGAACAGCACGTATAAATACGTTCATGACATTATTTTGTTAGGTTATGAAATTCTACTTTCTATTTAGCTGTGTTGAAATAGCATCTTTTTCGACAAGGAACTTATATTTTTTGACATTGGTATTACTCAACTCCCAGTATTGTAACCGATATATGTCATCATACTATTTTCTGTTTATGAGAAAAATCTTACTTGTTCAACGCCACATTCATTCACAAACTATCATAACCATTTGTGTTACTTTCCGTTGATAGCTACTGAAGTTATGTTATCGCTGGCACTTAGAAGCCTTGTCATAATCCTTGTCATTATTATCATTCTTAGTGAAAATTGATGCGAAAGAAAGTTTTCGAAATACAGGGTTTTATATTTTCATTACAAATATGCCTTATCCAATTTGATTACAACAATTATAGTTACGAGGGGCACATATAGAAATTTAGAAAATCTAAATATTGCCGAAACATTTTGAGCTGCGTTAACATTTATATCCAGCTTGTTATAATCCTTGTCATTATTATCATTCTTAGTGGAAATTGATGCGAAAGAAAGTTTTCGAAATACAGGGTTTTATATTTTCATTACAAATATGCCTTGTCCAATTTTGTTGAAATTTGATAACTCCAATTGTAGTTATGAGGGCACAAATAGAAATTTAGAAATCTAAATATTGCCGAAACAATATGAGCAGCGTTAACAATTATATCCAGTTCTCTTCCAATGCTCGACTTATTTCCCTAAGTTCATTAATATCTTTTGTTCACAGTGTCATCATACAACAGTGGCTTTGACATGCAATCGAGAAGTGAGTATGAAATTCATATGCAAATGGTTGAAGAACCATTTGAATTGACAACATCCACAATTCCGTTCAACCTTAATTGAATCCACCTCTTGTATTTTTGTTATAATTCTCTTATCCGATTCTGATATATCGTTCCGATGTCAACAATGTAGATTTCAGCAAGTTTCTTACCGAATCTGATACGTCTGGTTTCATTGAATCAGATGAAATTTTTAGTTAACTTTCTGATGATTATCCTTATTAATACTTTGATGCACAAACTATTACTAATTTTCCATTGAAATCGAACATACAACATTTTCCTTGTAGAGTGAAGAAAATAACTATATACCCATTTTTGTTTGCTTTTCCTAAGCAAATAAAAAAATAATTCATCTACATTTGTATCAAACTTTCAACACTAGTTTTACCACAAACCATACCATAGTGTGTAGGACCATGAATATTTGAATTATGTGCATTATCATTCCAAGCTTCATCTCATGTATACAGCTATACAAAACAATGTGAACAATGCCATAGTCAACTGATGTGATGATGATAATATTCTCAAATATCCAATCTAATCAAGATAATATAACTATGATAGAAGAGGGACATGAATTAGTTACGGATCAACCACCGTTTGTGAAGAATAAAATAGCTAAAAATAGATATTTCCACTCACCAAACAATTCAATAAATCTAAGTACAATTGGAGTTCGATAGAATTCAAAAATTGAGTTGTCATCTTCAATATACCTCAGAAATAAACAGCTGGCTGCATATTCTGGAAATAGCGAAATTATGATTATTTTATCATTATCCAACAGAACAGTTGTTTTTATCCCAGGTATCCAATCTATAAACTGAATATGAACCGTAATTTGAATGTCACATTGAAGAGGAGGAGATAAATAGAAAGAAGAATCAATCATCCAATTCTTCACAATTTCTCTTTATCGAAGTACGTAATATAGAGAAATTATTCCAGTGATGCCTGTCCCATCACGAAGATTTCTACATATTGATGGGATTCGCCCTCTTTTCCATCCATCGGTGGTTCCCACGCCATCAGCCGGTATTCCATCCACGCCAGTAGTCGGTACTTCAACCACGCCAGCACCAGGTATAAGGAGTAGCTTACCCTGGCTAGCTAGTGTTATGGGTGCCAGCAACACTTTGAACATCTCAGGAGGTAATTATCAAGAATTCCTCCCACATCGATGCCCAATTTCTTCATCAATCAAGTTCACCGCTCGACATCGACATCGCCATTGAACATGTTGAGCTCATGTATTAGTATACAATAAGTTTCTGCTGGTTTCATGCTGAACTCGTTGGGAATCTCGTGGATTTGAAACTATTCTTCCCCAATTTTGAACCCAATTCGTAAGTACGGTTAATGCCATTGGCCTGCCATCATCACTGACCTTTCTAGAACATCGTAGAAAGATGGGCCTTTTTTGGAAGATATTTCCGTGGTCGGTGCTCATGATCTACCCCAAGAGACTTTTTGTTATCTGCTTCTGTTTTCAACACAGAAAAATACTATATTCCTCTCTAATATTTGCACTGGTAGTCTTCAACAACGATATACAGAAGACTGGTGGAGCTATTCTGCCTATTTGTCCATCTAATTTCTTCAGCCAGAACTCTAACGTACAGCTAACTTGATAACAGCATTTCATTCGCTATAGCGGAAAATCACTCAAATGTCAGTTGTTAGATGGCGACACAAAAATGAAAACAAAATCAGTATTGTTGATAATTGCACAATCAGTGTTATAAAAATGTTGATTCAGAAGTAGTAATTTAGGTGACTTCTCAATTAATGATCGAACTACCTAATTACAATCTCAAAACATCAGCTATTTGTACAGAAATCTGTGAAAATGTCACCATCTTCTGGGGAGTTCCATAACTATTAGGCCATTATAGCGGAAAATGGCGTTAGCGTTCTTGACGAAACAAAACACCATCAGTGACTGCCCTAGTGTTTTGTACATCGTTTCTATGACACTGAACAGTGACAAATTCCCAGACAGAAGGAATTTTTTTCACCGCGTGGTTTCAAGAAGAGAATGCCAATTTTTCTTGTTGAGTTGTTATCTTATTTTCCTATGATCATTCATTCATTTCAATCGGCTATATATTGCCCATCTTCAGTATGGATTTGTTCAGCTAGTTTCGACTCGTCGATACACACATCGTTTTCTTCACATTGTTCTCATCTTCTTTCATCCCTACTGATGAAAGTCTGCTAGTTTCACCTGTGTAGTATATACTTTGTAGTAGTATATCGAATTTGGAGACATATAGTGGTCACGAACTTTGTTTATAAAATAATTTGTTTTTCATTTCAGGAATTTATGATATAGGTGAAAACACTACTATCATTGTGAACCCAGATTGCCCAAAAACTCCAGGTGATTCTGGTGAAGCAGGACACTGTACTCTTCTTGAAGACTGTCCCGCAGTACATCACTTCCTGATTGACTTCCAAACTTACGAGCGCTACTTTTGTCCACTAGAAAACAAGTGAGTTCACCTGAAATATTGATAATGGTCTCCTTGGCTTCTTCCAGAAAATCGAAAGAATATTTGGCAATCCTTTGTTACCTTCATATATCAATTTCTCCACGTTCAGATGAATCAACAGAACAATCAACAACAACAACAAATTTCTAGAGAAACACTCAGTGACTGTATATCCGAGTTAAAGCCCCATCTTGGTACATTTGGTACAATTTAGAAATGGTCACACGGATCCAAGTGAATCCTGTGCTTATTTTTTTGGATCTACAATAATGAAACTTCAACGGCTATAGTTTCATTATAACGAGCAACTGATTCTTTTTTGGTACAAAATACGCAATATTTATATCACTTCCACATTCTTCATTGGGTTAACTACTGGAAATAATTTTCATTCTTCATATTTTTCTATCTCTGATATTGTCGCTGATATTCTGTTCGATAATGAATTATATTTTCAGATATGCTGGCGTTTGCTGCCCCAAAAAACTGGATCAGCAGATCAAGTAGGGACTGAAAATCAATTGAACCGAGGGAAAAGAGAAAGACAAAAATTCAATTTATCACATTTAACAGATTTGAAAAGATACTCAAGCGTTCCTGTGAAAAATGAGAGAACTATCATTCAGACATTCATAAATAACAATCAACATTCAGCAGTTGAGTTGACGATTATTTTGAAAGCTTCACAAAAATAACAAACAGTGGTGCAACACTTAAATGTGCCAGAAGGAAACTATTATTATGGTGGCAATGTTGAAGTCTTATTCAAGTGAGTTCAAATAATGTATAGATGTATATATCTTGTTGAAATAATATGAAAACAATCTAATGAAAGTTGTGTATCATTTGCTTTCGCGAAGACTCTTGGATTGGATAACTCGAAGGGGCGAACTGATATTTATAAAAAGCCCTAACAATTCCTACATGGCATTGGAATTGTATGAAAAAATCAGGAGAATGTTCGTTGTTCAACTGGATTATTCTACTACGGTCACTACTTTTACTTTAGTTCGCAGGAGACTCCTAGGAGACTTGTCTAGCATCTCAATTCGATATTCGAAAAATCGTTCACCTACAGCTTATAGCGCATTGTGTTTTCACATAAATAATAGCCCATATCACCATAGTGAATGTAAGAGTGAATCACATACATATTGTAATTTTCTGAGAGCGCACTAGGTATGATATATGCTTCGATCATTGAACAGACTAGATAAGTAATCCACACCCCTGGCAATACAGTTTGTTTGGAAGCAACATCTATAGTATCTATCTTTGTCTAAACAAGGATAGCAGAACCTGATTCTCCCAGCACCAGTGCCGTGTTGTCAGAGGGGGTCGAATTTATTATTTATTCATGATGTAACCAAATTGAAAATCCGTAACAATTTCAGTGGTACTTTTCAGCATTTCTTGGTGGGAAAATGAACATCTTTATAGTTCCTTCACATTGTTACGAGAAATTCGAATACATACAATCCTATGGTGATTTTTGTAACTTGAATGTAATCAATAAACTTCAATTCAATTCTCAACGCCATATTGAACAATATACTTACTATTCAGTATACAGTTGTCTACTTATACTTTATCATAAATAACGTTCAATTTCAATAATGAACATTTATATCTTTGGCGATCAGTGACAGTGCATGTAAGTATATTTAGGATTTCAAAGTTCAGTACCTACTACCTAGTGAAAACAATTTTCAAAAAAGTGAAAAACTCGTTTTCAAGGCAAATAGATATGATTGCATATTTGAATGTCATTTTCAAATCTGAAGATGAAAGAGCAGAATTCATATATTTTGAAGCAAAAAATTAATGTTTGATTATTTCAGTTCATGTAGATAGATGAATATCGATAATGAATATGTGTTGACAAGTATTATGACGAAATGTTATATCAACAATAAAATCATGGATCATGTGAAGATGTAGCAAATAGCAGTGTTTCTTATTTAAAACAGGACAGAAATGAAAAACAACCATGGATAATCACACAAATAATTTATTGATTTTTGAATAGGATTGTTTTTGTTAACATACTTCTTACTCTAACTTCCGTTGAATCTTTCAATTTATTTGCCTCATGATGAAGTCTTACAGTGAAATATTTTTCCAAATTAGTTTGACTAGTTCCAAAAACAGTCAACGGTAAATTTCTCATTGTTGTGTGTAGAAGAAGTATAGAAATATCCTTATATTTTTTATCAAAAATATTAATTGAGTTCATCATTATTCTCAGTGATTTTTCAGCAGCTTCGCATATTTTGACTACAAATAAGGAAGCATTTATCAGTGCTACATATATTACCACAAGACACTGTCGCAGCTGACCTATGGGTATAATCAAATTAATGTAATCAATTCAATTTAAATTCATTTTTATCCATTCCATTTGGGAAAATGCTTCAAAATCTCGAATGATGCGACAATGGTAACTCACCTATGAAATGACGTGTTTTGATCGCCGGTTCAAATTGTCTTTAACACACCTCACAACGTCTCACCATTATATCAAATCACCAAAACAGGAAATAAAGTGAGTTTCTGATGAATTCTGAGTACACAAAATTGAACACAAGTTGAATAATATCGATAAATCAAAACGTAAATAATGACAGATACCAAACAAAGCAATAATCGCCGTCGACTGTCAATATCAAATTGCGGTGTTGCAAAGTTGAGCAAAAAGTATTCATGATACCCATGCTGGTCCTCGAGCCCCCAAGAAAGTAAAATTGCTAAGTCTCAGAATAATGTAGCAATCTTCTATTAATCAGAACTGATTCATAATCGTCATGACCCAAATTTATTATTATATTTGCGCATTGAACCACATGAATTCATAAAGGACTTTAAATATTATGGACTATTCATCACTTTTTGATGATTGGATATGACAACACTGGCGACGATTGGGTACTAATATTATGATAATTCTGGGAATTCATGTTAGCATCAGAATATTTGTTTTGTGATCCTTCTAGTGGGTTTGTTGTTCGGAGGATATATGAATGATTACAACAATTTAGGATTTAGGGGCTAACCGCTAAATCCTCCTCGAAACTACGCAAGTACAGTGAGTCAGTGCTCAGGCAAAGCGCAACAATGTATTCTGGGTTGCATAACAGCTGGCGACAATAGACAATAGGTAAAAGTTAAAATACTCATGCACATTATTCTTGTAAAGATTCTACTGCGCTCCAATCTCATAACATGAATATTAAATTACGCACTGACTCACAAAAGTGATGAATACTCATCGTATTTTCTATTAATATGATACATTCCAAACAGCTTCTTTTCTTCGCATTTGCGGACTCATGTTCATTTATAAACTCCATCTAATTTCCTTGACTACTTCATCCACCAGAATTTGTTACACGCCATTACTTCGACACCCTGTATTTGTGCTTACATCAGCATCCTTGCATTATTTAAATTATTTCTGAAACTTCGAGAGCATTTTCTAACTTCAGCGAACACAGATTAATCCCAAGTGTCAAGATTGAACGTATCTGCAGTCATATATTTTCATGCAAATCTTATTATTTGCCGGGGTGATGCACAAGCGCAGCATATACACACGAACTTGTATACGATACACATATCTTATGGAGAAAAGCGAGGAAGAGAGAGAGAGAGAGAGCGATATATTCACGTTGATGATAGCGGTAGGTTTCAAATACACAAGTTTATGGTTGAGATATACTCAAGTATTCGAGATGACAAATTGTATATACCTACCAAACATGATACAATACATACCAAACTATAAATTCCACAAAAAATCAAATATGATATAAACTGTCATGACTAATTATTCATTCCTTTGCATGAGAATGACATGTTTCTTCACTTTGATTGTGAATGTTATGTATGGTAACTATTATA
This sequence comes from Gastrophysa polygoni, assembly GCA_963576655.1. Lineage (NCBI taxonomy): Eukaryota > Metazoa > Arthropoda > Insecta > Coleoptera > Chrysomelidae > Gastrophysa > Gastrophysa polygoni. The sequence continues at coordinate 20,084,850 of OY755089.1, forward strand.
CTTTCTTCTACTCAAGTTGGAGCAAACTGTAAAACTTACTCTACCTATTCCAAATTTATTTATATATTATAGGTTATGCCACAACTTCAGGATATGTTCCACTATGAACTTTTTTACTTTTGAGATAATTTCTTCTGAATACTTTATCTCAGACGAAACATCAATCTATAGCTGAAAAAGGATACTGGCCACCGAACACCCTATAGCATATCAAAGTTTTCTGAGCTCATAATGTTGCGAGTTGTGAATTTCCGTATTGTAGATATGAGCTTCATTTTCATGCACTCCGTTTTAATTGTGGTGATTTGCAAACGTGGAAATGAAATAAGCACTCACCAACACATTTGCAGTTGAAATGTTTCAAGTGCTTAGGATTAAAAGGCACTCTATTGTCAAAACGACACGCTGTCCTTCTCGAGGTCTGACTGCATTTTCATCGTTGAATGATCATTTGAGGATCTTCTCATGAACACATCAAAGTTTTAATAAGCAATCGGATCTAATGACGCCAAGCTCGACGAATGACAATGGTTGGCCAAAGTTATTTCATGATTTTAATGTATGTCGGTGCAGGTAGTGTCTGATTATTATTGAAAAATATATATTCAATGTTGATCGTGATATAAGAAATATCAAGTTGAGTGGAGTTGAGGGATTGTAAAATAAGAACAGTGCCCTCGAGTCGCAACTTCTTTTCGTGATATATCAAACTATATAGTAGAAAGAGGTACCTTATAGTGTGAAAGACTTGTTTATCCATTGTTGAGTTTCGTTGACTGATCGATCCGTTCAGTTACACAACATAATTTGAACATAACACAGTTTAAACATAGTTTAAATGAAGAAAATTACAAGTCAGGACTCTCCTTATTATATTCAATTAAATCGAGTAGTGAAAACTAGTAGTAGTTCTTCAGGTTGTCCAATTGAATTTATCAGAATCTACTCAAAATATAGTCAAGATTAGTTTTCCCAATAAAAGTTATGTTAGTGATATTGACTGCAACAATGTGCGATGTCATTGATCAACCTCATTCATATATTCTCAGGCGACTCAATCAATTTGTTATAAATTGAACGTTATCTGTCTGATAGAACGCGAGCAATAATTCAAACCTACTCGTATCTTTGTTGTCACGTTAATGGTGGATTTCTGCTATAAATCTTCCACATTCTTTCCTCCATCCTATTAGGCCGACTAGTGATGACACCGATATATTTCCGCTGATGTGATTCATTATAATAGTGTGACATCCCGGAATCATTGAAATTCATTGAAATTGTTATTGAAATTCAAAGTTCCTTCATGAACATATAGCGAGTATTGAGAACAACTTCACATCTCTATCAAGCGATCACAACATTCTCATTACAAAGTTACTTCGTTAAGAAGACAATTTATTCATAACTCATAATCATACTGATTGAATAGCTTTTGATGTTGAAATCATTCGTTATCTCTTTAGAGATGAATATTTCGTGGAAATGACAGAGTATTATAGAGACTTATATGAGGAAATAATGAGTAAGTACCAGCTTCTAATAATAATTGAAGGGTTGAGCAATAATCAGTATTATAAATTTGAATACTGAAGTGAAAAGTAGGATGAGAATAGGCGTGATGATGGGAGGAGTTGACACGGAACCTAACTCTGTTTGTTCTCCCAGTCTTCCGCCTTATGTATACAGGGTGTTACAGAACTATGGGATCAAACTTCTAGGGGTTATTTAGTGCAACATATTTAGAAAACATTTGAGTAGTTGGTCTCATGTCCGGAAAAGTGTCACTACGGCCCTAAGACGCGTTAAAATTTAGAAAGACGATGAATTGCCTATATAGGATTCAATACATTTAATTTTTGCCTTTTGCACATGAATTCATCACAATTGTTCGAAATGTCTTCCTTCAACACGAATACACCGATTCAAACGTCGCACATGATTTCGGAGGACTTGATTAAAAGTTTGATCCTCGTTTTGCGACCTACAATCCAACGGTGCCCAAACCGCTGATTTTTTCCTGTGGAAAGTCTACGAAGTGGTCACGTTGAGAAAAGATATCGTTGGATTTTTTTTCACAATTGAATATGACGTATTGTGGAATAGGATCACCTCAAGCATACCGGTACAGATTTTCACCAGTACGATGAAACGTGTCCGAGAAAATTCACGAATCGGAAGATGAACTTTCGATCATATCGTTCTTCCTCAAATGAAAAATGAAGATCAAATCATCAAATCATCCCCAATGCTACCATTTTTGCAATTATCGACGTCGAAACATGTTACCAATGAAAAAATGCCATTTCGAGTTCCAGGACACCGATTCCATTTTTTTCACAGAAAAAGTCAAATGGATTTTCATATTGAAGGAAACTGTATTATTCAAAATCAGTGTGATCTATGAAAACCTAGTAGAATGAGCTCTTATTGTCAGCCGAGTCGCGTAGTAAGTAAATGAAAATAATACAAAGTGTTATGTTTCTGTTCCTGGCCACTTTGAATAATACTGGGACAAATCAACGTTTTCTCTTCTTTCTCTTCTTTATGCATCGTTATTCACAAATTCATACATAGATCTTTTTTGCCAATGAGTATCTCTCAATGATCCTCAAAGCTACTTGGAGTTGGATAATTATAATAATGATGACATTGACATGAAATATAGCATAGCTAGGTGTAGCATTGACTGATGTTCTCTAGTTACTTATTAGATGTTATTACTTGGATGAGACAAACTGAGATTGATCGTCTTATGATGGCGAAGAAGGCAAAGAATAGAACTGAAGAACAGCTCCTGAAAAGCTGTTATCTCACAAATTATTATTCAAGGCGCTGTTTGAGAGAATTAATTTCGTAAATGACTTCAATCTGCGTAGGCGACAGTTGCAGCATTTTTCATCAGATGTCCGACTGTAGGAAAAATTTGTATCAAGAATCCTTCGTCTATTGTTCAGACTCAAGTCAGGAAAGGAGTTGCTGATAAGCTGATCCTGACGAAACTAAACAAAATTAGAGTCGTCAGAGCAACGAGACAATGAATGTAGATATTCCTTTCGCCAATAAATGTTTGAAAGTCTTAAATCTCGAATATTCCCTGCGAAGGGTCCTTCAGAAGCTCTAACTATCGTAAGACAAAACATCTATGTTTAACCTCATGTCACAGAGATTTAAGAGGCAATGGGGAAGCAGACTTCCTTGTCCATTCGAGGAATGGAGTGTCAGGACAAAAACAAGCAAAAAGGCTATTGAAAGGCTAAAGATCCTATCGCCAAGGAAAGTTAAATAGTTTCTCGTGTTGGATAAGAAGACTTCAAATCGATAACGGGACTCCTCACTGGACACTGCTCTCTGAGATACCATCTCAAATTGGCAAATCAGAGAGTGATAGTTGCCATCATTGCGGAAATATCACTAAAACTGCAGAAAATATTATGTGCTATGCGAATGCCCAGCCCTTGTCTACTTCAAGTTCCTGAAAGGGGCCTTCTTGGAGCCCTCCGACATCAGTAGCTTGGCTCCCAGGAAACTGATGAGCTTTGCAAGAAGTATCGGCCTCGCATAAACTAAGGGTCATGTTCGAGAGATCTAATTGGTCGAAGTGCTTGCTAGGCACTGTGCAGAACCTCTACGACACTCCTACAATCTACAATTTTACACCCCAACGGTTTTTTTTTTTAGAACTCTAAACGAATGTTTCGACTTCAGCAAGAAATACATTACAATGCTTCCAAAATTTCACTGATCGATATCTGGTGAATCTCAGATAATGTCTCACGGATTTTGAGGTGAAACCGCCGTAAACATTTCTATACAGATTCAACCACGTGTAACAGAAGCATTGACGTCACAAATACGACGATTCTTTTCTTTCATGAGATTTCATTCTCTTTATAAACATCTTATCCGTTTTTTTCTTGCAAGGTTCATATAGCATTTTATTGGTTGTTCAGAGGAGGTTTGTTTTTATTACATTGGATTGGATTCCCGTTCAATTGCGAGGTCATTCCACAATCACATTCATCTTACGCCTGTAATGTGAGACGAACAAGAATTTTCTGAATATTATTCAGTTCATGGAAAGAGACGAGAAGGGGATAATGAAAGAAATTGCTTCCCACTGAATTAGGATGAAGAAATGCAACTCAATAGTGGTATGAATTAAAAATGAATCAGCTAAACGCTGGAAAGATTTCAGAATATATTTTCCAAAATTTACAGACGGTCGGACAATCATTCCATATTCTAGTGAAAATACGCATAATGACGTATTTTGTCGAAAGACGAATATCAAACAAACCTGATGAGAAATCGTAAATTGGAATCTGATCGAGAAATCAAAATAATTCACAGTGGTTTGTTCAAAATAACAAAATATTTCACAGGTGTGGAGCCCGCCCAATTAATTAACGTATAAATCAGTTCCAAGATTGATCCGTTTTCCAATCGTCCTTACCGTTTTCCAGATACTTCAAATTTGCCTCAAAATTTTCAATATTGGAGTGATCGAGATAATTGATATAGGTATGTTTGATATTTTACCAATATTTCAGGCACTGAAATTTGTTTCGTAATATACAATTCGAAGTCGTAAATTTAGCCTGGTGAAGTTCATGTATGAATGATTCCATTCGAAGAGCGAGTAACGTCAATAATAATAATATGAGCACGAAATATTCATCATAAGTTTGATTGAGAATCTCGTATTCTTCAATTTTATCAGTTACGAATCGTATGCTTATCCACAGTTCGATTCAATGTATTGTACAGTATTACATAATCCGTTTATCTCACGTAAGCTCGGATCTATCTTACATGGAATACTTTTTCAATCAAAACAGGGAAGTTTTAATCACAATAGAAGGCAACGCAGAGATGGAATTCGATGAAATTCTTCGTACTAAGCGAAATCCCTTGACACTTCAGGGGGAAATCCTGGTGATTCACGTAGGCTGTGCATTAGAAGTTTTCCCAGAGTAAGATTAAGAGCTTGACATTTTGCACACAGCTATAATCCATCTTGGTTATGTTCTCCAGAAGACAATATAGGTACACACATATTTCTACATCCGTTTACACCCTCCAAAAAAGGTGAGTCCAATAAGTCTTCATAGGTTGATGATCAACCAGTCAATAACTCTTAGTTTCTGGTTGGAATCATTGGTGTTTTATACATATATCGATTCAGGTTGGCTGATAATATCGATATTTATTGTTGCAGAAAAAAGAAATATTTCATTCATTGAATTTATATGTTTTGGTGGATTTTCTTCAATCTAATCAAATTGGCCATCATCGATTGATTCTTCATTGCCAAAACAGAAAAAGTAGATTCGCATATCGCTGTACTATATTCAAGAGTTCTATATAGTTGATGCCAATAAATAATAGGTTCATACCTATCTCAAGAAGTTCGTCGAGAACTTATTAAAACTGCAGATTTCAGGATATGTTTCCCTTTAGTACTGGATAAATATAATACAATTATTACCGCTGCTGATAGAGATATTATGTCTGAACTGTACAATTTTGTTGAATAACTTCAAGTTCGACAAATGATAGTCGTCCAAACGAAGGATTATTTCATATCTTCAAATTCTACTCACTCCACCCCTACACAAAACCACACAATACCAATCGTCAATTTCATTTGTGAAAACTCGGCTAAACAATCATCTTCCTGAAGCACTCAAAATAACTGGTGTGGATAATTTTTGATTCGAACTCAAGAAATCACTTCTTATTTTGAATTGAAAATGATGAAGTGATATCTGATGCTGGTATGAAACCATCTTTTCATTTAAAATCAGAATTCTAATCCAAAAGTCATAAATCGAACAAATAACCATAATGAGGAAATCAAAATGAATTTGCGACTGAAAACATGAAATATTCAATCGGTTGGAGTAAAGGTGTCTATTTTTTTCAAGACCCCGTATCTTGCATATGGATGCCGTTAGCGAGCAAACCCAACTTGTTTAGCAGTGTTCTACGTATCCTAGCAACGGGGTTTCCTCTTTCTGAAACGTCCTATATAATATCATGATATATGTTAACAATATGAATTGATAATTATCAACATTGTAGAACGTGCATATGACAGCACCCTTGTAATATTTATATTATCACTAATTTCAAGTTCAAGTTTTTCTCGTTCGAATGAAAGAGGGCACTTTTCGTTCCTCTCTAGAACGTTGAGGATTGTAGGATTTCGAATGTCGATAATTGAATTTCCCGCCGATCATATTTCCGTTGGTGGCGTTTGACAGGGACGCTTGTCATGCTTAGGGAGAGGAAGTAAAAATGGAAAGAGTGAGGTTAGGAGAAGTTTTATGGTTACGGAGGTATTAGGTTGATGTAGAAATGAAAAAGAAATAAATTTATGAGCCCACGAGTGTTTATTTGAATGATTTCGGCCAGAGAATACCCTATTTATCATTACTATTGTTGAGGTTTCCCGTATTCCCGCCAACTTCTATGTTCTATGTTCATGCAAGTCTCATTCAGAATTATTCTATTCGTATTTTCATATATTTTTGGTATCTTTTGAACACGCCCCATATGGTCGAGGAAATTCTCTATAGTTTATCAAGTTTGCAACTTTTCAAAAACAAGTTATAGATTCGAATGGCCGCTTCTGGGAGCTAGACATAGACGACTCATCGCTACAATTTCCATATTTTTCGCCACATGTGAGATAACCCGCAAACATTTCTTCACCACCCAACCGATGAAAGAGGAGAGAAAGGAAATCATCGAAGCTCATCAGGTAGGTGGAAGTTATTTCCCGAAATTTCACTCATCCACCTCAATCCTTTTTGTGGAGCAGAATTTTTGATATTTTAACCGTTCTAACCGCTTCAATTATTGTCATAGATAGATAGATAGATAGATAGATATATTTCTCATTACGATGAACATAGAAAGAAATACATTTTCACAATTCAAAGTAAGTTCCTAAGAACATTTGAGGCGACAAGAGAGAAGAAAATAATATATTATTAATAGGTAATTTGAAATTGGATAATATAGACTAAATTTATAAACATGTGTAAAATTAATATAATTTTTGCGAAAGTTTTTCGAAAATGTGAAAAATTTGAGGTGGAGAATTATTGAATATTGGAGGAAAAAAATTCTTCCAAGTTGTAATGTATGTTTGAAAGTAGATATTGCTTGAGTGATTTCTTGAAGTGAATAAATGAACAGATATCAGTGCATTCGGTAGGTGATTTAAAATTTTGATTCCCATATATACTGGTCCCCTTCTATTGACCTCATAAATAAATATGGGAGTTAAAAATTGTCTGTTATTACGAGTATTATAGCTGTGTATATCAGCTAGTGTCTGAAAATTTTGTTTTCTTTTACGAGCCTCACTTGCAACTCGGTAAATATAGAGATTATTTAGTGTGAAAAGCTTCAGGTTTAGAAAGTGCTCACGACATGACTCTCTTTTGTTCAAACTTATCAAGGCTCTCAAGGCAATATCAAGGCAATAGCCCTTTTTTGAAGTATGAATGTGGAATTTGAATTCACAGAATTTCCCCAGAATTCAACCCCGTAGTTCAGAATGCTATAAAAGTATGCAAAATAGACAGTTTTAGCAAGCATCTGTACCGATATTAGCCCGTATTGTGGAAATTGCGTAGACTGCGCTAGCTAATTCATTGTTGATATAAGAAATGTGGGATTTCCAGTCTAATTTCTCATCAACAATGAAGCCTTAAAATTTTGTGTATGAAACTGGGTTTATGTTTCCGTTAATAGTTGGGATTTGTAATTGTTCGACTTGTCTATTAGGGTGTATAAACATATTTAATGTTTTGTCTAGGTTTATCAGTAGTTCATTTGCTCTAAACCAATCTATTATATTATTCGGGTACAATTTTCACCGATATTCGAATATCTGACGGAGCAACTGACCTAATAATAACAGCTAAAAATAATGTTAAATATCTGGGAGTCACGATAGACTGCCACATGAAATGGGACATACACATAAAATACGTCATCAAGAAATTACAATTTATCCTCCATAAATTGAAATATTTGAAAAAAATTTTACCAACACATCAATTATTAACTTTGTATCTTGCGCTCGTCGAAAGTCATCTACGATATGGCATACTTGCATGGGGCGGCGCCTTGAAATCGCACCTCAAACCACTCGAAATCCTACAACGAAGATTCCTCAAAATTATTTTGGGAAAGTCATCCAGATATCCTTCTGACCTTCTTTTTGAAGAAACAGAGGTATTCAATATAAAACAACTTTATTACTACCATGTGACCATGCGGTACCATATTTTTAAAAACTCAGGAGACTTACCAACACATGCGTACAACACCAGACAAAAAAATAACTATATCATTCCACAAATCACAAAATCACTCGGAATGACTAGTTTCTCATTTAATGCTCCGAAAATGTACAATTCGTTGCCCGAAGCAATCCGAAATATATCTAGCCTATTCTATTTCAAAAAACAACTGAAATTATTCACGAGAAAAACTCAAAAATTCCTCTAAAAGAATTAGTAACCTCACTTCATTTCATTCTTGCGAGGGTGTATATGCATATGTTTGTTCTGTGTGTTAAACAAACTTTTGCCATTCGATGTCTTCAATTCATATCACATATATATGTTTTATTTATATCGAAACAAGTGTTTAATCACTTATCGATTGTTCTTGATTGTTTGTGTTAGTTTTATATACTTAGTAATTCAGCTCGACTATTTTATTCTTATTTATATTGTACTGTAGTTACTTATAGTGTATTTTATCTTATTAGTATTACACTTTATATTATTCACATTACTCAAATAATCACGATGTCTATTGTCTTTATGTATATAAACGAAACAAGTGCAGTAGCACTTATCGTTTGCCCTACTTTGTTCGCCTTGTTCCTTGTAAATAACGTCACACTTTCATTGAATAAAGTCTATAATTATAATTCTTTCGCGAAACAAGTGCATTGCACTTATCGCTAAACTACTTTATTCTCTTCCACCATGTAATTTCTTGTATTTATAATTATTATTGTGTGTGAATAAAGGTATATTATTATTATTATTATTATTAATTCGGCTTCTGTTCTAAGTTGGTTTCTATCTGAACCACTATTCAAAATACTGGTATCGTCTGCAAATAGAAAAAAATTTAAATATGGAAAGTTATACACTTAGTCTTTCATAGAAAACAGAAAAAGTGTTGGTCCTAATATCGAACCTTGCGGTACTCCACAACTGACTGATAATACTGATAATTCTGACTCACCCAGCATCTTGACCACGTGCTTGGTCGCCTGAGCATTTTTGGCGAAATTCTTCCGCCCCTCCTCCTGCCGGCTCCTGATACTACCCTGCAGCTTGTCCGGCTTGCCGTTGCCGACGAGAACCGGCGTGGAACCGGTCACCGCTCGGTGCCTCAACCTGACGCTGCTGCCTCTGGACGGCCCGACCGTCGACCGATGAAGCTGAAGACCGATCAGGATGTAGAGCACCGTTATCAGGGACATGGGCGCGACGAAAAACACCAACGTGGATATCTCGAAGGCGTGCGGAATCACGAACCGCTTGATGTTGCAGACGCAATGGTCGTCGATGACGAATCCTTGCAGCGATTCCTCGCAGACGACGCCGAAGGCCATGGCTTGGGGCACGGCCAGGCACATGGCGATCACCCATATCACTATTATGTATTTGACGGCGCGGGTCAGCTTCGAGAGGGTGTGCGAGAGGAACGGGTGGCAAATGGCGACGTACCTCTCGATGGTGAAGGCCGTGATGGTGAGGACAGTGGCGTTGGCTGAAGTTTCGGCAGCGAAGCCCTGGAACGAGTCGATTCTTTTACCGAAATTAGCCTCACTTCTGAATCACTTCCCTATACCCAGAACTCACGATTCCGCGGATAGTCCGTAATTGTACTCTATTCCGCCCTGTAATCTCGACTTTTCATATCTTTGCACGAATGACTATCAGATTCATCATCTGCAAAAATGCAATATTCCTCGAGTGGAGTATAATAATCAAGACTTCGTTCATTCATGGCAAAGATTCTCATAGAACATGTGATACTTTTGCTACGAGGTATCCAGAAAATCAAAAAAACCACCTATTGACATAGATTGCAAAAATACAATATTCCTCGCGTGGGGTATTATAATCAAGACTTCGTTGATTCATTAGCGATTCATAGCGAAGATTCTTATAGAACATGTGATACTTTTGCTACGAGGTATCCAGAAAATCAAAAAAACCACCTCTTGACATGGATTGCAAAAATACAATATTCCTCGCGTGGGGTATTATAATCAAGACTTCGTTGATTCATTAGCGATTCATGGCAAATGTAATGTAATGTAATGTAATGTAAGAAAGTGGGCGGTCTGAGACCTAACGCACTTAGGCCACCTCTTCGGACCCGTTGTGCACCCACAACTCCTGGGATCGTAAGTCAGCCATGGAGAAGGCCAATTTCGCGGGCGAAAGATACCATTTTCCTTGGCCGAATCTTTTTCACATGGATTGTACATTTACGACAAGTCTTTCAGAATAATTGCCGTTCGATAATCAATGGGCAAGTGAGGTGTGGTAACACTAAGACCCTCCCAACGAGGTTTGTTTGAGGATTTTTCTCAACTCAGCCTCTCCAACCCGCAAGACAACACAAAAGATGTTAAGAGTAGGTTATAATATATTTTTTGAGGATTCCTTGACAATTCCGACTGAGGTTCAATGCTTCATTAAACAGCGGCCAGTTATGAACCCTATATACACTATATTCACGTTTTTCTCTCTCAATCACGACAAAAAATATACATGATGTTCATAAAAAATGATATTCCTGCGTGGAAAACCAAATAATGACCTTAAGACCTCAACAGATACTTCACACAAATGCACTTGTAACTTATCATAATTCCTCATTTCGGAGACTCCTCCCTTGCATTGACTATTTTTCGAGAAAAGTTCTCACATGAAATCATCTCCGCAAGCCAAATCCAGTTTTTAATATCAATCGACAGAGCTCGTCGAGTTGATTCGGAAAATCGTTTTTTGTGTTCCAAAGCTTTTGAATTGAACCGCGAAGATTTTACGAGGCAAGGTGTCTGAATTTCGGACGTTAGTTACACTGTTTATAGGGTGTACCTTTTGGAAAAATAGCCGAGTGCTTTACTAGTCACTTGTGAATCACTCTGTATAGATTGAAATTGAAAATTCATGCGTCCAAGGATTTTTCATGGAAATGATGAGTTTGGCGAATGCTTTACAAATTCTCTGTGAATCAGGAATGACTATGATCTGTGAGTCGGTTCATTAATTCCTACTGTAGATTTTATTCTATCAGTTCGGAATGTATAAATGATGGTCATCTATTATATATTGGGAATTTCAAAGGCCAGATGATACTATTTCTGTTGATGATAAATCTACCTTTCAGAAATAACTGGCAGTTAAGCATTATCTGTCAAATAAATTGGAATCGATGAGCATTTTCTCAGTCTCGAAGTGAATATATTGTATCATGAATTATGGAAACGCTACAGTATACTGTATACTCCAATGTAGTAGGGAATTGCAATGATGAAAAATTCAAATTGAAAAACTGATTCTTTCGACACTTTCCGAACTAGAAGAAGTATTTAGGTATTCGATGTTTCTACTTTTCGTTGCTTTTATTATTTATTTTTTCAAAACCCGCAGGAGTATCTTTTTCCACATATTCCGAAATAAACTGACATCTGGAATACACGACAATTTTGAGAATTCATTAGGCAGCGGCGTGCGATCATGTTACAATACAAATAAGTTAATCAACACAACAAGTAGTTTACATGGACTAAAGGTGGATTTATGCACGACGCATCATCTTTACTTTTCTCTTTCATTAACTTTTATTTAATTCAACCTTTCATCAAGGACTTTTTCACCTTTATGCACAAACTTCAATGAATTAGAACTCTACCTCGTCATGTGATACTGGTCGCTTAGGTACTTAGCCCGATATGATTATTTGTGTTTTGAAAGCTTATAGTGATAAACTCAAAATCAAATAACAAGGTTTATACTGTCTTACATTATTGCCTTCACGGGAGTTCAATTATTTTCTCAATGAGAGTTTCATTCCTGTCTAAATAAGTGGCGAAGTTTAAAAAAATTCTAACCACAATTGATAAAAAGAAGAGGAAATTATCAATGACAGATTCGCGCATGCGCACATCGTATTTTACTTTAACTTTTCGCTAAAAGATCGAAGTTGGTTATCTCTTAAATAAAGGATAGTGAAAAATTGAAGTTAAGTTGGATGTATGAATGGTTACATGGAAATAGATAGTTCTCAACATTTTAATGAATACGTCAATGAAAGAGAAAATACAAATGAAAGGAACAGCGCTGTGCATAAATCCAGATTTACAGTTGGATTTTGGACATTCTTTGTCCTTGTTTTGAACATGGAGGTAAAATACAATGATCCAACAAGCACGAGCATGGTTTATGAGGCATATCAAGTTTCGTCGAAAGTATTATCGATGATCTTTCTCAACGTATTATTCTTTTGATAGTCCTGAGGTATTTGTATCATTTTTGTATTGTATAATGGTATGTGGATTCATCAAGTATGGAATCAATTCACGCAATCTAATTTTCGTGATTTGAAAATTTCTTTCTCACCTCACCTGCAATATACAGAAAGCCTCCCCGAATACATATGGATACTTCGACCAAATGGAATAGATCTCTGGTGGCAAACCCGAAGTCAGCAGCAGCAAATCCGACATTGCCAGACTGAACAGATAGTAGTTGGTGGCCGTGTGCATGGACTTATTCCTAGCGATCACCACGAAGGTGCTGACGTTCCCCAACACGCCGCAGATGAATATGGCGATGTATATCACGCTTATGGGCACCACGATGTACAGGGGGTCTCTCCTGGGGCCCCAGTCCGTTTCGTTGGCCAGAAGGAAGCCGGTGGTAGTCGGTTCGGTCGCATTGGATACCTGGTGTAGACTGGACTCGAACTTGAAATTGCTTTGCATCTTAGTTCAAGGGGTTGTCGGACTGGTCGTCGTGATGATCCACATCTCGTGAAGACCTACAGTTATAATAAGAACAAGTTGATGTACAAAAGAGAATACAATGATGTAGTATGGGTATTATGTAGTCAGCCCTATTTCGATTATTGTGATAGTTCACTGTCATTGATTGATGCAAATTTTATGTCCTTGTTACAAAAGCTACAGAATAGATTCTGGAATGTAGAGAAATATACAACAAGAATAATGCTTGGAGTACTAAATGTTCAGTAATTCTCCTCTATATCTTGATCGATTCATCATGTTCATATCGAGAATTCATAATTATCCCAACAGAAATTATAATAATATCTCTAGTTAAGATTCACCTCACTCATAATATATAAATTCAAACATTATTTTGTTCATTATTCATTAATGTCTGTGACCACATAAGTTCAGATGTTGTTTGTACATCAGGATGCCTATTTGGAAATAAATAATCATTGTGTCGATAATATTTCATGAACGCTTTCTTTGCCTTACAAGAAACACACCAGATCTAGAGGTGAGGCTTGAAACTAACTCCATTCAACTTGTTACATCGTATTTCAAACTCCATGATATGTCTGATAATCATTGGCCTCTCTAGAACATTTCAGAAAGGTGGGCGACCTCTCCCTAGGATATTTCCTTCGACTCGATAATATGTTTGTCGCGACATGAAAAGTTGCTTGGGTATAGATAGGATGTGTCTAGAAAAAAGATATAATGTTTCGAAAGTTATGAACCCACAAAGAAATAACCAAAATTGATGAAACATGGTTCTGAATATGTTATATTCTGAACCATCTAAGTGACGGAACACCCCGTATCATTGCGGTGTGATGAACTTGGAAATATTACCAAGTATTCTGAGATCGGAATTTCCATTTTAAATTTTGATGCGGCCTTTCCAAGCTTTCTACCTTTGTCTGAACTTTGTTGAAAACTTTGTTGAAGATGTATATTTCAATTTTGAACTATGTTTGATCATGCTCAGATTTGTTATGAGTTCATGAAAAAAAAGCAAACTTTCCAGTCAATTGTTAGTCAACTTTTCCAAATATCATTACGTGATAAGACTTTACAGGACCGAAAGCCTACAAATCCAGTTGAGAGCTTTTCCGGATGAGTGAAATACAACTTTTTTCGAGAAGAAGGTATATATCAAGTGCAAGTAAGATTTTCTGACAAATTCTAGATGCTGTCAGGTTAAGATTTTCCGAACTAGTCCTCTAAAAAGGTTCCCAGACAGATCTTCGCGATCAGCCAGAAATGAATTGAAATGAAAGAAGTTGATTTTCAAAACCGGTACCTGAAAATTCCTTCTTCAGTGGTCAAGAGTTCAGATACTGAACGCATCTGTTTTTTCAGCACTCGGATATTTCAAAATATTTCAATGTTTCTTGTGTTCCATTCATAATATTCCCAAGCAATATTGAACTAGCAGCATGAAAATGCATGAAACACTCTCCATCCTCCATAAAATATTCGAGCTTCCAAGAAATTTCGAGAAGAAAAGCAAAGGCTTTGATCAGAATTGTCAAACAGTATTTCATCATATTCGAAAAAGCAATTACAAAGTATGTGTTGGAAAAGAAATATTTAACAACATGAAAGGAAAAGATTTGTTGGAAGAACTGTGGAGAAAACTCCCAGGAATTATTGAAAAAAAATCAGACGTTCGTTTAAAATCAACTAATTCTGATTGTGTTCACTGAATCTGTCACCTCAGCTCAAAACTTTCTGAATTGATGTTCTCACGTGATTGAAAATTTAATGAATGATTTTCTGCATCTTATTCTCATTCATAAATTGAAATTCTGTCAGCAGATCTAGAATATCATTAGTGATGAGAGTTGTATTAAGTGATGGCTGGCAAGAATAGAGAATCGGTGAAACTTGCAAAAATTTAAATATTTTTGGTTATAGGAAAAATAGTGTGCTCAATTTGTTGAAAAGTTTGTTTACTGCAATCGGCTCATGCCAAATGTTTACGTTTGACATTTCATTATAAACGTCTGATCAACGAAAAGCCGATAGATACAATTTATATATTCATTCCAACCGATTCCAAAAATCAACGTTCTGAGATAATATTGTTTGTATGAAATTACCTCCCGTCACAAGCAAACGATCCATTTCGCAAGTGAAATGCGAATTCCGGAACGCTGACTTGTTCTCCTAGTAGATATTCTTTCTCTGCATCTTCCTGTTTCGTTATGGATCGTCTTTGATGCGCTCTTTTTTTTCTCAAATTGATTAACTACTTTATTTCGTTGGTGCCTGGAACAGAATTTTCATTCTTAACTCCATTTTCAACTGAACAGTGCAGTGCGGTGAATATCTGTCCTACCAATTACGGAATTCCTTCAGACGCAGGGTCGGCTTGAGGTGGAACATCGACTTTTCGAAAATGCGGAAAAGATATATTAGAAAATTTGTTTTTCATGAAATTGTAGAACAATATTCACAACAACACCTGAAGGCAATATATCATCTCAGCCCGAACTGAATTCAACAATTATGAATTCTCCAGGTTATATTGAATTGAGTTTCTTTCTATTCCCCTCTGAAAAATGGGAGCAAAATGAAGAATAAAGTTTTTTATCGAGATTGTGTATATTTATGAAAGGTTCATCACTAATGAAGCGATATAAGAGATGCTACAGGAAATTCATGCATAAAATTTCTATGAATTTTTGGAAACTACCTACTCATATAATAATGACATTTCTTCTTCTCGTGAAATATATAGGTCGAGAGATTCAGCGTTCGGTACATATTCCATAGTTTTATCTATTGAAATTCTCCAAAAGAGCTTCAAAAAAGGATGCTGGCGATTCTGAAATTCATTTCACAAGGACATGGATAATGTTGGTATGGAATATTTTGGAATGGGGATCTGATAGTCTAGTAGAGTTCAATGAAACAAAGCTTGTATTTCCACCAGAGATGTAGACCACGAAATACTCATTATCATAATGGCAGTTATTCCTATGAAGTCGTCAATCGAACTGCTCCACAAAAAAATGTGGTTTTGTATACCTTGCAGAATCTGAATCTTCATCTCCCGCAAAACTTTCTACCCAATTTCTTGTGTTGTCACTCGAAGAGGAATAACTATAGATATATTAAATTAGTTAATTTCAAGTGGCACTTCTCTTGATCTTCTTCTTATTCTTGGAGAACCCTCATTCCCTTGCATCCTCATTAGAGTTTATAGCTTCTTTCCAGTCTTTTCAGGGATTTATCGGATTCGAGTTAGATCTCAAAACATAGCTTGACTGCCGACTATTCTAGAAATATTTGCTGACCTTCGACCCTCTCCCAAGTTTTCCCAAGTACAAATGTAGATAGCTTTCGTTTCAGATTGAAATTTGGTCAGGACGCTTCTGTCTGGGGTGGACTTTGAGAGGAGAGCTCCACCTGGTTATTTTTTGTATCTGGTATCTGATGGTTCAGTCCTTCTGATTTTTCTCGAATCTTCGAATGTACCTACCAAATTGTCTCTTTCGATTTTTTATTTCTTATGTTCCTCATACATATCTGAAAGCAGGATGTTCACCACACTTATATTGCTGTATTGTACATGCATATATTGGCCTCCGTTATCTGGAGATACTCTTCACTGGTCACTCAACTATCAGCAACTCCAACACGTCTGGGAGATTATTCAGCAATAACGAACACCCCATACCTACCAACGGGTATATTATATCGTATAACAGTAAACTTGATAAAGTTTGGTCTCATTTCGAGGAATGGTTTCATTCGTCAAAACGGTAGATATATCAATGGAAATTATGAAAGTTTTTGGTTTTTGAACAACTATTCGGGCTAGAACTCACCAAATTCATTCAACAGATGTCTGATTTCAAGTTGTTAGGTTTCCTGAATTCCCCTCTGGAGTCATGAAACAGAGAAGAAAGGATTACAACAATATACTACTTTTTGCCTTCATTATAATGAACTCATTAAGATTATCATCGTGCACACACTTAGGTATGCTAATGAAGGTGATAATTCTACGAGGTCTATTGAACATGGCTTTTTCGAAATCATAACCATTTTCAGCGAATTCGGAGACCGAATTTATTGGACGTATTGAATGATGGATTGTACTCAATGCTGGTCTCAATAACCCGTCATTATAAATTGACAGTTATTTTTTATGGAACACTTTCCACTATCATGGGATTGTACTCTTCATTCATAATCAAATATTCGCATGTCTGAAATATTTCAGATAGAAGCATTTGGTTGTATCGTGAGTATATTGATCTGAATACACGTGTTCAGTAGCTATTTGAAGGCATTTTTTTTTTGATATGATAATGTGGTCTGTGGCAAGAAGATCTGTTTTTTTTTCCAATATATATTTTCAATCGTCCAAACACGGTATGAAATGATTTTGTCGTTTAGACTGGATATACATGTGCCTCACGATGAGCTGAGTCGATGTGATGGAGAAACTACAGGCTATTTTTCTGAAATTTGTGTACGGAGGATTTTAGAATTCCAAAGAGCTCGTTCCAGCTGAAATGTTGTCTATCACCCCTTTGAACTTCGATATATGTCATTATTGCATTTTTGGATTCTGCGATGAAATGAAGTATCACTCATTATCAAGGTGGATGAAGGATGGTGAAGAAACTCTTCGATTGTTTCTTTCCAAAACACGTAGACCTGTGAAACAACCTCACTATATAACGCCGTATTGATAAGAGCTAGAATTTCCAATTCACATTTTGTTCTCGAGAAATCCTAAGATAACTTTTGAAATCGGCTGAGGTGATCTAGTGTCGATCTTTGGAAGCCCTCATGAGGTATCAAAATTAGATTTAGTCATGTAGGCAAAGTCTAAAACTTTTTCTAGCGGCTGGGGTTAGGGAGTTGGAGCACCAGTCTATATTTACATATAACATTATAGGTTTCCCTTTCGTGTTGTCAACAGATAAAAAAATGCTTCTAATGAAACGGCATATGTGTCCACAAGAAGAATAATATTTGACATCTAGAGACCTACAGCTTTCTCAATTTCTAGAAACTTTTGAAAAATGAATGAAGGGTTTTCAGAAATTGAAACTGAATTTCACTTCACAGATCTCTGGTTATGTAACGTGGATTGAGAAAAAAAGATACTTTGATTTGAAAACATAAGCACTATACTAAAAGGGATAGTGATCGGTACGGTTAAGAGAGGACTTCAAAAATTGAATGAAATCATGAAAATTACTGAACCAATCACCATCCAGAAATGAAATTGTTCCGAAATGAAACTATTCTGAACTGCATTGTTGCGTTATACTGTCATAATAAAGTTATACCTCACATCCAATTCGCCATTGGTAGAAAAACTATACAATAGCAACTATCGATGGTACACCATTCACTACAGTACTAACTAGTATAAGTCATAATCATACCCGCAATAATGAAGACATTTAATTGTGAATCGATAATTACATGATTTTTTTTTTTATATTTCTACTCAATTTCGTAATTACATTTTTCTCAATAAAAACATTGTTGTATGATGTGTAAAATACACTTTATACCAACTAGCAAAGTGCTTTCGACAGGCAATCACTAAGTAAACGACCTCAAAATATCTATGTGGTGATAATTTCGTTTTTTCATAATTGAATTTCGATTCGATTGAAAATCTTATAATTATATTAGATAATCCAAGATAAATTGGTGAATCAGTCTTTTAGATATTCGCTAAGGTCTCTGGGGGAGTATTCCTACTTCTGAAACACGCCATTGCAATGAGTGGAACAGGTTTTCGATGATATTAAGTCATTTAATGATCAAACATCACCCGTTACCAACGAAGCTGGCATTGTCCAAACGCCAACTGTTAGGAAAGCAGATATATTGTGATGCAAAGTGGGTGCAAAATCTGATTTGAGTGCGAATTATCTGTAATAGATGAGGTAATGCACCATCTAGAACTCGATAGATGACAGCCATACTCAGACATCATCTACTAAGTGATTTTCACTGAACTCATGTTGCGAAGTTGGGAATTCATACGTAGATTTGATACTTCATGGATTATACTTTATGAATGAAAGGTTCAATATTACAAATAAAACCTGATGGTGCACTCCATCAAAATAATAAGTTGATTTTGTGATGATTATGTTGGTTTGTATGATATCTATTATGATATTTCCTTACCTCTCTTCGATGTTGTGGTATGATATATTGCAAATGTCAACTAGAATTTTCGTTGTTCGTCTACTAAAGTGACTGAAACCGACATCTGATGTCAGTTCTAAGTCTAATTAAAGGGGACGGACACGTGTTCGGATATTTTAACATGGTGTCATTAAATCGTATAGCATTACTACGAATTATAAGTCATCACTCCTTTATTATTCTCCTGAATTCATTCCTATTATTCCGACTACCTCCGGTAGAAATGATATACTGGATATAATTTTGCATGTAATTTATTTGTTAATGGAGCAGAATGAATAAGTGAACAGTGCGCAGTATACCAAAGTATAAGTACCAAACAGTTTTTGCCCTACAGCCCAAAATGCTTGTTCTGTGGTCCGCTATCACTCCTTGAAGTTGGTATCTTTTCGGGACACAATACACACAAGACTCACTCAATACAAGACTCATAAGGGTAATTCCAACAGTCTTTGGAAATTTTCAAAATTATGTGGACATAGTTTTTCACTTATATCGAGAAGAGGAAATTCTTCGAAAATCTTCTTTTCTTAACTTATTTGATAAGTCCTTTTTTCTTTAAGTAACATACAAAGGAACGGAATTTCGGAATAAACTCTACGTGAACCTACAACTCCTGTCGAATTATCGTTCTTCTATTTCAAATAGCCCAGCCTGTATCTTCCGATAACATACTGTGAACTCACCCCGTATAAAATAGTGAGTATAATGCGCACTCAGTATACGAAGTGGATATTTATTCAACAAAAGTAATCATTATCCATAAAATTGATGGTGTGAAAGCTCATTCCACGAACTTATAATTACAAAGTTGTACAAAACTCTGATGAGTTCAATATGGAAAATGACGTTATGAGTAAACAACATAATGTGCAGAATTTCTATTATCGCATGAATCTCTTTCTATACATGATTAAACCATAGACTTATTATGGATTAAACTCTCGGAATACTTTGGTTCGGAAGATATATCAAGGATAGGTATCAACTTTGTGAGGCTGATGGAAAAGTGAAATACAGCCGTTAAATTTTTCAATCATTCCAATCATTCTCATTATTTGATTTTTGAGAAAGACTCCATCAGGCTATCGCTCTGGCACAAAGCATTTCTCATTTTAATCTTTCTCTCTTTACCAAATGGTGATATTGAAATTCCTGAACTCCCTGAACTCGCTCGTATAGATCATGGCAAGAAATTTTAATCATCTCAGAAGATACCTATGAAAGAGTTCTCAGCTCGATATGATACAATCTTCGATTTCTTGTGCCGAGGTTTGTATATTATGTGATATATTCAATGTGGACAAAAATTCGTTCCTCTGTTAACCCATATGACTGTGGAGTTTGAGGTATGGCTTGCGTTTATACAAGATACTTTTGAAACATTTATAGAAATAGAAATAGATTCATTTGAAATAGATATCCTAATATACATAAAGATTATACAAATATACAAGTTTTGAACAAAATATATTAGACATATACAGTATAATATAAGTGTATAAAAAAAATAAAAAAATTAAATTAACAGTAATGCTAGGTTCGAAAAAATTTCGAGGGGGGGATTTTGCGCATGTTTTCAATTTTTTCACTTCAAACCCGTCGGAGAGGTGAGGTCCAACCTTTGATTCTCAAATGGAATACATCATTTTGAAGGTAATCGTAATCTCTTACCAACGCTTCCTTGTTTTTGGAATTCAATGCACTAGTTCTCGAGAAAACACGTTTATAAAAATAATCGGCCAGTGATGGGAAGTAACGCTTCTTTCACTCTCACCACTATTTCTCATTTTGTAGTTAGAACGATGTGGTGTGTTTTTCAAATCCTGTCCTATTCATCATCACATACAGAATCATTCATTTCAATGTCATTTCCTTGATCATTCATAATGTTTCGTTTTCATTGGGCCACCCTGTATACAGTCATAATCATAACAGATATTCCACAGTTATGACAACACGTTTCAATATTACATTGATTGCTTTGTTGTTGAATGATATTTCTTTCTTAAAATTAACATGAAAAACAGTAGTCATGTACAGAAAAATCATATATAGCGTAATGATCTTTTTTTTTAATTCAACACTACTCTTGTCCAAAAAATATTTGATACCTGTATCAATATTACATTGATTGCTTTGTTGCTGAATGATATTTTCTTCTTAAAATTAACATGAAAAACAGTAGTCATGTACAGAAAAGTCATATATAGCGTAATGATCCTTTTTTTTTAATTCAACACTACTCTTGTCCAAAA
This sequence comes from Gastrophysa polygoni, assembly GCA_963576655.1. Taxonomy (NCBI): domain Eukaryota; kingdom Metazoa; phylum Arthropoda; class Insecta; order Coleoptera; family Chrysomelidae; genus Gastrophysa; species Gastrophysa polygoni. Next base: position 20,106,384 of record OY755089.1, read on the forward strand.
TATATTTGATACCTGTATTGTGTCATGAAAATAAAATGTATTTGTTAAAGAATCTCAAATCCGAGCTGATCCAAGAAATACATATAGTATACATATATACGAATGTGACCAAGAAAATCCATTTCAGAACAGTCACACAAAATTTATGGAAGAACGAAGTGTTTTCGTTCTCATCTCATTCAGACGATTTGACTGCTAGAGTACAGTCATCTTACTCGAGAGAAAAAAAAATGTGAAAAAAATTATTATAGATAACAGTCAACTTTTCTAGATTTAGAATTATCATTTCGATCCCCATCAAAAAATCAGGATCTATCAACCCAAGAAGTCCAAACATCTATTCTATCACATAAGATCATTCTTGATCCTTTTTTCAAATGATATCTCGAAATGAATTCTGAATTAGATCTAGCTAGTAGATATGAAGCGGTGATGAAACAACTCATGGGAAATGAAGTATTGTCGATTTTCAACCGATCGAGCAGAATTCCAGGCAACAAATCCTGTATGCTTTGGTGGAATATTGCACCCCCAGGCAAGTTCAAAAGTGACGGCACTAACGAGCACCGATGAATGAAGGAATCAAATCAATAGGCATGTAAATTCAGTCGAACTATAGAGTACAACAAAACACGTTATATGTACAATGATATTTTCCTGCGAACATATATGAAAACAGCAAATAACAAACTGTTTTGTTGATCATGAAGAAACGTGCTACTCGTGCTGAATAATATGTTTTCGTAGTGAATCTTTGTTTGCTAGTTTTGTAATACACTATTGGGCATATTCTCCTCGAAGGTCACGTTTCAAAAATGATTTTTTTTAATTTCGTGTCTATAATGAATTGATTGTGACAAAAATGTGAATCTGAAATCTTCAACTATGATACTGTTATTTGAAGTTCTTGACATTGGTATTGACGAACTGTCAACCATCATCATATCACATTGGAAATAATAATACGATGAATATCATATATCTTTCATAACCATTTTGGATCTTCCTAACAGCAATCGATGTGACACACTCGAGTTCGATAGTATCTATCAACTATTTTCTTCTATCGAATTTGGAGAAATAGCATGAACATTTTTCTTCATCGATGATAATTCAAAAAAGATGGAATATGTACCCTGAAGTCAGATTGCTTCCTAGTCAAAATGTAATAGGTAGCTCTTGTACCAACCCTGTACCTCTTTTCAGAGACCAGTTGAAAATAGACGGTCGTCCTGATAATAATGGAATCGGAAAGATATTGAATGAACATGCTTCACCTTCCAGAAGGCTCATGCAGAAAAACTCATTGGAGTTGTTTACATTTTCTATTTGCTTTTCACATTCAGGCTTTCCGATTCGAATGAGAATTCTTACTAAAACGTTTCGAAAATATCGGAGAGCGTTAACAGTTGTTGATGTAACATATTTCCATGAAAAAAACCCGTCAAAGGTCTTGATTACGGCACAACAATAAAGTTGCAGTGAACTGAAAATTCGCGAGACATTCAGCAAATTCGAAGTACATCGTCTGTAAGTTTTTCGAGGAGGTGGTACATTCATTTTCCAGCTTTTTTGTGGGATTTCCTCCCTCGTTTCTGAAAAATTGAGTAGAAGTTATTAAAAATTATTTCAATATATTTGTAGCAAGGACAGATTTTGTAATCTGTCCCAAAATGTCATTGCGCTCGAAATTAAACCTATAGATACCTAAAAGAGAAATTCTCTATTGGTCAGTGACACCTTGTTTTTGAAAAAAATTGGAAATACAAATATATTTGATAAGAATAAAACCTCTACTTATCTTGGTGGACGTTTCGGAAACGAATCTGCTCCCGTTCTCAACACAATTAAAATATTTTTCTCTTCGCAAATTTTTTTCAATATGTTGTCGGTGTGACTGAAAAGTGACAGTTTGGTAGACGAAGGAATTCTGAATTGAATATGAAAATGGAAAATTCAATATCAATTAATGAAAACACCTTTTGACCAGAATTCCTCCGTCTGCCAAATTGTCCTTTTCAGTGTCAAAACCAACTGCACATTGAAAAAATTTTGCGAAGAGAAAAATATTTTGATTGTGTTGAGAACGGGAGCAGATTCGTTCCCGAAACGTCCACCAAGATAAGTAGTGGTTTTATTCTTATTAAATATATTTGTATTTAAAATTTTTCAAAAACAATGTGTTACTGACAAATAGAGAATTTCTCTTTTACGTATCTAAAGGCAGATCACAAAATCTGTCCCTACTACGAATATATTGAAATAATTTTTAATAACTTCTGCACTATTTTTCAGAAACGAGGAGAGAAAATCCCACAAAAAGCTGGAAAATCAATGCATATCGTTGATTTCCAATACTTACAGTGTAAAATTCACCAATCTAAGTTCAAATGACATGATGATCGTCATTGAATATCTGGGTCTCCACATCAGCCGACCTGCTTTCATTCGTGTACTTTCTGTGACTCAAAGAACTTCCCATCATGTATTTGGATGTTTTCAAATCAAGGTCCTTTTCATCCATAAATTTCAATCTGCTACCAACCTACTCATCTCACTTTTCGTTTGTATAACTTCCTTATCTGATTCACAATCATTTGCTTGAAGGTTTCAACTATTTAAACAATTTTATAACTAAATATATTTCTAAAGTTCGCTTTTCTGTACATTCACCGTATTCTTCTTATTTGATTTGTTGAAATTCCTGTTAATTCTTCTACAATCTATTTCTAAAGTTTGTGTATCTGTATTATAAGTTTTATAGTATTAACAAGGAGGGTGTACAATTTCCTACTGAAACCACCTTTGTAATGGTGGAATAGGTATCAAAAATATCATGAGTCGATCTGATGGACTCGACTTTTATGATTGAAAAAATGTATTTCAAAAAGCAAGGCCTAGGGGCTCTGATAGTGTTGAACCGGGCCTGGCTGAAGCCACATGCATATATTAACTACCATGGGGATAATCTTCTTGGAGTTACACTTTAGGCGTGTTGAGGAGAATATTGTTCATGCATGATGGAGATCCTGTGGATTTCAGTAGTCACGTACGAAACATATCGCGTAGGTACATTTCCCCGAATTCCGTTGAGTGACATGGAGAGTTCAATTTATGGTGATACTCCGATTGATTCGCCATAAGAATCAGAGCGAGCTACCTCCAATTCGTCGAATCATCGTTAATCAACGCTTGTTAGTTGTGCTATGTTGTGGGTATTCTGCAAAATATTTGCTGTTCTCTTGTGATGGAGTTTTCTCGTATATTCTTTCGGAACATTCTGTGTGTCTTGTTGTGAATTTCGCACAATGAAGCCTATGCTTTAGTCTTGATTTTTCTTGGGTTAATTATCTCCGTAGGTAAGTAGGATATTATATCGAAATATATGTTACAGGAGACACCATGTTCTAGCAAAAGCTGAAATCTCACTCACTCAGTGCGGGAAAGTAAAAGTGTAACTTTGCGCACCAAAATGCGCGGGGAAAAGTACTTCTTTGCGAATACACGTAGGAAAAATATAAATCAATTTCCCATGTCAGTCCCAAGGCTGTCATGTTCTGATGGTTCAATTCAGCAGTGCAATGATAGAAATAGTAGGTATAAGGTACATTATCTCATCTTTTTTTGGTATTCAATTTTCAATGATCATATTATTCGATCTCATGGGGGGACCACCTGATCATATTTCTCATTTTCATAGGTGGAGGTTCATTGTGAAAATCCTGATTATTTGAGAAACTGATCGATTCTAAGCACCAAATCGATTTGATTTCAATACTATACAATGATTTACCAATTTCATGAATCAACAATCACGTTCTTGAGAATGCTAAATTAAGATAGTAGGCAGAGACAATCAGGAAAAAGAGTCAAAACTCTTTAGACTCGACAGTCTTGTCGAGGTATAAGTAGTCCTATTCGCAAGAGATTCAGATCTAGCAATATTTCATCGTAGTGAAGGATATCAACAAAAGTTGAATGGGAGAGTTGAAGTGGTCGTTACAAGAAAAAGAAGGAAAAAGCTTTCAAAACACCTCAACGATACACCATTTATTGAAGAAATTCGTCTATAAATGCTTTCTGAATATAACTATGCTCGTTTCAATCAACCCACGAACTTTGAAAACTGAAGAGATGAAATATACTCTTGAAATTTTGTTGTAATATAATGATCGATTGAATCAATCTGGGGAAATAGACTGCCTGAAATCACAACAAATTTCTATGTTCCATGTCATCCTTGGTTCCGTTACAGAAATTGCTAACTGGCTGAACTGAATATATGCCTATTGAATTTTATGAGCAAATTTCCAGCAATATATTTTGTATTACCCAGAATTTATGTATATCGTGCAAGTTTCATTTGAACAACTGCGATAAGATGCGGCTTCAGATGTCCGTAATGTTCTTCCTATTCACATTTCTCGAGACACTTCACAAGTTTCGTCTTTCTTCAATAGCTTAGATTCCCCAACGTCTTCTATAATATCAGTCTGAACAATTGTTCCTGGTTTCGGGATACCAAATGTCTACTTTAGTACTCCACTTGTACTCAGTTATATTCTACGAGTGTTGACGACAATACTCCCTCAATGTCACAAAATTCATATTTTCATATTATTAGATCATCCCTGTGATGAAGTTATTTGTTGACTCTATTTTCTTACAGAACTTATAAATACGAAAGCATAGAGAGGCGATTGTTGTGTGAATTACTTTTATTTCTGAAATTCAGACTTTTTTCTCTGAACTGAGGCATCCCAATCACAAACTCATATACCGTCATATCATACCGGGTGCATCAGGATCATGGTACACCCTATTTTCTCCTTCAGTTTCAAATATGAAATTTGGGACATTTTGACAGCTAAGAAATGCTCAGTATATCGATTTCCTAATTCGTTAAGGATTAGACCCTTTGTTATTATATTAAAGTTTGTCTGATTTATTCGTTACCAGAACACAAAATATTCAGAAGAACAAAAATATTTGTGAAAATTATATGGCCATCTTCCGCAGACCTCCTCAGCACCTCGTTGATATTCTTCATAATACATCAGCATTCTCGATTGTGATTCAACTATATTTGGCCTGAATTAACCTATTCCAGAAATGTTGTGAAGAAAAAATCTGAAGTGTATTTATATACCAAAACGTTTTTATGCTCGGAATTCGTCTTCGAAATGAACACCGCTCACGTTTTTCTTTATTTCTCAGTGGAATCTATACAGGCAAGAATTCAAAAAGTATATATTTTGTGACATTCGGATGCTGTTTCGAGCAAATGGTCCATATATCTAGATGAAATCCTCTCTGCGGAAATGTCGAGAGCAGGGAATCAGGATGTTAACATTGAAGGATCTAGAATGAATATAAGGGGAATCCGTATTGTATTTATATTCATTTCCTAAACAACAGGTCTGATTTTTGGCATTGCAGTTTTTGCAGTTTTGTGTCGCCCTGTTCTGGGAAAACTTCTTTCTTCTTATTTGTTCATGTCATCGACAAGTTTCACTTATGTCGTTGATGACATGCCCATGACAGTATTAATTGACAAGTCAAATTAATTGAGAGGCCATCGTTCTTCTGGAGTTGTGAGGGTACGGTACATTCTCAGATATTATAGTCAATGTAATTGATTTGAAATTATAGCAAAATTTAATTTCCGGTAAGACGCAGCGATCAGCTTCATCAGCTGTATCACACTTTTATCAGAGTGCCCCAATGAGAAATAAAATAATTTATTTCCGTGATTCGATTTTTCACTCGAATGGAAACAGCTAATGAAAATTCGAGATATATTTGAGAAGTGTAATGATACGGAAACCTTTCGAGATGTATAGCTACTTGATGATATGAAGTGGAAGAGAGCTGTATGACAATAATCATTACAGACGAGGGAGTTGCCAACATGGAATGATAGGATGTGAGCTTGATATGTTGGCAATATTTTATAATCAATGTAGGTGAGGAAAAACAACTTCTAACTCATATTCGTCAGATTAGAAGTGTATCTATCGGCCGGAGTTTTTGATTCATAGCCAATTTCCTGAACATATAAATGATAGAAAGTGAAAATATAATTATATATAGTATATATATATATATATATATATATATTCATATATAATATTTTGATGTGTTCATGAAGACTCACATTGAAAAAGAATACAGGATATCCCGAAAAGATACCGCAAAACATTTTCGTTGATAAAAACATCGTTTGGGCTAGAGAGCAAAAAAACTATATGAATCATGCGCAAATAATTGAAGGAGTTTCATATTTAGTTGTCTTCCATGATACTATAACTGAGATTGTCTTCGACCTTATCATAGGTCGTGGTCGAAATCATAATAAAATTCCTGCGTCGTTAAATTTATTATTCGTGATTAATTCCGTTATAATAACTCCATCAAATGAAGTAAATTGTCAACATTTTGAACAATTATTGTAAACCATAAATTATTTGTTAATAAAGCAAGATCAATAGGTAAACAGTCATTTAATTGTTGCGCAGTATAATGAGTTCCAAACAGTTTTTTGCTCTACAGCCCAAACAAGTCATTTAAGGACATATGTTTGTATGAACAAAAATGCTCGATTTGATGTCTCCTATCCCCATTTGAAGTTTGTAGGTGTCCTTCCGGTATATGGCGAAGTTATGGAATTCTTTGCCAAGTATGTTATTTCAACTAGTAGCATTTGGACTATTTGTATTTATTGTGAAATTAATGTATTATCCAGAGTACATTTAAATATATTCTTTTGCCTTGGACAAGGATTCCGTTTTGTGGTTGTGTATTTATTCAACTGTTATTTTATTATTATGTATGTTTCAATCTGTATTTTCATGTAACTTGTTGAAAAAATCTATCAATATTATATTATTAACCAATATTGTCCAGTGATTACGAAAAAGATTGTATTATCACGTTTCACCATTTTCCCATTTGGAGATCGGTGGTGAATTGTCGCCTTATTGTTATTTGCTTATTTTGTTTAAGGGGTGTGGTTAAAGAACTCCTTTCTGTTTCCGTGGTGGAGTTTCTGATCACACAATGGACAAACGTGGAAAATGAACAGATGAAAGCATCATTTCATATCAAATTCAGTTATTAGAACGACTGAAATTATACAATATGGAAGGATAATTCATAAATTCAATATGAAAATTTTGTGTGAATTCTCGATGGCCTTATAGGAAAACTACGATTGCATCTTCTATGATATATGAGGTAGGAATTGCTACACTGCTTCGATACTAGTTTTTATGACTGAGTATGTACATAAAGATCTCATGATCGTGATGTTTTATAGGCTTTCGGCACGAAAAGAATTTTACATTTCAGGTCAGGTTCGACCATATAGATGCAGGATATCTGAAATCGACAAAGCACCGTCATTTCCAATATAGTTGGGTGGTAACAAGGATATCGATGATCTTGTCGCTACGGAGTTCACGAAATACTATAATCCGATCTTGAACCGTTTCGTGGTAGATATGCTAAGACTATTCTGGGGTCGATCCGGAAACATTTTATGCATATATAACATATATATGTATGAACTTTCATGTATTTTTTCATGTTCAAATGTATAAACGTTCAGAATATATAACAGTAAATACATATTTGCTCAAATTACTGCGTTCACGATTCACAGAATGGAATATCAGCCTATGATTGTACTTATCAATCCAAAAGATAGGTATCTTCCTTGATATTTTTTGTTGAAAGAATGGAATGATCAAATTCTCACAACTGAAAGAATATGGAAAATTATCGGTTTCGACACCTTCCAATGCGAAATTCTCATTTTATGCATCAAATTTCCTAGCAAATGTCAAATGTCAATGAAACTGAAAGCGGTTGATTAATTTCGATGAGTCGATGAAACATTTTTCAAGCCAAGACATTTCATTGGAGGAAGCTATGGAAATGGTTGAGAATGTGTTTCCGTTGGAACGAGAGTCGATTCCAGTATGAAATTTGCATAACGGAAAGGAGTGTTCGAATTTTGTCAATATAGTGTAATGGATGTATACAGACCTATCGAATTACCAACTGAAACAACCTTCGTGATGATGTTCTCATATAAAAACATCATGAAACGGCATCATTCGTTCTGAAAGTTGACTCACTACTCTACTAACAGCACTATCCAAATCCCAACGAAACCTGTATTTGGCAGGTCGGAAGTGAGTTTTATTCTTATCATGTTTATTCTAACGACGCTTTTAGCCATTTTTGTTCATACAAGAAGTATTGTTATCTCTGTCAGGAACTATGAGTTTGGCATACAGATTTAGTCGATACGTAAATGAGAAATTTTGACATTCTTTTCGATTTATCACTCTAGCAGTTCATTCCTGCCTGAGGATGGCAGACGAATCGCAAATTCAAATATTTCTTCGAAAACATAGGGAGTATTTATATAAAAAAAAAAACAGTTCACACCAGGAAGCTAGTTTGGGCGAGAACCATCAAATGAATAAATACATCTTTCCTGCAATACATGACAACCATTGATATTCAGAGGTTCCTCCAACTTTCCTGTTTTATTATCTGTTTAATTCTCTGTATTTTTTCAAATTTTGATTATCTGTCAATTCAAAGCACAAGAAAATTGATTTCAATTTTGATATATTTACTTATTGATTTGATTGATTCATCAGGATTGATGAACATAAAAACATCGAATTCATGAATTTCGTTCGAAATGAGCTCCAGCATTTTGAACATAAGGTCGAATTCTCTGAGAAAACGAAACTCGCCTTATATTTCCGGCTAGGTATTTTTCTGACAACGTATCGTAATGGCCTTTCAGAAGGATCCATTCCGAACCAGATAATACGAACGAATTGAAGATTCAATATCATATTGAAATGTCATGGTTTCGATCCATTTACTCGAAACGAAAATCATAGCTGAATTTTTTATAATTTGGTGGAGTCCCCTCCCCTGCCATTGCCATCTGTGAAGTTCGTACCCTCGGAAACAATAATCCGGGCCATCCATTGTGATGATAATAGAATAGATTAGCTAGATCATCGTTCTAACTACATTTTGCAGTTTGAATATGGGGTCTCAATAGCTGATGGAATCTCCTTCAAAAATGAAGCTCTGAAACAGCATGATCAGTCGAATAATTGGATAACCTATGTGTTCAGTTGAAGATAACTACGTGAAAGCTATCACGACTGAGAAGACTGCCTGAAGGTAGATAGCGAGCTGTGAGTGTATGAGGGTCCACGAAATATATCCTCGAAGGTCGCTGTGGGAAAGGAGAGGAAGCCACTCCAAGTACATAATCTAATCTAATCTTATCTACGTGGAAATTTATTGGTCCTAAATTCGCGTTTGGATGAGCCACACGTGGAGAATACCTGAAAACGTGGTGATGACTTTCCCGATTGGTTCGACACAGCGACATGTTTTCATGGGGAGTTGTTTATATACCTCAAAATCACAATTCATTGGAGAGTATTCCAATCCGGACTATTTTAAACTTCTCTTCTTCATCTCTGTAAGTGAATGAATTCATTTTGTTTCTCCGAGTTATTCGGGACATTGTCATTCAACCACTGTATGGACTGGTATGGAAGAAACTTGCTTTTAGTGGTCTTTTATTCTGCAGAATGAAATAATCCGAACTTTTCGGTATTGCTTCCTGTTGTTCGTGAAAAATGGCTATTCAGGAGAATACGCTCTCATATAATAACAACTAATGTCAATTCGATGTAACAATAGGCATATTTCTTGGAACTCCGTGAATTCTGCTCATTGTATACTTCAAAATACATAGAAAATTGGGAACGTCAGGATTTCATATGGATTTATCGTTTTCAAATTGAAAACATAAATTCAAATTCCCTAAATTTCAGTAGTCATTTGATTTTTTCCTCTCATTTCGAACAGTCAAGATTGATGATTGATTGAAACACATTTGTAGCTATTGACATTCAAAAAACCAGTAGTTATCCATCTAGGATGGGTACCAATTTGGTACTACCAAATTGTTTTTATTCAGTTAGTTAACAAATTTATAGAAATAGGACAATACACAAAAGTGTCAATGTCAAAGATGTCAATAAGGATTGAGAGAGAATGCTTTTGTTTATATTCAATTTTTATTCAATCATTTCATAGATTGTGAAGGAATGAAACAATACTTCTCAAAGTAAAGAATTTCGTAAAGATGTTAATACTGTTTTTGTATACAGAAACAACATTTTTCATCAATGAATTGTTGCCAAAAAAAGGTATAATTTGAATTTCCAAAAGTATTGGTACTCTGAGATCGAAAGAATATTTTTCGAATGAATATTCTCGTCTAAAATCGTGATGATTTCGGAAACTGAGTCGAATTTCAAAGCTTCATGGATATAGAAAATATTTCTTTGTGTGAAATGACTTGAGTTTCATCAAAGAGTCTCCTTCAGGAATGTTTCTGATTCGAAGACTCTTCAGACTACAAGTGCAACTGCATGAAATCTATTTTGCTGCAGAACTTCTGCTGCTAAATCTGATGCCTGGATCCAGAGATCTTAAGGAAATCTCAGCAGCAATTCACGATCTCTTGGCAATTGAGACTCTTCTATATCATCCTTTCCAGTTATTTCCACTATTGGTTCCATAAAAACTCGAGTTTCTTCATTATTTTTTAGAGAACCGCTAGGTGAATATTTGAAAGAATACTTTACTTTTGAATTCAGGGATCTCAAGTAAGATTCGAGTTCAACAGTAGATAATTCTAGTTGAATTTCGCAGTAGGACAACTCTGCATTCTCAGAGGATGCGTTGCCCCGTGAAATTTCTCAAGGAGGCGCGTCCATGCCTGCTATGCCCACGTCATTGGCGCCTATATGTATCCGAGCTTACCATGAAGAGGTATAAACTTGCCTTATATCAGTCCACTTGGAGAATCCATGAACAGTTGCTTGGGAACGTGCTCCTTGCAGACACTAGCCAGAATCTCTCTCATTCATAGGAACTCTGAATCTACGCTGTTAGAATTTCACGGTAGAATTCCTGTATGTCCTTCGTCATTGGATTTCCGTACATTCAGACATATTTTTCTCACATTGTGTCATATATGGTGATTCAATTCACGAAGAATGTTTTCCTTCATCCTGGAATTTCAGCAAAATGTGAGCTTCATAGCTGTGAATCGAGATATGCGAGATGAGGGCATATCACCGCTGAATCATGGAAACGAATTTCTTCATTGGAAATTTGTCAGATATTGTATTGTATTCACAGTATACCATGTATTTGTGGAAAATATTATACTGGTGAAACTATCAGGCCTCTATCGGTAAGGATGAAAGGACATAAAAACAATATAAGAAAATGATATACCGACAAATTAAAATTAGCTGAACCTATCCTCACTGAAAATGGACAATATATGGACGGTTGGAGGAATATTAAGATCACAGGAAAAGAAGACAACAATCAAAAACGGAAGATCAAAGAGTCTGCTTGCATTCTCTTGAGCGGTGACAATAATATTGCTTCTTGTTCAGTTGATATAAATAGAACTTGGCACCCACTTCTGAAAACTGAATATAAAAATGGAAAATTGAGGATCAATTAATGAAAACACATTATAACCAGAAATCCCCGTCTGCAAAATTGTCACTTTTTAGTGTCAAAAACCAACTGCACGTTGAAAAATTTTACGAAGAAAAGTGTTTTAATTATGTTGAGAACGGGAGCAGATTCGTTCCCGAAACGTCCACTAAGATAAGTAGAAGTTTTATCCTTATTGAATATATTTGTATCTCAAAATTTTTCAAAAATAAGGTGTCACTGACAAATAGAGAATTTCTCTTCTAGGTATCTAAAGGTTTAATTTCAAGCGCAGTGACATGTTGGGGCAGATCACAAAATCTGTCCTCAATACAAATGTATTGAAATAATTTTCATCAACTTTCATTTCTCAAAAACGAAGAGAGAAAATCACACAGAAAGCTGAAAAATGCTACAGATATTTGTTTCAATAAAACTGGAATATGATTTGATTGGCTGGTGACATTTCAGTTTTTCCACATATTTTTAACGGAATTCTACTGTGAATTATCATCCCGTAGGCACATGATTGATTATACGAATTCTAACACGCCGAAATCACCTCGAATGGAATTTAACGATTGAATTGATCCCACACAGAATACTCCTCAGAATAATTGAGTCAATTAATAGAATCCGGACGTGGGCGACCATTTTGGAAATTGCACATTTCACGGTGTGTGGGTGTAAATAGCCATGTCGTGATTCAAACACCTACCCCCCAAATAATTGTTTTCTATTCGACCGACAGACAATATTGACATTCATACTGGTTGCAGGAAGTGTTTCAATCAACGTTGCTTTCAATTGTCGCTATAGATTCATACATTTATTCGTTAAGGAATCAAACGAGACTCATCCAAAAAGAGTATCCACAAAATTATTCATGAGGTGGATGAATATTTGTACACATAATAACATAATGAACAGAGTGTGAGTTATATAATAAAAATGAATAATGATTGAGATAACAAAAAATAATGTAATCATGGTGAAGACATGTTAATTCAAGACTGAGATTGTAGATCGACAAAATATCAGTATTCAGACTTTTCTAGATATTGTTGAGGTTTTTTGGGAATACTTTCATGTTCATACTTTCGATCAATAGTTCATATTCATGCAATAGTCTAGCAAAATGTTACTCCGGTCTAAAAATATATTTTCCTAATGTTGTCTCATGGCACACTCAATCGTATTGCCGTGCAGCAAAACCAATTGTCCTGAGGAATTCTCGTGGCGTTGCTCAGTAGGGAACACAATTTCGAGAACAACAAACAAACAGATCTATCATAGACGATACCAAGAATGTAATACCATAGATTTTGCGGTGTATCTGCAGTAAATGATCTTTCGAACTATAATAAAACGTGAGACAGTTTCATGAGAATCGACTCATTTCAATGTTAGTCAGGTCTTATGGAGGACCAGCCAGTTTTATCAACAGTAAAAACACAAGAGCTTTTTTTTGATCGGATAAATTTCTTTTTGTAACGAAATAATTTTGCCAATCAGTGATTTCACGAGAAAAACTGACATGACAAAATCGCGAGACCAAAGGTCGAGTGATTTTGTCAAATGTTTTTCGAGCAAAATTACTGATGGAAAAATTTTGAGTTAAAAAGAAATTTATCCTTAAAAGAAAAGCTCGAGTGTTTTTTGGCAAGATAAATTAACGACTCATGTTGTAATGGTTTAGTATCAATTATCAACAATGCTCAAATAACTGACAGGGCAGACATTAAAGTGACGTAAGCATACTAGATGTGGACGCTTAAGAGGAACAGGCGTTTTTATCGGTGATAAAAAACGATGCACCTTTTTTATCGCTGTCAAAATGACAAAACAGTCGTCTTTAAATGACACATTTTATACAGGAGTTAGTTTATCTGTGCGAAACCAAATCATTGACTTCAATTTATCAGTCTACTTATCTTCACAAATTGTATTTCCTAGAGCGATCGCTTTCCGTCAATTCGAAGATGCCGGATTCGAAGTTCTCCTCGATGTGGAATGAAATTCATTAGCATTTCGCAACAATATGTGCGAGTAATACTCATATTACGCTATTATCAGATGATCAGTAATTAGTAGTAGTAGCAGTAATACCGGCTGAACCGAATAAATCGTAATATTGCTCCGTCGTAACAAGTCATAATCAGTTTTTGAACATCAATCGTTGTTGTGATAACTTTATCATATTTATTCTTATTATTGTGTTGATGGTTGTGGTACAAATTCACTTGATGATATTTCTTTTTTCAATGCCCCAAAGATGCTCGAGAATCGGAAATAAACTGATAATCAGCGAAACCATCATACATTGTATTTTGCGCATCGAGGAATGAAATCCCGATGAAATTTGAAATTTCAAAAAATTTGTAAGAAACAATAATTTCATAGACCACAGACCGAAAGTTGGCAGTGACTAGATTATTTAGGAAGGATGAGCTATGCATAACTTTTTGTTATAAACATCTAAATGATTCACTTTTACTCATGTACTATTTCTAGAGAGCATTATATAACGAATCTATCAGACTGAATATTGTCTCTGTGTGTACATAATTATTCGTGTACAGATTCCGTATGAATATATTTAAATGAGAAAACTAATGAACTCTACTGTCACGACATGTGATTTGTTGGGTTATCCATTCATTGGAAAAGCAGAGAAGTATAAAAAGGAAGCTTCGTGTGATACTTAAATATACTTTCAAATGAGGCAATTACAGTTTCGCGTGAGATCTTTATACTTTGTTATTATTTTATCACTCCTATGTTAGCTTTGTAAACCCTTCTGGAAAATAATGGAAATCATTTCACCTCATTTTAGTAACATGTATAGGTAACCCTACTGATGTGTGTGAAAATTAATCAGGAACTTCGTTTGGTATCGAAAATTCTGTGAAATTTCTGACTGAATTCAATTATGTAATTTTCAACTGGTGAACAACTCCAATTTGGGAGAGTGGAGTAATCCTGATGTGCCAATCAAGATGAACTCTTTTCAGTTCCTCGCATGATGGGATGAACACTTTCATTTCACATGAGTTTCAGTCTATCCAGTTATGTGGGCATTATTGTATTGAGAACACAATAGATTCAATGGAAGAGTTATTCCGAATCGAATGCCAAAAACCCTGAAAAATTTGTATACAGATGGTTCTACGAATTGATGGCAAACATAGAGCAAAATTATTCTGGGCCTTTTTGCTCTGAATACCTTAGTAACATATTTGAAGACTATTCGAAAACGAACAGCACTCAATATTTCTTCAACTAAATTCGAAATTCGAATTTTCGAATGACTGACTGTGGTGACACAGTAAACTTTGTATTGATTTAATTCAATAAATTGATGAATGAATAATTAATTCAATAAATTCATCGCAGTAAATTGGATTCAGTAAATTTTGAGGAGGACATCTCGAATTACATATAAATTGCAAAAATCGAATAGGAGAGGAATTATATTTTCTGTTCAATGGATAAACAATCTTAGGACAGGAAATATGCTGAAATATTTTTTTTGCTTTGCGGCAATGGGGATGCACACAGCTATTGAATTTCCAACTGAAACCAGGTCAAATCTTTCGTCGATCGAAGTTTATTGATCCATAATTGTGTTAAAAAAAAGAGACTCAGCTCAACTTGTTGTTCGAATGTTAGAAAATTGGTAAATAGGTGATCCTAGTTCTTCTGCTCAGCTTTTTCTCGTGATAAAGATGCTCTATTCTTTCAATTTGGTATAAACCGCGTATATCTCAATTTCTGCTCTGATAAATGTCACTGAAGTTATTGACAATATGTCATCATGAATCATTTGAAGACAAGAAAGAAAAGAAAATGAGCAAAAATGTTTCTCTAAGCAGCAGTTGTGAATATTCGAGGTCCATTTTTCATCTGAAAAATACGTTATAAAATAGACGATCACGGAAATGAAAGGATAACCATAAGTTGTCATAGTATACCATACGTATTATCAATTAGTCTGTTGTTAGAGACAACAATAGTTTCGTCTATCAGTTATGGTTTCTGACAGACGAAAAAATACTCTTGGTATGGTATGTTCAATGATGGAGACAAAATACAATTGTGATTCAGTTTCGATCACTATACAGGGTCGCCCATCGAAAACGTACCGCAAGGTATTACAGGCTGGGAAAGTACTTTTCGATAAAATCCGAAAACAGGTCAAGTTTTTTTGTCAGGGGGACACATTTTGACGTAACATGCATAGTAAAACCTGCAAACCCCTAAGTAGGGGTGTCACCCCAACATTATACCTCTTTAGAAGGGGCTTGTCATTTGCTATACAGTGCTGCTCGGATTTTTCAAATCGATCTACCCTTTCATTATGTGTGACGAAATATGCAAAAATTGATTCAGTTGTACTTAAAAACTCATTTAGTAGTCAAGTAAATGTTCGAATTGTTGTCCGTCCACCTGCATACAGTGGTATAAGTTATTTTCGAACCGTTGTCGTACATTCTGGAGCATTTGGGGTATCACTTTCGGTGTTTAGTGAACAACGCTTTCGATGTGTTACGTCAAAATGTGTCCCCCTGACAAACAAACTTGACCTGTTTTCGGATTTTATCGAAAAGTTCTTTCCCGGCCTGTAATGCCTTGCCGTTCGTTTTCGACGGGCCACCCTGTATATTCATACGCCACAGCAAAATTAATGGAACTAGGTAACTCATATTGTGTGTGTGTGTGTGTGTGTGTGTTTCTCTATGATATAAAATACCAGTTATTGGATATGGTTCGTGTGATGTAGGAGAACTGTATGATGATATGTATGACTCTGTTGAAGTAACGAACACTGAAGTGGCATGTTCATAGCTACCAAAGCTCATCGCAAACTTGTCATGCGAGACTAGCGCCTCGAGAAGTTGCATATAGGGAGGAGGAGCATATAAAGCTGTAGTTATTCAGGGTTGCATACTCACGCACATATTTTGGTATCGAAGATATGATATTATAAATTCTCTAATAGATCGAGCTTACTGAGCTTAGAGAGAGAGAGAGGAATAGAAACGACCGCTGACTGTTGGTGTTACATTTTGATGTGACATGCCATTGTATTCAGAAATCGAATCGAGTTGATAGTGTGAAATTATCACCCAAATCTATTGTTCAGTATCCATAAGAGTGTTAAAACAAGGATATACTCAGTTCTACTCGTTGTTCGAATATTGAAAATTGGTGAATAATTCAGCCCTTCAGTCAAGGATGGATTTTAGAACTTTGTTCGAGATGTTGTTGTCCTGTTCAGTCTATGGTTTTACTAATGGATTCAAGGACTATCAGAATATATAATTCCATACAAACAAATAGAACAATATCCAAATAGACCCTAGAGAATAAAAACAGCAAACGAGAGATAGGCAACCAGCAGTGATCAGCTGACTATTGACAAAATTGCACCTTTATTTGTTGCACATTTAGGCGTATTGATAGCTCTTTCTTTTTCTTATGTTCGTTTCGATGCTCCTCTCAAGTCGATGGGGCAAGGTTGCTTCTAGTAGAGACTATAAAATATCATCAGGATAAAACGAAAGGAAAGAAAGGTGAATGAATCGCATCCTATGAAATGATCCTTCCTCATGAACATATACAACATTTTCTAGGACCTTGAAAATATTCATTGTCCATAACACATATATTTAGAATCGTGCGATTTTTTCGTTCTTCGGGTAGCTTGACAGCGTTGACAAAAGTCATCCTCACTGGCATGTGCCAAATAGTTTGGTGATAACGTCATCAGTTCGATTACTTTCTGTGGATGCTGCTGTAATTAGAATACGAAATGAAAATGTGAGTCAATTTTCAGGACGATGCCGTTTCATGATGTTGCCATATGAAAGCATCATTACGAAGCTGGTTTCAGATGGAAAATCCATAGTTGTGTACACTCCCAATCAATGGTTGACGAGATTCTGTTCGAGTGCTGCTCCTAAGCTGTTCAACAATGTTTTATGCACGAAGTTGAGGTTCCATATTCACGTCGAAAACATATGAATCCTGTACCTCAATCTAGTTGGCAAAGTTCGAACGCCTGGAAAAATTACTCGGCTCACGATAGTTTGTTCATGACAGCTTTTGCTCACTACTTATACCTATAGGATCATTCAGACGGGGTGAATTAGACAACTCCAAAATCTCCAACATCCAGTATAGGTATATTGCTTAGTTCGATACTAAAAACAAAATTTCGACCAGTTGAATTGTTGAATTTGTTCTGTGAACAGTCCGCTGATATTTTTCGTAACTTCCCAAATTCGAAAGAGTTGTCGAGAAGTTTGTTCCTTTACTGCCTCGATAAACAAATGAACCAATAACTTTATAACTCCCCTTTCATCAAGCATTATCTCCAAATCTCATTCATCTTTGATACTTCCTTGCTCTCCCATTGTTCAACGATATGTTTGCTCTGCAAAGTTTCAAACTTCAAAAACTACACATAATCCGACGATCCATGACTCTCAGTGAAGTTGTGATATACGGGATGTCCAGTAACTATAGTGTTCATCAATGATAGGATATAGTATGTGTAGAGGAAGTCATCGAATCAATGTCAGAGCTTTTGCATTTTTCTCATCCGACTTCCTCATTACAACACAGGATGTTGGTATAGCAAGTATAAAAAATATCCTGATCTTTTCGAATTCCACGTGTACGCACAATTTTAGCGTAAAGTTAACATCACATGAGCACTGCTGAAATCGAATCCACTGTGTTAATGATGAATTCCACAAATAAACACACTTTAATTCATTCATGAATTTTTCCCTGATGATGATCAAGAACTTCATGTTGAGAGCAGAATGACATTGAATACCTATTGGTTCTCACCTCTTCCGAATCGTAACGAATTTACGGAACTAAACCTTCAAAATGAACTGCTTATAAGACCGAAAATTCGTTCTCAACACTGGTTTCAGTTGGTATAAAACGTAACTACAAACGTTTACACATTCTCCACTTTCATAAGAATCGTTCTTATGCAATTTTTCTCCAGTAATTGTCCATAATTTGAAAGATATTCCAGCAACTTCAGCTAACTGAGAAATACTGGTTTCTCTATTGGAGACCTAACCCCAACAACTTCTTGTCAACTTAGATAAAACATTCAACTTACGCAACTTTCGGTCGCAGACGAATCACATTCGAAAGTCGCTGGAACGGCGCGAAAACTCCACCGAACATTGGGAAGGCATCCGGAGCGTGAAGGGCGCAAGGCAATACTGACAGAGGGCCGAAGAAGGGCCCGGAAGAACGCAGACTCCACCAGTCCGTTCATCAAAAGCGCTGGAGTATTAACTGAATGAATGGCATTGCCAGGATATTATTTTCAGGAACCAAGAAAAGGACAATTTAGTGTTGAACTTCCGGAAGAGTGTTATCCTGTCAGTAGCCAACCTCCGGAAAATGTTCGAGATTGAAAGTCTTTCGATTCTCTCGGCGGGTTTTCTTTGATTAAACGATCAGAATACGATGGGAAGAAACACAAATCAGCTTCTAAATGGCTAACGTTCAAATCTTGAACTTGAAATCGAATTGAATTTGTTCTTGTTTACGACCTTACTCGATAATAGCAATTCGCTCCTACCCTGTCTTTCTACTTCGTGATGAGTTTTTCTTTCTTTCATGGGAGTATACTGTTTGCAAAATATTGCTATCCCTATAAATATTCCTCCTGAATATTGAATGTATATCACGCTGGGTAGCTAGAGTGGAGATGTTCCTACATTTGATTGTTATTGTTGTTACTTGCCGAAGCAGCCTTCAGAATCCCACGAAGGGTTCTTCGTACCAGTGAAGAAGACAGAGATCTACAGTTTACATAAGTAGAATCGTGCTATTGTCACAAACGGGGTTTGAATACACAGAATACACATACCCACGTTTGAGTCAACCGTTGATTAAGACACGTATTTGACCTCAATAAATTGAACTCGAGATGGTTCAATAGTTCTCAAAATTCGAACGAGGTCTCTAGAGCTCATTGACTTGATACTCTTTTGAGAGAAATTTCAATACAGTACATAAGTAAACCCAAATCCAATGGTCAGCCTGAGATCGGATCTACGATCTCATGATTACTAACCATGTCGGTAGATACCTGATGGAATGATAGTTTCCTAATCTGAAGGAAGTGTCATCGGTTTTTTCTTCCTTCTTTCAGTCGACCCACCGTCTATTTGTGAGTTTTTGAACCAATCACAATGATTCATGACTAGATATTATGGAAAAAGTCTAGATTCATCATGTAAGTTGTAATACCACCAGTAAGTTTATTCGATTCTGAAGTGATACTGAAATGAGAACGTCATAAAATGGGAGGTACATACATTCACACGTCAAGAGAATGCCTAATATAGAAAGTATAGAAAGTGCTGACGAAGTATGGAAAGTGGTTACACAGGATGAACGTGTGGCTGAACTTGTTGCACTACGAGAACTCATCAAAAATCAATAAGACTATACAAAGCTATTACTTTACTTAAAAGGGCTTAAAAGCCTCACATTTCAATCGAAGAGACAGAAGTTGATAGAGCACTCAGGACAGTTATGTCCCATATATTAGTATCAGATATCTGTTTTGTTATTATTATTCGCTGAAAGTTCTATATGAGTAAAAGTTTCCATGCATCACATCCATACAGAAAATACATTCTTTATTGCATGAATGACTAAGTATCGAGGACAGCCGTTATTGAAAGCGTCGATAAGCGCAGTTTTTCATTCAAATGGGGCATTTCACATTTTCGTACATTTTTCTTTGGATTTTTCAAGGTAAATTTAATGAAACGGAAAGAATATGATATGTCATCGAACTCATGAGTTTTCGAAAGCTCGCATAGATAATGATGAAATATTGAAGAAAAAGAAAAAGGACAGCAATTTCCGATAAGGAATGCACAAATAGAAAGTCTGAATATTTATTATGGCTCTGCGGAACGTCCATGAAGAGATAAGCTTCACAATTACTCGGAACAAAAAGTTTGACGTCGCTGGAAATGTCTGTTCTACGAAGTTTGCAAATTCACCGAAGATATTCACTTCTAGAAGCAATACAGAACTTCCAACTTCTATAGACAAGGCATTAATTGTTCGGATATTTCATTTTGATTCATCAAAAACCCATCAAACGAGCTGTGAAATGATTATGATTTCGGTGTAGAAAATATGATGAGCCACTCTTCAATGGTTTTGTTAGATTAATTCTCGATTCACAGCAATATTGTGAGAGATCATATTTACACAACTTGAAAAAATGAGAAAATATTTGATCACGTTACAGTAAGACGTTAAATCATATTTTGTTCGCCAAATTCTGAATTGGCAATGGAATCGTTGAAAAAAATGTAGCTCATATCATCAACAATGGCAGAATATCATTCTATGCAGACTTGACCTGTCACTCTTTACTGAGTTTCAATTAAAATCATAACAGAATTGTAATCAGACCTTTTTATTGCGTGTTTGCGAGTTGAACCATGCATTACTCCATGAAATGAAATATTTTCAGCAAAAAGATTTATACCGGATGGTTTCGATAGTGGGATGTCAGCTCCTAAACTTTTTAGTTTCAGAAATCAATAAAATAGCATTTCAAGGTGTACTTACGCACATTTCAAATTTTCCACGTGAGATTGACCCAGCCTCGAAAGGAAATCTTCTCGGCAGGAACAAATCCGATATTAGTCAGAATACAAGTAAATGTTCAGATCAAATATTTCGAGAAGATGGAAATATGCCCTCATAACTTGCTTGATCAATTCAATTACTTCCCAATCAATTCTAGAAGTCTAAATGGAACCATGCAAAATGAAGCAAATGAATAAGTCACAAAACATTATGGATCTTCGAATGAGGATTCACTAGGGAGGTCAATCGACTGAGGAGAAAAATATGTTCAATATGCGAGAACTGTTGGGATTGGTAAGATATCTTATGAGTAATCTGAATATCTGAAATCAGTATTGTTGGAACCGAATGGAGAATAATTCAGCAAGTACTATCGTGAGGTCGATTAGCTGTTGACAACTATTTTTCGATTTATATTGAGAATTCTCGTTGAAAAATATTTTTGGATTGATTTTTCGATTTGAGGAATGACTTGTCGTCATTAGGAAAGTAGCCTAATTTAACCTAACTTGTCACTATTTTGAAAGTACATCGTTCAGCATAATGAACTATATGAATATGGTATCTATTTGCATTTTATTTTTCTTCAAAATCGTTGAGCGTGATTTCAATGAAAAAGTTCAACGGTACGTAATTTCGTGCAACAAACTGAATAGATGGATTGCGAATAATGCAATGAAATAAATTTTTCATTGATTAATCAACTAGATACGATAAATAAAATGATGAATTCTATAATTATCCCACTACTGATACAGCATTCATCTCATTCTCAGCTTAGTTTTACGACGGTTTCACTTCTACCTGGTGTGGACTGCACCCTTTTTTTTTCATTGTATATTAGCAGTAGATGGGAGTGATAATAGGCTCGTATTTTTTATGTCGCGTTTTCCATGAAATTCCAATGTGACCCTGTTCGAATGGTAATGAAATCCTGAATATTCTGCAGCATCGAATATCAAGATTAGTTATATCGTTCGCTGAGTTTTCACAGCTCGCATGTGATCCTATAATTTACCCAGTGGATCATGAAATGAAATTCACGACGATAAAAATCAGTTTGGATCTGATTTTATGACATCGTTGATTCCACAGCATTCTTCATTGGTCATGTCATACAAGGTGATACAAGCTGGAATCAATAATTGAAGAAATTTTTCTATTTTCTAACCATGGCATAATATCTGAAGGAAACAATATGTTCACCAGGAGATGAACATATTTCAGAGCATTATTCATTCCCACAAAGTAGTGGCTATCAAATGAGTACTCACTGCAGAGGAGATATTTCTAATTTGATTACTCAATTATCAGATTGAAGAATGATTGCGTCTGATATAAAATATGTGAAAATGAACAACTGATTACAAAAATGAACTGTAATGTTTCTCGCGCTGCCGAGGTTGACATTTCCACTTCTTCTTTGTCATTCATTGATTCGAAAACTGTGTAAAAGTCATTTTCAGCTCTTCTGTGGGATTTTCTTTCCTCGTTCCTGGAAAATTATCACTTTTCAGTGTCAAAAACAGAAACATTGAGAAAATTTTGCGAAGATACAACATTCTAATTGTGTTGAAAACGAAAACAGATTCGTTCTCAAAACGGCCAGTGAGATGAGTAGAAGTTTTATTTCCATTGAATATATTCGTATTTCCGAATTTTTTTTTAAAAAACATGTGTCATTGACAAATAGAGAATTTTTCTTTGAGGTATCTAGAGGTTTAATTTCAAGCGCAGTGACATTTTGGGGCAGGATACAAATCTGTCCTCACTACAAATATATTGAAATAATTTTCAATAACTTCAACATTAGTTTTTAGGAACGAGAAAAGAATGCCACACAAAACCTTAAAAATGAATGTACCACCTCCTCGAATAACTTACAGACAGTATTCTGTAAACGTCGTTCCAGATTACGTATTCACAAAAATCAGTTTCAGTCAATTCTGAACATCTAAAAATATTATGATCCGAAAAGTGTACTTCAGCATCGTTCAGTCCCTGTCAGCTTCTTCTGCAGCAATAAGAAACGATATACTATAGGCGAATACGGACCATTCAACAAGAAGGAAACATTAACTATGGCCTGGCAAACCTCACCAGCGGCTCCTCGGTAGAGAAATTGAAGGTGGGCTGAGAAATGGCACCTCAGGGAGTACGGCCTCTCGGAAGGGACCTCCTGAAATTACGAAATTTGATAAACGGACGCCAGATACATACAGTGTGTTCGATTCCAAACAGCAACACCCTCTTCATGGGGTTCTCATTATAAACGATATATGTCACTATGGTGTCCAGAAATTGAAAAAAAAACACCATATGAATATCACATCCATCTGTGTTATGAGGATGGTGATCATATTTTCACCAGTTGAACAAATGAGAAAATATTTTACTATGTTTCATTGGGACGTTGAATCATCTTTTTCGCGCTAAATTCTGAACTGGCAATGGAATCGTTAACAGCTTCATAGACATTCACAATTCCATCCTATTAGAATTATTCATTCGATTTTCCTTTTCACCTTCAGATCTACTGATCTTCGGTTGACCTAGAGACATTTCTTCTTGCGGGAGTTAGTAGGATGAAACTTCGGATCTGAGTAGTCGATGTATTCCTTCATTGAAAGACCATTCCAACGGTCAGATAGACTCCTGAGATTCAATACGGGGTGAAGGAAAGAAAACATTCATTTCAGAAACTATAATATCCTATATGAGATGGTGGTTTGAAATTTTTCATGAGGGTATATCAGCCATTGGCTGTCCAGCAAAAAAAAATGACTAATGGTTGTTTTTTAAATCTCGACCCTCTTAACAGACAGTAGGCCTTCGATATATGAATATTTCAGAAATATAACTAGGGTTTTTTGTTTTTGAAAATTGGTCATTGGGTTTCGAATTAAGAGGGTGTTGCAAATTGAAATCGTACACACTGTATATGAAAAAAATATAACTGGTATTCCATCCTGGAGCATTTTAAACCTGAAATAAGCTCCTTGTGTGAAATCCCATCCTCCTTGCCCGTTGCAAAACATATATACAATGTCTTGTGAAGATGAAGAATATTGTGTATTGTTTTATGTATGTATGTATGAGAGATACGAATCACTAAATAACCAGACAATCGAATCACAAAAATATACTAGTCGGTTAACATATAAAATGCTGTCAAATACAAAAAAAAACGCCTGAATAAATCCAGTGAAGCCGAAGATAGAATCGACATAATGCATCATGAATTTATTCCATGGTGATTTCTAGATCGTACAGATACTCATTACATCGTACCATTTTTGGAGAATAGCAATAGAGAAGTCCAGTAGAGGTGAAGAACCTTGATCCAAACCAACATCATTTCTCGAATAACTAACATCTCGCTGTAGACTTGACCTGTAAAAATAAATGCTGGTCTTGTGCAATGCCATAAAGAAACTAGATCAAAGAAGATATTGAGCGATTTCTGAACGAACAGAGATTATTTTTCTTTCGATTTCACCCGAATGGATGAACAAAGTTAGCCGATTACACTGTGAAGCAGAAGCAGAATCTAGATGGAAAAGATATCTTTACCTTCACTTGTATGAAATTTTGGGGAAACATCTACGGGCCAGGAATTATTCGTTCCCTTGATCAAACTTTGATTCCGAAATTTCGACTGGTATATTGGAATTTCAACTGTACTAAGCAAATCTTCATGATGATCCTAAATCTTTCGATGAAGTCGCACTTATCATCATATGGTTCTTCTTCTCACGATATGCACAACTTACCATGAGAGCTCTGGTATAATGAGCTTATTCTTTGCTTTGTTTTTCAATGAAAGAAATACTGAGGAAAGTATTTGGTTGAACTCTTTCTCGGAACGAGTAGGAGGAGGATGAAAAAGCATAATCAAGGCCTTGTTTAAGCGACTCAAATCTGAAGTAGTAACCAAAATGATTATGTCGTTGTTATCAAAATTCCAATGATAGAGCTATTCAGTAGAAACATAGTGAGAATGGTGAACAATTGACCAGATTGATTGAATAGAAGGATGGTGAGTTCTTTCTCTTGATTCCTCGGGAAAAAAAATTTTTCTCTCAGGATTTATGTTCGCAAAATTGGGATTCTACTCTGATCCAATACGAAAATGCATGGGATTGTATAATATAACCCTAAATCAAATGAAATCCGTCCGGTGAAAACATAATGAGCTTGGTTTTCTTTCTCTGCTCTTGTGGAGAATTTATCAGAGCAGTTTTCGTTCTGCTCTATGTCATCAATTAATGGAAATATAAATCATAAGAAAGATCAACGATATCAGTTCTAGTGATGAATTCACATAATAGCGAATCATGAAATGAAAGAATGAAATAAATAGTTTTTTTTAAGCCCGGAAAACCACCATAAATGTAAGTACCCATCAATGTTGTTTTCTGTAAAGTGTTCGAAGTGTTTTATTTTCAACGATTGTTATTTTACATAATTTATTTTGTTTTTATCGAAACCCAAATTTCAGAATATTATTCCAATATGTATGTTTTTGTTTCTATACTTTAGTGTCCTGAAGATGAAACAATGAAGTTTCGAAACGTCGACAATTTAACAATTGGTTTTCTTCAACATTCCGACCGAATTCCCGCTAATCAACAACAGAAATAATAATCTTTATTTGAAATAGGAACATCCTTATTCACAAATATTAGAAATGTATGTAAATTTTATGTGATTCTCTGTTCAATTCTGATGTATAAAAAAGAATATGAATGGATAACATTAATGTTCGAAATGTTATGTGGAATAGTTGAACGGAGAGCGGGACTTACAGTTCACAGTGGAATCCAGAACCCTTACAGAAGACCAATGAGAGAGATATTAGATAACACCATTTTTACTCTTATAAGATCCTGTAAACTCAAATTACTCAATCGAACGGTGGGTACTCAAGAGCTTTCTGAATGTTACTCTTTGCACAATAGCACTGGTCACGTTCAATTGTTAACAGTGGAATTTCTGAAACAAAAGTAAATTCTATTGTGTCTTTTTCATCCTCATTTACATAATTAATGTAGTGCAGTGTATGTAATCAGAGTGTTCATTGCCATCATTAAGTTGAATTAATACGTATAGCTTTAATTTCCCTCAGTTTGTGCTTTCAAGTTCTTCTCTTGATCAACCTAATAGAGTGATATTTGTCATATATCACAAATTTAATTCATCATGAGTATTATGTATACAGTGAGGAACAGCCAGATGGAATAAATTCGATAACGAATGAATGAGAGCGTGTTGGAAAAAATGCTTGGACACTGATTATATAGGGTGTGTCATGTGACAGTGGCCGATACCAACTTTCTTATTTTGAATACAACCCCCTGTATATTATTAGTTTTTTGGATTCTTCAGAAAATTCAAGATATTTCATATACAATGTCCCATACATATCTTCAACTGTTTCGGAAATATTCAGTGTTTTCAGACATATTACAAAAATTAACATTGAAAAAAGGAAATCATTTCATTTCTCAAATAATGTAAAAAAACAAAAGAACAATAATTTCAATGTTAGAGATGTTCGAGATGTTCGCCGCGAACGTCTTGGCAACATGCTAATATGGTATAAAAATGTCTTCTAACGTAACTCAACATCTCAGGCGTGGTTTTTGCTCATTTTTTCAATATTAAGAGCAGAATGGGAAATGAGTATTGAGTGTGATGTAGCGAATTTGTGTGATAAAATAATTTTCTTTTTTCAATGTTAATTTTTGTAATATATCTGAAAACACTTAATATTTCCGAAACAGTTGAAGAAAGGTATGGGACATTGTATATGAATCATGTCTAGAATTTTCTGAAGAATCCAAAAACTAATAATATACAGGAGGTTGTATTTAAAATAAGATAGTTGGTATTGGCCACTGTCACATGACACACCCTATATAATCATTTTTTTTTTGAAAAAAAATGCGCATCTAAAAATACAGATCGACGTGTCCAAGCGTTTTTTCCAACATGCTCTCATTTATTCGTTATCGAATTTATTCGATTTGGCTGTTCCACACTGTATATTTTATGTATAAATCTATTTACCGAGATAATATATCTATTTCAGAACAGATATATCTCCGCAAATAGACCGTCGGAAGAATTCCATTATAGGTAGGTATATGATTTTGTAAGTTCGGAAGGTAGGATACTTTCGATGGAAATGAATTGACGTTTCAAGAACAGCAGTTTGAAGTTTCTGCTGGATTCCTTGAATTCTGGTGATTTATTATGAAACTCGCAAATACCACGCAAGCGACAAATTCATCTCTAGGATTTTTGATAAATATTCTACACCAATGTGAATTGGAATAACTCGATAAATTATGCCGAAATATGGCGATCTCCGTTTCACAGTTTCAATTGAGTTTCATAGTTTCAGTTGAGTTTGGAAGACTGGCTTATGAAGAAATTGAGTTTCGAAACAAACCAGCGCACACGTGCCAGGTCAAAGAATCGTGAAACGTGTATTTCTTCCTGGATTGTTTGACAAGGAATTCAGATATACGACTCCAGAGATTTTCTTCATGAAGGGCTTTCCTCAACATGATCTGAATTTATTTTTGAAATGGAGATTAATTCCATCAAAGTTATTTAATTGCTTGGTTTCCAAGATAATATTCAATCGGTAATATAACTTGTGCAATATAAAACTGGTATTGGTTTTTATGAAAAGGGTCCATAAGCTAACTTGGTTGAACATTTAACTGACATACACGTTGTGCCCTGAGAAATAATTATCAGCTGCAAATACAGAGCTTATTTTATAGTATCAAATTTAAGAAGCTCCATCCATTCTGGATTGATCAATGTACTACACATAATATGTGTAGTGTGTATTGTATTTATGTATGTGTAGTATGAAGAAAGGAAATCAAAAAAAATGTGTTGAGTTATGTGTACTGTTGATCTCAGGATGAAAATGGATGAAAATCAGAACCGTATATAAAATAATTGAGTTTATTCAGCTGTTCAATTTTTATCGTAATTAATGTATCAGTTATGAAAGATAACAAAACATGAAGTATTGAGGATCCATGTCCACAAAAATGGGCCTAATGATATTTCCTAAGATCTCACTGAACTGACGTAAGCTCATTCTCTTAGCATACATGTATTCAAGTACAGAGAAATCCGTTTGATGAGTCATGTAGTCATTGACTGAGAATGAAGATTATCATGAATGATATATGCGACACCTATGTATTGTAATTCATTAGGTACTTGACATTTCTTTTCATCAACGATCATATCGACCAAATCAAGTTTCTTCATTTTGGCAATCAGTTTATTGAGAAACAAAGAAGTATACCTATTATGCAATGCACTGTTTGCTTTGACGTTTCCACAAGAGCAATCGCAATTACACGACTGTGCTACCTCGAAGGTATTTCTGAGTATTTCTGAGTATTTGTGAAGTTTGAATGGATTTATGATTCGCTTTGGTGAATTTATGAAAAATTGAAATTGTTCCAAATATGAACGTCCTAGTACATGGTGGTGGTCTCAGGAAAAGTATACCACACAATTCAAGTTTCGATGATTTTTTTTTCATTTTCCAGAGATAATACATAGATATAAATGTATCGCAAAACGTAAATAAACAAAACATCACAGACGCAAATACATAATATGCTTATTCTTGATTTGTTTTGAGTTATGAACATCACAAATGTAACTGAATTATAATATACAGCGTGTTCCAAGCACATACTTACTAACTTTTTTTCGTATATTGAACATATCATATTAGCAAATGAGCCGTTGGATGTAGTGATGAAATGTCTTGGAATGCATTCAAATAACTAAGTTGATTATTGATTTAGTTGGACACAACTAGGATGCAATCTCCTTATTGGAGCAAATAAAAAGCATTATGAACATTTATCGTGAACCATCATTAATTTTTCCAACATGAACAAAAAGTGATTTATCAATGTCCTCTTAGACATTTTTTGCAAAATTGCAAAATTGTTTTTATGTCCCCTGTTACCTCTCAGAGTTCGTCGATATATCTCTGGGACATCTTGTATACAAGAATCTTTTCGCTTTCATAGAGGTAGAACCTAGTGCTTTTTCCTAATATAATATGAGTTTATCTATAGCTATTTCCGAATGTTTCTTAGATTCTTTCGAGAAATTTTAAAGATGTAGCCTCATGTTCAACTAGTGGAAGACGGAATCACTCCAATTTCTCAATATTCGTTGTGAATCTCTGAATGCTTCAACTGGTTTTGGCTTGCCGTCACCAATTTTTCAACAGTTTTTTGTCCATAGAGCGATAATGTCCGTAACTCATTCCGAACGAAAAAATCCCTGATGAATTCTCCTGTCTCTCGTATTTCGATGGAAAGATCCATTCGGAAATAGAAATTCACTCCCCACGCGACGCGTACACGTACTTTTAGTGCGCTGTTGTACACGAGGTGTGATTATAGTTATTGATAGTCGAGTGAGAGTGTACCTACCTACCGCAATTTGAGAAATAGTTGATAGAATCATAACACTTCGAATACAGCACTTGTCTCTAGTGTTGACAGATTACATTAGTGTATCCACTCTGTATTGGCATTCAATCTGGATAAGGGCTCAGTACATGATAGGATCTAGAGGACGGATTATACGGTATGTCGAAACAATATCTTGTTATTCTCATATCACCGGAAGCTCTGTGAAACTAATCCTGGAAATTTTACCCGGTATATACAGAGATGTTATTTTGTGTGTTCAGTCAAATCTTTCTCATCCTCTCAAACTCATCTTTGGAATAATCACTGGTGAATCCTTCCTTTAACATACTTTTGCCCTATGAAGATATCCACTTTTGATGTGAAGCATTTTTGAATGATCTCATGATCCCTTGGAGAGGGATCAGAAATTTACAAAAAAATAAAGTGATATTTTTTCACACTTCCGGAACTAATGTGAGTATTTAATAAAAAAAAGTATAAAGTGGGTATCCTAGTATAATTATAGAAGCATCCAAGAAACCATCGATGTAAGATTATTGCTATTTGACAAGTAAAGGAGTTGCCAGTGTCATCACTTATCAAATTGAATTGTGATTTTTCCGGAACGGCAAAAAAGTGTCCAAGTGACTAAGGTGACTCGAATTAAATGGGTTATACAAGTCCCGAGGTGTATAATATAATATTCTTTCTCCCACATAAAAACGCAAAAAAAAATCACATGTACATTATTACATAAATATATGAACAGGAGTATAATGACCATATGCTAACAAATTATGTATAAAAATAACCCACTATGATTACAAAATGCAGATAATCGAATCTAAAAACAATTTCATTTCCATCGTGTCTCCTCGTATCCAACTCTAAACATTCAAACAAACAAAAATCATTAAAATTTTAGTTATGATAAAGAGAGCATCGATAATTTCAGAGAGCTCTTCCTGGCAGATTCGGTATTATTAGAAATGAATAATTCATACCCTTATTTTATATCCAATAATCATTTTTGTCATTTCAATCACTTTTACTGAAAATAATCTCTCATACACAGAGTGTTTACGAAAAGACTCAGACCTGTTTGTTTTGATTTTGGATGACATATTTTTCCAATCCTAACTGAAATACACAGGATGATAAGTATTGGAGTTTAAGGAAAGGAAAGGATTTTTCGAAGGGAAACCCTTGTATTTGCTGTATTTTTATAGACACTTTCATTACGAGCTCGACGATACCAGTTTTGGTAATGTTATCTCGAAAGGCTACGGAGATATTGAGGATTTTCTTACAAATAATATGCCCAATTACTTACTCGCTAGAACATTTTTATCCATTCCTCGAAACGTAAAATATTAATAGAAATTACTTCCCTATATGTTCGGTGCCTGTGAGTTCAGTGAAAATTGATGTTATGTTGTTTTTGATGACATTGACTTGCTCGAAATGCTGAATAATGAATCCGAAAATAGCGCTATATAGACTCCGATCAAGATATTGTGGGTTTATTTATAAACAGTACTTCCCACCGACTTCTCTCTTTCTCGAGCAAAGAAATTAAATTCGATATTATTTTTCTTGGAAAAATATCCATGATTGTGGTCCTAATGTGGTCATTATATGGACCTTCAAGCGACTGGGAAATCAATTATTGCTTTCTATCTTGCAAGTATAGCCTTTCTAGACTGTTTTAGGACAATCTAGGAATAGGCTCAACGGAAATACCTACCAACAAAATTATTTTTTTAAGTAATTTTTATCTGGTTGAGAGATCATTTGCAAGTGGGAACGTATTATTTGCAATGGAAACACCTTTATTTTATTGCATATTCTGAAACATTCATTGCTCATCAGATGTGGAATGAGAAGAAAGCTCTTTCAAAATATAAGAACCAGAAAATAACAGATTCAATTCTTGAAAATCTTGAAAACATCCCCTCTGCAACCTAAATACCAGTCATATTCGTCACACATCAGAGAATTTATGATTGATATCATTATATCGGGTGTCCCAGAGCTTTTAGGCCATCAGATATTTCAGTTATTTGCAGAAATGAAATTGGGAAAAAATACGAAATAATAATCATAATATGTAGTTGGGAAGATAGTTAATCGAGAAAATTGAATTCGTTGGTGGGTAGATTGGAAATAATGGTCCTGTTCGATGGCCTGCACGTTCTCCAGATCTCACGCCAATGGACTTTTTCCTATGGGGATATTTGAGACGAGAAGTCTCCGAAACTCAACCAATAATATTGACGATTTAACCCAGAAAATTTCTGTTGCTTGTGATACCGTTACTCCGGAAATGATTAGAGTTTCCTGTACTCGAGCGACTTGATGCATGCGTGGCAAGTGCTGGCCAACCTTTCGAATAACTTCTGCAGTATAATGTATTATTCAAAATACAGATGAGCTTATTAATTAATATATAATTTGCCATTCTAGCTACTGTGATGCATCATCGAATGAGAAATGAAACGGGCTGTGAATTGAACCAAAACAAAATGGGGGTGCAATTTTGAAAAACAAGAGTCAGGGGTGGTTTCTCGGGGGTTGTTTGCCAGGGAGTGTAGTTTGCTATGCTGCATGAACGAACTTATGGTCTTCTACGATTCGGTAGTGTCCCATTTGGTATTCTTGTATTTTAAATTTTTTCTATATTCAATATAAAGAACACTCTTGAAGCTGTTTGAATAGAAGGAATGAAGTCAGCAGGTTTGGATACAAGAACCCATATAAGATAAGATAAGATACATTCATTATCCTCTTAGACAATTACATAATTGTATAGGACTCGTCACATGCAGACAACAAAAAAAAAGTATGAAACCTATATCTAAGTATCAAAATGTTCATCAACACGATAATAACACTTGTCGAGTAAAAACATTTTCAGCTGTTTCTTGAATGAATATATCGTTGAAACAGTTTTTAAGCTGATTGGCAGTTCATTGGAAACTCTTAGGCCAATATTGTTGGGCGACTCATAAGGAACGTTTGTCTTACATGTCCGTACGTGGTAATCATTTTTGCGGCGTGTATTGAGATCATGAATGGTACTATTGAGCTTGAATTTAGTACGGTTAGAGTATAAATATACGCATACTTCGGAAATATATAGCGAAGCCATAGTTAGGATATTAAATTTTTCAAAATTAGCTTCGCAAGAGTCTCTTCTAGATATGTCAGCAATAAATCTGATTACTCGTCTTGGAGAACCTAATTTCAAGCTGAACACCTTGTATAGTGTTGACCAACCAACTTCCTTGTTAGTTTTTCATACCAACAATACACGTTCGTACTTAATAAATCATGTCATGTTATTATTATGTCGTTTATTATCCTGTATAAAAATGGCAATGTCTTGTTTTCCGATTCCATTTGATACTTTTACGGGACATAATAAGCAACACAATGTCAGTCCTTGATATGCAAAATTAACATTCCAACTAGACGTTTATGGTGAAATGATAAGAGATTCATGTAATGGGTAGTGGTTTAGAATGTTTCAGATAATGGTTTTGATTGTAGGAAAATGTATTTTTTTTTGTTTACGTTGATGTTATTATATTCACTTTTTATGACAAATGAAATGAAGGAAAAGAAAAGAAGGAAAAAATGAGAAGGTATTCAGTCAGTGCATTCAGTCGAATGTGTGGATCAATAAAACAGCTTGTCGATTTTTTGAAACATCAAAAGGGTTCTGCACGAAATCAAATGAATGTTGGCACTTATGTTGGCATCAGTGTGACTGTCTTAACAATTGAGCCAACGCAACTTTGTCACCGGCATGAAAGATCACGAGCTGTATTGGGAGAGCGTTGATTCAATCTCATAGTTATCTAAAGATAATCCAATGGTTATCGAATGATACTTAGAGATGTTCCATTTCCATCATCATTCCATTTTTTTGAGCTCATTAAAAATCCTGTACTGTATTAGTGCTCTGCTTCCAAGCAACAATTAGTGTAAATATCCCAGTAACTCGTAGATATACGTTGAATACTCGTCTCATGGATTCTAAGACACTGGTTAGGAAACTTACGAAATGAATGTTGAAATAATCATCTACATGAGTATACAAATATTTCTACGTGTTTCAGATGAGTGATTCACACAAATTCATTCGATAATATTCATTTTAGTTGTTCGTACTTGCTAATAGATTCAGTAACATTGAAAAATCTACGTGATTTTCAAATACTCACTATTCGGATGCTTCGGCGAAGAATATCTACAGAGAAAAGGGAGAAAATTCTCAAATATATTCTGGAGACTCTATAATTTTTTAATATCTGATGATGTTCGGTCAGGTGTGTATAACGTTATTATATTCGAAGAATACGTACTCGAAACTTCTTTTCAAGGAATATCCACAAACACATGCATGAGAATCGATGGAAGGCGAATTCGATCTGTTTTGTCAATAAAGTCAACCAAGCATTCCATTGTAGGATGGATGGTTTTTCATTTCCAGGAACGAATTCACTTCGATCCTCCCTGTGTAATACTTCAATAGATCAAACAGTATTGTATAATGGATGTCTATGGTTAGAATGAAAATAATATCTAGTCAATCACACTAACCACCAGCGAAAGTGTATGGTCTGACCATAACCTTAACTTCTACCAGTATTGCTTTCACTCGTTTATGTAATGAGTTAATCGTTGACTTATAGGTAAATACTTCCTTCATGATGAAATAATAGTAAGGTAATCACGCGAAGTAGAATTATGGAATTGAAATCCAATAATTACTTCACAGGGTGCCTAAATGGTCACCCTATATGAAAAAAACGCCGTAAAACACGACTGGTCGAATGATTATTGACTCGAAATGAAATTGTTAGTTTGAGATCAGTCGGCAGAGGAGATGAAGGTTATGATGAGAATATATTAAATCATAATTTCAAGCAGGTATCATTATCATGAATATAATCACAAATATTCAGATTACAGACCAGTTAATGTACCATATGTCGTCATATTCAAATATTTATTTTTGCATTGATAATTATCACATTTTGTGGGGTATGCGATAAGATATAAGGTGTGTAAACTAGGTTTTGGTAGATATTGAGCAATGCAGTATTCATTCTGAACAATAATCTCAATAAAATATCCCATAAGTCGGGAAGAACTGAATCTGTCTCAATATTTTATATCTCTAGTTATTCCGTTTCAGATATCCTCTTTCTACCAATGTCAAATTCAACGGATTGGACAGTTGGAATATGACGTAGAACGTCATCAAACTTAACAAGATCTGGCCAAACCCTCATATAACAGATTTCGAATTGCCCAGGTGAGTTGATGAAGACTAAAAGCAAGTGATTAATATCTCACTCCAGTATCTGGGTGGGATGTGGAAGAGGTTTTCAAGAATATGATGTGACTGTCATTAGTCTGAGTGGTTGCGTTCCGCCCATGTCGAAAGTGATCGATTTGCAAATAATGTAATAACATCAATCGACATACAGTCGATTCTCCCTCTTAGGTGACCTACCAGAGTTCATTCCGAATTCTCATTTCCGTCAAATTACATTTTGTTGTATTTATTCAGTAATGTGAGTACTCTGAAATATTTTTGGAGAAGATTATCACCTTTTACGACCCTGTTATAGCGTTCGGATAACTGAATCAGTTGAGGGCTGATAGTATTGGAAAAACTTCACCCTGTTCGGATTCAACAAAGAAAAGTTCTCGTGAAGTGAAGGAAGAAAGTTGGGTTGAAGTAATGTCACTTACAAGTTATGTGGACGTGCAATTCTGCATGTTATTATTAGGGCGACCTTGGCAATATCTTAGGATTTCTAGTTCGGGGCACGTTAGAACAAAAGTGAGGAAAATACTCTGAGAATTTGAATATCTTTGAAGAAATTCAGTTTTGAAATATATAATTCTGTCTGCTTATATTTTTGCTACGCAACTTCAAGAATTTCATTTCAACTTCAGCAACTCCATTGGAAGGATGCTTTCGGAATACTGCAAGGAATTTTTCCATTCACTCCAATCACTCAAATGTTTCGTTTCGCGTTAACGCTCAAAACTGTTCTCTACCATAGTGCCAGTTAACACTTCAACAGAAATGAATGAATCTGAAGATATATTTACATAATAACAACTACTCTAACTGATTGGCCCAGGGATTGTATATTCTGAAATTATAAACACATAATCACGAAGCAATATCTTTTGCCTTCTCAATAACAATAATTAGTCGACAGCTTCATGTAAATGCAAAAAAATCTATGACATTAATTAAGGAGATCAACAATTATGAAAAGAAAGCTAGTGTACAATGAACAGATCAAGACGACCAAACTCAACTCATGTTCTGGTTAAACCCAAAATCGACTGGCATCTCCAGCCACAATCTTCAGAATTATCAGGAAATTGGAACTGGGCATGTACAGATGTACTTCCTTTCATCACGACGTTCTGAAAGATGCAATTTGTCAATTTCGTCTATCAGAAAAGATTGAAAATACTTCTTCGTAGTAGCTTCATTTGATATGATTCGGCGTGGTGACATCAATTTCTTTCTCTGACGTTTCGTATTCGCGAAACCATCATCAACTCAATAGGGCCCTGATTATTTGCACACGAATTTTGGAAGGTTTTTCCATTCTGGGTACACCCATGTATCATGCATATTGGTTTCGACCGTCGACTTGGAGACAACAATTTCTGATCTTTCAGTATCATATATCGGAATTAAAATAGTGTCAAATTGATTGACTAGTGAGGTAGGTGATATTGAGAAGTGAAGGAATAGGAAGGATATTGAATAGGAAGGATTAGTGAATTATTCTACTCATTATTTGAATCAATCAAAGAACAAAATTTAGCATGTCAATATATCACATCTTTTGTGATAACACATACATTACTTTTCTGTACCTACATAGATCAATACGCCGTTTTCTTTCTTGATAGATTTTCCAAACAAATATTTTAGAATCACAATAGAAGAACTGTTGTAACGACGGAGATTACAATTCTTGCAAAATATTGAGTAAGAAGTTGACACTGAAGAAAATCATGTTCGAAAATTTATATTCATCGTATCATTATTATGTCATAATTCATAATTGGACTTCATATGATCATCCCAATGTCTAATAAAGTCTATCGATTGAAACAAATTGGATACTGTTGATGTGCTGACTGTGATGAAAACAAGTCGAATTGACATATTTTTCAATTAGAATTTTGAATAGAAAATATGTGATTACAAAAATCAGTTTCAAACACATTCAAACCACTATATATGATACATATAGGTGTATCCACAATGAAAAAAGTTCTCGGAATCGGATGTGAACATAATAATCAGAACCTCATTCGAAAAAATTGATTGAGAGATGGTTTCACGAATACGAAACGTAGGATGAAGAAACCGATATCACTAAGTTACAACAACTCCTCTGAGTGCTCAACTTTTTCATGAATTCGTATTCCACCATTTCCGAGATTCCTATGCTTTATATTCCAATTCTTGCACTTGTAATTTTTTCTTGAGTGTTTTTTCATTCCTTATACTTGATCAACATTCTCACTTATCCATTTTTTCTGTTTCAGCTACAATGGAAGGGTGCATGTACTACCAGAAAACTGCTAGAGATGTGAAGGAAAGCTTCGTCGTCATTTGTATGAATGTGTGTTTTGCATTCATTATATTTTACATGATAATCAGGCATATTTTCGACAACATCAATATGGACGTTAAAAAATATAAAAGTGTGTATTATCTGTTAACGTAGGTTGTTACGGTACCTTCAATTCCTGGAGCGAAATCAAAATCAAGACTGATATTTATTTCAATATTTATTTATACACTGAGCGGTGAATGAAAGATGATTAAAAGTTTTTTGGCCTACCTTCTCATTAGTTCCTTCAAGGATATATATCGTTCTATGACGGTCTTCAAAATGCCTCATTGTTCCAAGGAATTTTGGCCGTTGATCATCGCCCTGTATAGCTGGGTCGGTATGAAAATAAACAGGAAACCTGGTTATAAACCCTACTAATAGACATTCAACATTCGCTAGTGCTGGTATCACCAATAACAATAACATTCCATTCCATTTACAGAAGATATATTAGGATGTTAATATTCAGTTGATGATTATTCGATATACATACGGGGTGGCAGTATAATCAGGATTAGAATAATAATGTTGATCGCTGTCTTTTATATATGTAGTCAAGCAAAGAACTTTCAATGCTATTCAATATATATATCGAAGTTTCTTGAAAAAAAAATACTCTCTGAATATGACGAGAAAATAGAAAACCTAGTTTGAATTCTTTCAATTATTGCTCAATTTGATGAACAGATAATGAATTTTGGTATTCAACCCAAATGATATATAACAAGGAATATCATGGAAATATTAGATTCTATACATGGTGAACTATTCACCACATACAGTACCCAATTTCATTTTTGTTTATATAGACCCATATCAAATTTAAACGACATTCCAAATAGCGGAAAAACTAGCTGTATATGTATCACTTACCATATTCATCATTCTGAATAACAAAATTTCAAAAATCTCAAATGACTAACAGAAATGAGACGAAACAAAGAATCATCATCAATATAGGCAAGTAATGATGATCAGATTTCATTCGAGTGAGGTTATGTAAATCACTTTCCTTTGATCTTTTCAATGGCATTGAAATTCAGCATGGCCGCCATAACAAATACTGAAGTTGGCTAGTGTATTTGGGAAATAGTTCACCCTGTATGAGAACTAATATTTTCATGATATTCCTCATGTATCTTTTGGGTTGTGTCCCAAAATTCACCCCATTATCTGCTCATCAATTATTTGAGCTATAAATGAAAAAACTCTGTTTCCATTTTTTTCAGTCAATATAGGCAAGTAATGATGATCAGATTTCATTCGAGTAAGGTTATGTAAAACACTATCCTTTGATCTTTTCAATGGCATTGAAATTCAGCACGGCCGCCATAACAAATACTGAAGTTGGCTAGTGTATTTGGGAAATAGTTCACCCTGTATGAGAACTAATATTTTCATGATATTCCTCATATATCTTTTGGGTTGTGTACCAAAATTCATCAATTATTTGAGCTATAAATGAAAAAACTCTGTTTCCATTTTTTTCAGTCAGTTTCATTTGTCATATCCTGAAAGCAATTTTTTCTAACAAATTTCGTAATTTATTCATTTTTCAGGTTTTTGCAGGATTTTCTCTCTTCGTTTCTCAAAATTGAAGTAGAAGTTATCAAAAATTATTTGAATATTATCTGTAGTAAGGACAGATTTTGTGATCTGCCCCAAAATGTCACTGCGCTTGAAATTAGACCTTCAGATGCCTAAAAGAGAAATGAATAAATAAATAGAGAATTTCTCTTACTAAAAATATATTGAAATGATTTTCAAAAACTTCTACTTCATTTTTTAGAAACGAGGAAAGGAAATCCCACAAAAACATGAAAAATGAATGTACCACCTCTTCGAATATTCGTAATTAATTTATGAATGTTCATCGTCAAAACCAGAAAATTTCCTTCAGTTTGACCAAGTATTCATAACTACAAATTTAAGAGATCCCAATGGTGAGAGAGTATCAAGATACTGATTATAGAATAGGTGAATCCACATTAAAACTATCCCAAATCTACTTTGAGAGTGAAAAATTGAGTTAGTTCCCCCAGAGCTGTCTTGTTAAGTCTACCCCATCTGAATGATTTTCTGCCTGCCTTCATGAATACCATATAATCTGAATGAATATATCTTCCGTTGAGTGATGAGTGTTAACATAATATTTGCCAAACTCCAACTTCCTTTCATAATCACCAAACTCTTGCGTACACTTCCAAACTTCAACAATAATTGGGATATTGTAAAATATCATCCACTCTATCGTCTCTCCTGCAGATAACACGATTTCAGAATTTCATAAAACGTGGAATGAAGCATATCGAGTCACTTTATCCCATATTGGAAGTTGGTACCATCTCATTTATATGCATGAGAAAAACAGAAAAAAAAGCGGTAGGTAATATGAAGACACCACGAAAAAAAGAGTTCACATTTGAATAATGCATTTTATATGACATCGTTAGGTTAGTGTCGAAATCGTTCAATGAAGCTTCCAGGTCATTGGAAGGAAAATAGGTATGAAGTGATTCAATAGTATTGGTTTGAAAACTCGAAATAAAGACGTTCTTGAAATTCCACTTACCTACACATTTATCTAAACAACCTCTGTTTTTTCCTGCTGCCAGCACTTTGAACTTTCATGAAGTTTGAAGTATGTTTCATGGAGATGTTGCTTCTTATATGATTTATTTTCTAACTGTACATTATTTGTTCATCATATCTTTGGAATCGGGTGATCTATAGCACCTGATAATTATGCCCTCTGATCATTTCTTTCTTTGTCTGAAGATATCACCCGATAATCACATTATCAATTGTACAACTCATACATCAATATTCATGTAAGTTTGATCAAGAATCAACTTGATTATACTGAATCAAAAGAACGTATTTTTTGACAACTGTGTTACTTGGTTAATTGAATTTGAAATATAGAGAACTGTCAATGTCAATGACTGAACTTTAGGAAAGAAACAAGTTGTTCGTGAAAAATAAAATCTTGTGTACACCACGACGATAACGCACATCGGGTGACATCCATCCCTCGAACTAAGAGCCCTGTGGCTGGATAGGTCACCCTCTTGATGTTATCATCCTTATCACGCACCTGGTGCATAAATAACTACATAGTGGGTTTTGGTATAACAGCTATAACTACAGTGACAGTCACAGGATATCATTGAACCTACACAGTGAGAAGAAATCTACATTACATTAGCAATAAGCAATGTCCAATTTATGAGGTTACAATATGTGCAGAACTATATTAAGAACTATATACCTTCACATTTGAAAGGTTGAAAAATGCACTTCCGGTTGAACCAAAATGTACAAAATCTGAAAAAACTTATCAAAATAACAACGAAGAAACAAGTGAGCTGGTAGTTCAGGGTCCCCGGTATGTTTCCATCAATAACTATGTTCCTTGTTACAATATGAGAGTTGATAGATTTCATCATCGATTTATAGCTGATTGAAAGATTGATGGATGATGAGGATATCAATATAATCTTCGTAGTAGCTTTATTTGATAAGATTCGGCATGGTCTCTGACGTTTCGTATTCGCGAAACCATCATCAACTCAATAGGGCCCTGATTATTTGCACACGAATTTTGGAAGCTTTTTCCATTCTGGGTACACCAATGTATCATGCATAGTGGTTTCGACCGT
Source organism: Gastrophysa polygoni (assembly GCA_963576655.1). Classification (NCBI taxonomy): domain Eukaryota; kingdom Metazoa; phylum Arthropoda; class Insecta; order Coleoptera; family Chrysomelidae; genus Gastrophysa; species Gastrophysa polygoni. The sequence continues at coordinate 20,147,433 of OY755089.1, forward strand.
CGACTTAATCAAAATCATCAATTCAACTTGGAGACAACAATTTCTGATCTTTCAGTATCATATATCGGAATTAAAATAGTGTCAAATTGATTGACTAGTGAGGTAGGTGATATTGAGAAGTGAAGGAATAGGAAGGATATTGAATAGGAAGGATTAGTGAATTATTCTACTCATTATTTGAATCAATCAAAGAACAAAATTTAGCATGTCAATATATCACATCTTTTGTGATAACACATACATTACTTTTCTGTACCTACATAGCTCAATACGCCGTTTTCTTTCTTGATAGATTTTGCAAACCAATATTTCAGAATCACAATAGAAGAACTGTTGAAACGACGCAGATTACAATTCTTGCAAAATATTGAGTAAGAAGTTGACACTGAAGAAAATCATGTTCGAAAATTTGTATTCATCGTATCATTATTATGTCATAATTCATAATTGGACTTTATATGATCAACCTATGTCTGATAAAGAATATCGATTGAAACAAACACAGTGAGAAGAAATCTACATTAGCGATAAGCAATGTCGAATTTATGGTTACAATATTTGCAGAAATTTCTTAACAATATTAAGAACTATATACCTTCACATTTAAAAGGTTGAAAAATGCACTTTCGGTTAAACCAAAATGTACAAAATCTGGAAAAACTTATCAAAATAACAACGAAGAAACAAGTGAGTTGGTAGTTCAGGGTCCCCCCGGTATGTTTCCATCAATAACTATGTTTCTTGTTTCAATATAAGAGTTGATAGATTTCATCATCGATTCATATCTGATGGAAAGATTGATGGGTAGTAAGGATATTAATATAATCAATAACTGACCTCGAATATTTTGGCTATCTGAGCCATCTATGTGTCATGTATGAAATTACGGTGAGCATGTTTTCTTTTTGAAGAATCCTATACATACTTTCTCAATTAGTGACCCACATCATGTATTATCTTTGGTGACCAATAATCCTTTCACCATCGAACGCTTCAGTCAATGCCTTCCATAAAGCAGACCATGAACGCTACTATGAAATTATCAATTATTATCAAATGCTTATGCTGCATTTCCCATCTTCCCAAAAGTGGAAACTCATCTCACTCACTTGAAAGCTCTGAATCAAATGACTCGATATGGAATCCGAATCTATTATCATTTCATCACTCAGAACAGTATCGCACGTTATATTACATTATTTCGAAGTAGAACTCTTCATTCTCGATAGTGAAGGTATGTCTCCATAAGATGTCACTAGAAGATCTATATTCAAAATGAATGCGAAGATAATGATTTCAACATTGAAGATGTCCAAAGTTTCACATATGTGACGGTATATGGGGGTTCGTAAGCAATTTTTGTTCGAACTATGCAATTGAGAAAACAAGTTTTTTGTCTCAAAAGTTTTTTTCATATCTTGCTTAGTTTTTGAAAAAAGAGAGAAGCAAGGATTTTTTATTCTTAGATGCTCAATCCGGAAATAATACATGAAATTAACAGAAATGGTAGTGGTGTATATTTTTCTAGCAAAAATATCCGTTAGTTGCTGCTAGCGACGCTACTGGACTCGCAACTCTTCACAACAAATAATCCCAAATCACAACAAAATTCGGTATAGGACGAAAAAGGATATTTAAGAAATTTACGAAAATTCTTTATTCACGAAAACACTTTTTGTCTTGGAATTTCTCAAGAAATCCACTGTTTATTTATTGTACATAGCTAAATAACACCCTGTATATATGAAACAGAGAACAGTTAATTTTTCGTATGTGATCAACAACAACAAGTTCCTGAATATTCACTTAGTTATGATATACACAAGGTAGGAAGGTGTTCGCTATTCGCATTCAGTATAACATTTGAGCGATATATATATATTTTATTACCCACAAAATAAACCATTAACCATCTAATAACCTACACTGCTCCAGTAATGATTATCAAATATTTCTGTGGAAATATTTTCCTGCGGAATTCCCTATCTATATAATTTCATGTGGACTAAACGTCATTCATCCAATTACTTGAATCGAACGATCTATAACATTGTTGCTTCATTTCGTATCAGTTTTTTGTTTCGTTGCATATCGAGGTAATCTATACGCTATAACATCTGGTGCAAAATGCATATAGATCAAGCAGATGTATGCATCATAAAAGCCCAGTATAAAATCGGACAGTTTTTGGCCCAAACACCATTTCTGAACACTACTAAGAAAAACTACAGGTCGGCCAGAAATATTTACCTCGTTATACTCCTCCTGGTGCTGTTAACAATCTTCATATTGACACTCCAACAACGCTATATCTTTTATAGAAGAATATCTTTCCTGGAAATAACTCTAGATGTTTCCAAAATAGCTATTGACTTCATATTAGTATTTGGATGTTCCTATGGAAACTGGAAGAGATATGACAAAAGCTGGAATAAGTTTTTCAAGTCACTAGATTCAGTAGAGAAAGACCTCAAAGCTGAGCACTTCTTAGTGAGAAAAAACATGAAAATATTCTGGATCGAAATTGCTGTTTATCATACGATAATGGTCATGCTGGTGGTAACCGAAAGCATACTTTCCTTCACAGAGGGCAAAAAGAATGATGTGCTGTTTTACCTCTTCACCAGAGTAGCCCTATACTATGAACTGTTCGAACTTATATTCGTTTGCAACGTAACAAAGTTCATAAGAATGAGATACAACTTTCTGGGTAAAATAATACTTTCTACTCCTTGTGATGAGTTATGTCTGTCCTCTACAGTAGGAAATGGATCGAGAAAAGGAAAGCTGAAGAAAGTTTTTCGTGTATATCAGACCCTATACGTTTTGTTGAAGCAAGTGAATATCATCCACGGTTGGCAAATATTATGCATTTTGATTAGCATAGTTTTAACAGTACTGGAGATCACGAACAAATCGGTACTGGTGATTGAGAGTTTCTTTGTCAATGATACTCATATTACGGATATTTATATGGTCTACTTGATTTCATTCCCTCTGATATACATCGTAAGTATATGCACTGATCCAAGATAGATGAGAAATGTCAATGATTATTTCCCTCATCCTGTAGTTTGCCAATCAGACTCAACCTATTTTTGGAAGAAATCTATTTACTTAGTCCAAAGACCCGTTCAACCGCGGATTAATTTTTGTTTTGCCGGTTAGCACTGATTTTTACTATTTTGCAACAGTCAAATACATTGATATCTCAATCGGTCTTATGACCTTATAACGATTTCCATCAGTAGAAACTCTTTTTTCCAGACGAATAATTTGACATACGCCGATGAAAATACTTTGCTATGAAGGCTTCTTCTATGCATTGTGAAGAGTCATAATAAATACACGTTTTAGTAATACCTATATCGTGTGTTAGTATAGATTTGGCAATTTATAAAAGTTTTGCTGTTGGTTTCAGTCTAAGTTATTAAGGAAATAATCTAGCCTTATTCCACTCGACCTATAAATTCGAATCGATCGAACTGTCGACCTGTCGACATGATTTTGCTTTTTGCCAAATATGTATTTCTCGAGCGAAATCATGCTCAAATATTTCGACAGATCAATCGATTGAATTTATATGCCTTGGGATGAAATGAATGATTATCAAAGGAAATGGGTCTATGATGTTTTGAAATAAGTATGATAGAAATGATTTATTTGATTTGAAATGTGGTATGAAACTCAATTTCATTCAAATCGTATATTACGTGAAGTGGAGAGACAAATTCAAACGCTCCTCAATGATTTGAACTTCAATATACCCCCAACCCCCCCCCCATAATTTAATATACCCCACCTCACAATTGCATTTCATCTGTTGCACTCATATGTGAAATATGCGAAGGAGATACTCACTGAAGTTTGACTTGTTATTCTTTTCTTATTATTTATTCTTCATCATCACATATCAGGAGACATATGTTACAAATGCAATGCAGAAACAAAATAGAAGTTGAAATCATCTTCAAGATGAAAGAATGCAAAATCTGTATCTATTACTGTTGGTACCGAAACATCTTACTTTCAAGGGTTGTTTTCAGACAATTCTAAATTGGTCTGACCTCATAGGCTGCCCATTTTTCGAGCTCAAGCATGAGTATCTCGGTTAACTTGAGGAATACAAGGGTTGAATTAGGGCAAAGTTGCTCAATCCTCATGATGGTGAAAAATTCACCAATTATGATTGAGCTTTTCCTTGTGTGTTCGTTTTTGTTCTTGAAACTTATTTCATTTTTCGATTCCCTAATGGGAGCTGTGTTGGCAATGCTTGGTTTTCAGTTACAAAAATTCAAACTAAAATATGAGTTCGAGTTTGTCTCAGTTCATACAATATTCGAAAACTGAGATCTCAATGATGAACTTTCGGAAGTATCAACAAAAACTAATGCTCTCTCAATTTCCTCAAGTAAAAAGCCAACACAAGTTCAGTAATATCTCAAGAACCTCTGAGAGACATGACCCTATGATCCACTGATAACCTCTCAGGTCTATAATCCTTAGCTTGAATAATATCCTCAGTAACAACCTAAGCACCAATATGAGTGGCAATATTTACCGCATGTTTTTTAGGTTTCTGCCATAGCTTTGGTAATGTCTTGCGACAGTGTGGAGAAAAGTGGCGAGCATGTGATCATCGCGTGTCACAGAAGAATTGCTTCATTAGAACAATGCCAGTTGAGGCACGATTTGGTTCGGATCGCAAAATATATGGTGCAGCTGAAACCCGTCCTATCTGCTGCTGGATTTTTTCAGATCAATCAGAGGATACTTGCAACGATGTTCACTTCTGTTATCACGTACATCTTGATAATCATTCAGTTTGATTGATACTGCTGAAACATTGACATATAAAATATCAGTGTTATGCATCAGTACCAATAATCATCACTAATAAAGAATTACGAATGGGTAGTGTCAATTAGAGTAAGTACCGGGATAAGATCCATTATGTTCGCCATGTGCTGTGTTTTCCAATAGTGGTCAAAGTTTTTCTGGAGCAGTTCTTGCAATGGACCTCACAAGATCGTTTCAGGAGAGCATAGATATTGACGACATCGTAGGAACAGTATTACCTTGCATTATCATATTGGGCATTGTGTGATCAGCCTTCTTGGTGTTGAGTTTTTGTTGCATTGAATTCTATTGAATTTTCATGACCCCATTTCAACATATTTCTGAGATCATCACCCATAGTATCAACCTGTTCCCATCTTTGGACTTATTAGATGATATAGAGGATCTAGAAGAGATGAAAATGCAATCACTCCTGTTCTACCATTGAAATATCAAGAAAACCCATATTTCACAGCCTCCGAACTCGATCAATCACGTCCTGAGTGCCATCACACAGTGTTCCATCGGAATCCCAAGTCTTGAATGGTTTTTCCTTTTGTCATTTGGATAAAAACGACCTTAATGATGATGAAATCATCAAAAATGTCTGTAACATTGTCTGATTTTGCGTCATTTTGCTCATGTTTCTTCGAAAAAAATCCTGTGGGTCTGGACAATTTGATTTTATCAATTTTTAATTTCTATTCAACATATTTCTCTCCAATTCCTGAGTTCCTGTTAGTGGTTAGGTGGAAGTTTTTGCTGAGAAACAGTGTATTTGCAGTGCCATCATACAGTATACGTGAGTATCAGAAGAAAGATATACAACGGAATGACATACTTCGAATGTGTGAAGCCTTGCAGAAAAAAAAAATCATGTTCATAGGATATTTCGTGCAATCAGGATGACTCGTGAAAAAGATTTGTAGAATGTGCATCATGAAAGCTACTCATCCTCTGGATACACAATGATTGATTGACGTACCTTGATAGGAAGACAGAAAATTCTTGTTTGTTCAATGATAAAGCGATCCTTATTCAAACTTCATTCATGGTGATGAAAAAGGTTCGCCATTGTCTCAACACAATTCATTAATTCACTAGTTTCTCACAAGATACTATACTATTTGGTGTGGATAATCAGTGATGCAACATGGATGTTGACATACCTCCAAGGACAATCAAGGTGACAAAATTTGAAGATGCTCCAAAAGACAGACAATCCGGTGAGTAGAATGCTCGGAAAATGCGTATACTGATTGAAAAGTATCGATTTCAGTTTCGGGAGAAGCTGATTTCGAAACAGCCATGACAGCTGCGGGTTTCGGAAATTTCAATTATCTGTTATGTTTGTGCCTGATACCGTCTGCTTGGTCTCAAGTTTTTGAGACATCAACTCTATCTTATGTATTGCCGATAGCCGAATGCGATTTGAATCTCACTCTGCAGCAGAAAGGAATACTTAATTCAGCATGTTTCGCAGGTGAGTTCAAGTTCAATCGAAGAATTTAGGATCACTCCAACCATTTTGGGATCGGATAAATTGAGGAGGTTATAGGTTGATTTTTCAGGTATGATAGTGAGTGGTTTCTTCTGGGGCTACCTCAGTGATATACTTGGTAGGAGGAAAATAATGGTTTATGGTTACCTGATGGATTGGTGCTGTATGGTTACGGCAGCTTTGTCACAAAACTTTGTTATGCTACTGGCTGCTAAATTCATCGGAGGAGTCGTGTGAGTGACGAAAGATTTTTTCTCATTACACAAAATGACAAAAGTCAATTGATTATGGAAGAGACAAGGTCAGAAAATTCAAAACTAATTCCAAGATGACAAAAAATACAGAAAAGTTGCAAAACCAATGATACATTCATGTACCTAATGACTTTTTCATTTCATTGAATGTATCCACACTGGATGGATGGAAAATATCTAGCACTATACTAAGACCTGCTAGGGGTTCATTAAAATAACAATTTATTTTCAATTCCTGATGTTTCGATTTTTCATCCATTACTCATAGGAAAGAAATGAGTGTAGTTACAGGGTTTCAGCACAGTGCGAAATATAGAATATCAATGTTAGTGACCGAGAACCTGAATATATAACATTTGTCTACCGATTGGAATGTTGACACAATTCCTGGATCTCATTGCTATTATCACAGACTTCTATAACTCTCCAGCGATGGAAGGTTCAATATGTGAATGCGACACCATGTTTTATTATTTGATTAATGTTAGGAGGGAAATTGATTGATGATTTATTAAGTTGATAACCAAACTGTGCATTATAATTATCTTCTCGAGGAACCATGGATCTAATGATCACACTCGATCCATAACCAATCGAAACCTGAATATTCCAATCTGCAGATCAACCTATACACAAAGGTTCGTTTCCTATATTGGTCCCAAACTTTTCAACCAAGTTCCACTGGAGATAAGACTCCTACCGAATAAACATGAAATGAAAACTCATATGAAAGAATTCGTGATTATCAACTATGATGAACTGAAAGTGATATTTGATAATGACTGAGAACTCTTCAAAACATGCATTTGCCTTCCTAAGAAATTATTCATTCTAGATTCTATACGAATTCTCGATGAGCATCCCTCTCTCTAAAAAACTTTATCACCTAAGATTTACCACTTAACATTCAAGACTTTACATTTAAGACAGATGGAACATGGAAATACATTTGTTCATGTTATAAAACCATTCAAGACTTTCCATTTAACATTTATCATTTAAGAAGATGCTGAACTTCCAACTTAAGAAATCATTGTTAAATGGCCATAAATGAAAATAAGATGTGCGCTTGTTCGCCTATGATGTTTTTCGGGAGTATCACCTCTGCTTCCCGCTTTTGTTCAAAACTGTATTGAGGTTATCTTTTACTGTACGAGAATATTGTTAGTGTTTTCAGGATTTTTGCGGATTTTTGTCAAGGGTATTATTACTCTAACCAGTTTTTTAATGCTTTCGGCGTTTGGAATTTATTATTCAATTGATAAAAAGAAACGTCAGTATTTATGAAGCTTAAATGATTTTTAAATGTTAAATATTTTTATAACCTAAGCCATTATAATGTCTCAAATCTGATAAATGATAAATGTTAAATGTTAAAAGTTTTTATAAAGCCACCATAACCCTCTCGCTCTCATTCAGCTTTAGTTAGATAACAATCTCTACTTCTATGCACGATCTTTTTAGTTATGCATTCTAGATTATTATAATTCATTATGTGAGAAATTCGATGATAAGCAAACTATTTCAACATTTCCTCCATGCTGACTACAACTCAATCTTCGATTAGGTAGCTCAGCCTGGCCTTATAGCACTCTATCTGTATACTTCTATACTAAACATGTGAACAGTTCATTGTCAATCAATCAAATCGAAATGATTGTAAAAATGTGAACTTCACCTGAAAAATAAAAATTACTAAGCACATAAAAAAAAAATTTCTACAAGATGTAGAGATTGTTACAGTTTTGAAGAAAATTATTTTCACATATCAATCTCCGAATCAATATGAAAGTCTATAGATACCTCTTTGACTTTTCAATTGTGCTACAATATTTTGGAGCTATGATCAACTACTCAATGTATTGAAAAAACATAAGGAAGAATCCCAATCCCAACTAATCAGGTAATTCCTGAAAAATTTACACCTGCAAAATAGGTATCTGATTATGAACCTAACTGATAAAAATATGATTTTTCATCAGACTTATCGAAATTTTCTGTTTTATCATTATGGACATCAAGATATTCAATCATTGAATTTGAAAAACTGCAGATTCTATCAGTTGCGGTCTTAATAATTTTTTATATAGATTGATCCATGTGATGAAGAAAATGTATTTACATATGATGATATCTGCACATTTTTCGATGAGAGGCCTTTTTTCGGGGTTTTAATTTGAATTATTCTCCCAATTCCGAAAAATTTGAGGATTTGGATAACTCGGATTCACATTTGACTTCAACATATTCCGAATGGAATTTCATATTGAACACCGAATGGAGAGTGAATACCTGCCACACTTCCATTTCACTCTATTCTTCACACTCATTTTATTAGCTTCCAGAGAATCGCTTATAGTTTGATCACTGGTTCATTGCCCATATATTCTAGAATTCTTCACAATTTTTCATACCATGACTAGGATTACAGAAGGTCATGCTGTAATGAATTGCTGTATGGAATGAGGTTGATAATAATGTCTTCCATCAGTAGAAAACTCTATCTTCTGATAATTCAATTCGAGTGAAGCTAGTTTTGTATCATTTTCAGAATCAATGGTCCATTTTCAGCGGCAGCGTCACTTTTATCAGAATTCCACTCATCCAAATACAGGTCCAGAGTACAACTAATCAGAGGTATCATGATGGCCTTAGCTTTGGTTGCAATTCCCCTGCTATCATGGGCAATCCTTCCAAGGACTTTGAATTTTTCAATATTTGGTTTCGTAGGTAGGTCACAAATTTTTTCCAACATTTCAAAACAAGTGGAAAAAGGTGATATTCACTTAAAATGGGTTTTGTTAGGGGTGTAATCTTGGAGGAACTAAAAACTGAACTTGAAAGTAGACACACTCACAAAAAAAGACTCATGACTCACTCACTGTTTACCGAGTGTCCTTGATAATATACTCACTTACTGCAACCTAATATTCAGACCAAACGAACGAACAAATATAAAAATAATAATAAAATCAATGTACTTACATCATCTTTGAGTAAAATATCTTATTTTCAAAACGCACGAAACCATTTGTAAGAGACTCTACCTACTGGAGGAGGCAGTAATTTCGTGGTGCAATGCAGAAAATGATGAAGAAGATGTCCCATTACTCCTTCAAAACGCCTGTAATATCCTTCCACACACTGTGATTCACATTTTGATCTCCATGAAACCTGTTCAAGGTATAAAATAAGCTAGGATGGTGCCGTTTAATTTCGCATAGCACAAAAACGTTAATTTTAAGTTATGTATTTGAGGCCCGATATCTCCCTCTAGGAGTGACGACATAAGGAAAGAAGTTATATCACCAACTAGTGTTATTTTGACCTCCCATGTCTGCTCCCGAGAGATTGTCATGTATATTTCCATAGTTGAAAGATATTTGTGTGTCTTTTAGGTACACTCACTTTTAATTAATATGATATGATAATTTCTGTGTCTTATTTAATATGACTAAATATAACCATTATATAACATACGTATCAGACGATACAAACAAAACGCGAACGTCATCGAATCTGCGTAAAATCAGTTTTCACGTCAGTCGCCTAAGAATCTATTTTAGTATTTCTGTATTTCAACTTTTTCCAGTAAAAAAAACTACTGAATTACATCGGAATGCAAGAGTTTGAAATATCTCCTTTATATTTCAGAAATCCATTCTTGGAACATATTTTTACTGGTTTGTTCTTTTGTATCGCTGACGGGTGGTATCATCTTTATTTTCATGCCTGAAAGTCCCATGTTCTTGATGAGTAAGGGAAGAAATGAGGAGGCGATGGATGTTTTCCAAAAAGTTTACAGTATGAATTACAATAAACCCAAAGATCAATATCCTGTAAGTATTTCAAGCTGTCGATTAGGTTGACTATATTCTGTCCATACCTACAAATTGGGACCAATATTCTGCTATTTATTCATTCATTTTTCATTCAGATAAAATCTTTAGTGAATGAATGTCGGACTCCTGGATCTCCCTTGGCTTTCAGAAGAGCGAGTATACACATTATCAGAGGTTTCGTAGGAACAGTGAAGCCTTTGTTCACCAGGCAATACGTTTTCAAATTGATGCTGGCTTGTACGACTATATTCATGCTACTCATGAGGTATGTATACATAAGATATTTATACTGTCAACGCGTTCTAAAATTCGCTATTCGCGCAGAATGCGTTGTGGGTAAAGAATTAAGTTGACGATGTTGTGTGTAGATGCGAATATCATATATCAACTTCATTTCCGATATTCAGCTGGATTTATATAGCGGTTGTTACTTAATATATATATCCACCTCGATTAATCAATGCAACCACATGACAAATATCCACATGATTTGGTTATAGTTTTTTTTTTTGTATGAACTCATGAGAAGTGAAAAGCTGAGGAAACAAACTTAAAAATAGTTGCACATAATGATATGTGAAAATTTCACAGCTCCAATACATTGAAACTATGGCTGCCGCAATTACTCCAAGCCACGAATGACTATCAGCAAAGTCACGGGACCAGTTCACATATATGTGATATGTTAGAATCACTAATTCCAGCTAACGATACCGAGGAATTATGTGAAGTGGTAAGTATTTGTTTTTCTGTTTTCACTCCACGGTTGTAGACAGCTCTAAGATCGTACACCATCTACACATTCTCCATTTGTAATTCAGAAAGTGTCAATTGAGTTTCATACTAAGACTCATATTGCAGAAGGTAGAACTGTACTTCAGAAAAATGAGTTGGATTTCGAATAGCATTAGTTCCATTTCAGAATAGTCAGTCAGCATGTCAGCATAGTCAGCAATGTCAGGTCGATTTCAGAAAGCGTCACTCGTATTTCTAATGATGACTTGAATGAAGCAGTGCTATTGGTTGATAGAAAAAAAACGTCACTTTTTGACATGTCAAGAAATAATCATTACAATGATAATGAAATCTTGGTCCACAACTATTATGAAATATTAAGAACAAGCATATCTTCCCAATATTGACTTTATGTTCACCTATTATTATAGTGAACATTTTATAATTCTCTCTTTTATAAATCTCTTCAGATATAGTTTTGGTGATTTAGCATTTCGGCTGTATCAATATCATATCAAGTAATTCATTTTTGTTAGTTGATAAGAACATAAATATATGAACCAAGCGACAACTACATGAAGCACTATATACTTATTTAATGAACATAAAAATGGAGTTCCTTATCATAAAATAAATATGGCAAGAAATATTAATTTCCCTAACTTTATCAATATTGAATTTAGTTTCTCCTAATTTACAATGTTCAACGCTTCTTCTCATAATTGTTAGCAGATATCGTTAATCGATGCTCATAAATTCATACACGTGCGGGAATTCGATGAACGTGAAATAATTCATACTGGGTGGCCCAATGAAAACGAAACATGGCCAATTTGACAAAGTTATCGATCTCAGAAATAAAAAACGCTCGAACCGGTCGATTTTCATTTCAAAGGGGAAATATTTCGCGTATGTTTTCAACTTCTTCACTTCATACCCCTCGGAGGGGTGAGCTCCAACCCTTGAATCTCAAATGGGATAAGGGGTCAAGTGATACATCATTTTGAAGGTAATCGAAATCTCTTATCAACGCCTCCTTGTTTCTGGAATTCAATGCAGTAATTCTCGAGAAAACACGTTTATGAAAATAATCGGCTAATGATGGGAAGTGACGCTTTCATCTCTATTTCTCATTTTTTAGTTGAAAATATGTTCATCTAAGAAGTGCCTTATGTGTTTTTTTTTTAAATTACATGAAGAATCATTTATTATTATGTCAGTTCCTTGATCTCTCAGTGAAATGCATACCGTGTTTCGTTTTCATTGGGCCACCTTGTATTTATTACAGTTGGTACTTGGTTCCGAGTATCAGGTTATCATTTGAATTTCCCTGTCTCTATCGGTGAATGACTACTCATCAATGACATCAGGATGTTAATAACCAATGAATACCTGCAAGGCGTTCAAGATCGTGTCGATTCAAAGAAGATAGCTTCATTTCAATAATCTCCAATTGAAAAGCTAGTTTATAGTAAACATATCACTTACATAATAATGACTCATGTTGTTTTGTATGGGAAATACCCCAAGAAACATGAAACTTTCTATAAATCTACATTTGCAGAAAACCCCATCCACAATTCGGTTTATTCGAAAAATATTGAGTATCGATAGAAACAAGGAAAAATCAAATATAATCTGAAGTGAGAGTTTAGGCACGCAGTTCACTAGAGTCCAGATCAAAAGAGATGCAGTGTTCGAGAAGAAATTATAACTACATTATGAACTACTTTAAAACCAGAGAAAACACTGTAATCATGTAGTTTTCGATAATGAATGTGTAAACAGAGCCTTGAACGAGACTTCCATACAGATGACTGATATTTTTCTAGTTGACAGACACTGTTACCTGAATAGTACAGGGTGTCCCGAAAATAGGGTGCAATAGCGGCTGCTAGGACCAAAAAACTTTATAGGGTCCGAAGATGATTTATCTATAATTTTTCCGAAACGGTTTGAGAGGAAATAATGCAATTTTCTTCACTTACCTATTGAGCGTTTTTTGCTGAGTTCGAAGAAGTGAACGAAAGGAAAACAAACTTCCAGGGGCATTCAAGCAGGGCCGGACCAGGGTATTTTATTATATTTATCGAAATACGTGAAATATTCATTCAAATATTCAGATGATGACTAAAACTAGGTTCAAACACATTCAAACCACTATACATGATACATAGGTGTATCCAGAATGAGAAAAAGCACTCACAGAATCTATGGAAACATAATCAGGAACGCAAAAAAATAATTTGATGATGCGAAACATCGGAGGAAGAAATCAATATAACCACGTTTAAATATCTCAAAAAGTTTCCTAGAATTTTTGAAATATCAATAGGATTTCACTGTATCACTTTGCTGGAGCTGTTTAGCAAGCTTGTTATGGGACACCCATAGTTTCATTCGAATAATTTTGCTTTCCAGAATCTAAACAACTCTTCAGTCTACATCAACGCAACTATTCTCGGGATTTCTCAAGTAGCAGTTTATGCACTAGTAGCTGCAGTTATCGGAAGAGTGAGTGAAAAAATGTGTTTTGGTAAGTGATAAATATTTCATTATACATTTTCAATGACAATATTCATGTGAACTTGAAAATGATTGTGCATAATTATAGAGGACATTGTCTTTCAAAATGTAAATAATACTTCAAAAGTAAGCGAGGACTATACTATACAGTGGCCCTCAGAAAGTTGGCCTCATATGACAAAAAGAAGAAGAATGACCTACTCCTATGGGGTTCCGTAACTTTCGCTGCCTATCGAAAGTTACATCTGTTAATGCTGAAATGAAATGCTTGATGATACAGAAAGTACATTCAAATTCGAGTCTTGTGTAAAATCGTAATAGAAACAACTTCTTTCCTTGAAAATTTTTGAAATTTGAATTCTCGCGAAATTTTCAACGAAAATTCATAAGAAAGTAGTTTTTGACAGGTCACGTGTTGTCAAGTTATTGATATTATTTTTTCAAATATGATCCCAACTTTCTGAAGGACACTGTATATCCTCATGAAGACATGCACTTGTATATAGAAATGAAGTCCCTCTTGGCTGAGTTTCGAACGAATGTAATTTTTCAGTTATTTTTGCCTTCAATGTTTCCTGCTATTACAGGAACTACATTTTGAAACCCATGAAGTATCTGTCAATCTATCTGTCCATCTTCCACAAGCTCTCGTGAAATCTTCAACACATTTTCTTGGCCATTTTGGAACAAGTTCAAATGACTAATCATGTTTTGGTTTATAAACATTGTTCTTCATTCTGAATGAAGTCTTTCTCAATTTTTCTGACACTGAATGGGTAGTTGAAAAAAAGGTCAAATTAGGTACAATCCATATACCTTCAAACTTCTTATCGGTTTCAAAATGTAGTTGCTGAACCAACATTGGAACAAAAAAGTATACTGTGTCTGTATACTCAGAACTACAATGACTCTGCTTTCAACCAAATTATTATAGCGATAATTTTGACTCAACTACAATCTACAATAATGTTGACTCAACTACAATCCATTGCTGAAATTACACATAGTTCACTATCCGGGAATACTGTTGCTCATCAAAACTTATTCACCCATATCATAAATGTTTATACAGTGTGAGTTACCAACTGTTGACTTCATTTCTGAGCATCAAATGTTCCACAGTAAGCTACTGAACAAGCATTCTTTTCAATATACATGGTGATTATTTATTACCACAATTACCACAAAGGGCAATGAATTGTATGAGATAGATCGAACAGAAGATATACGCAAAATAAAGACAGAAAAATTTCATTTATCATATATATATATATATATTCAATTATTAAATTTCTACAATTCAAACTGTCACGACACTATAATCGCCAATTCCGCCAAATATGAGTTTTCATTCGAAAATGAAGTGATTCACGCAAGAATAGGGTCGAAATGAAACATCCATACCCTCATATCTCTTTGAAATTTATTGCTGTTTCCAAAAAAAAAGCTCAATTCCTCCGATTCTATAGTATTTCGTAAGTATCCTTGGTGGAGTTCACTCTGTATATGAAGTATTTGTATATATTTGTTCACTGCTTTTTCCAGTGACCAGAAGAATACAGTTCATTACAGAGTCTTCCATTTTTTTGGCAATTTGGAATCACCCTGTGTATTCTAATATATTTCTTAATCTGATGAAGAAATAAGTTTTCAAAGTGGATAACTCACACTTCAATATCGAAGATTTTAATTTGAATGATTCATTTTCAGGCATTTTGGCAATAATATCAGCAATCTCATCCATTTCCATATACGCCAGCCAAAATATGTCCACGCTGATAACACTTTTCGCGATATCGTTATCAGCATCAGGAGTTTGTGCCAATATATCGATGACATTGACCCTGGAACTGTTCCCAACCTCTGTCAGGTAACTTTTTTCCATTTCTTGTTTGCGGTGTGCGGTATCATTCATTATCACTAATGTCTTCCAGTGTGAATGTCTGATAAATACTGTCTGTAAGTTATTCGAGGAGGTGGTACATTCATTTTTTAGTTTCTAAGTGGGATTATCTCTTCTCGTTACTAAAAAATGAAATAGAAGGTATTAAAATCATTTCAATATATTTGTGTAGGACAGATTTGTGATCTGCCCCAAAATGTCACTGAGCTTGAAATTCGACCTTCAGATACCTGAAAGAAAAATTCTCTATTGGTCAGTGACACCTTGTTTTTTTTAAAAAAATTGGAAATACAAATATATTTTTCATAGAAATAAAACTCAATCTCAGTGGATGTTTCGGGAACGTTTTCAACACAATTAAAATATTTTATCTTCGCAAAATTGCAAAAACATTGAAACAAATTTGCAAAGATAAAATATTCTAATTGTGTTGAGAACGGGAGCAGATTCGTTCCCGAAACGTCCACTGAGATGAGTAGAAGTTTTATTTTTATTAAAAATATATTTTTAATCCAATTTTTTTCAAAAAACAAGGTGTCACTGACAAATAGAGAATTTCTCAATCAGGTATCTGAAGGTTTGATTTCAAGCGCAATATACAAATATATTGAAATAATTTTCGATAACTTCCATTTTATTTTCCAGGAACGAAGAGAGAAAATCCCACATAAGAGCTGAAAAAAGAATATCTGATGTCACTCCCCATTCTAAATCCCCATCATTATTCTAGAGTGTGAGTCAAAGTCGAACCGCCAAACATTCAGAGTAAACTTTTCAAGATGTTTTTTCCTTATGAACATATCCTTACCTAGCTCCGTTTTCGAGATAAATAGTGAAATTGACTCTGGAAGTTTATAGTCAAGTAAAATGATGAACTAATAAATATTACTTCTTAACATAATTGAGCAGAGACACTCCTGGGCAAGAAACGGCCAATTCAACAGTCATATTTCAATAACCTTTTTCACTTTTGCATCGATTTTTGTCATTATTTCAAGTTGTAAGTGTTCATCTTATGGTTATCATCTGATATTGATATGGCAAAAAATCAATGAGTTTTGTATTATAAAGTGACAATTCAATTCGAAGACACAATCAACTGTATTATGTGACTTTCAAGTCCCATCTTCTCCCAGCATGTATCTTTCTTGATTGGTCACAATATCTTTCTCCTAAAAAAAAAGAAAAATCGAGAGAGGCATGCGACTCACAATAATAAAAAACTGGTAGAATGACCTCCACGCTTATTCGCAAACTGGCAACCATAAAATATTTCCCGATATTCGACTTGAAGAGTGAAAAAAAACATGAGCCCAATTCATATGCATCATTGACATTATCATAGTTTCAGTCTTAGTCTTAGTGTTGTACCGGAAATAGGTAGGTACAACAACAATATCTCACACAACAAATATGACGAATTTTGCATGTCATTTATCATTATCAATTGTCGTCGCATGCGCATTCCATACTTCGTCTCAATCATGATCATAAATATTGAAATTTTCCAACTTCAGACGTCACGATCTTGAAATTATAATTTAGACTGCGGCCAAATAAGTTAGTTGTATAAATAAATGCTCTCATTGAAATGTACAGCTGTATCTTATTGATTATGATTATGACGGAAACTAAGACAAGAACTATATGACAACGACAATGATGCACAAATTACAAGCGCCAATGACGATACATTCGCTTTCGTTAAATTGTTTATGAAACAAAACTCATAAGAAATGTTTGTGATATAAATATCATACAGTGTCCGTTTAAAGTCCGTTTCCCCTCTACTAATTTCTGAACCACCTGGCACATCGGAATGAAATTTGGAGGGTTCAAATAGAAGAAGAAAGTCTGCTTTTCGACTACTTTTTCATGGAAATATAGAAGCTGAGAATTATAAAATGGCAGCTGAGCTTCATCTTATATCATCTTTTCAAATAGAACACCACGTATATTATTCCATTGTCGAAATCTCTCCATAATTCCTAACAGTTTTTTCCAATACAGTTCACTACTGGATCCAATTGTTTTCGAAATATAAACGTTTGAAACGTTCAAACTGAAGTATGGAGTTCTAAATTTTGATATCAATTTGTAATTGAATAATAATGAATTCGACTAGACTAGGTGTACAGAGAGTTCATAAAGCATATCTGTTTCATACCTTGTTAGAATTTTTCATATTAATTCATCGTCTTACATGTAGGTACCAAGTTTATGATAATTGGATGAAAAAACCCACATAATTATATCAACTGTATCGTGATTTTTTAATATAATTCTGGAAAGACCACATTGAAGAGTAGCCAAGAAATGAATTTTCCCCACGTACCGGATGGTCAGTTCAAATAACTGTCCTTCAATTGTTCCAGACATACGATTAGCAACTAATGCACAATTCTTATATCTTTCGTATGCAAAATAACTGAGAATAACCTATAACAATATTCACTATCATGTCGATCTAACTGTATTATGTACGCTTAGTAACATACAATTACCCCAGTCATCATTTATTTTTCAAATGCTCCATCCTGAAATCTCTGAAACCTGACTGCCGCTTCCTCGAAAATATTACCTTACTGGAAGATACTCTCACCAACATCATTCAAATAGATAGATATTCTTGATCAAACAAATGGACAATTGTGTGAAACCGTTAGTATATTCATTTTCCAGCTTTTCGTGGGATTTTCTCTCCTCGTTTCTAAAAAATAGAGTAGAAGTTATTAAAAATTATTTCAATATATTTGTAGTAAGGACAGATTTGGGATCTGCCCCAAAATGTCACTGCGCTTGAAATTAGTTAGTATACTTCAAAAGTTTTCAGATATATCAAGAATAATATTGGTAGGCAGGATACGACATTTATGTATTTTCAAAATACATAATCATAAATAATCGATATTTATTCATGAATATTCCTTAATGAGAGATATTTTCTGGATGAATGCAACTGAGCTTCAAGCTACTATCTATACTACTATTACTTTGAGCTAGTTTGGATGAGTCTTGTCAAATGACCAATCCCAACAACACTCGGTATACCTACCAGACTTGAATTAATTACAGAGTGTCGAATCCGAGCGCGATGAGTGGGGAGGGAGAACCCAAGTTTAAGTAGTTTTCTTCACTCCGCAAACCCCCTCGGAAATTTATATAATCACAATGGATTCGAATCTTCAGTTTACATTCGCGCGCCGGTTTGCAGTTTTTGCAAATAGTTTTCCCATTCCAGTTCCTAATGTTTCGATGTGTGTTGATTCTATGAGAAGGTTTCATTCTTCTGAGGGAAAAATGTAATGGATAATTGAAGAGGGTGAGTTCAAGTGTTCATTTTTTAGTCAGTCGAATAAAATATCGTAACGATGAATGATGTAAATGAAAATTAACCAAATGACAAATTAATCTATCGATCATAGAAGTTGAGTTTGTTGTTTGTTAGAGATACCTAGCTTATATCATTTGTAGTAATTTTGTTGAATATTTCAGGAGTGAATAAGAGTTCATTATTTTGTTCGATACGCTCTATCTTATGTAGTAGCTCTCATATGAGTATTATTTAGTTGCAATTTCGATTCCGTGGGTATGAAAGTTCATAACGTCGCATCAAATCACCTTATACTTATAGGGTGTCCCGCAGGTAATCACAAATAATCAATTTTACAACGATCCCCTCAAAGTTTGCTGGTATCTTTTCGGGACGCCTTGTATAAATGAATGGAAGTTTATCACAGGGTTCGCCAAGACACAGCTGCAAACTGAAAATTGATTATTTTGGCAACGAAGAAAAAAAATTCATTAGATATTCAGCCAGACTCGTCCGTGGTGATGAACATTATGAATTCAATCTAATTTCAATATTGAACATTTTGTTGATTCTCTATTGGATAATGTCATCGTATTTTATTGTATTTATATACTTGCTAATTATTTATAATCAGGAATCTTGAACTCAACCTCGAACTTCAAACGCATATTTTTCATTTGACAGAAGTTGAGAACAAATAATTGGAACAGAAAATCAAAAACAAACGGGGTAACCTACGAATTATAATGGGGGTAATAATTCGTAAGGGTGAGGGTATCAGAATGTAATTTTCAATTGCATCAAATTGAATCTTATCGATTAACTCGAAAATATCATAAATCCTCGAGAGGACTGACAGCTGGGTGCTCAATAGAACAGTATTCAGATTTTGTCAGTGGCGTACTCAGAAAAAACTCTATCAATTTTTTATCCGACAGTATTGAAAAAATATATAAAATTTCAGCGACCTGTAGCGAGGTATAGAGGCAAGTTCAATGCAATTGTCTTATTTTGGTACCAGTAGGCTGTGGTATCATTTTGTACAGACATTTCAGGGACAACCTGTTCAACTAATAATACAACGATCTCATTGTTTCATCAGGCACGGAAATGAAATTGGAGATGATGTACAAAATGTACCTCATTGATTTATTAAAAACAAGTAGGAATAAAAGGGTAATTTTTTGTTATACTCGTAGAAAACTCAATTTCCATGTCAGTCCTCTGAAAAATGTTATTATGTGAAATCGGAGAACAGTGATTATATACCAAGGTAGGTTTGAGATTTTTCTATAACTAAGATCCTTAGCCCCCGAGATGAATTAGTATGATAATTGTGAGACGCAAATAGTCTTCTGAACCATGACTATTTTTTTATCTACCTACTATTACCACCTATCTCTTCCTAAATCATACAAAGACACCGTCAATGTAACATATCTATTTCAGAAGTAAAATTATCCAACTATGAATATATAAATGTAAGTTTGAAAATTTGTTTTCAAATGTATATCGATAGGTCATCTAATTTCAATGATGAAAGTGCAAAAAATGCTGTAAATACCGTGGGACTAAGATTACTCAATGCCTTGAGAAGTTGTTCAAACAACTTACCTCATTCGCATAAAACATGTCACTTCAGTTACGTGGTATATAATTTATTATTATCATCTACTTATACGAGAGAAGAATTCTGAAATGGGGATCTGAGAATCTAGTACAGTTCAATGCAACTAAAACTCAAGCTTGTATGTTCACCAAGAAGGCTGATCACACAATGCCCAATTTGATGATGTCGGGTACCACTGAGGTTCCTATGAAGTCGTCAATATCCATGCTGGGTGTCACCACCAACAGTGCTCTCTCATGGGACGATCATGTGAGGTCCATTGCGAAGACTGCTTCACAAAAACTCGGTTTTCTTTTCCGTGCGAAGAGATACTTCACATCCCAGCAACTGCTTATGATCTACAAAGCACAAATTCGACCTGTCCTGGATTACTGTTCACATGTTTGGAGCTCAGCTCCCAAACATACGCTCAAGCTCTTAGATTCAATTCAGAAGAGAGCTATTCGCCTAGTCGATGATATAACACTCACCAAATCATTGACCTCTCTATCTAGATCATCGTAGAAAGGTCGGCGATCTATGCCTTTTTTATAGGTACTTTCACGGTCGGTGCTCAACGGAAATATCATCTATTATGCCACCACGCGCGATTCCTAGTAGACAAAGCAAACGAGCTCAGGCTGGTCACCCATACACTGTCAGGCTCGAGACCTGTCGAACATCGCTATACCAAGCATCATTCATCAATAGAACGGCAAAGTTGTGGAATTCTTTGCCTAGTGAAGTCTTTCCTGATGCTTACAACCTCCAAACTTTCAAGAAAAATTCCAACACTGTCCGTCTCCCAAAATTCCACCGCTGGCTAACACGATGTTCTTCGAATATTATAGGTTTCCCTTTCGTGTTGTCAACAGATAAAAAAAGTATGCTCGAGATTATCAATAGAAATTTATTATACGAGTTGGCTTGAAGAAATGTTTTGGAAATCATTTCTAAAAAGATTTAGAGATTATCAATTAGATGAGGTATTTCTCTGCAAAATTCGTGAAACATACCGATTCAGAATTTGATGCCGATTCCAAGTAGCGCATGGTATTTTCTTCTGACAGTGTCTTGAAATGAATTCTGAATAAGATTTCACACCATAGCACCATTGCTTATTTCGGATGTTGTTGCAGTTCTAAATATGTTCAATCTTCGATAGAACCTATACTTATTAAGTACTGTTTGAGTATGAAAGGTATGACTTTCGTGGAGTGCATTGATAGAAAGGCCTCCTGAATAAAATTCATATGTATATATGGCGATTTTCTCAAGATGTTTCATTTTTGTAGAACTTCTGCGTTGTCATTGAATCTAATGTGTGCTCGCCTTGGATCATTAATTGGCAGCTCAGTTTTTCCCTTGTTGTTGAATTCTGGATGCTTGCCACCTTTTCTCTTCTTCGGACTCCTTACTTTTGGTAAGTTTGACGAAATATCTCATATCCATTTTCTATTTTGTATCTTCATTGGGGACATAAATTTTAGTGAGAAAGCCTTCTTCGACCGATTTGCTACTGAAGTGGAATGTCAACAGTGTCTTCCATCATAAGATTATCATGTTTTCTATCCCGGGATGAACCCGTTTCCTGAATTCACTTGAAAAAGAAGGAGATGCTATGATTGTAGACATATTTTTTTCAGAGCTAGAATTTGAAAATTCTCTTACTTTCTAAAAAATAATGGAGATAGATTACACATCATTGATGTGATCCACAACAAAAATCAAAATATTCCAATGCCCTATGAATATTTTCATCAGTTGGCGAAAAATATTATACCAAGGTTGGGAGTTATTAAACCCCAAATTGTTATAAAATGGCACACCAGGTGAGCCTCGAGTTTATTCGTCGACTTTTCTCAACTTCAAAGTCAGCTTAGACTACTCCAAATATTGAAACTATCATTTAGGTACTTGATTGTATCAACAAAACTCTGGTCCTCTACGTAACTCCAATATGAATTTTTCAGGTATAGTCTTTCCAAAGTCAGTTGAAATGACGAAAAAAGAAGCGGCTGTAAACCTCTTCTTCTGAAGACCAGCAGCGAGCATAAATTCTTTCTCCAGACCGAAAATGAAAGCTGTTTTTTTATTTTTTTTTTTTTTAACGAAGGTAGCGCGCCCAAGGGACACGAATAAATATTTAAAATTACCATCTGTGTTTGAAGGAACAAATCTCGACTGGAAACTGACGATGTTGGGGAGATCAATGGATTTTATTCCATTCATTCCTATTCGAATGTCTTACAAATCGATGAACACTTCAGATACGTATCAGATATAATATCGGAGTAATCTCAACTGAGATTGGAAAGACTATACAATGACTTTGCAGATTCAGCAAATACTATATTCTTGATTATTCCATGTCCGCTTTGGGAGCCTTTTTTGAATTATAGTGATTGATACCACGTAAGGCGTATCAACGCATTTTGTAAATTTCTCAAGACCTGTTTATACTTATGTCTGAAATAGTGAGGTAGATGCAGGCTACATGAGAAAATTACCATACAATTATTATCAGCAAGAAATATAATTATTATGTTTTGCAGGTTCAGCTCTTACGGTATTTTTATACCCGAATACCAAGGGCAAAATGTTGGAGTGATAATTTATTCGAATAATATCTTTGTGTATAGTTTTGTATAATATTGTAGGATACCCGATTAAAGACATATTTATTAAATAGTGCAGTATCATCTGATATTCACCCAAATACCTGCATGATTATCAAATCAAATAATAAAAATATAATAAATACTGTACTCCATTCGTTTGGGCGAGTGTGGGTACCTATATAGAGTAGATATTCAATTGGAAGCATATATTTTTCCCAATTAGTTCCAAATCAACTCTAGTTGAAGTGGAATGAATATTAAAATTAATTGCACCGTTTCAATGTACTCAACCAAACCAATTCATTAAAATAAACCGTTCCTCATCAACTACTTAATACATTTTCACATCATTATTGAGATCAATCATTCACTGAATTATGTTTTGATTAACGAGGTCGATCAGCATGAACCAATATCAATCGATGAATATTTTTTTGAATAATTAGGTAATGACGTGAAAAAATTGGACAGCAGTATAGCTCCCTTTCAGATCCAGAAACACAAAAATGTTTATATCTGCTCAGAAAAGCGGCTTTCAAAGCCCTGCTCCGAGCTTACAAAAGTTATGAGATTATCTCAAAATATTTATGCAATCGTGAAAACATCACTAAAATATTTATGTAAGCACGTTCCAAGACATGAACGTCTTCAAGGCGTTCAACATTGACCAGGAAGTCTGAATGCCTTGCCAAAGAAAATGTGTAGGTTCTGTTAGTAATGTTTCGCATTTTGTCCACCAATGTATAGTTATCACATCAAGAGGAAAAAAGTATACAAAAGCAATAGTTCCATGGCCTGCTCACAGTTCTGATTAAGCTCCTATAGACCACTCCGACAATTTAACAAATTTCCTAACATGATATACAGGGAGTTCAATGCAGAATTTAGTAAGAAGTATTATTCAAGATGCCAGATTCCAGATGCCAGAAAATAACAGAGAACCCCCTAGGCAATATTTCCATAGTCGTAGGTATAACTACACTTTTTCCAATGTTAGTTGAGAAAGAGAGCCAGTTGTATTTCTGAATATCCTTTTGGATTTCATTCATTACAACATTTTAATTTCGAAATTGTTCGTTGAATTTCAAACTATATCATTATGGGCATTTGAAGAATCTTCAATTCAACTTCAAAATAGCTATTCGTTATTACAATTAGTCATTTTGAATTTCGAAATCTATCAATTGTATTTTGAAGCAATGAAATTAATTTCAGAAACTACAGTTTGATTTCCAAAATAGTCATTTTCATTACCAAATATGTCGAATGTTCTTCATGAAGTATCATTTATATTTATAAAAATGCAGGCGAAGGTTTGTGAGTATGTATGATATAAGACTGAAGTGTTATGTCATATTTGATAACCCTGTAGATACCACATATACAGATTGTAGTTGTCTTTAGAGTGTACTCCAGATCGCTTTTGAAATGAAAATTCAATATTGAATTTCGATATTGAGAAGATGAATTATGAAATTGAAATGATTTTTTTTTAAATAATATGACAATTTGAAATATTCTGAAATTGAATCGATAATTTTCAAATAAATTCTTCTCGGAATTAAATCATCTGATTTGGAAAACAATTGACACATTTCAAGATGGAATTGATAATTCTGAAAAGCATTCGACACATTTTGGAATTCAATCGACTAATTTGAAACAAAATTGATACTTTTTGAAATTAACATAAAACTTTCCGAACTAAAATTGGAGAAAGGCTAGTACCCTAGTAGCTATTATATTGTGAACTCCTACGCAGTGTGAAGACCTTTTCAGCACAATCAATTCAATAATTCACACATTGAATGAATTAATAGGTAGCAAATATTATGTAACTCAAAAAATGAGAATGCAAAAGTGTATGGAATGAATATGATAATGATTCATTAAATCAGAGATCTGAAATGGTAGCAACCAAAATCCAGATTTATTTTTCATGAATTAGGTATTCTTGCACACATCACACCAGCATCGGAAAAAATAGGTTTCAGGAAAAATCTCATCTTCTGCAGGTTTTCCTGTAGAGTTCGCAGTGTCGGTATCAGCGGTATCCTAGATTTTAGTAGACAATTTGCGGGCATTGCTCTATAAAAAAATATTCATTGTGAAATGATTACAGGTTTCTAATCTTGGTTCAATTTATGAAGAGGAATTTGGAAGAACAAAGAAACTTGATTGGGATTGGCTGATATGGACTTCTTGGTAACCAAAGATGACGACGTTAACTTCAGAGAGACTGAAAAACAAAATATTGAGGTTGAACAGGGACTCCTACAAAACAAACACGAAATCGAAAAAAATGGTGAGCATATTGAAAAATTACTCAATTTTTTCATTCGAAGGTTGCACTATTGATTCGACAGGATGAAGAATCATTATTTCATATCTTATCACCTCTACATTATTCATTTATACTAAGTTACCATTATACTGTTACTATAAACCAAAGATATGATATTATACAGGGTGTCCCATAAACATACCGACAAACTTCAAGGGATGGTAGAGGACATCAAAATAAACAGTTTTGCTTGATAAACATAAGTCCAGAAACTCTTCGTTTTCGAGTTACAGGGTGTTAATTTTTTTAAAAAAAATCGATTTTTTATGAAAATCGTAATGGTCGAATTCAATGAAATTTTCACAGATCATTGATACATTTATAAGGTATCTTTTGGAGCTATTAGAATTTGCTCAATAATTGCAGGGGCGTGCCCACGGCTACCTCGGATAGTTTTTGCACAAAAAAAATATCGCCCAGTAGATTTTTTGTAATTATGATATTTTTTTCAAATGAACAACTAAAAATGCAATTTTTTTGTCCCTTGAAATTTCTCCGTATCTAGCTTCGTTTTGAAGAAAAAAAAATAAAAACCATATCTCTTACATCTATGAAAAAAAAATTAAATGCTTCAAAATTATACCTTACATTTCACCAATGCGTTCATTGAAATATTGAAAAACTAATGAAACTTCCGATAACTTTTTTTTACTGATCATTGGTTATTATTAATGACTTTTAATCATTTTTTGTTTTGTATTTAATTGGAAAGTAATTTTTAATATCTTGGAAAGAGTATCCAAAACATACCGACAAATAAAGGGTGCTAAAGCAATGAAATTAAACACCCTGTATCTCGAAAACGAAGAGTTTCCGGACTTATGTTAATCGAGCAAATATGTTTATTTGCTCTACTAGATCGAGCTTAGAGAGAGAGGTATTGAAACGACCATAAGAAAGAGGCGCAGCGATGAAAAATCACATGACTTGGTATTGACAAAACATTTTGATGTTGTATTGTATTGAGAAATACGAAATTGTCAGATATTTTCATTTGGATCCAGTTGGAAGTGTATGATTATTCACTCAAATCTATTGTTTAACAAAGTTCATTGATCCATAAGTGTTGACACGAAGAGACTCAGTTTAACTTATTTGAATATTGAAAATTGTTGAATGATCCTAGTTGGCTCAGCCGGTCATCAAGTCAAGGAAGGATTTTGAAACTTTGTTCGAGATGGTATTGTTCTGTTCAGCCTATCGCTCTACTAATTGATTCAAAAATATCAGAATATATCATTTCATAAGTGCGTTATTGAAGAATGTTGAACAAATTTCAAATAGGCTGTTATTTTTTCACCCTTTCAGATTCGGAGCCAGCCACTTTTGAAGAGGCAATCCAGGCTACAGGATTCGGAAAATTCAATATAATTCTTGCGGTAGCGATGATATTCCCTTCAATGGCCGAAATATTCGAAGTGATTTCACTTTCGTATGTATTACCAATAGCACACTGTGATCTCAATCTCACTCTTAAGGATAAGGGCATGTTGAATGCCATGTCTTTCGCAGGTGAGAACAGTTCAGTTGAGAGGTGTCAATTATTTGAGATTCCATTTCATAGTATCTACAAATCATCACCAAGATTATCATCTCGCAACAATGTACAATCAGCTAATAAGTACCCAGAATCACGAATTCGAGGTGTTGAACTAATTGTGATCATTGTTTAGAAAGGCTGTGAAAAAAATGGAATGCTTTTTCTCAAAAGTTTGCATGTGTATGATTTATATTGTTCACTCATAGTATCATTGGTTTATTCTTCAATAAACATACTGACTCATTCGAAGTAGCTATACAACAAGGAAGGTTTCCTGATTGTTTGTACAAACTCTGGATGAAATATTTTATCTCGGCGATTTAGATCGATGATCTTCAAGTTTCGGTACATATTCCAACATGATTAATATTATACACATAGTCTTCAACACGAAAGTCTTGATATGCAAGAAACACATAATTTCCAAAACAATTCTGAGATTGAAAATTTATATTCTGTCGTACTAATAATATTTAATGAAGCATTAAATCATCCCATATCAATTCAACTAAACTATATATTGTTTTTTTATCAGCGAGCAATTCATTTTATGAATTCACACATGAATACTATGTTCATTTTGCTCCTTGCTTAGGAATTTATCTTTGACAATTGAGCAAGTCGTTATATTCGGAACTTACACACTTGTTTCTGATCTGATAAAACCACCCAAGGAATATCGCGAGTTTGAACGATGAGGAAATCTAGAAGTGAATAGCATTCCACTATATGTTCTTAGCTCTTGTATTTCAAATTCAAAAGGTACCTAGTTTGACATTTCTCTATAGGGGAACGATAGAGTACCTATATTAAGTAGGTGTTTGGTGTCCACACTCACAAAACGTACACAGAACTCGCCAATTGATTATAACACCCATGCATACAATACAAAAACTACTTGCAACCGGTTTTCACGATTCCTCTATATAGAAAAAGTCAAATGCAGCAATGTATTTTCTACTATGGCCCGAAACTAGTCAATTAACTTTCCTCACAACTAAAAACTATGCAAAATTAATAAGGTATTAAAGGAGATGAAAAAATATATGGATAGAAATAATGACACTTTCATGCCCTTTCTTCCTCAATTGCTTCCTACAGATCTTGTACTTGACTAATGTCTCCTAGGATGTTCACGACACAAGCTTAGCTTAGGTGTCTATTCTATGGAGAAAATTGTAAAACTTATTGTAAAACTTTGACCACCTCCTGGAAACTATATATATAGAACTGTAACTTGACAGTTTGATACATTTCTGTTCTCATTTTAGGCATGGTGACAAGTGCTCTATTCTGGGGAAGAGTATGTGATACCTTAGGAAGAAAAAACGTCATAATATATGGTTATATTTGTAACGGGTTTCTAGCTGTAATAGTTTCACTCACTACTAACATAACAGCACTATCGATAGCAAAATTCTTAGGTGGACTCATGTGAGTACTAACCCCAATATTCATTGAATTTCTGGTATTGTGCTAGTGTTGTTCATATTTGTTATAGTATCAATGGACCATATTCAGCATCAGTATCTCACCTGTCAGAGTTTCATTCTTCGAAATATAGAGCTAGAGTTCAAATAGTCAGAGGAATAATGCTCAGTTCCTCTAATATAATCCTACCATTGATGGCGTGGGGTATATTGCCAAGGAAGATAGATTTCTCTTTTTATGGAATGATTGGTAAATATTCTTTTGCTCACATACTCTCATCAGATATCTGAAAAATCAGGAATTCATTGTTGTATTGTATTTTTTCTATACTTATACAAGGAAAAACATCAAAATAATCATATAAGAAAATAATACCCAGACATTATTAGATATTATTAGTTTGAATATCATTGTTGCAAATAAGGAATATTCAATAGTGAATAGCGCATGAGGTATATATACATGATATATATGTATATAGAGAGAATGCGAATTATATTTTCTTTTTCATTGAACAAGAAAATCACAATTCGTCGAGAGCATTTTGATTCTTGGTGAAAACAGGTGAATAAGTCCATTTCTAGTATACTAGTTTCATATGAAAAATAATGCATAATTTATGTCCTGAAGATATGATAAAATGAACCTGTTCAATAATACTTTGGGCCCTATCCATAATCGATGGTCACAATAATCTCGATATTTACGAGTTTTATTTTCAGACTATCACTCCTGGAACATATTTTTGATGTTATGTGCACTAGCTCCGATCATCAGCGGAATACTCTACCTCTTCATGCCAGAGAGTCCGAAGTTTTTGATGACCATAGGACGAAACAAACAGGCCCTTGAGGTTTTTCGGAAGGTTTATAGAATCAATACAGGAAATCCAGAACACACTTTTCCGGTGAGCTATTCAAAGTGTGAGTATTTCAGTCCACATCATGTGATGAGTTTGGCATTGCTTCCAGATAAAACGGTTGGTGAAAGAAACATACTGCAATGAAAATGAAGATATTAATACAAGCCCAGTGAATGTGATACAAGAAGGATTGAACCAAATGAAACCATTTCTATCTTCTCCGCACATTTCAAGGATTCTCCTCATATGTTCTAATGCTTTTCTTCTAACCATGAGGTGAGCTATCCCGGATATGAATCGACAATGAAAATAATACCTTCACTCATACATCTACTAGATTTAAAGAAAAATCTATTCTTAATTAAATTTTGACATGAGTACGTGATATGGACGAATTGAATTTTAAATCACCAAGTAGATACGTCAATGAAATTGGTAATTGACTAAAATATAAGGAAATATTAGAATTATGATTTGATTCATTTCCTTTCGATTGTTGAAGATAGTAAACAGGCGCGTATACCTATAGTTTTTGAAGGTTTCCAGTATCAGTTGCTCGTTCAAAACGTTTTAAATAACAAAAAAAATAGTCGAACGATCAAATGACATTTACTTTCCTACATAGGGAAAGAACCATGAGATCCAGTTTCGCGATAGGTACTTATTCCTAATTATTCCCGAAAAAATGTAACTTCTCGAAGGAAAAATATTATTTCATTTTTTCAAAATTAACGAATAAATCTCAAAACTAACTATATTTACATAAGTCGATGCGCTATTAAGCCAAAATCACAGCGAAAAAAATCAGGTAGATACATCGTACATCATTGAAATCGAATTAAAGCAAATATGGCGAAACAGCTCACAACAGTCTAATGAACATTGTCGAGACTTCTCCTCCTTCCCCTCCTATTTGCGATTTTTGGCGTTTCCATATCTATTTACCATTTCGTGGATATCTGCCTCTAGCTCTCTATGAATATAAGAGAGTTCAAACATGAAACAATAACCCTGGGTGATGATTCTAACCCAAAAGAAGCGAACAGTATACACATACTACAGTTTGAGGAATGTTGCTCTCTTCGTCTACTTTGTTTATAGAAACGACAATTTTTTTGATAACTTTTCTGAGGGAGAATTACCCCATTACCTTCCTTGAAAGTATACGCGCCTGAAAATGAAACAAAATTATGCACTTTGAAGAAAAAATTTGAATAAATTTTTATATGACAAACATTGAATTACAGTATGAATCTGGTGAAACTGTGGCTGCCCCAAATATTTCAAGCGATCAGTGACCATGAAATCGATCATGGCGGTAATAGTTCTGATGTCTGCTCGATCCTTGGAGAATTGAGAACTTCTAATGTTACTGAGCTGGAGGTTTGCAAAGTAGTAAGTGAAATCCAACGTTTACTCAAAGTACACGAAATAACGACTAGTTTATTTTCACAAAATGATAGTATTTTGGTAGCAAATTGGTCATCGCAATAAAAAATAATTGGCAAGAAATATTGCATTGTTTCAAAGATTGTATTATTGAATTTTCAGAATCTGGAAAACACATCAGTCTACGTCAATTCTATAATCGTGGGTTTGATACGGGTGGGGATGTTCAGCTTGGCAGGAACAATGGTCAATTTATTAGGAAAGAAGACGTTAACCCGTAAGTTGATAAATAATGTTGGCTCATTTCCCGATTTTGAGTGAGTTATAGAATGATTCAATGAAATAGCGCCTTCTTAATAGTAGAAAAATTTGGTGAAAACCACATAGAAATTGGAAATGAATTGTATACCTGTTAAAGTTATAATGGAGCTTTAATGACAAAATCTGTTTTTTAGAGAACAAAAATTTTTGGTACGCAAACTTTTGGTTTTCTTAAATTCTCACGAACTTTTCCTATACTTGAGCAACTTCGATTCTCACACAGTTCACGCGAATCAAATGTCCTTGAATATTGGATATCAAAGGCTGAATGTTTCAAATTTCAAGCTGAAAATAATCCGCGCAAACTAGTTTTTTTTGTAAATGATAATTATCCATCATATATTTCTTTCATAGCAATATTTCCATTCGTATCACTTATTTCGTCTTACTCATTTTTTATATATTATTAATACATACAAAGTGCTCACCGAGAAATATTCGAATATTGAATTTAATGATTTGATGACAAATTTTCAGATTGCTTTTGAGGAATGTTTTCAGTTTTTGTTGAACATTTATGCGAGGAAGGTTGCTGATGAGTATAAATTATTCGAAATATTGTCAATTTACTCATTCAAAACCAAAAACTAATTTTCAATTCCTTTCAGTTCAACAACGGCGGCTGGTATATCCATAGAAATGTAACATTGAAATTATTTTTTTCAGTCATACTTTCATTTGCATCCGGATGTTTTTGTTCAGCGGTATATTTTTCGCCAAATCCGCTAGCAGTGCTGATTCTGTACGCATTGCATCTATCTCTGGGTGGTGTTTCTGACAATGTTCTCACAACTACCACATTGGAATTGTTTCCAACCACATTGAGGTAGGTCGAAATCATGCAAAACTATATATCATTCTTGGTCAGAAATAGTAAGCGAGTAGAAAACGGAGCATATTTTCAAATATTATCTGTTATGGGTTGAACTTATCTTGCAATTGAGCTTTATGTTTTGAATTATGAAAGTGAGAATCGCTCTCTGAAATAATCGAAACACAAATGCTGACTGTTCAATATTTCATGAACGAAATTACAAATTAAGGATCAAAAATACTATATTCATAATGAGTACCTACCTAAATACGTTCCCAACAGTTACGGCTCAGCTAAAGACGTTCATATCAATGCCATTCTGTGAAACATATTTACAGTTTGAAGCTTCTGATAATATTATTGATCGCATCTTCTCATTTTTAGAACGAGTGCTCTCTGTTTGCATCTAATGTTTGGACGAATCGGAACTGTAGTAGGAAATGTCATCCTACCTTCTTTGTTACAAATAGGCTGTGCACCACCTTTATTCTTCTTAGGATCCATTGTATTTGGTGAGTACTTGAAATACCTCAAAAATACAAAACACGATAATATATTTTTATTATAAAGGCGTAAGCCCCCTGAAATAAGAATACAAATTTAATAAAAAGCTCAGCCGAGCAAAATTTAATGATTTTCCAATCATACTTCAGACTAATTTTCCATCCATTATCAAATGTTATCAAACAACTGAAGTAGCTCAAATCTGCTAGATGAATGAGAATCGAATTCAGTTATTAGTAGGAGTGTACTAGGTACCTGAGGTTAGTGATAGAAGTTCTAAAATCAGTTAGAGGAACCTTGAATATATTGTGCAGAAACTTAGTATTTCCGGTATTTGGTGGTTTATGAAACTTGTGAAATTTTCTATGTACCCCCAAAATAAGCATTTCTTGGAATGAAGATATGATAATTAATATTTCTTTTGTTTACAGCATCAGCATTCCTGACTACTCTGTATCCCAGTACAGAGAATAAGCCTTTATTGTGAAATCAAATGATCTTACCGAATATGTCAAAAGCTAAAAAAGAGAGGAATAAATGTTTTCACATGAAATAATGTTTATATGTCACTATTGTATATCTATCCTCATCGCCACCCTATCAAGGAATATACAATGCTGTTAACAATGAAATTTATACTCAAAATGAGTCAAATGCAATCATCCTTTTTGACATTATTTTAATATTTATAACTTTTGGCACTATGTTCTTATGTCAGGTAATCATTTAAGCTTTTACACTGCATTAATTCGATATATTCCAACGAAAATATTACGACCTTTTTTGATATTCAACATCTATTTATTTCCATTGATTTATGAGAACTGCACGATGGGGACAAGCACGAATGAGATTAACAACTTGTAGAGTCATTCTTTGAATACAAGTTACGGAAAAATTATAAATTGCATACTCGATTTCGACGTGTTTAAAAGTTACTATTGATTGGCAATGACTCATTTCAGTTCTGTTGTTCTATTGCTGACCTGATGACTGGTCTATTTTGATATTTCATGAATTCGAACTGTAACCACGACGTTTACCTTTCAAAATATTGACAAATATCAGATCGTCTACAATAAAAGACAAAATGAATGTTATGCTTCAAAGACATGCAGCCAAACACATTTACATTGTTCCTGATGGTTTACGAGAGCTGATGACCGATATATCGAGAGAAGTGAGGAACGAATACCTATGCTATAGGTATACATTTACTTCTGAATTGATTCGTCTTCTAGGTTTTGAGAAGTGACCCTGAAAATATGTATACATTCATTGCTGACTACTTAGAAGCACTTCTCCTAACCAGAGAAAATGCCAGAGGTATGACTAAACTCACAATTGTATTTACGAATATGCACGAAATGAGTATCGTTGGGAATCAAAGTATTATAACTGATAGCAATTCGAACACAACTTCTCGAGCTCAACATGTCATTTCTGGAAAATTCATTTTTCTCTAAATAGAACATGAATGGATCAACGGATTTACATATTTGTTATGATCTTGATTGATCAGGATTGCAATTTTCTTTTATAGTTGCTGCAAGATTAGTGCAAAGTATAACTGAAATTACTACCACCACCTGCGAATTTCTACAGAATACAGGAATAGAAATGGTAGATGCACAGCGCATTGTTAGTATAATTCAAAAAACATTCAAGAGTCGAATAAAAGATGGCGTGGAACACATAGCACTTGATAAATTTGCAGGTAAACATCCGTATGATTCGTAGCGATAGACAAATGTCTCCGAAAAAACGTATTTAAAAAAAACTTCTGATACTGGCATTGTTAATATTGGATAGTAGATAGGGAGATAGTGACAGAAAGACAGTCCCGACCTCAATCTAAGGTCCTGACTCATTTATTACAAGTATGTCACCCCTCGAGGGGTCGTATTACATAATTAATGAAAGGCATATTATATTTATATCATACTACTTCCTCAATGAACAAATATCACACTACAAACAAAATAATTGTTGAATATAACAATGATCATCTAATAATAATGAGATGAGTATTTTCTCTGATCCCGATAAAGAAATAGTAGGCACTTTGGAAATCTGACTACTTGAATACTGAAAATATTTTGTGATAATGCAACTGAACCCAGTTTTGGCCTCTGCATTACTGAGGGTAGATAATATTACAAGAGCATACTGTATAGGGTATGAGATGAAATCATTATATTTTAATATTCATCATTTTTAGATGAAGTGGAAGAAATTAATATCATAGCTGATATCATTAACGAGGCTAAAATTAGCCCAGAACAAGGAGAAGAAGCTGCGAAGATCATACAACGAGCATATAAAGACTTCAAAGTCAGAAAAGAAAAGGTAAAATTGATCCATTTTTGAATCAGATATTTTCATGAAACAACTTCGATCGATGAAAATATATCTACCTTATAAAGGGTGTGGTCGTGGTCGTGGGTTCGATTCCCACTGCCTGCAGAAATGCGAAAAAAAAATGTGACTGGGTGTAGGATGAATGAGACAGTGCTGTCCCATATATAAGACAAATATACTACCTGATCTGAATTGACAAGCCGAAAAGGCAGTCAGAATCCAAGAACCTAAAGGAAAAAGAAAAAAAAAGGGTGTAACATTAGTATGTTGAAATATTCGAATGGCTTATTCCTGAAACGATCCCAAGACAAAAAGACTATATACGAACTTGTGTCTGGAAATTTTTCGTTTTGGAGATACGACTTTTCGAACTACTTTCGCAAGAAATGCGTTTTCCTCACCAAATTTGGTACCCGTTTTTTTTTGAGGTGGGAAATCATAATTCAATTCATAGATACAATCAAATACAATACAATAACGCCTTATTAGGAACGCCTTATTATTACTTGAGAAAGGTGTGGGAATGAGGTTTTTAAATGAAAATACCAAATGTTCACTTTCATAAAAATTAGGGCGATTTCAAATAAATAATGACAGCATACGTAGCGCCCTCTAAGCGCTATATAAAACTTTACATAATTATGATTTCATGTGCGAAACATTAATTTGCACAAGAGGAATTAAGAAAAAAAGATGAAACCCAATGTCAACACTCTGTTCCTCAGAAACTTAGCATTTCCAGCCAGAAATTTATAGTCTTTTTTCTCAAAATTGTCATTCAAATATTTTAACGTATTCATGTTACATCCCGTATACTAATATAAATGTAATGTATCAGGAAAGAGAACTTTTGGGTGGTATGATAGACTGGAGGGTGGCTGCAAGAAGCGCAATTTACCTCTATAGACAAACTGGAGTGACCAATGAAGATGCAAACAGAGCAGCGACTCTTATAAAGGTGTGTAACAATACTTCTAAAAGAAAAAGTGTGGCTTTAGATATCTTCAAATTACTGTTTGTGTCCTGATCTTCCTGGTAAGATTCAACCGAACCACAGACTAACCCAAGTATTTTGAGTTAATCTGTGAGTGAACCACCCTGTCGAAAATCAGAACACATTTTTCCCCTTTCAGGCTGCATATAAGGGATATTATACTCGGAAGGTGATAAAAAAATTGACAGAAGATAGCAGAAAACTTTATCAAGAAGATGATGAAGAAGAACATGTTGAAGAATGCGAAGGCGATAAGGAAACTGAAGAAGATCCATTTGAGTATTTCACTTTGCATGCCTACATAAATTCATATATCAGTACATTATCCACAAAAAGCAAATTGAACATCAATTGAACACACAACATGAGAAACTATACATCTTATTGAAAGGTAATCAAATACTACATTCATGAGTATTGACAAATTTCAGTTCAAAAATGGTGAAGATAAATTACGAGACTGTCATACCGCATGTCGATTTCGGAGATGTCACAGACGTTGATGAGCTGGCTCAAGATATTCCTGCTCCTATCTTTGAACTTGAAGGATCCACTACTAGTGCCATTGCGTCTTTCGCCATGCAACATATCTTGGAGAAGACATTCTCGACATCTGTAGAAGGTATGTACAGGTCTGTATATACAACTGATAAATAAATATACTGCGATTATTTCTAACAATAAGTGAAATAATACCTATTCCATTTGATAACAGAAGATTGCCATATCCATTTCACAAGTATTTCCTTTTGAACTGAAATACTTGATTAAATAGTATTTTCGGAGGACAGAATCCTAATTTCCAGTGGCAGAGAATTTCTATGTGACTCGCATGCATGACAGTTTCCTTGGCTTACAATCAAGATTTACACGCTATGATAGAATATGTTTATTACGAATCAATCCATGATTTTTTCACTTTCTGTTGTTAGTTCCAATGCAAGCTGGACTGCTAGAAGAATCTGAAGCACTAGGGCTCCCATCTAATGCAGATATTTCAGGGAAAGAACCAGAATCGCATGCAATCAAGAATGAAACGGGGGGTAATAATGAAGGTACAGATTTTTTTTTCCAAATAGCTATTATAGAGGATGAGTCACTTAATAATTATGTATTGCTACTGTAACTGTAACTTATTGTGCACTGTGCAATGATTTGGTGATGGGTGAGAACTGAATGACATGATACGACTTTAACAAATGAAATCAACACGTATTTTTGCTCATGATTGTTTCCATTTGTTATTCAATTTTTCAAGTTGATTCACTTTCGATTGAAAAGAAATCTCGAATGTTATGAAATTCCGTTCCCGCCAATTTATATTATTTTTCAGGAGTCGTTAATGATCCATCAGAAGAAATTTAATGCATAATAACACCTTGTCCCAACTGTGTGATGAATAAATCGTTCTCTCAACTAGTACTTTTATTGGTTTTGATAGTTTCAAAAATAAACCGTCATGCATAATTCTATTATAAGATAGAAAACAAAGATTCGTACACAGCTCATAGTGAATATTATCAAACTAACAAATATTAGTCGGAGAGTAATCCCTGTATAAACAAATTATCGTTGCTCTTCAATTCATTTTTCATTTCTTGCAGCTTTTTGTACAATTCATCATCAGACATGCTATCAATATTCATGGATTTAATTCTTTGCATTGTTTCTTTAACACAAATCTCGCCTTCCTATAAACAAATTGCAAGTATCAATACGATATATTCCCAAAATCAATTATCACATTATTACACTCACTTCAACAATTTTTCTTTTGACATCCTGTTCCAAGTTTTCAATCAACTTCATTCCACTGTGGTGTTCCAACTTCTTCTGATATTCTAATGCACCCTAAAATTCCAATGTTGAGGAATGTACTTGAAAACATGTGAAAAACAACAGGGAACCTATTTCAACTCACTTTTATAACATCTTCAGGAAATCCAACCATTCTAGCACAATGTATACCATAACTCTTATCGCATTCTCCTTCTTTGACTGAGTACAAAGGGGTAACTGTTTCGTCAGTGGTAACAGCGGTTACATGCAGGTTCCCTACCTTATCATAAACTTTAGCCAATCTGTTGAGCTCATGATAATGCGTGGCGAATAATGAGAAACAACGAGATTCATTGACCAAATGTCTGAAAAACAAGCAGTAGTTTCATTTTTCAATTTTCATTCAATTATGGCAATAATATCAGATCATTCAGCTCAATGTGCGAATTATAACATACATTTTATCAATGCATCGATGTGTACTATAATTGATACTGTTACGAGATTAGAGAAGCGTCATTAGGAGAAGTTGACCCGCGCCCACTATAATTGTCGGCCGACCGAAAAGGGACAGAATCATCGCGAAATACTAGGAATCTACCTGAAGTTCGCGAGGGTTCTGGAATCATGTGTATCTCGATATAAATACGGGAATGATGTGCCGGGAGAGCAGTACGATTTAGAACCGTGAATCGAGCAATAGGCGAGAAGTGAATTGTTATTGTGTTTTGTAGAATTCGTTGAATAAATCGTTTTAAGTGTTATACGGAGTGTTTGTAGAAACCGAACCCGGACTACAACGTAACAATACTCATTTGAAATTGTAGACTCATTATGTAACTAAGCATACCCCTACATAGGAGCTCAAAATTTTAAGGATTTCCCTCAACTTTGTCATCGATCATTTTTTTAGATCAATTCTGTAAATGACGAATGTATACTATCTACCACTATAAACTTGGACAAAAATGAACGCTCCTCAATCCGCTCAGCATTGGCTTGCTCATATATTGAGAGTACATTAAAATTATTAGCTGCAAAACGTTAGACTCACTCTGCGATCGACCATGCTAAGCCACAACCATCGTAAGTAGATGTTCCCCTTCCTAGTTCATCAACAATCACCAAAGAATTTGGTGAGGCATTCTGGAAAAATTCAGGAATGAATATGAGCAGACCATATACTGATAGACTCGAATTCATACGAAATTCCACGACAACTTAGGCATCATTATCTTCAGTAATGAAAATACTTGAATATTATAATGGAAATGAAAAGCAAAGTTCAGAGAAAATTTTGTTAAATGTCTTGTGGTTCCATTGAACCAAAACAATGACTATCAATGTAACTTATCCTTGATCACTAAGAAGAGATGGAACAAACCATTTTATTCATTCTCAATATTATTTGTAAATCAACTTAAAAATGTCCCAGGATTTCTGGGACAGAAACCCTAATCTTGCAGCGAAGCCTGACAAATAGTGTTTCATTCACAAGAATATGATAATCTCTTCTTGGAACAATTTGAAAAACAAATGTATATCCTCTGCAAACTTCAACTCTGATTTAATTATTAACGTTGAACTAACCTTGATAATAGAAGCCGTTTCTATCATTTCCAACATGAAGGTGGATAGCCCCTTTAGTTGACAGTCATCTGCACCAACCCTTACTAGAATTCCATCTACTATTGATATATGTGCTTCTCTGCATGGCACTAGGCTGCCTATATGTGCCATAAGGACACAAGTCCCAATGCTCCTGATGTACGTACTTTTACCACACATATTAGGACCTGAGAATATAATAATCCGAACATTATATCAAGATGTTTTCATTGTAAAAAATCATTCTCACCAGTTATAACATAAAGGAGTTTATCCTTATCACTGAAATCGACATCGTTTGGGATGAACGAAATATTGTCCTGAGCTTCCAGACATGGATGCCTGACCTGTCTCATTTTCAAAATGCCCGTTCCAGCCTCATGAAGTTTTGGTCTTACATATGGAATGTGTGCAGAAATTGCTGCGATTGCAAATGATACAAACACATCAATAGTAGCAGTGAGATTATTGAGATATCTCAAACAGTCAGCATACCCGGCTGAAATTAGAAATTTTGTATTTATCAGGTGTACTAAAAAAAGGACTACTAATAGAAACACTAGATACTTTTATGAGAACTTTCCCAATGACTACATAGTTGTAGTGTTGAATATCATTGTTGAATATAAGGACCTTATTCTGATTTTCTTTCATCTCTATTTATGGAACAACCAAAAGTCAGAAGTATACAGAAACATTGTTGAAGGTGAGCGACTTTTGGAGAATCTTCACGTTAGTAATGGACGTTCGTTTCATTGTTGCAATCACTTGGAATCACTACTGACAAATATTTGTATACACTTCGATATAGTGAAAATAAATTGTTTTACATGAACCATTATCAACGTGTGATATGAATAAGTGATACTTACAAGCTACTTCCAGTATATCATTCACAACCGTTTTTTGCCTCTCCTTATATTCAGCATTCAAAGTGTTATATTCCTCATTCAAATCAGAAAGTTTATTATT
The DNA here is from genome assembly GCA_963576655.1 of Gastrophysa polygoni. Lineage (NCBI taxonomy): Eukaryota > Metazoa > Arthropoda > Insecta > Coleoptera > Chrysomelidae > Gastrophysa > Gastrophysa polygoni. The sequence goes on from OY755089.1 coordinate 20,187,495, forward strand.
CGTAAACCTAACTCCACCTTTGATAGCATCAATAATCCTATAATTTTTACTTTTCCTGAGTACTTGTTCTTCTTTCAAAGTCATTCTGAAAAAGTAACCATGTTGGTCGTTACATTCGAGCTTTATAGTTTTGCCATCTTCCAATTCTAAGTCATCAGCCGCAACCCGTAAGAGTTTTTGCATCCTTTCGGATATTTTATTTTTATTCTTGTATAGTTCTGAAAGAAATTTCGTGTAACTACGGTATTTTTTTAGGTTTATAATAAACTCACCATTCAGTTCATCATCAAAACTAGATTTGATTAAGAACTCTCCCCTGTCAACTAATTCCAGATCAATAGTTTGTTCTATCATAGCTTGATAGTTTTCCGTATCTCGAAGTATTTCAGAGATGGGATTCATCAGAATGTCCCTGACACATTTATTCTCGATTCGTTTCAATACCTGAACAATTATAAAATGATGAAGGATGAATTTTTTGATAATTGAATGCCTCAATCATATGACAATACAAAAGCTTGTTTTGTTGATTTTCATGCATAATTTTTATTTTTACTTTTTTATCACTACTTATACGTTGATATCAACGTCGACTGACTTAAAACTTGCGCGGGGAAAAGAGCGGGACAGCTTTTTCATAGTGGACTCTCGGTCCGGGGACCGAGACTGCCGAAGCGATGTCAGGATTGAGATCGTGAACCAATTTCAATAGAAAAATTAAGATCTGATGGCTGGGTTCGAATTCACGACCTCTGGGCTATGGAACAGTTACCAGTACGTCCCCTCCCTCATCATATCAACTACATCAACTTCGCAATACAATATTCGCAAGCCCACATTGTTCCCAACTTACTGAACATAGGGCATTACTGATATAGGGCATATATAAAGACATACACAGTTCACCTCAAAATTCGGTTGAGATATTCATGCAATAACAAATTCAAAGTAGTAATAATAAATTGATACCAGTTTAAAAACGTGGATGCAAATGTCACCATCACTCTCATATTTGTAGTTTGATATCTATACTTTTGACTAAGCAGTGAACATTATTTGAAATTAGCTCATTATTTCAAGAGAATGACAAAATGCCCTAATCATTTTCAGCTATTAGTGAATAGGGTGAAAATCATACCTGTATAATACTGGGTACGTTGCCTATCGTTTGATATATTCGATAGCAGTCTTGTAAGTTGATTTTTTTACATGAAAGTTTTCTCAACAATGGCATCAAATCAGAAATCCTTGGAAGCATGTCTTTGTGTAAAACTGTTCTAGTCTCAGTGTCTGAAAGTAGGGCTTCGACAATATTCAAACGATCAGTGATCGAATTGTAGTCTTTCAACGGTTGTTTTATCCATTGGTCTAATAATCTTCTACCCTGAAACCATTAGTTATGAACTTATTGTATTATTTGAAGCGATCATATCAAAAATCCTACCTGTGGGGTTACACAATTATCCAATAGACCCTTCAAGCTTGACGTTTTCGAAGCGGTTATACTTTGTATAGTTTCTACATTATGTGACATCGCCTTAGGGAAAACGTTCAAAGCATACAAGGCTGCATTATCAAGCCTCACAAACCTACGAACATCCAAAGTACTCAGCTTGAACTGGTTAAAGTTACTTTCATCTCCAGTCAAGTTTAGGAATTTAATGAGAGCTTGCAGGCATCCCATAGCTTCTGTGAGATTAGTTTCCTTATGGCAAGCTGCATTTCGTTGTTGATCCTTGTGGAAGAAAAGAAGCCTGTTCAGATCTTGAATTATGGCATCCTCTTTGAAATCAGACCGTTTCATATTAGCTACCAGAACTCCATTTCGGTTGAGAAGTGTTTTCAATGAGACTAGTTCAGCGGAATCTCCCGATGGAATGATGCATTCTTTTGGTCCTATCTGAGCTATTAGTGCTTCTAGTTCAGAAAATGATTCGTTGTCGCTTATTTCGCAAACTTCGAATTTGGCATCTGTGACATTCACACAGCTTATGGCCAAAACCTTCAACAAATAAGGTTTTCATTCAGTTCTCATTAAACATTTCACATTATAATTGGAAATAATTAATACAATACTTCAGAAAGACTAATAAATATCTGGATCCAACACCATTGATATAAATAATATTCAGAAAATGACAAGATAGCCACCTTTGCTGACGATAAATACTTCCATATGAGTGTAGACAAAAGACACAAAGAAGTTTAATTTTTCTTTTTTATAGATTTTTTTGGGACAGATTAATGATCTAGCCCGAATGTCACTGCGCTTGGAATTCAACTTTCAGATACCTAAAAGAGAAATCATCTATTTGTCACTGACACCTTGTTTTCAAATTAATTGGAAGACAAATATATTCAATCAATATCAACATTTCTACTTATCTTAGTGTTGTTGGACGTTTCGAGAACGAATTTGTCCCTGTTTTCAGCACAATGAAACAATTTTTTTTTCACTGAAACATATTTATTAGATATATTTGTCTTCCCAATTTTTTCAAAAACTGGGGTTACTGACAGATAGAGAATTTCCCTTTTAGGTATCTGGTTGTTGAATCCTATTTTGGGGCAGATCATAAATCTATTGAGATAATTATTACATGCTCTATTTTTATTTTTTATAGATAGGATAGAAAAAGAAATGAATATACCACCTCCTCGATTAACTTAGGTTTAGGTTAAATGCGTTGCGATTGATTGACTCACAGAGAGTATTTAATTTTTCTGTTATCGAATATTTTTAGATATTTATTCGCTCTTCTTATGATAATTATCACTGCCACTGATCACCATACTGATATTGAACAGGCGATCCAGATATCATCAGTTCAAGTTAGAAAAATATAACTAACTTTTGCTCACCTTATTGTGAATAATTTTTACACCCATGACACAATTTGTGAAATCAATGTTGGCATTCTCGAACAATATATCCTCGAATTGTGTTAAATTACCCGGAGATCCTTTGTACTCTAACTGCCAATCATTGCCTTTTTGAGACGAATTTACGTATACTTCCACTCGGTACTGCCTGATCAAGAGGAGTTCCCTCAAGAAATTTTCGAATTGGCCTTTATTGAAACAAATGTAATTGAGTTTCTGGTGGTCTCCCATGGATTTGGTGGCCGAGGAAAGAAAATCTGCGGCGATAATCGTGTCACCTCCATGGACTGTGTAATAGTCGATTCGGTTGAAGAAACGAATAGTTGATGCAGATTTCTGAAATGAGAAGGAAAAAATTCTTGAAAACACCACTACATTTTCCGTAGAACATGTTTTGTACCATTGGTATAAATAAAGACATATTATTATTATTATTATTATTTTGCGATGTATTCGATAATCAGGTGTAGCAATCAACTCAACAAATATTCATAACTCATCCCCTAAAAAGATGATATTCGACCTTCCGATACTGCTTCATTCAACAATATTCATCCAATGTCTATTCTATCTAATGGTGGTCAACTCATCCATAGGAAATTGGTCATGTTCCAACAGGTTGATCATTATTGAGGCTCTACCAATTTACATAATATTCAATTCTAATATTCTGGTATATTCTATGGTACCGTATCGTATATCAAATATTAATTCGACTGTAAGGAGAGGGTGAGGGTATTTTTAAAACGTTACATCCCTTTCCTTTTCCAAGTTGATAGAAAGGGTTTTTGTTCCATTTTTCTGAAGCTATTTTTTTCTTTTCAATTTTGGTTTTATACTGTACTGTTTCGAAATGGGAGAGTGGAATTTGATAGGTCATTACCAACCATTTGGAAATGGTTGAACGTGGATCGAGAAGATTCTTGAACATAATAAAGGAAATTAGAGAATCATAAAGGCACTTTCGAAAGCGAGAGTGTTATGATCAGTTTTTCTGGAAATTGTCGACTGGCTGCAGATCAGAAGAATATTTCGATATCATTCCCTGAACAAGATGTTTTCTATTTATATAAAAATTAAAAATAATAATGAAAGTTATCGCCATTATTATCAATTCAGTTAAAACAACACATTCCACTCAACATCATTCAAGATTATTTTGAATCAGCGATGTTCTTGACATAATAAATGATTGATAATATATAGTATTCCATGAAACATTCACAAACCGATTTCCAATTTCCAAAATATAACGTCACTCATAAATTTCCATCATTAAAAAAGCCAGACATCAACAATCTATCGGAATCACATGATTGGAAAAAGTATTGAAGGAGTAAATTCGGAGTAAATATCTACCTATATTTTGCTGTAAAAAATTTGATATTATTGGACCTACCTGTGAATACCTGAGAATTTCTTCACAGGCAAAGTTTACAGGATAGTAACATTCATACAGGGTCGCTTTTATATATGGAAACGGTCTCATTTCTCTTGCGCGGAAATTATTCACAAAAAATGTATTGCAAATTTATTTGCAAAGGTAACTTGATGGACCATAAACTTAATTGACTTTTTCAGCAGGATTCACAAGAAAATGTGAGTTGCCAAATCATGTGAACAAAACAGAACCGAGATTTGACATTCTGAGGTTGTAGTGATGTGAGGCAGCTGAGTTCAATACGATAAAAATTAATATGGGGTTCCATTTGAGAAAAAAAAAAGTTACCCAATTTTTCATGGAAACGGTGAACTTGGCAATATTGCGAATATCACCAACACCGATCGGACCTCACAGATTACCGATGTATAAATTTTTATGATTTTCTGAGATATGAAACATATCCATGTATGTTTCCATACATGAAAGCTACCTGTATTGCCGCATTCCTAATGACCACTTTCAGTAATCCCCATTGATAAATCATAGTATATGCCAAACTCTAATGAGCTTTTATATAATTATTCAATAGTAACATTTACACTGTGGTTGTATTGAAATATTATGGGCAAACGAAAGTCTGCAGACTTCTTGTAACTCAATTGCTAGGGATATGTTTTCGAGAATAATTGAGGAAATACCATTAATCAGCGCTATTAAAACCACTCTAGATTTATTCATTTCAAACCGATAGCGTACTTCCAAGGCAGCATTTTCTTGTCTCACTAGCCCCCTCTAATCAGAAACCATACAATACCATCCCAAGAATTGAGTGTGGAATTTGATATGAACACGGCGTCAGAAGAAAGGCAACAACGACCTTATCATTATAGTAAATTCAGTTTGGTACGTTGGGATATTCGTAGATACAAGAATCTTCCCGAAACAAATTTAATAATTGAAAATTCACTAATTTTTTTTCTAACCAGGATACTCGTGAATACAAAAATTTTGCAGACACAAATTCGATAATTGAGGATTTTCTATTTTTTTTAACCTTCTGTGACCTTAATTTTTGATAGAAGAAAAATATTCAATACCATTTCATTCCGAGTGCTCTCTTTGGTCCTTATTGTAACTATTGTAACAGAATTATCCCAAATTTCAAAGAATGTTCGACATTTCAGCTATATTGATCGTTTACTTTGATTGCCAATCTTCATTTCGACTACTACATGTATGATGTTTCCAGTGAACTTATTATTCGTCGAAAGAGATTAAATAAAAATAAGACCGTAACCTTATCCTGGAATCCTAGATATACAAAATTCAAGTGAAAATTATTGCAATATTTTTTCAACAAAATTAATTGCCCCAATTGTTTAACTTCGTAATTAATTACGACTATAAAACAAGTGGGGGTCAATGCAGATAAGTCTAAATACATATAATAACTAGATCGAATGAATCTCTCAGTATCATCTTGTGCAAAAACGTGATTGAATGTGTATGACAATATTGCGGGTAAGTAAACATTTTGAACACTATAATAAGAAAATAATAATTTTATCATACATACTTCAAATAATCTGATACTTCTTTGAGTAAAGAAAAAATATAGAAATATGTATCTAAATGTAAATCGTCAACCCAAGGTGAGAAGGTATTGATAAGTTGACTTCTCTCCTGAAGTTATGAAGTTCGGATCAAATATGTAGCATTGAATTGTGGGAAAATAGATAATCCAAAATAATCAAAAAACACACACTAGCCGATTGAAAATTATAACAGTTTCCAATCAAATACACCACAATGTATATTAAGGAGAAAATAATTATTGATAATGATAATTGCAGAAATAATAATCAGAAATAATCCTTTCCACAGTTTCTGAAGATATCGGAATGAAATTAATTCTGAATAGTATACAAAATATGTAGTTCGATATATTTCATTTCAAAGCCAAAATGAAAAATACTATTTGAAGCAAAGGCAAAATTCGAGAAAAATTGACTATTTTCCAAGAATAAGTATCACTGAATAATTGAAACGAATAAGAGGCTTCTCTCATCTTATCAACTCAAATATTTCCAATATTTTGAACTTCGATTCATCTCTCAACATCACAATTGTTTCACAAACCGGCATCATAAAATCAACATCCAAATAGGTATGTATCTTCATAAATATTCTTCTCGACCATTCTCATAGTTATTTTCGAATATTTTCATAATCCATCATGAATTTTATAACAGAAGCATATGAATGTACTTCAATACTGAAAACAGCAAGAACTTTCTGAAAACTCTTCTGCTCAATATATTCAAAGATTTCAAGTATGTTCATCAAAAATTACCTAAGGATGTACCTCGACTTCAAATATTTCAAAAAAATTATCAAGGACCATTCCTTGGATAATATTTATTGGTGATTCGACGAGTTCTTATTTTCATCATATTTAATATCACTATTATAGCAACCTGACTTTAATAATTATTTTATATGTATTACATTGTACCCATGACTTGCTAATGTTCAATTTACATGAAGTAGTCAATTAATAAATGAAATAAAATTCTGAAAATCTTTGTAAATAAAATCAAGTACGCATTAATATCTTAAAAGAACCGTAGTTTTTACAAAATCTATTCAAAGCTCATGATTTACGTGAGAGTAATTTATTGATTCAAGTTGAACTAGAGTAGAATATTTTTGATTCGACCCCAGATATTGACGAATGGATAGTATCAACTTTATATAAAGTTTATGTTATTAAAACAGATAACGAGTTTATTTTCACAAATTTGTTTTCTTTGACTTTTGACCTCCATCGATATCCCCCATTTTCGTGTACATGTGTCGACAGTAATTCTTAGTATTGAATCAATGAAGATATGGTCGTGAGTAATGACCGTAGTTAGAAATGTGTTATTTGCGTTTCCCTGACCCAAAAAGAGAAACATTCTGAAACAAGAATTTTTTAAAAATCAGTGACTATGTACCATTCACTATCTGATCCTGGTTCTTGTTTTCCATATTAAAGTATATTTTCGTATCATATTTGTATGGAAAATAACTTTTTGAGATGCTTCAACATGTTAGTAATTTTTCAAAATATGTCAAGTTCTTTTTGAGTTGAGAAAAGCAGGCACGTGGAATCGTTGAAATTTTTCAGTTTCATTTTTTTGTTTCAATTTGATGTAACAAATAGTAGTTCATAGCTAATTCGGTTATAAACTTCTTGAGAATATCGTTAGTTTTCAAAATACTCGATCCGCTACTCTATGCTTGTGTTAAGAATACGCATGACTAAAAGGAAACCTATGACGCTTGTTATATGTCGTAAAATTGCCAAGATAAGACCAGAACCATCATCCTATTCCAAATGCCTGAAGTATGCGTTAGAGAAGATTGGAGATATTTTATGTATAGATAGTTATTTTGCGTATTCAAAATAGTGATTAGACCTTCGTAAATAGGTAATCGTTCTCTCTTTTAAAGCGATATCGTTGAATTCTTCATATCGCCAGTAACAATGACTAACCTATAGCAGAGAAGCCAACTGAAGAATTTCATTATGATTCAAATGAACATTACTGACTCAGATATAAAACACTAAAAATTCGTCTGGAACCCATAAAACCGAAATGTCTGGTATTTTGGGTATCATAAACAAAAAGCAAAAATTACGTCAGAAATGATTTCATTCATTTCGTTAATGATCACTTTCGCATTAAGTTCAGATAAATACTTCTACTCATCAAATATCATCAATTAGCTGAAATGGGATGTTTACGTTTGTGGGTTGTTTATGTATACTCAACTCAGTATTATCCTCAATTCTTTTCGTGGTCACGTGAAACCTAAAAAAAAATAAAAACACTTTCGTTTATGAATTGTGGAATTGGATTCGACGGCTCAGATAAGTGGCCTCCAGATAACTGAATATGTAACATTTGTTCAAAAAAAACATATCTGATTCTGGAAACATCTTTGACGTAACATACCTATAAAGAGTGAAATGAACTGATATACAGATCAAAACTCTCAATCTAGACGTTGCAACTCCAAATTTGGATCGTAATATATAAGCGAATCCAAATAGACAAGCTAGACGAGCTCAGGCTGGTCATTGAAACATTGTCAGGCTCAAGACATGCCGAACTCCCCTCTAGCAAACAATATTCATCAATAGAACGGCAAAGCTGAGGAATTCTTTGCCTATTGAAGTCTTTCCTGATGCTCACGACCTCCAAACTTACAAGAAAAATTCCACTACCTTACTTCTCTCCCAGCATTCCACCAATCTAACAAGAGTATAACAATCCACTCCAGCAAAGATCAGTTCTGCCAATCTGCTTGTCAAATTTCTTGATGCTATCGCCTATGCGTTACTTGAAAGTTTCTGTACTGTGTATCTGAAATCTTTCAGTCGATTTCTCTTAGCCAATGATGAAATTACCGGTACTGTGCCTAGCGGTGCTAAGCAGTACGTTAGCTGTCCCGAATGGATACTACCATCAAGAGTACAACTACAAAACGTCCTCATCGTCCTTCAAGAACAACGAGCTGCAACATAAAACAGATGACCAAGGTGAGTTGTGACGCCAAAAATCCAACGGACACTAATTTAGTTTTCATCATTTAGAATTCGAATTTATGCTCTAGTCAGATGCCTTCTTCCCCATTTTGTCTTCTTAGGAGCAACCAGTTATACACAATTCTTGGTTTGGTTTTTCGAAAATATGTCAATGTTATGCAGGTATTTTTTTGGGATTCAGAAGTCTCAAAACAATTCCGGAATAGAATATTTCAATTTTTTATAGATTGTCATAACAAAACGTCAATTGAATTCCGGAATGTTCACCAACAAGTTGTATCTTCTGCACCAGAAAAAAATCATTCGTAAACTAAACACCACATAAAACCGATTGACTTTTCAATAAGGTAGTCTTGAGCTCTTAAGGAAGTTCAAAGTCTTCATTGAAGTGCACTCCATCATTTTATAAAGTAAAGATAAAAATACTTGTACTATTTCAGAAAGCATCAATTTTATTGCAGAATGGTCAACTGTATTTCGGAGAACATCCTCTAGGGAGTTTCATAACTATCATGTCCGTTATAGCGGAAAATACTGTTAGCCTTTTGGCGAAACAAAACACCATCAATGACTTCAAAATTCTTCTCTAAATGAGTTGTAATAACTAACATAACTATCCGCCGTCATATCAAGTGTCAAGATTCCGTAACTGTCACTAACTGCTTTGGCGGGAAAATGTTTATTTCCTATTAATAAAAGCCAAAACACAGAAAATAGTGTGAAACATTCGTTACAGGCCATCCAAGTCGTCCTTTCGGACCCGTGCTAGAATATGTCGCCTTCGGTAAATTACATTTCAATATACTATTTGATTTAGAATTCCTTATTCTGAAATACAATTACCGCTTTCTGAAATCCAAGTAACTTTTAGGAAATTGAACTGACACTTTCAGAAATTCAACTGACTATTCTTAAATACAATTGAAACTCAACTCACTTTTCTGAAATTCACTCGATACTTTGTGGACTTTTAGTGACTAATATGAGATTAAAAAAGGTATCGATCAGTATATACGTTACGTTCTTCCAAATTCAAGCCATAGGATCAAAATAGATCCACTGATCACATCCTGCATTCTCTCAACACTTCATCAATTGCTGCTATTTCTAGGGTACTACAAGAAAGATGGTGACCTGGAAGGTCATTCGAAGCCTCGGATCGATTCCAACAGTGAACACTCTGAATATGTCAACCCCAACCTGAGAAACAGCCAGTATGGCAGCCAGTACACGGCAAGTGGCTACGGAGGCGGTTCCGACCTGAACTCTTTAGGGCAGATGAGGGCGACCAACGAATACAGCGGTTACGATGCCAACAATATGGCGGTCGACGGGTTAGCCCATAATGATCGTATCTTGGGCAGCAGAGGTTACTCTTCCGGATATTCTGCAGGTAACTGAAAAACTAGAATTTTTCAACAACTGTGACAAATGTGCAAAATCTGCAAAATTACATCTTTTTCAGTTGTATTCCAGAAGACGTCAAGTTCATTTCATAAAACGTGAATTTCATTTCAGAATAGTGAGTTCAAATTTAGAATGCCTTAGTTGTATATCAGAATATTCAATTCAATATTAGAAAGCCTCAATTGAATTTCAGATTAATCATTTGATTTCAAAATTAAAGAGAATATCAGTTGTATTTCACAATCGTGAGTTCATTTGTATTTAAGAAATGTCAATATCATTTCAGAAAGCATAAAATGTAAACTGAATCCCAGAATATGTCATATGTATTCCAGAAATCGTCAGTTGTATTTCAAAAATACCAAGAACAATGTGCAGATAGTAAGTTGTGAGAATGAATACATAATATGTATAGGGTGTTCAGGAATACACTGCACTCCCATTGACTCATCTATTTCTCATGGTTTCTTCATCAATGACTATCGGAGGAATCCACTCTGAAATAAGCACTTTCTAAGGTAATAATATTGATTCCTTTGTAGGGTATGGTGCCAACAGCTATGGATCCAGTTCTTCCAGTTCATCCAGTTCTTCGGCTGCTAATCTTCGGCTCATAACTTCTCGTCTCCAACAAGACTTGGAAAATGACCTTCGTGAGACGATTCGTTTGAACAACATGTATGCCCAGTCACGTGTCGACATCGCTCAGTTAGAAAGAGAACTTAGGCAGAACTTGACGGAGCGACTTAACAATGAACTCATTGCTAGGTAACTATACAATTTATTCGTGAAATACTCAGCAGACATGTAGCTGACAAGAAATGGAGCGCTTATTTCCTTTGGAGTGTAGGGATCATATAATTTATTAGTATGCAGGTAAAACCACACTAATAAGAAAATGAACAATATGTAGCTATAGGACGAAGTATTTTCAATTTATCAGCTAATCAAGGGACTGAAAAGGAATTGCTCCACAAATTGGACATAGGATCTCTCCAAGCTCCAATCTTCATTCGAATCTTCGACCAAGATCACTGAAATGAACTCGAATATATGAATTAACTGAATCTTTCTCTTCGAGGTATGGGCAACAAATGATAAGAAATGGTATGTCATATTCATTAGATGGAGGAAGATTGCATTCGACTGCAAATTACAACAATCAAGAGTTGGCCGATCTCAAAAGTCAAGTTGAGAATACATTGATGAATCAACTGCGGACTGAATTTTACAGTTCAAGTTCGTCCAATCAGTATCACAATCGACAAAATCAAGAAGGTAATATATAATCAATATTAAGAAAAAAATATTTTTTCATGGTCTGTTCAAGTATTCTCTTTCAAACGTGTACACATTGAAAAAAAGAGCGATAAACGAGGATAATTATAGGATCTCAAATGAAGTAATTGACCTTGTTAGATGTCCAGCCTGGATCTTGTTGCTTCTAATGCACTTCGGCAATACCGGTAGATCAAGCAAAGAAGATTTCATCAGTCTGTGTTTTAAATGGAAAATTGATGACTACCAGTTGCTTTACCTCGCGATTTTATCTTTGGAACAATTCCATAATTTAACCCGAATTACAGGCACTTTCAATTTTACAAGCACCTTCTCTGATACCGTACTAATACACTATTTTTTCATTTGCATCTATATTGCCAAAGTATTGATATTTTATTCAGCTGTTTAGTTCAAGAATATCATAGCGACACTCAAATATAACTCGATACCTTCTTCACAACAGCTGGATACATATACAGCACTACACCTCGCACGGTGTACCGACCTATCTACCCTCTACTACCTTCAACCACCCCGAGATACTACAGCACCATCCCCAGCTACAGCACCCACCCCAGCTACAACACCCACTCCAACTACCAAACGATGAAATCCAACTACCAGACCGTGAACGCCAACACCCGTTATACGCCCGTACTGCAACCCGAGAGCATCACCAGCATCGCCACCAAAGTGCAAAACCAGATGGACCAGCAGCTGAACCAGATGCTGGACGAAACCAAGTCGAAGTACTTCTCCTCTAGCGCCGCTTATTCGCTGACCAACACCGATGTACTCTTGGAGAGGTTGCGCAACGAGCTGAGGAGCAACTTGACCTACCTTCTGGACGAGAACATCAGGAGGAACTACGGAACGCAGCAACAAAGAGACGGCTATATGTATTCTCTCGGGCCGAGCGGACAAACTTCTAGCGAATATAATTATGCTCTGCAAGATTTGGAGAATTTGAAGGCGCAGGTCGAGAGGAACTTGATCAACAAGTTGAACAGAGATATCGAAGGGTACAGAAGCAGGTAAGCCGTCTGAATTATTCTTCTTTCGTGCATTTGTATATGTGGGAATAATTGCCGAATTGACAAATTGATTGTGGGACAATAAATACTGATGAATCTTAACGACATTTAGCCATTGACCAAACGCCATAAGAGCAATGTTAGAAAAGTGATGCTTCATTATATACGTCTTTCCTTGTCTAATTGGCAACGATGATCGAGGGCGCATGCGCAAAATTCAAATTTTAAAACTTCATGTGTAATGTGTCAATCTCTTCAGTTTACAGGTTATGTTTGTACTACTTATCTATTTTTTCCTTAGATCATCCTCATCTAAGATTTTCTCTGTAAATAATCATGTTATTTGGAAAATATATATCCGAATATATATATTGATGGTAGACAACATAACATAAACTTAGCTTTGATATAGAGTGATCTGGTCATACAGGTACGTTTTTTCAGATTGATTAGAATGGAGCAATCGATATTTAAAAAATGGTAGAAATCTTGGTAGAAATATAAGATATCCTCAGTATTGAAATGATGTTAATGAACATTCATCATGGAAGCAACACATATCCGTGTGATAATTTTTTTACCGATGATATGAATTGGAGCTCTTGGAGTCGCAGAGAAAACAAATATGTACGTTTTTTGCGGACATTTTGTGAAAAGTTACAAACTTAAACTACGAATACCACAAACAACAACAACAACAACAACTATAAACTAACGTCTAAACACAAACACTGAATAATCCCGAACCGGAAAAAAAAACAATTACTAACGCTTATTACGAGTAATAAAAATATTCAATTCTTAAACATAGACAAGATGACAGTTCAAAGAATCTGGTTGTTTGAATAATTGCGCTACACAAAAAGTATTAGGTATAAGACACGACGCACGATCATTCCCAATTTGAGTAGCAACGACAGGCGTAAGAGTGAAACAACACTAAGAGAGTCATCTTCCACTTTCATTTTGGCGCATGCGCATAAATAAATCCTTGCCAATTGAACTCTTTTATTTTGACATCAGATAGGCTGTCCTTATTATCAATATTCGTAGTTAATACATATATGCATTTAGCTAACTACGATCACAAAAATTATGCATACTAAAATACAGGAGGTTCAGACATTCAGCAGTCTTCGACGACGATCAGGCAATAAATCTATTTTCTATATTTTGAATTTAGTACTATAAAAATATAGATAGAGAGTAATGCTTTTATAAAGAAGTGTGCTTGTCAAATTGTGGCAAAATTGAGTAATTGGGTGCTGGTTAATATGCTGCCTTGACATTACTTCTTTTTCGATCCTATCAATGGTGTTGCCACATTACAAATCCAATATTCTCTTTGGGTCACCATCATCAACTTTATTTTTCCCCAATACAGCTCTCAAATTTTTATTTCGTACTATGATAGCTTTAGGTTCCCTATATAACACATATGAAATATCGGAAAAAATACTAGATATGAAAAAAAAATAGGTAAATCCGCTCTCGTGACATATCTTGATCTTGAGCATAGAATTGATCTCTACTTGCTTCGTTTCTTGCGATATACCTTCTTAATATTTTTGCGAAGCGATCAAATTTTCCTACTCTGAAGCTTCCTTCTGTAATACCAAATGGCCTTCCTAAGTGTACCTAATGGATTTTTCATTCACAGCTCTTCCATGTATTTATAATGTTTTTTTTTATGCTCAGCTGGTCGTCACACCAATCTTATTCAAGTCAGTCCAGTTATGGAACCAACTACGAATCGAGCAGCTCCCCTCGATACGATTACTACTCGAACCCGAACTATAATGTTTATACAACTCCTCGAAGCGCTATTTATAGTGTTTATACTACACCGTCCGCGCATTCAGCAGCCTATGTGAAGAATGGAGGAAGCTACAACTACTTGGAAGGTTAGTAAATATATAAATTCATGTATTCTCACAGATTTTCGGTATTTTTTCTCCCTGTTTCTAAATTATTTCAATACATTTATCGTGATGACAAATTTAGCCTTCGGATACCTGAAAGAGAAATTCTCTATTTGTCAGTGACACCTTGTTTTTCAGAATATTTATTTTAGTGGTGGGCACGTACACGTATCACTATTCACTAATATACGTGTCAGAATCATTTAGAAAAAAAACATTTTCCACTGTGTTGAAAACGGGATCAGATTTGTTCACGAAACGTCCACCACTCAAATAGGTAGAAATTTTGACATTTGTTATATATATTTGTCTTCCAAATTTCTTGAAAAACAAGAGGTGTCACTGACAAATAGAAAAGTTCTCTTTTAGGTATCTGATGGTTAAATTTCGAGGGCAGTGACATATATTGAAATAATTATTATGATTTTCATTTTTATTCTTAGAAAAGATGACAAAAAATCCTGAGAATCTGTAAAAATGAATATATCACCTCCTCGATCATCAACCTACAGATAGTATATGAATTCATGCGCTTACTTGAAATTGAACTTTTTTATATATCTTGTTTATTCATTACAAAAATAAAAGGACGCAATCGCTGTCAACATCAAAATCGAAACGCAGATTAATGAATTGTTTCTTGTTGGAAGTTCATTCAGTCCAGAATTCATATATTACTACTAATGTTGGTTAATCAGAGAAAACTAGCTTCAGGAAAATCATCGCATTCTATCCGAGTCGGAAAGCCTAACTTATAATTTTTAGGATCTCGTCAATCTGGTTACGAATCCCAAAGTTCCGGCAATATGGCACAGCTCCAACGCAACCTCCAAGACCAACTTTCGAGGCAGCTCCAAGCTGCCATCAATCAGGAACAACATTCTTCATACTCGACATCTGCGGGTAGCTACAGTCCAACCAACTACCAAACATCGCTGCAGGAACTCTCCAATGAGTTGAACAGGAATCTGACTAGAAACCTCCAAGAGTACAGTGCCAGCGGCTCATATGCTGCGTACGGAAACTTTGATAGTGCCCAAATGGAACGGTAAGTGCACTTCTCAGATCGCGCTGCTACTTTGAAAACATTTCAAGGTTAACCATAAGCAGTTTCATTCTTCTGAAACAACTTATAAAACTGCAATACTCCATTTTCATGAAATGATTAATATTATCACCTAGTCAGGTGAAACGATCAAATTTTTACCATGAACATATTATCATGACCATGATATTTCAACAGTTTGAGAGCACAACTACAAGATTCTCTGATGACCCAACTCAGACAAGGACTGCAACGGTCATTCGAGTCCCATAGTTCTTATAGCAGCAGCGGTAGCTCTAACTACAGACAAGTTAGAGGATTTCAGGACCAAGGACAATACAGGTACAGGAGTTCGTTCCTTCTCAAAATTTATGAACTTGATAATATCATTTCAGACTGTAATAAACTGTTGATCGTTCGCGAATGATTCTCTTTTAATACTGCCTCGATTGTGTTGCCGTACAGCAATACCGCTCGTTCTCGGGGACTCGTATTTGGCAACTCGAAATCAAATGATTGATTCATTACAGATCAGCACATCAATTAACAGACGGAGAAGACTGCGATGGTCACCAAAGCTACAGAGCAAAAAGGAGCTACTCACCTCATCCATATTCGAATCAAGAAGCAATTGGACAACAAGTCGAACTAGGACAACAACTGGAATCCACGGACTCACTTCAAGAAATGCAAAATCAGATGGACTTCGGACAGCAAGTGGAAGAAGACGGGTATGGAAAATTACAATCATTGAATCAAGATCAAAGTCCTGAGTATATTGGCTACGGAAAACTTCAGCTATCTTATCAACAACCCATTGGACAGCAAATAGACAACTCTTATTTTTCACGAGTTGAAGATACCGGGAATAGCAAATTACGGGTTCAGAGTCCAATGGAGTCTGGCTATGGAAGACCTCAGATGTTCAATCAACATCAAATGGATGACTTCGACTTAACCCAACAAAGAGAAGAACACCCCTCAGAATTTGGGCAACAAGTTGAAGACGAAAACACTAGAGGAACATTACAAGGGCAAAAAATCATGCAAGAGACTCAACATTTTGAGGAAAATATTTCCAAATTGAATGCTCAACATGGACAAGACAACACCAGAAATGGAAAACTACAGATAACCAATCAAGAACCACTTGGACAGCAAGCAGAAGACACTCATTATATTCCACAAGTTGAAGAGTACGGGTACAGAGGAATACAAACTCATGATCAACATCAAACTTCGTTTCAACTTGGACAGCAAGTAGATGACTCTGAACTGACTCAACAGGTTGAAGAAATGCAAAGTCCATTAGAATTTGGACAAGATCTACAAGAAAAAAATACTTATGAATTCACTGGTCAAAAAATAAAACACTTCAACGACAATTTCGATCAATTTCAAAGTCCTCTGGAACTTGGACAACAAGTTGAGAATGGTGTTGATGATTATGAAAAACTTCAGAATACCAACCAAGAACCAATGGGACAGCAGCAAACAGAAGTTGAAGATGGGTACGGAGAGATGCCAACTCATGGTCAACATCAAAGTTTGCTTGAACTTGGACAGCAAGTAGATGACTCTGAGCTGAGTCAACAAGTGGAAGAAGTGCGAAATCCAATAGAATTTGGACAATTTCAAGAAGAAGAAACGAGTACTGATAAATTCACTGGTCAAAAAATAAAACACTCCAATGGAAATATTGATCAATTTCAAAGTCCTTTAGAACTTGGACAACATGTTGAACATGATTCTGGAAAACTTCAGATCACAAATCAAGAACCACTCGGACAGAAAGCAGAAGAATCATACTATTCACCACAAGAAGATTATGGGAATAGAGGAGTACAAAGTCAGAGTCAACATCAGAATCCAATTGAACTTGGACAACAAATAGATGAAGAAGAAAATGGACATGGAAAACTTCAATTATCAAATCAAGCACCACTTGCACAGCAAATAGATGACTCTGACTTGACTCAACAGGTTGAAGAGATGGGAAATCCCGTGAAATCTTCACCAGTCGAAGTTGGACCAAGTACTGAACAATTTCTTGGTGCAAAGTTAGAACACTTCAACGAACATGTTGAGGATGATTTATCGAAATTCCATGACCATAGTAAGAATCAAAGTCCTCTGGGATTTGACCAAATTGGAAATGGACAGCCTGGGCAGCAGACTGAAAAAATTAATGTTAATTTGGACCAACATGTGAATGAACTGATAGAGCCAGAACCACTCAATGGCCAACAAGATCTGAGTACCTGGTGTGACAGATATGTTGATACGTCTTTAATGGATGCACCATGGTTTCTTGGTAGAGAATTGAAAGATAACATAACCAAATTAGTATCTCAAAATGGTGGTTACAAGGCCGACATGTCTGACGTCCACCGTAAAGTGATTGAAAGCATTCCCAGAGAAATGTTAATGAAGTGCTTTCAAGTGGAGCCGAAAGACAAGAAAATCGTACTGGAAGGGTTACAAGAATATTTTGATAAATTGATAAAAAATGAAATTATCCGCGACCTAGAGGAAATGTCTATACTTGATGGAAATCCAGAATTAAAATCTCCTGGGAATGGACACCGCATACCAACCGACAACCAAATTGTTCAAAAACCTATAGAAGAACCACAAAGCCAGAATAAAATAACTCCAAGCCAAGAGAAAATTGAAACTTCTACAGAAGTATCTACAGACTTCGATAACTGGTGTAGGCAATACGTCGACCTTTCATTGACGGATGTACCATGGGATTTAAGTAAAGAACTGAAAAACACTATCAACGAACAAGTAGGTGAGGTTAATAATCCTGAAACAGCGTATAAAATCGTTCTAGAAGGAATTCCAAAAGATATGCTGAGAAAGTGCTTCCGAATAGAAACAATTGAACCAAATGAGCAAGAGTTAGTACTTTCTGGAATTGAGGACTACTTTCGAACGTTGATTAGAAGAAATATTGAAGGGACTGTTGAAGCTAACAACCAAAATCGATTGAATGAAAGAGATTCTAATATCCAAAAAGTGTTAGAAGATAATCATAACCTTCCAACAACAAATCAAGAAAAAATGGCTAAATTTCCTTCACTATCTGGCAGCACTCCATTAGATCAATCCTCAAAGCACGACCAAATTACACCTCAAACTCTTGCTGAAGCTGAACAAACTGCAGACGCGTTGATAGAAGCCCTCAGACAGAAAACTCAGACCCGACCAGTTATTGAAGAGCAGTCTGAAGTCTCAGGTTATGGACGGAGACCACAGTCTCACCCTTACGAATCTCCATACATGCATGCTACATATCACCGAGTCAATGAACAGAATGTTAATGGTGAAGATACATACAATTCCTACGCTAACACAAATTCATATGACTGGAGAAATACGAAAAGATACGAAGATAACCATAGACATTTTTACCATTCAATGGAACATCATGTTCCTAGATATCCTGCCTCTGATTCTTACGGTAACTACCATCAGAGACCGGTAAACTTCGATAGAAACAGTCATGTAATTGAAAATGTGGGTAGTGGTGGATCTTATGGTTACAATCACCATACGCCGCACCATCACCAATATTCTGGTCAAGAATCCTATGGTATGTACCCCCAAAGACCGCAAATGCCATCATTATATCATCCTTATGAACAGAGACAAGTAGTAGAACAAAATGTGGAATCAGCTTCTGATATAAATGTAAATTATTTAGCACCTATTCAACGTAAACCTGTCTATAGTGGAATAAAGGGTCGAAGAATTTCTCACCCCATGATACAGAAACCTATACAGGTACAAGAACCATTGCAGGACCCTTCGCAGGTGCAAGAACCTGCACAGGAACATGTGCAGAAGCTGATTCAAGAACCCACTCAGAAACCTGTACTGCAACCTATCCATGCATCTGTTGATGTAGATCCTTCATCAAAAATATCCGAGATCGAAACTGAAAAATTCAATAAATCCGAACAGATTGAAGTTACGTCGGTGCCTGCGCCAGAGGAGTTATCATGGTGGCGAAAGTTTGGAAATAAGGTGAAACAAGGTGCACAAAATTTGAAAGAGAAAATTATCGGGTGAATTGAAAAGAACCCATATGAAATGATTCGAACTGTTGACTATGTGACTGTATTAAGTTATTGTGTTTTTTTAAATTGAATTAGAAGTATTATTTATACAAACAAGTCTGATTATTTCCAACCTTTGTGTGCCTGTGACTGACAACACAATACATTGAAACTAAGTTTTGTATATCTATTTCGTTTCTTTTGTGTTCAAACAACCTTGCCTGATTATATTATGGAGGGAATGATACTACACGAATCATGCCTCACATTCAGTCCTTCAGATTTATTCATCTGACAAGAAGAATTAATGCATAACCTGAAATATTACATGATTTTTTTTCTGAATATTGAGCCCGATTGGGAGCATTCCTATATTTCAAGTTCAAGCTTCAGAAATGTAACAATGCTACTCATCACTATTGAAATTTACTTTTACATCAATACTGGGTGTGAAAATAATTTGAAATTTCGAACGCAGCCTGTGGAGTGTACCGGTGGTACCAATATTTTTTGTTCAACTCCAACTCTTTTAATTACAATGAGATATTATTTTTTTTAAATGGTAACATATATGCAAGATGCAGTAGCAGCAATAATCATTACAAATTCCAGAAATAATACAGCCAAATTTTACAAATTTTGTCTAATTTATAAAATGATTCAGTAACATCAGTAACATTTCTTAACAGTGAATAAAAAATAGTTACATTTTTCGAAATAATATTGATACAGCTGAATTTCAAGTCAAACACACTTCCACTAACAATCGAACACCACCTATAAGAAATATCATAATTCATATTGGTGTGATAATCCACATTACACTCTCACATATTCTCAAAGATCAAACTACTCTCTGATAGTCATCAAAATAAACAAACTTTTCTCCTCATTATAGAGCATATTATATTTACATCCACCAGAGCAACCCAAACAAAATTTATTTACCATTTTATCCTATACATACTATACCATCCTGTCCTATCCTATCCTATCCTATCCTATCCTATCATATCCTATCCTATCATATCCTATCCTATCCTTACCTATCCTATTTTATCCTATCCTATCCTATCCTATCCTATCATATCCTATCCTTACCTATCCTATCCTATCTTATCCTATTTCTGTTCTAGATTGTCAGTATGGAATAGATCGATAATATTGGTACAATCATTTCTGATATCAGGGATCCCAGTGGGTCCACTGATTAGTTGCTCAAGACCATGGGTGATAGCAAAGGCCTTCGCCTGTCAGTCTGCGCCATCCGTTTTATTTATGGATATGAGCCAAGTGTTGGATGAAGTCAAGTTTCAGAGAGAAGAATTTGAAGAGGTTACCATGAGCTGCTTGATTTGGTGATGGATACACACTACAAATAATTTTTTTCTGTTTGTGGTTATCAAGACTGGACCAATTATATTGATTTCTTTTGAAATCATTTGTTTCACTTTTTTGATTGTAGACTAAACAAGAGAAGTCATTGATCCAAACACAATCGCACCTGATCTCAACATTCTCATTACATCATCAACAGGAAGAACATCATTATTCAATTCAGGAAAATAATTATTCTGGATAAATAGCCAACTGACAAATATTATGTCCTCCAAATTATTGTATTTCAGGAGATTTAATTGGCATGTCTAGTCTCTCGATGCTTAAAACTGAGCAATAACGTGGTTATATTGAAACTCTTTATCACCATTCATATCAGCAGTTTACACTATACTCCACAAAATTCACTGACCACTCTAGATCATCGTAGAAAAGTGGGCGATCTCTCTCTCTTTTTTAGATATTTGCACAGTGGAAATCTCGTCTATCATGCCCCCATGAACGATTCGAAGCAAACAAAATACACAAGCTCAGGCTGGTCATCCCTACATTGCAAAGTTAAGGAATTCTTTGCCTAGTGTCATCTGTCCTGATGCTTACGACCTTCGAACTTTCGAGAATTCCAATACCTTCTTTGTGTACAAATATTCCACCACTGGCTAACACGATGTTCTTCGAACATTATAGGATTTCCTTTTGTGTTATCAAAAGATGAAAAACCAATGTTGTCACACTCATATACATAAATGATTTTCAGTATGAGCATGGAAATTAAGGACAGAATGCCCTACTCTCATACCATTACTAGTGAATAATCAAACTGATGATTTTTAAGTATTACCTTTTTGGTAATTTAGAAATTTACAAATTTGCTCATCTATACTATTTTCTGAAAAATCATGAGGTCACTGTTTTTTAATTCAGATGACAGTCGAACAAAATGGAAACAAAACACTGATTTGATAAGTGTACTTACTTCTGGAAGATTGTTATAGAATCGGATGAAACCTTGTTGTTGAGACGAATCTGAAAATGAATAAGTAGATTCAGTATGCCAAGTTACACTATTCATAATAATATTACATAGTAGGTGGCCTCTGTTGGAACTAATGGATGGTGAAAAAAAAACATCTCAGCAATACCAGCATTTAAAAAATTACCCCCGATTGGAAACACTTTCGATATCTATCAAAATATTTCGCCAGACTGGAGGGAGGTGGTGACGGGGATGAAATTCGAAAAAAATCATGATGAGAATTTTAGGTTTCTAAATCGATTGCCCATGATGAAATACATCCTCACTACCTATCAAAATATTTGCCGAAGGAGTTGAAATTAGGTAGTAAGGGTGTATTTCATCAGAGGCAATCGATTCTTGGTGTTTAGAATCCATAATATTCTCATTTATGAAATGCGATGATATATAGTGTGTTCCATTTGAAAATCGGAAATTAATGTCAATTCCAGAAAAATCAGAAGCTGAAATCGAATTCTGGATACGTCAAAAATTGTTCTCTAGTGAGCATATTTGATATCCAAATTTCAGAAATATAGCTATATAAATCGGAGAAATCAATCTAACAAATATAAATAATGAAAATATTGAAGTTGAAATCAAATTGAACGAAAATAGTGTGAATTTTTCTGATATCGGTAGCATGGTCGGATTATTTATATAAAGTAGTGTAGCAAGATAGATTATGTCCTATCAACAAGAGAGTTGTTATTCATTTCACTTCCTGGTCTATGAGAAAATATGTTGAACTAATCAGATTTTGATAAAATTTGTGAAGTTCTTGATTTTGTCTGATTGATTCTACACTTCAATTCATTTTTGCAGTTATTCTGTGGCATTGAATAGATATGTAGATATAGATATTTCGAACACCAGGCATTGCATCCTGTATGAACCCTACACAGTCACAGTAGACATAAAATAGAAACCTACCTTCTTTATTCAGTACATGTGTATTCTGCTCGCCAATATAAAAAAAAATCTATTGCAGATCTTAAATTTGCTCTTGCCCCTGGTAATGGACAGTTTGATTATTATGAATGTATTTTTTCAATTGACGAAGAATTTTATGAGAAGATTCATTTCATTCAAGCCACTTCAAATATTAATAAATCAACATAAGATAGGCTGTAATAGTTAATTTTATGAGAATTATCATAAATGGCATATTTCGTCATTCTGAACTCACCCAAATTTAGAGCATATGTTTCGGAAACCATCTTCAGATTAAATTTCTGATTTTCACAAATCTTTTTCTACCGATTCAAACAAAAAGGCCGGTGGTCGTTTGGCGGTTAGTGTGTGATAAAAAATTAGGTTAAAATGTCTTTTTCTGACAATCACGTTGACATTTGAATGTATTGACATATTTCTTGCATTGTATTGACTATGAGAGGCTCAACCACAGAAGAGCTCTTTGGCTCAACCACCTAGTCGGTACCGACGTTGCCTAGTGTAACCCACGAAGGCGAATAACGGACACACAATATTTTTTTCATTTCGAGATGTGACTCGAAAATACCACCAATTCCAAAATAACGGTGAAGTGATGGAATAACGAACTTTTCGAAGGTAACTTACTCCCGTAATGCTGTACATCGTCCCTATGATCCATGATCCTTACCTCAATCACTGTGCTGTAAGAAAGATCGTTTATAGCGCAGTCCCGTTAGATTTTAGTAACCCTAGGAATGGGACAAGCTTGACAACTTGACATGACATAACCCTGATCCTGATGTCAAAGGCAAAATAAATAATATTTCATGAAAACTCAGAGTATACAAAGTTTTCGTAATGGCAATTTTTTATTTTATTCTGAAATATGAAAATCATATTTTGATAATCATGAATCAAATCAGATTGTGAAAATGTGAATAAAATATTCCGGTCATAGTGTTGATCTTTGTAAGGAACTATTTTGTGTACGTTTTAACTGGATCTGTCAAACTGTGCCGCTGTAATGGCGTCTGATTTTGAAGCTTGTGAAAATGATCCAAATTTTGCTGTTATTTGTTCTTTTCTGGAGAAATTCGGTAGCCAGTGTGGATTGCCAAGCTTAGATATCCTTGAATTACAACGAACACTAGAGAATACTGATGAAGGTAGGAGAGATTGATGTCTTTAATTCTATTGTTTTGGAACTTTTTGAAGAAATTATGTTTTCATAATTTCTCATTGAAAATTGGAAAATACGAATATCAAAGAATCTTTGACAAGAATTGTTCCAATTCGATTTCATTAGATATGCGAATTCATATTCTGTTGTAGGTAGCTTCAAATCCATGATAAAATATATCCCTTATTTACCATTATTCACTATTCAAACGATCATCTTTTGACTAAGTCCCTAATCATTATTTTTAGAGATATTCAACATGAAATAATTAGGTTTAATGAATACTTTTTCAGCAGTGATATCTTTTTTTGTTCAATCAATGTATAAGAGTTTAAATCACTTGTTATATCATGTATTCTGCAGGGTTTCACTACTGTTATGTTTTTATACAATCTGTCATATCAAATGATTTTAATTTTACATTTTCTCATTATTTATGGAAGGCAAAATCAGGTGTCATCTGTTTCAAGAATTGGTTTTGATCAGTTCAAGAAGACCTCTCAAGAGGGCCCCTGTTCTTACAAAATTAATGAAACACTAAGTACTTATGTGAGAATAACTATGTTTCAAGATTTCTAGGAATATTGGGAAAACTTTTACAGATTTGATACAATCACAAAAAATCACTTTTACAGTTTCATGTAGTTGAAATAATCCACTGTTAAAAAAATTCATGTGAAGATACTCCTCTATCATACCTAATGGCTTTCCCAACTTCTCACACAACTTATTCAATTTATCCTTGAGTTCATATCAACTTTGCATAAATGAAAAAGTCTAAATTTCAATAGAGTACTTGCTGAGTGTGCAAAATCTTCTTTATTTTTGCTGATACCATATTGATCCAAATATGACGCCAAAGGTCACTCTGCAATTATCACAAATTACTAAAATCATTTCTTTGGGACGTTTTTACTTTTTCCTGAATGTACATTTGTTTTCATCATTAAATTCTCTATTTATTATTTTCTATGCAAAATTGAAAATTCCTATATAAGAAAGGGCAGTTCTGAATGAATGAATACACATATTGATATGTCTCAGTATTGTTGAATAATTTTTTTGAAACATTGATTATGAAATGTTCTTTCAAGTAACACATGGCATCTATGTGGACAGTTCAACTAAAGTAACAAGTTTCTTCAAAATATCAAACTGCTGAGTTATTATACAGTCAAAACAGGCGTCGAATTTTCAAATTGTCAAAGGACAAAAATGATATTTTGGTCTCTGGGAAATTAACAATATATTCAAATTTTAAAAAAATTCAGTCGATTTGTAGCTGTACATACTTAGCCCTTCGCCATACTACTGAGACAGAAACTATTTCTAAACTGTTGGACTTGTTTGACAAGTTCATCATTCAATACATCAAAATTTTGTAGGATGATTATTGAGACTGCTTTGGTTCTTGTTATACCAATTATTCAAACTCAAGAATCAAAGATCTAATCAGTACTGCAGCAGAGTTGGTTTCATGGAACTTCAAATTATGAATGCATGCAGTTTTTTATGCTGTTTTCGAAGATGCATGATTTCTTGTGAATTTTTCATAGATAATACATAATTATATATTGTGTGTCAGTTTGAAAACTGGATCTGCTATAGCCAATTTGGAGTTGGGGTAGCTCACTAAGGATACAACTGCCACTATTAAACAGCTTCCTTCATCCAGTCTGATGAAATGTTTTTTCTATTTTCTGAAATAAAATTCAATCTTTATAATTTTGTCTCTTGTCAAATGGCTCCTACCTACTTATCTCAGTTATTATTGATTGGATTAGATATCTTTACCATCCTCAGTGATTTGAAAGGGCAATTTTTTGGAAAATCATATGAATTCTTGTAAAGGAAAACAAAGTGTAATTGGCTATGCTTCTTATCTTATATCTTACATTAAATCTTACATTTCCAAATATCAACATCACTCAACTGAAAAGATACTATCCAAGTGAGTTTTATGCTTTGTAGTGAGAAACATACAGACAAACCTAGTATAAGAAACAATTTTTTCAAATACATAAACAAATTTTTGATGGGTAATATCTGGATAATGTTGATTTTTTGGGTATGTAGGTGAATATTTATATTTGCATATTTTGCACATTTTTTCAATAACCAAATTCTTTATTTCTTACAGTTCATACTGATTTACAAAATCTGTTCATAAAGCTATTGAAAAAAGTGAAGAAAAATTTGAAGAATGAAAAATGGGAAAAATATCTTATTGATGTATGTCACATGTTTAGTACCAAAGATGCTTGGGAGATAGAGCGTTTTGGTTTCAAGAAGGCCAAATTATCAACTAAAATTAGGGCTCTGAAGGTAAGGATCAGAATTTTGCAACACTGGATCATATGATGTGTTTTATTACTAGTTCGTAAAATCTTCATTGACCTGTTGTAGGCTTATAACCTACTATAATATGTATGTTTGTATGCCATTCACAAAGTGTATAAATGTACTTTATTGGATCACCCAATAGGCTATTGAATTCTTTTATAAATATTAGACATTTGGATTTTATCAGAATGAATAAGAAAAAAAGTTAACTTGAAATGTAGTGTCTTCCATAATTTATAGAAATTATTTCATGCTATGATCACATTTTTTACTGGAAATATGCTGCTCTTGAAATCACAATTGAGATAATGGTTTTCTCAAAAGATCATCAAATTTCTGTTCATTTCGATTTCTTGCTCCATTGCCAAATTATTTGATATTTGATTCGTGCCGAAAATGCCATTTCTGATAACTCAAATCTACCAAAATCCCTTCATTTATAGATTATGATGATCAATTATTCAGTCAATACCTTTTATGATCAACCACTGATTTGAAAATCAGAAATTGAAACAGGGTCACATTTTCATAAATTTCACCTAATGAAAATTAGTCGGTTCATAGTATTGGTGAATTAGGTACTCGTAGATTGATTTGACTACCTCATATTCCGGACCTACACAATTTTTATATCGAAAATCTAAATTCCAATGAGTCAAAGTGAAAGCAATGAAATCCTCTCAAATTTATGGTAATCTCTACTTTTTCTTTAGTTATTCATTCAGCTTACTGATATTCTGTGAAAACTTTGCTTCATCCATTATTTTCAGGAACTCCTTGAAATGCAGTTTGACTACAATGTCAAATTTAAAAATGACATAAATAAACTCAGTGGCAATGAGTTGAGATCTGTGCCCCTAGGTAGAGATAAGGTTGGACACGCCTACTGGTTTCACAGTGATGCAAATTATCAAATCAGGGTTTATAAAGAAGATATAGATGAAGAAACATGGACTCTGATAGCCAAGTTAGTATAACATTTCCACAAGCTTATTCACAGTTATTTTGGGGAATTTTTCTGTCACTATCAGATAATCCCCAACTTAAAAGAACAATCATGATGATGCACAAAATAAATGGAACCTTTGAAAAGGGCTATTGAATTCAAACCCTCATGATGATATGAATGGTTTTCAATAGAAAGTCTGGTTTACCTCCACTCAAGGAGTTGAGAAGAGAGGATTCATGTGTTGTACTGATTTCTATTCATTTATTTTTTTTTCAGAGACAGAGAAAGCCTTGTATCACTTATTAATAAGCTTGGCGATGGTGACTATAAGATCAGTTCAGATTCTGCGGCAAATGAAGATAGTAATTCATTATCTGAAAAGCCCACTACAGACACTGGTCAATTAAGTGACTCAAAAAATGATACAGACACAAAGGACAGTTCTGATAAAGAAGTTGTTCAAAACGATACTGAAAAAAATATGGAAGAGGATCAAAAACCGATGTTGAGAATCAAGAATCTCAGTGAATTGATAGACGAAAATGTAAAGAGGCCGAGATTCAGTAGTGACGATGAAGAAGAACGTAGAGAGAAAATATTGAAAGTTTGTTTAAATTCAAAAGTTTCAGTGAAATATGAGACTGAACCGGCTTCAAAAGATCAGAGCAAAAATAGTGGCCCAATAGTTGGAGATGCTATAGAAGAAGATGTGATGTATTTTAAAGGTGAAGGAAGTGGAAAAGATTGTGAAACTGGTAATGAGGATATTGTAACAAAAAGCGAAAAATCGGAGAATGGGAATGTTAAAGAAAATTCTGGTGAAATTAAAGACAACAAAGATGACAAGAAGGATATTCCTTGCAACATGACTAACGATGATAATACGGATATTCAACCATCAAGCCATTCTGAAATTATACAAAAGCCTGAAGTTGAAAAAATTAGCACACCACCTGACACACCTAAGAAGTCGATATTTTTTTTCGGATCACCTGGTGCAAAAAGTGCAAATATATCACCATCACTCACGATGGGATTTGGTCAAGTATCTCACCAGAAACTGACTGCAAAAACTGAAGATAAGGAGAATG
Organism: Gastrophysa polygoni; assembly: GCA_963576655.1. NCBI lineage: Eukaryota > Metazoa > Arthropoda > Insecta > Coleoptera > Chrysomelidae > Gastrophysa > Gastrophysa polygoni. The sequence continues at coordinate 20,215,967 of OY755089.1, forward strand.
CTGAATGTATAGAAAAAGGAAATAATCGGGAAGGTCACAGCAATATCCATAATATTGAATCAAAAAAATCCATTCTTGATTTCCCCAAGGAAGAAGTAGACAAAGAAGATAATGATGTAAATGAATCTGAGAATGATGAAAATAAAGATAATGACACATCAAAAAATCATGTTGAGAGTACTGACAATTTGAAAATTGAACTGAATAATTTGACTGATTCAAACAGTGAGAAAGTTACTAGAATTGACATTGATACAGACACAACTGACAAAGCTCTTGGAAATGAAAAAATTGTTGAAATTCAACAATCATGCAACAAAGATCTTGTAATTGAAAAGCCATGTGTCAAAAAGGTGGCATATATTTGTGGTGAGAAAAGCCATGAAACAATTGATAGTGAACAAAATGGAGGAAAAAAACAGGAAGAGGGAGCTCCAAATGTTCTGGAATTAGAAATAAAATCTAAGAAACAGGAGGATACAGAAACCTCTTCTTCAAAATTGGAATGTGATGAAACAGTAACTCCTGTTCAGAAAGAATCAAAGCCATCTAATGAAACACATGAAGATTTGAGGCAAGATAAACCAAAAAGTTCTTTGAGATCTGTCAGGAACAGAAAAAATAGTAATACTAATGTTGCATCTTTAGTAACAGAAGAACCCATTGTCCAGCTAGATGAGAATAAAGAAGAGGTACAGCCTGAAGTGGTTTACCTCAAAGGCACAAGAGGGAGATCAAAAAAAGGGAGAGAAGAGGTATCTATTGCTACTACTAAAAAACCTAAGCTGGCTGTGAAGAATGACCAAGAAACAAAAGGTAAATAATAAGAGTAGATGTCTGTAAATTATTTGATGAGGCTGTATACTATATATTTTTCTAGTTTTCGTGGAATTTTCTCATTGTTTCTCGAAAATAAAGATATTAATAAAGATATTAATTATAATAGTTTTGTCATTATATTTGTAGTTAGGACATACTTATGATCTCCTCAAAATGTCACTGAGCTTGGAATTCAACCTAAAAGAGAAATTTTCTGTTTGTCGGTGACACTTTGTAAACATGTTTGGAAGAAAAATATATTCAATAAATATCAAAATTTCTACTTATTTCAATGCAGTGGACATTTGAGAACAAATCTGTACCTGTTTTCGACACAATGGCATGAATAATGTTTCTCTTTGTAAAGTTTGAATGTTCATCTTCCACACACTTGATTGATCATAAATTTGCCATTTTATATTCAGTTTTGAAAAGTGAATACCAAGTTCTATCTATATCAACTTCACTTTTCAGAAATAAGTAGAGAAAATCCCACAAAGACTATAAAAATTATCAAGAATAGAGATTAAAAAAATCTACCTTTTATATGAAGTTGGATTAATTTGGTAATTTTCTTTTGAAATGAAATAATGCATGTTCAGCCTATACATATTTGAGATCAAAAATTAAAAGAGTCAAAGATTTCCCTTAATGAACATATTTCTTTATCATGTGTAGAGATTAATATATTTATTCACCTCAACACTTCTATTGCGAATTCTATCGCAACTTCATGCTGATACCTCCATGAAGCTAGCAGAACTACCTTGGAAAATTGAAAACAGAATCTTTCTACCCATAAGTATCTTTGTTACTAGAAACAGCTTCTAGCTGAATCAAATAATAATAGTTTTTTTTTTAATTCAACGAACATTTTTTGTAACAAAACTTTGTTAGATAATTTTTAAATCAATAAAAAAACAATAATGAAATCAGATCTTTTATTTTATATTTGCAATAACTATTTTTGACATACGCAACAGATAGTAAGTTGAAGAAATATGGTGGGTACTAGATTTTTCTCAATCTCAAAATGGGCGCTAGTCGAAATGAATTTGAGAACTTGTGCTCTGAAGCATGCCACTCGATTTTTCTATGTAATACCAATCATGATGAAATGTTTTCTTCTGTATTATCATTTCTGATGTGATTTTTCTAGTCACACTGTATATTATTTTTCGTAATCTCATCAATCGGAAACTTTTTTCTAATGAATGAATTGTCATTCTCCAGCTCAGTTTATGATTTTAATTTTTCTCATCAATAGAAGAACCCCTGGACCAAGATAGAAAACAGGTTCCTAAGGGACGTAGGCGCAATAACAAGGACAAAAATATTGCACCTGCAACAACATCAAACTCGTCACAAGTTTCATCACCAGTCTCTGTTACCGATTCAGTGATTACTTTACCTGACTCGCTAGATAGCAATAGCCTTCAAGATCCACCCCAGGAAGAAAAAGATCCTTTAGCCGAATCGAATGATGAAAAAGAAGAAGTATTATCAACTAAAAGTGAAACAGAATCACCCAATAAAACTGTCAGTTTGCAAACGTTTTCTTTAGATTACAATGAATCATCAACAACACCTCCTATACCAATTATTCCTCCAGTGAGGGGTCTTCGGAAGCGAGGGCGAACTGAATTTGCTAAAGAAGAGGTTAATGTAGACGAACTTGGGGAAGGAAAACGGAGAAAATTGAAGGTAAATCCAAAACGTTGTGACGATTTCATGAATAATTTGTTTATCGTTCCATACTTGTTTCGAGACTGAAATCAGTTTCTACTTTTGAAACTGTGACACTGTTATGGAAATAAATCAGGGAAATCAAGTTATTTAGAAATATTTCCCAATCTAAGCAAGTTATCCAAGATTTGTTTGCAGCATTTTGAGTCCAATAACATCTACATGATTGAAACTTTTCATAACTTTCAAAAATGTCGTACCAATCACATAAATGTTGGAACTACTGTGTAGAGGTTTATTGATATGGGTGAATCAAGTTGATTACCTATAGTTCAGTGTTCTTTTACAACAAAATTTGTTATAATGCATTATTCCGAAACATAGCAAAATGTTAAGCTATTAGACTACCTAGGAGTTGAAATCATACTATCATGATTGTGTTGGTTGTTTGTGTCCTCTTCCTGAGTAAAATACATATTCTCCTTTGTTTTTAGTCTCATAATCAGTGTCAGTTCCAATACCTTGGATTGCTTGTAACATTTTGCAACCACTCCATACATGCAATCACAACATTCTTCGAACGCCATTGTGAGTGTCTATATCTGAAAGTTATCTCCAGATCTGAGATATCTGGTATTTATAAACTGCCAACATCTCAGAGAACTTATTTATTGTATATTCAGGAAACATTATACAAGAAATAACATTAATATATAACGATATTTTGGAGCCTTACAACGCCGGTGGTCATGCGCTTATTTTCATTGCCTTGTTTTACGATTCAGATGTTGAATCTGGAATATTTTCAGGGTAAACGTCAAGTGGATACGAAACTACGTAGAAGCATCGAGCAGCAAAAGAAACTGCAAATCAGCAGCAGCGACGAAGTGATAGAACTTTCTGACGAAAATGCGCCCAAAAAAGCAATTGGCAAGGCAATAAAGAAGAAAAAGGGATTTGCTGCGAGAAATAATAAAGTGGAAATGTCTCTAACAGTTAGCGATGATTCAAACAGTGTGCCAGTAAAAGTTAAAGCAACTAAGGTTAAAAAGCCGATTGTGAAGCATCCTGAGAATAAAAATAGTATGTGAACCTTATTTAGTTCAATATGGATTAACTTATTTTTGAGTGTTCCCAAAAAAGTTGTCTCAGCTAAGATTCATCAAACTCAATCGGTTGTGTTTTATATTCTATCAAATTTTAATTGATATCATACAACATTGGGAATAAAATCTTCACAAATAGAAAAATTGAAATCATATATTTTCCATTGATTGAAATATCATATATTTCATTTACTGATCCTTTTAGAATACAAAATTCCAAATGGAAATATCATAAATAATCAGACAGAAATGACGGGTATAAGATTATTCAAGAAATTGCAAATAATTCAAGAAAATATTAAATTACAAAAATAGTAACTTTCACCAATTGAATTAATTTCATGTATTTCTTACAAATATTAGTATTCCAAACTGACAACTGAAATTAAATTCCAGAAATTTTCACTGGTTAAACTATCACAATAGCAATTTTTCATTGTTACTGATGAAATTATATTGATTTCTTTATTCACGGTGCAAAAAATGGATTTTTTGTAAAAATTGTGCAGAAAAAAGTTTGTGTTGGTGTCATGCTTTGTCTTTGTTTTGGCATGGAGTCTTTAAAAATAATTCAATTCAATGATTTTTTTTCTGCCTGATTGTATTTCGAAAAATTGTCAGTTCATGAATTACTCCTGATATCAGTCATATTCATTGAAGATATGGATCTATGTAATCAAGTTGGATAATTTTCAGAAAGACTACTTGCGGGGCTAAATGTATCTGAAATAGATTTTGAGAGGACCACAAGGCAATCTAGAAGAATAGCACAGATCAAGATAAAAGAGCAGGCTGAACAGAAACAACCCGAACCAAAACCAAAGGAAGAAAAGACAAAGAAAAATAATAAAAAAGGAAAAGTGAGTATACTCAAAAATCGATGAGAGATGGATGCACTTTGTTCGAAATCGTTAAAGAAATATATAACTGTAACAGATATATCATTCCATTTGCTTATCAAACCTGTCACAATTTTCGAATTGTTAGTTTTTCCCCCAGCACATTTATTCATTTCAAATTCAGTACTCAGTCTCTTGACAAATTTTATTTGCAGGACACACCAGAAAAACGAAAAATAGAAAAACATGTTGTCACTGTGTCCTCCGGACCTGATGAAGGACCCGAGGATATTAAGAAAAAGAAAAAGAAAACCAAGGCATCTAGAAAAACCTTCGACGAGCACCGACCATGGAGATCTAGTAGCGAATCGAGTGACGAGGCGGAAGAAGAGGTTGAAGAAGAAGAGGAACCTATAGAAGAAGAGGAGCCTCCTTTGGAATTCAAATCTGATCACGAATTCTCGCCTGAAAGCGACCTAGAAGACGAAGGTCAGTTACCTAAGAGGGCCAGAACTGCTAGAAAGAACTATGGAGAAAGTAAGTTGATAGATATGAAGTATTTAAATAACTTATATATTCGCGGTTTTACACTTGATCAAGATATACATATTATTTTAGATTATTTTCAAACATTTTAATTATTATCATAAATAAATCAGCCTGGATAATTTTTATTATTGTAGTACATTGTATTTGGCAGAGAAAAATCATCTTTATGGCCTTGATAAGAACTAACTATTTCAATAACTAGGTTCACTACGGTATCTCATATGATTAGACATATTCATTGCATACCCTTGAGACTTTTGATTAGTTGTATTCCTTCTTACACAACTCATGTATGCATATTTACAAATTTATATATCCCTAAATATCAATTACTTTATAGTATTTCATTCTACTCTAATTCAGAATGCATTTTGAGTTTTACTACTGACTCTGGTGATTGCATTTTGAGTTTTTGGTTTCCTCTTGGCATATCATCAATATCCTTTATGAATATTTGAATGATATGTTTGTACTGATGCATTAGTTCGTTATTCAGAATCTGACGAAGAAGTAGAAGAGGAAGATTTTCCCTGTCAGAAATGCGGGAAATCTGACCATCCAGAGATGGTTTTGCTTTGCGATAAATGTGATAACGGATGGCATTGTTCTTGTCTGAGACCACCCCTTCTCAGCATCCCAGAAGGTGATTGGTTCTGTCCACCTTGTCAACATGTGAGTATTTCCATCAAAACACCCATTGAACTACTTGATATTTTCAATAGCTTATTACGAGTACTAACAGACAACTTTGAGCTTGAAGATGGCACTATACTAAGATACTTGATTTGTTGTGGTTGCAAAAATATATTGAATTCTTCCAACCTTCATATTTGATGCAGTAATTCATAATATGGAACATGAATCTAGGTGAACCTCGTCGCTAATCTGCATGCCAAACTGATCGAGTACGACAAGAAGCTAACCAAAAAAGGCCTCGAGGACCGTCGAAAAGAACGGCTTGCCTACGTCGGCATAAGTCTCAACAACGTGTTGCCCAGCAAGGAACACCAGACGAAGAAGAAGCGTCGTCATTCCGCCGAAGGTAGTGCCTCTAGCTCCCATCAGTCGGAATCCTCGGTGTCTGAAAGCGAGAGCGACAGCGATGAACCTATCTACCAGTTGAGACAGAGAAGACAGGCCAAGAGTTACAAGTTCAACGAGTACGACGAGATGATTAAGAACGCGATTCAGGACGAAATGGATGAAAAAGACCAGGAAAGCGGTGAGTTTCAACCTCAAAATATTCAACAATATATAATGTATATCTATTCTAAGTAGTTCAGTACTATCTACAAAGTACTTGAAGTTAATCCTTTACTGTCCACTTGGTTTCCTCCAGGAACTGAAAGTGATAATTGTCGAGATCTTCAGATAGCGCTCAAGAGTTGATGAAAATGTATTGTCTCACTTTGATCTGCGTATTCACTCCATAACATGGTAATCCTATTAAAAGATTTCATTTGTCAGAGTTGTATATTAATCAGTCTGTTGTCTTTCATATGTACCTTTGAATTGCATATTGCAATCACAAAAAGAGAGTATATAGTGTAATTCTCGAATAATACAATAAAGATTGTAATCTGAATACTTCACATGCAGATATATCTTTAACTTTACTTCTACGTGCATCTGCTCAAAAACTTCGATAATGAGAAAACTCTTTTATCAGCTCCACCATCCAGAGGTAAAGATATGGCGACCATTGTAAAAGCTGAGGAGCAAGATAAAAAGGAAAAAGAAATACTAAAAACAGGAGAGAATATTACTGATGAAAATGGTGATACCAAAGAAAAACCAAAAAGTAAAAATATCGAATCTGAAGAAGAAAGTTATAAGCCAGTTGTCAAAATGAAGAAAAAGACGAGAAAAATGTGCAGCTTGGAAAGTAGTGATGATGATGATGAGGCTGATGAAGATTTCAAGGGCAGCAGGTAATATTTGTTTTTGAAATGAGACAGGATCAACAGTATTTTTCTACTAAATAATTTTAACTCATTCTTTCCAGAATAGAATATTAAATTTAGATCAGATTACTATATGTATCTCTGGAAATTATTTCAATTAAAACTGTTTTTTCCTTTCAGTTCTAGCTCAGAAGAAGACGATTTTGAGGAAGAAAGTGATAGTGATGATTATTTGCCTGGTTCTAAAAGGAAAAACTTACCTGTTCGAAGATCTACACGCGCAAGGATAACAAAGTTTGATACAGATTTCAGTAAGTGAACTTTAAATCGATATTCTAAAAAATCTATATACGATGTGTTCCGCTACCCTAACTCAACCTACGATGACTATGAAACTGCAAGTAACTGAAGAAATCCTTTTATTATATTCTCGATTGTTCCCACTATAAAAAAAAACAAACCTTGAAGTGGTACAGGTATTCACAGTTAGGTACAGTTAGGGACAAGAGTACAGTTGTTGAAACTATATTTGATTGAATTGATGTAATTTTCTGATATTCCAACCCAGTTCATGTTTGTCACTTAATTCACAAGTGTCATTCTTGTCAAAAACTGATTCTAACTAAAGAATTTGTGGTTACATTGATGATTTTCTCATTTTGCTTATACCTTTAACAACCTTCAATAGAACATTAAAATCGAATATACCACTATGGTATTCAATTTGTAAAACGAACAAAATCTTATATATTATTCAATGCTGCTATTAAAAACCTTGGAGGAATAAACAGCTGATTTGATACGACAGAGGTTGTTTCGAACCATTTTCTGACTGGAATGACATTCGTGACGTCATGACTTTCTTGGTATATTAAATATTTAAACAGCTAAGTTCTCACTTCAGTTAATGATTGTATTCGAAAATATCATAATTGATTCAGTCCCTAGGAAACGCCTGTTGACATCTCGAAAACGCGCTTTCATCCGAAACTTCAGATACTATTTGGCTGAATATTCTTTCATGTGACTGCTCATTCAGTTTGTACATGAATCAGTGGTTTGGTACCATGAATGTATGAAAAACATTTCTTTTTTCTTTCAGTAAACGATGATGACGATGATGTGCCTATAAAGAAAAAGAAAACGACATATTATTCTGATTCCGATTCTACTGAAAGCGATAAATCGTGGGGAAAGAAGAAAGCAAAATCGAGGTAATATCTCTGAATAAAAAGAAATCGATGACTTGCGGCTGTTTGCATAAAATGCAGTATTCTTCTGAAACTTTTATTCGATGAAATAAGATTGGCCTAATTGTAACAATTTACAAATTATGACCTCTATATATCAGAAATATTTATGAATCTATGAAATTATTTTACTTCATCATGCACTTCATCAAATCAATTATGTATTCTTACTTTCGCGAAAGTCTGGAAGAAATATATGAATAGCAATAACAACAATTTCCATTTTCTGAAAATCACACAACATGATTTATACTCACCTCAGTGATATTTTAAAAACGTCAAATTCTCAGTAGATACTTCTTCTGCTATGGCTGCTTTTTGAGAAAACCTGGAAAAAAGCTAAGATATCATTTTCTGGTAGCAATACAATTTACAATACAAGATTTTGTTTCATTACAAAAGATGTTCAAATAGAAATAATATTGATAAGATCACACATCCAGAAATAATTCATTCTATTCATTAGAATACTTCATGAAAATACATATACAATTGAAGCTGTTTCTTCAGGATCGGTCACACAAAGAAAAAGAAATCCAAAAAGAAGAGTATTCTCGATGAACTGGATCTCGACTTAGATACAATTAAAAAAAAGAAACCCAGAATCAAATATGGTGGTCTGACAACTTCTAGTGAAGAAGATATGGGTAGAGGCAGACGAACGAGAGGCAAGAAAACTACCTATGTTGATACTTTGGGCTCTGATAGTGAAGAGGTATACCAATTTCACCACCCATATATTATAAGTACATGAATATTCTCTTCGTTGAATATTTTGAATTATTCTCAGTGCTCAGTACAATGATTCCTAGTGTTTTGTTATTCTTGTATAATTTCGTATTCAACCTGTCTGCTACTTGATTTCAGGAAAGAAGAAAGAGGAATAAATATGCTCGAAGAATAGTTAGCGATGATGAAGATGATGAAGATTTTGTTGCTAATGAGGAAGATGAAAAGGACAGTGATGAAGTCGAAGACGATAATAATGTTGAAGATGATCAAGACGAAGATGCTGAAGATCAAGAGGAAGAAAGGAGTGAGGAAAAAGGAAGAAGAGCACCATTTGTTCCAAAAATCTATATAAAGAAACCTCTAGTTCCCAAGGAAATTGAAAGTAAACCAGAAAAGATTGAAAACAGAGCGGTCATAAGTGAGAAGAATGCAGAAGATGGCAAATCTAAAGAGCGCGAAAAAGATACAGATGAGTCAAAAACTATCAACAAAAAAACTCACAACGAAGATAATAATAAATTATCGCCTGTTGAGAATGACTCGCCTCAGAAAGCTGTTGAAAATGTATGTGATAAACAGGAATCAAGCTCTGAAACAAAAACTCTCGAACATGAACTCAAATCTGGAAAAGCAAAAACAATAGAGAAACTCAGAGAAACGCTTCAGAAGTCAATATTGTCTAAAGAAATTACAATATCTCCAAAACTTCAGTCTGACTCTGTGCCTGGAAAAGTTGTGAACCTGGATAATATGAAAGACTTATACTCTAGTGGAAACCATAAGGACGATATCAATAAGAACCACAATGACATAGAATATAATGAAAACGCTAGAGTAATGGAAACAAAATTTGCGAATGAACATCTTCAAATGGTAGCTAGACGCATTGATATGGAAAATAAAATGACAGATATGAGCAAAGAACTACCAAAGTCAGATTTGCCAACCAACCTGAGCATGGAGAAACCACAGACTGTTAAACGAGGAAGGAAACCCAAAGTCAAAGCTTTTCCGCCTATGGTGGTCCATGAACCTATCGTCAGTAATGTTGGAAAGATGATTAGAAACGATGATGGAAATGATGAGCTGTCAGAACCACCTATGGGAGTAAATCTGCCCTTTTTCGATGATTTATCCAGAGGCTCCCCAGAGGATTCTCCAAAGAAAAGAAAAGGGAGAGGTGAGAAACAATATTATTGTATAGTTGGGATTGTTAATCTATGCTCATTTCATATCGTAATCATTTTCATATATTTTATTGGGATTTCATCCTCGTTTTGTTATAAAATAGCGGAATATTCAAAATGCGGTTTTGCCTATTCACCTCATAGATTTTCTCAAGAGATATAACAAAACTCTATATAGCATATACCTGCAGACTGTTCCAGCAACTATGAATGCTGAAATGAAACGAATTCAATCAAATGTGCTGAATGTACTGTCCCATTTTCATTTGGATACCTATTGAATGCATTTTTCAACGATGAGGTACAAATATGTTGTGAATTCAACTCAGGTTATTGTACAATTGAATAAAATTTTGTATGTGTATACTCCAGAAAATAAAATTAAAAAGGAAAATAAATATTGCCAACAGTAATAAATATAGCAATAATATGATAATAAAATATATCTAATCTTAGAAAAATATTGAGGTACCGATAATTTTAATTTTTTATCGAAACCCTGTGTTTCCGAATGATGAGAGTCGTTAAGGATTCATCCAAAGTAGTCCTCAATGATGAACTGTCATTAGTTTCTCTTCAAAATTCCTCAGTAGTACATCTTCTGATCATTCATTCGAAAATAATTAGAATTCATTTTTCCGGACACCCTATCGCTTATTACGATGAAAATCTGTACAGATATGTTTCAAGTGATGATTCAGAATCCGTCATGATTTTTTGTGGAAAAAAACGTGATAGTACATTTTCAAATTTGTGTCCATAACGTTCTTACAGGGGTAGAAGTCCTAAACGGGGACACACTGTATGTAGTATACATGAATAATGTAGAATAGATAGTGAAACGAATGATGAAGACTATATTGTTTTCATTATAATATAAATAATAAAAGAAAATAGAATGAAAATCAAATCACTGAATATTCAAAGTACTTAATGTAATATCACATCATCTCTCGATATGAATAATCAGGCAAGGGGAAGAAGTCGCTCGAAGAATCGCTCACGAGTCTGTCGAAGCAAGCGGGCGATCCTTCGCAGCCGCCCTTGTGCAACATCGAGATAGCCGCCCCTCCGCAACCGTTTTCGCAAGCCTCACCCACGCCCTCCGTCATCACGAGGATGCTGCAGACGAAGCCCGGCCAGACGACGGCGTACCCGGTCGGGCTGATACGGCCGAAGCAGTTCGCGACTATGCCCGACGACGACGACGATTCGCCCGGTGGCAGGTCGCCCTCGACGGTTGGGCAGCCGCCGCGGATCGCTGGGTCGCCTTCAGGGCAGAGTAGTTGGCCTGGGGCCGGTAAGTGACTTCATGTAAACTTTGAGGGAAAATTCCAACACCTTCCTTCAATCCCAAAATTCCACCGCTGGTTAACACGATGTTCCTCGATTGGATAGGCTTATTGTGAAGTTGTTATATTTCTCTCAAATGAAATGACCACATACATTATACTTTTTGTCCCTTCCGATCAGAATTGACCTATAATATTCAGATTGGTGTTTTGTTTAACCTCGTTCACCTCCATTCTCGGTTTCTGAAATTTGTGTTTTTGCATCCTCTAGGGATAAGAGGACCCGGACCATATGGATCACCAATGTTTCAAAACCACTTTCCAAGAGGCATGATTCCCCAACATCAGATGCGTGGACCTCCTCCTTCTAGTCCTCAAGGTCCGTCCCCACCTGGACCCCATGGACCTCCTGTGCCGCCTGGTTCTCGTGGGCCTCCTGGTTCTCATGTGCCTCCTGGTTCTCACGGACCTCCTGGTTCTCACGGAGCACCTGGGTCTCATGGACTACCTGGGTCTCATGGACTACCTGGGCCTCATGGACCACCTGGGCCTCATGGACCACCTGGGTCTCATGGACCTCCTGGCTCTCATATACCTCCTGGCTCTCATGGACCTCCTGGCTCTCATGGACCTCCTGGCTCTCATGGACCTCCTGCTTCTCATGGACCTCCTGGCTCTCATGGACCTCCTGCTTCTCATGGACCTCCTGCTTCTCATGGACCTCCTGGTTCTCATGGATCTTCTCCGTCTCAGGGACCACCTGGTTCTCATGGACCTTCTGTGTCTCAGGGACCACCTGGTTCTCATGGACCACCTGGATCTCATGGACCTCTTGGTTCTCATGGACCTCCTGGGTCTCATATACCACCTGGTACTCGTGGACCTCCTGTGTCTCATGGACTTCCTGGGTCTCATGGACTACCTGGGTCTAATGGTCCCCCCAGATCTGATGGAGTCCCTAGTATTTCCCACACACCTAGTCCTCATGGACCTCTTGCTGGTGCTCATGGACCTCCTGCTATTATTCATGGGCCTCCTCCTAGTTCTCACGGACCTCATAGTAATCATGGACATCCAACAGGTCAAACTGGACTTTTAGCAAATGTATCTGGTGGATCTCATGGACCTCCTACAGGTATGCAAAATTGTTTCGCTTCACATTGTATGTGTATATGCTCTGTATATCATTTGACTACCTCAATTCGAGGAGGTGGTACATTCATTTTTCCAGCTTTTGTGTGAGATTTTATCTCCTCGTTTCTAAAAAATAAAATAGAAGTTATTATAATTATTTCAATATATTTTTAGTAAGGAAAGATTTGTGATCTGCCCCAAAATGTCACCGGGCTTGAAATAAAAATACTTGAATCGTCTTTGATGGGAATTCCTTTTTTTGTTCTCGCGTCATTATTCTTCCTGAGGTGCGATGTGGTCAGATGATATGGCATGCGCTCCAGTCTTAACCCTATGAATTGAGCTATTGAATCACAAATGCTTATATATCTAGGCATGCATCCTCACGTTTTCCATCAACACCGACCGATGGACCCGTCGGCTTCCGCAGGTGGGCCTGGTAACGCGTCTGCCCAAAGTCCGCCTCCGATGATACCGCCACCTACTAATAGTCCAGGTACCAAAGGAGAACCACAGAATTATTCGAGGTCTACAGCAAATCGTTATCCGCCCGCCAGTACTGTACCCAGCATCACAGGTAAAATTCATAATCAATTCGCTATGATGCTACAATTAAATCACCTTCATCGGCCTCAGCTCTAACACATCGGTTACTACATAATTACTACATGATTTATATAATATAAATGAATCCACATTCCACATGAGTGAAACAAATATCAAGACATTTTTTTTTCTGTTGACAACACGAATAATTAGCAAATTTCTTGGTATGCACACAGATAGCAACCTCAAATGGGAATGTTTTCAAGAAAATTGGTAGTGGCTCTAATGTTATTATCTGTGGCTATTTTCTAATGCTATATATCTGATTCAATAATATTTTTTATTTCTGACCGGGATATTATAAGCTTATATCGTCATAGTTACGCTATCAATAAAGAGGGTCATTACTCGCTTGGGACATATATTCTATAATTCCCTTTATCAGGTTTGCAACCCAAACACAGCTTGATAAGTTATGTTCATAAACAAGTAACATAGCAACAACAAAACTCATATGATCAACGATACAGGAAGGTAACGAATTGGTACATTTATTCCGTTTCAAGAATGAACAAAGTTCTATCGAAATTGGTTTTATATATATATATATATATATATATATATATATAAAATTATATATATAGCCAAAAATACTTCACGTGATTGCTGTCCCACGGGTCAGAGGCACTCTGGATGCAAACTTTGCCATCGGTAATTAATGCCATCATGATTCCCTTGATACATCGTCCCGTTTTGTGCCGCAGCAACTCCCCCGCGACCATTACCCCCGATGCCGCCCCACCTGCAGCCGCCCGCGCGCGCCCTAAGCCCCTACCCGACCACCGGCGCCGTGCCGCCGACGCCCGGCTACTACGCCGGCTATCCGGCGGCGGCACCGGAGCCCGTGCCGCCTGCCGAGGACGCCGTGCCGCCCGCAGCCGGCTACGGCGGCGTCGCCTACGCGGACGAGTACGAGGGCGGGCCGGCGGCGGGGGCAGGCGAGCAGCCCGATAACGCCGGGTGCGAGGAATCGGGCGGCGAGTTCGGCGGGCTGGTCTCGTACTTCTCCAGTCAGCAGGAGGACGACTTGGAGTCATAGTTTGTGAGTAATACTCATTCATGAAGGGTTGTTTCAGAAAAAGGTGTCCCGTTGCTAGGATACGTAGAACACTACAAAATTTGTTGGGTTTGCTCGGTAATAGTATATTATATACCTTGGGTGAGAAGTGAGCTATTTTATAGCGCGAAGTGCCGATGGATATAATGTGCGACATTGACTGAAAACGTCATCCACTAATTCATTGAATGTGGATCTGTACAATAAACTACCAGAGAGTTTCAAAATTCGAAACACCATCCAATTTGAAATTTCAATCGAGCAGATGTCGCTAAGGTACAACTTTCATTCTATAAGTGAATATTCACGTGCCAAAATTACTGATACATAAAAAATACGCACCTTTCCGTTCACACAGTATCTCTTTTTTCTACAACTGTTCAAGTGTCTGTCATTCATACATGTTTCTTTCAACTCGTGTTATATTTTATTGTTAGTGCTACTTGTTTGTATTTTACAAGTTCTCATATGACCATTTTGTACTCCAGACGTGCGTATTTGATAACATTCAAATCATCAAATATCTATCTATCTATCTTATCATTTTCACCCGAGGAATATATAATATTTTTTCCACTGCTAACACTGGAATATCAGCATTTTTTGCATCATTGTATTTTTTCATCTCTGAATGGTTCAGAAGATTTGAATAGCCTTTGTTAATAGCCCTCATATTGAAGTATTCAGTTTGATTCTGTTGTGCATCTCAATTTTTCACAGGTAGAAAGTCGTGACTTCCACAATAACGAGATTTTATCAATTTGAAGCCTCCCAATAAGTGTACATGTGGTGAATTCTACAATTCTACAATATAGTAATTATTCAGTGTACAAAAAATCTGTGTAAATAGTTGTATATAGAATTCGTAGACTTGAAAAGTGATACAGGAATTACATATTATGTATGATGTTTTTCAATATATCAAATATTCATTTTGTAGAAATAATTGTATTTTCTATAGGTTTATCTACAACATTCATAAAGTGTACGATTTCTGACAGTTGATTGACATTCATAACTTATGATGAGTAAGGACGAAATGATAACAGAAATCAAGTAATATTAGTATCAAATCCAGTTATATTAATATCAATCATATCTTGTCAAATTCATCACTGGAACTATCACACAGTTTCAAAATCATTTCGTCTCATCAGCTATTGGTTGTGGATAAGTTAAGTATTAATCTCGCCCCTAATGTTACTATCATCAACAGAGATATTTCAGCACTCGCCTTTGGCTGATTATGGAAGTTCCATCTTCGTTGGTGATAGCCATCATTATGTGCTTGTTGAATAATTTACTGTTGATTATATTTTGGCAATTTTTTCATTCATCCGTAAATTTATTCTCTTTACAGACATGAGGTTTGGATGATCTGTTTGACAATTTTATTTCTTGTGCAATTTTGTTTTTATAGCCTTTATTTATTGAGATATTCTTTCAAGCACACTCAAGTAATGTGTTGATTCTTTATTGTACATTCTTTATCTATTTTTCTATTTGAAATTTATTTGTGTAAGTCATCTACATTGCAAATGTAACAATAAAAAAAATAATGAAACTTAAATAGTTTTTCTTATCTCACTTGTTGTATTCATTGTGAATGAAAAAATATAGTTCTTCAGTTCAGAGTCGTTGTGTTATAGGTTTTGGTAGGACTTGTTGAAATGATGAATCGGAATAGTTTGGTAGAAAATATGTTTATTACATCAACTTTTATATTTCAAACATAGGGTACCTACGTGGTGAAAAATCCAGTAACAATAACTTCGTAGAGCTCCTCTAACAATGTCATAACAAAAGCACTATATTTCGTGCCATATTTACAAAAGGAAACTCAATCAAGGTATAAAAAATATCAACCAAAACAGTCATTATTCAAGTAAATAAATATATTCTACTGCATCAGTCTATATCAACATGAAAGTAACAATGAAGATATTCGATTTCTCAAAAGGTCCGAAATTTAAGTTGTGGACATATTTTCTGAGTTAGTGAACACCCATAGAAAGCAAAAAAGTTCTACTTGAGAGATATAACAGATGATATATGTGATAGCAAAATTGGAGTGGACCAGTAATAAGTCTTTTCGTATAATGAATTGTTTATATTCCTATCCTATCCTAATCGAAGTTATTGCAATGTGAATCAATCATATAGTAAATTTCAGGCAAGAGTTCAAATTATACTATTTTTTCACCTAGAAATATAGAATATCCAGACTACTAGCACAGTCGCGGACGATATTCTTTAATATACAAGGTATTTCGTCTTTAATTTGCCTGGGTCTTTACAAAAAAACTAAAATATATTCCTCAAACCAAACATAGTTCTGAAGTTTTAATCTTCAATGACCTCTGTTATTCGTATTATTAATTCAGTGAATAACATTTTGTGGAATCCACACTTGAGATTCATATAAAGACCTTTTTCAGTATGAATTACACTCATAGAATGATACTCTTTACGATGCTGATATGAGTTTTATTGCTCCATGAAGCTATGCCAAGCCCTCTTGCGCCCAAACTAAGCAACTTGGCACTGAGGTAAGTTTGCTTGAATCGAATTATTTTGGTCTGAGGAATATGAGGTAGGTTTTGTAAATACCATTCAGGGACACCCTATAGAATAAAATGAACTAAAATTTCCAAAGAAAACAATAGATGATCACATTTGATATCTTAATTACTGTGGATGGTACCTCCTGTTACAGAAGAGAGGGGTAGACCTGATATCAATTTGAAAACTTGGCACTTGCCTCATAATATTTGAGGAAATATTGCCAGAACCCAAGATTTTGATGTCGGAGGAGACTTTTATCGGTTGTTGCCGTTCTTAGGTTAATAACCTCGTAGTTTCGTAATAAAAAAAAGATTGGGAATTGTGAAAGTATTCGAATATGCTTCAATTCTCATTCAGAATTCGAATTAAACCCCGCGAGTGGCCTAACCTAAGAAGACATGGTGGGGCGGCGTAGTTTTCAATTTGACACCTTGTGTAAAATTTCCATTTAGTATCCTCAAAGGATAATATCAGTAATTTTTGAGTCTTGAGATTTGTTACTGGTGTTGATGGCTTCCAAAGACCGGTCAATATTTTCATTACTTTCACATTACTCTCATGAGAATTGTTGTCATGAAAGTGTCTGAAATTTCAGATCTCTGCAGCATGGATTTCCATCCGTTACCTATATCTACTTAGATACAGAAATGTAAATATCATTTTCCATTCATGATTTTCTAATGGTTGTTAATTCTTTCGTGAACTCAGTAGTACGGGAAATGATAATAATATATCGAGAGATCTGAGTGTGACTACTTATTTCATAACATTTCTCTTTCCTCCAGTATAAGGTGAGTATTCCTAATCGATATGTTTATCATTTTCGGTATAAAATTTTCAATGAGCTCTATTCGATGTTGCTCGACATCACAATAGTGTTGAGTATTTTTTCACTGGAATCAACCATCAAATTTTCCTATTTGTAAGTGAAGTAAGGATTTGTTTCAGGAAATTATATCAAAAATCGAAAAATTATTGGGCCCAAAGGTCTAGTGGAAGACAAAAACAGCTCATTTCACACTAAAGTAACTAAATTAAATATATTGATATATATATATATATATATATATATATATATACTGGTTCACTATTATTCTTTTCTGTATTAGTTGGCTTAATCAACTTGCTGTTAGTGAAGGAATTTGCAGAAAAAAGAGGTGATGACAATGATGGAATTCATTGTACACGCCATTCAAGAATACAATATCCAATGTTCATTGTGGTATCAAGAGACATAAACTTATTCCAAAAACCTTGCTATGTTTTTTTAGCATTTTCAAGCCTCAGTATGTATCGATTTCTATTATATCCTTCTATTCATGTTCGCATATGTGGAATTAAATTTTAAATACAGAATATTTTATTTTTTCCTGAAATATATCGAATGTTTCACTATTTTTTCATTCACTATTCGTACTGAAATTACAAATATATTTCAGTTCAACGTTTTGTCTTCAAGAAATCATCAAGAACTTTGTTTTTACCAGCCTTTTTCATTAAAAAATCAAAAGATTCGTCACACATAATGTTTTGAGAAGATTGGAAACATTATGCCAAGACAATTTTTTTGGGAATATTTCCGACAATCTCGAAAAGAAGAAACCTTTTTCAAGAATTTTTCCGATCAGAAAAGGAGAAAATATACAGGATAATGAAGGTGAGGTTATTCCAATGAATTAGTGAGAGTACCCTATATTTGTGGTCACTAGTCAGAATTTATCATTGTATTCAATTTATTTTTTGTAATGTTCATCCATATGAAGAGAGCTCATTCATTTCATCCCGATTCAAATTTCTATAATAATCTCAACTGATTCACATGTGAGATGGCTGTAACAAACCGTACTGAGACATGATTGGAGATAATTCCTTCCATTGAAAGTACAGTTAATTAATTTAATGAAAAATTAACCTTCCCATGTGAACCAAATGTGTATGACATGAAAAATATAAATTTTAGATGGTAAAATGATTGAAATTGGGAATCATCAATAAAAACATTAAAAAATCTTTTGGCATGTGTAAAAATTGGTCCTTGATATATAATGGAAAAATAATCAAAAGTTTCCTTGTCAATAGTTTAGAACGAGTTACAATTTTCAAAATGAATGGCGAAGTGCCACAAAAATAATACCCTGTACAATTGTAAATGAAAAATTGCCTTTTGTGCGTAGGTTTCTTCTGAATATGTATGTTCCAATATAAAACTGGAAATACAAACCGAAACACATCAGTCATTTTATAGATAAGAGGTTAAAAGAGAGAGAAAGGCCCTTTTTAATTATTCATATATACAATTAGGCCCTAAGTTGACTAATTCGAGGTGTTGTTCTCATATGCCATTCGAATTTAATATTTTCCTCTAAGCATTTTCAATTAACATACAGAGTTTCGGAATTCGCTAAGATCTAAAGCTACTTTGAAAATATATATTATGATCGATATTCTAGTTGGAAGAATGATTTATTTTAGTGAATATTTTGTATAGTCAAGTTGAAAGGAGATGGTTTCACATACAAAGAACACAATTTAAGTTTCTAAACATTTTAAGAACAACCTTTAAATACTTTGCACAGCACTTTCGGCAGTAGCCATATCACTAATATTATAATTTATTGCAACAGTGATGTGTGATCCAGAGCTCTTCAGAAAGAATACAACTCATTGACATATTAAAATTGTACTCCCGCTGAAATCAGACCACACTAAAATTTGCATATGTAGACAAACAACAACAAATTCGATATCTTTACTGCGCACACAACGGTCCATTTGGCTATATTTTTGGCACAAAATTAAATGACTAACAGGCAGCCCGATAAATAATCGTTATGTTGTGTTACTACAGTAAAGTAGTCCTGTCTCAGGAAACATCGGGGTGCTGATGCCTTGTCTTCTTATTAGACGAGAATGTGAACCAGGTACCTACTTTCCTCCCCAGAGAGTTCTGAGAAGATGTGTTGAGTTGCAGAGTTGATCCCATATAACCTGAATCGTGTTTGAAGTTTTTGCCATCTGCAAAACAAAATAAAACGGTCAATTTTAACATCATATGAATATACCACAAATGCCACACGATATGAATAACAAGAAAGAATAAATATACTTTCCATTTCAAAATTGAAGGAATAACTCCAAGAGGGAAGAAACCAAAAAAAGAAGTTATGACAAAGGGGACATATTGTCAGATAGTGGAAGATGAAAAGATGGTGTGTGCCTAAAATTAAGTTTCGAGATATTCAAGCGAAGAGAGTACGTAAATTTAGAAAGTCAAAATTTGATGTTTTATTACTTATTATCATTGAAAATCATGTTGAAAGTTAACGGAAAACCAATTTCAACATATACTGTTAGAAGTTATAAGTCAAGCAAATAGGATCAAAGTGAATTTAAGTACTACTGATGTATTCAAAGATTCATTAACAATGAAAATTAGGCTGAAGGCAAAAGTGATCGTTGGATGACCATGATTTTTTCTCGAGGTTGAGAATGCAGAATGTATTGTCAAAATTGGAACAAATCAAGGATCCACTTGAACTTCGAACTAACAGGTAATTGGTTATTTCACAAAAATGGAATTATCATTCTGGCGTTTCTTGGTGGTTCAATTCAAGCTCTTTCTAACACTAAGGTTTTGATGCAACAGGAAAAATTTGGGAGTTTTACGTGCGATATTCTCCGCTTATCTTACAGATAGAAATCATATGTAGTTCAAATGCCGGATAAAAGTTATCATAATAACTGACAGTTAGAGTCAATTCGTGATCGATGAACCGGCACCGAAGAGCGAGACACTCACTTCGAGGTTTCCTGGGCGGCCTCCTTTTGGACCTGCCGGCTATCCTGGCCATGTGCCTGGCAGAGGGCGGGAACTCGAGGCCGTCGTCCTTGTCTTGAGCGATGAGCTTCCTCTCCTCCGAGAACATTCTCAGCCAGCGCTGCTTGTCGTTGGACGAGCGGCAGCAGAACAGCAGCCATTTGTCCCGCACAACGCTGTACAGCTTTATGGCATGCCGGACGCTGACGCCCAAATGAGCATCTACGATGAAACGAAACGATGCCGGTTCAATAACAGATTCAGTACTTTTTCACCCACAATAGTTATTTATGCATCTCAAAGATATTCCTTATTGAATAGAATTCGATGCAATAGCATTGAAACGAACACAATAAAAAGAAAGGGCTATCGGTTCGTTTGGATGTGCAACAAAGAAAGGTGTGATTTTGCCAACATTCAGCTGATCACTGCTGGTTACCTCTCTCTCGTTTGCTGTATTCATTGGTCGGAGTCCTCCGCCTTTCTCTAGGCGCGAACTAGGGTATATTATAAAATTATAAAAAGTTGATGCCTTTGTATTCCAGTATTTCGAGAAAGTATTAGTACGCGAGAGAAAGTGTTAGTATGCAAGAAAATAATTTATGATACCTTATCTACGTACTTTATCTTTATCTTTGAAGATCAGTCGAATGAAGACATGGAATATATATATTAGCTGTATTCTCTGAATTCAATCGTTGAAAGTTATAAACATATAACACATCTTTACGAAATTTTTTGGAAAATGCGTAGGTATATGAGCAAATTCTCCATGAACATTCTTTAGGCAAATTCATCGATATCAACACCCTGTACCTCACTCAGGAAACGAGATAGACCGGTGAAGAAAATTATCATTTCACATACATGTACTTCTAACACATCATACCAAAGTATCAATTCAAGTTACTCACCTTTCCCATCAGGTACATCAATTATTTCACAGGTATCTAGGCAAATTCTTCCTTTATATACATATGTACTCCTTTTGAGGATATCCTGGAATAAAGAAAAGATATCATTGAAGTGGTTTTGAAGTAATGATGGGTGTACAACAACTTTCAGAATGGTTAGATATATAAAATAAACCTCCTTCGAAAGTAATATGGATTTCTTGCAATGTATAATTCCACTTGTTCAATTAGGTCATCAAGTACCACATGGATTGAAATTCTGTATATTTTATATGTGTGTTTCATTTCCATTAACAGTGATGACATGTAAATATTTAACAAATTCAAATTTTATTACACCTTCAGTTCGGCCACAATTGATAAGTTCATGAGCACAAAAATAAAATTGGATATTATTTTCGATCTGTACTGAATACGTAAGGCATTATATCACGTCATAGTTACCGTTTGAAAGGCTCAATTTTTCTTCAATATTTTTTGTTTCAACATTTTCTCTATATTTTCTTCCAAATTAAAAAAATGATAATCTCATAACTGTTTTGGTCTCCTAATAACGAAAACTGTGTGATGAGGAATAAACGAATTTGTTGCCTGAAAGATATTGACTAGAATGTAATTCTGTGCTTCCCACTGATTTCAATCGACTAATCATAATAATCTGGAGAACCAAAAATATTCAGATCCATCTATTGGGAAATGTTGTACATGTTCAACTCTTTCTATCACGTGATGCAGGTGAACAAATCAGTGTAACAAACATCCTTACGTAATTCTCCCTCAATTCTGACAAACAGAGTTAATCGTGAAAATCAGCAAATAATCATTGTACAGTTTCATTCAAGTTTGACGTTTATCGTTGGAATATCAAGAATACCTACAGTCACTATTCAAGAATTTGAAATTATAAGACAAGTTCGATTAGGGCAAAGCTGCTGAACCTTATATGGACATAAATTCAATGTTAGCTGTCCTCAATCAAAAAGTTAGTTCCAAGCCAACGTTGTTCACTCACCTTTTTACAATAAACAATTTGGTGATCAAAAAGAAACAATGTGATATTGTTGGTCCACATTCCAGTGGTTACTCTGACCACATCTCCTTGATGAATTAATTGAGAGCTGATTTCAATGAGATCTTCTCCCTGTGAAATTGAAATGATATTAAAAAAAGATCCACCCTGAAAACGTGAATCAGAAGAAATTCAGTAACATTTATGAGAATTTATATAAACTATAGCAAACAAAATGAGGACTCAAGGGATCATGATATGAAGAGAAGAAATGAATATACTTCAGGAATGAATCGTTTATGAAAATCTTGAATTGGTAGAAGGAATCCAAGTTTGAATTGAATAATAACCATAGAAAAAACTCACTTTGTGGAGTGTTTTCTATGATAATAACTAAATAACCAACATTTTCGGTTAAATATGGAGAAAAAGTCTAGTGAGCTATATGTTCTGGTCTGATCTGTGACTCAGTTGAGTGTATGATCACCACTCAATGGCGTTTCTGTATGGGACGAAATGATTCTCACTTGTTTCTCGAAAATTAATGTAATTTGTGGTTATGTAATAACAATTAAGTTGTCAAAAGCTGTCGTATGAAATCCAAAACATGTCTAGTATCGTGTTTTCACTTGAAAAAAATCATTCTACTTCAATTCCCATTGTTCTAATATTCCTTTTATTCATGGATTTTGTATTCCTAGTATAGTAGTTTTGTCGTTTTATTTGATCAGTTTGTACTTCGTTTATGTAATTTTGTTCCGCTGGTTCTGATTTTTTTGTTCTAAGTTTTATTCTGATTATTCGTTATTACGAAACCGTTCGTTATAGTGTGAAACCGTCCCCATTCATGGATTTTCAATTGATATTACTTTGCGACATTAGTGGATACATTCGATATTGAGTATTACATCAGAGCCCTGATCAAAAGCTAATAATTTACTACTGGATATTGATTCTACCTCTCATTTAATTCAGGTGATTCATTAATTCTGATGCCCGTTCTCCGGTAATCCTATCCCGGTAATACTATCGTTTGAAAATATTAACATCGTTGAAACATGGGAAATGCACAAATTTCTTATTTCGTGAACCTCTCATGTATCATCTAGGGCTGTAGGGGGGCTTGGTCTTCACATAACTGTATGAACTATTTATAAGTTCTAAACTTGACTGACCGTGACTATGCCGTGACTGAACCACGTTGAGGGTAGATGTACTATATTGGATTTTCTAGGTTATATGGGTTTGACAAATGTTCGACAGTACATCAACTGAAATAATTAATTCCTCGGATAGACCGAATGACGGCTACAGAAGTCTGTAGTGGATTCACGCTGATCGAGCAGACCACAACATACAGCTCACCAGATGTTTTGTTCATATCTAGCCGACAATGATAACACCGAAAGAATATATATATACCAAGATCTCACCTCCCACCCTTCTACTCTCTGTTGCCAACTGGCCAGTTTCTCCAAACTTTCCATCCTCCTCTTTCTCTCGTTGATCAACGTGGCAACGCCACGCATAACTTCCAAAGCTTCCTTGATATTCTCGTAATCCTCATGATCTGTTTTCGTGTATTTCAACAACTCCGCCAATTGCAACGGATATTTACAAATCCTTTGAACAGGGGTCAAGAGATAACCGTCCAGAGGAATCTCGATGAGACCTCTCATCAGCCTACACGTTTCGAAAAATTTACTATAATTACTGAATCGGTAAAGTTCTTGCAGGGTCGCGGTAGCTACAGGATGGCTATTACAGTAATCCGAATACATTTTGAAGCCGTCACGGTGCTGGAGGAAACAAGTTCCTACACAGCTCTTGTACGGAGCGTCCCACTCTATACAAGCCTCCAAGTCTTTCAGAAACGAGGTCTGGAATTTCAAGATCCCTTCAATGTTGATGAAAATCGAATCGATCTGTTCATCCGTGAACATGTCCACGCGCTTCCTACACTCCGATATGTAACCCTCGCTAACGTCTCGAAGAACCTTCACGAAATCCCGCTCGGTGTGCACTAGCTCACGCACCACACTGGTCCTGACCTGGTCGTTCGACAGCAAAGAGATGCTCGTCCGTCGGCGAATCTGAGAGGGCACGCGGTCGCCCGAGGCCATGGCGGCCAGGCAGTCCTCCACGGTGTCCTCCTGGCTCACGCGCAGCCGCACGAACTGCGCGGGGAACCACCCCGACTGGCCCTCGGTGGTGCCCCACCACCAGTCCCTGTTGGCCGTCTCCAGGACCTCGATGACGTCGCCGGCCCTGAAGCCGAGCTCTTCGGCTTCTATCGCGACGTGGTCGAAGACCGCTTCCGCCAGGATGACGACGTCCTCGTCCATGGCGAGGTCCAGCGATTTCTTGCGGTCGGTGAGCGAAGCCAAGGAGGATTCGGAGTCCGACATCATGTCGTCGTCGGACGCGCCCAGGCGGTTGTCGGGGTCGTCTTCGCTGAGGATGCGGGACTCACCGAGTCGGAGGCCTGGAATGATTCGTTCCTTTCACAATCTACCATCGATGAGGATTCGGAAAACATGGAATTTTCTATTTTCCTTCTATATTTATGACATCCCAACGGTGTTTAAACAACTTCCCATTCGATACGTAATTTTTATTTTCCTCAGATATGATGATGACAATTGAAACAGTGAATAAAAATCTGCAGAGTTTGTTCGAGAATACGTTAGGAAATCGAAATTGAACTGGCAATTAGCACTAATTGTCAGTTCAAACTGGCAATCAGGGATAAATGCCAGTTCAAACGGACAATTAGGTCGATGCCAGTTTGAACTGGCAATTAGGGACAAATGCCAGTTTGAACTGGCAATTAAGGATAAATGCCAGTTCAAACGGACAATTAGGTCTATGCCAGTTTGAACTGGCAATAAGGGACAAATGCCAGTTTGAACTGGCAATTAAGGATAAATACCAGTTCAAACTGACAATTGGGTCTAATAATTGCCAGTTTGAACTGGCAATTAGAGATGAATGCCAGTTTAAACTGGCAATTAGGGATAAATGCCAGTTAAAACTGGCAATCAGGGATAAATGCCAGTTTGAACTGGCAATTAGGGATAAATGCCAATTTGAAGTGGCAATTAGCCATAATTGCCAGTTCGAACTGACAATTATGACTAATTGTCAGTTTTGATAAGACAATTGGTGCTGATTGCTAGTTCAAACTGGCAATTATAAAAAAAGTCATCATGTCCGTTCAGCACTTTCGTAAATAAGTAACAATTAATGATTCAGATACGGAAATTATTCGAGTTTGGCTCTTGTGACTAATTCAAAATGGATGTGGCCATTATAGCACCAGAACTAGAACTTTCACAGTAGAATTTGGATTGTAACAAAATAGAATGTGTAAACGGTTCAATAAAACGTTGACTCAAAAGAAATTTTCTCAAAATTCTCACTGGGTAAAGTTCAATCCAGAGTGGTGGTTTCACGGATACTAAATTGATGTTTAGTTTTTCTAGCTATATTTTCTACTGAATCAGTCATATAATCATTGTGAATCGCGAGCTTTTCAATGAAAAGCATTTTGGTGTGAAAAAATAAACTACCCCTGAATATACAGAAATGTCATTACACTACCTATACTTTGAAAATCAAACCAATCGAATACACCTACACAATAAATCATTTTTTTTTTGGATAGGTGTGATGTAACAAAAGATCTTGGTATTAATTTTGACTCCAAATTGAGCTTCTCATCACACATTATTAGAACTGCATCAGCAGCGAAAAAAATGCTTGGTTTGATTTTCAGAAATTGCAAAGACTTCAAAAATGAAGATAGCCTCATTGCTCTCTTTACCTCATATGTGAGATAACGCTTAGAATATGGCTCGCTGATTTGGTCTCCTATTTACTTGAATCACATTCATCTGCTCGAATCAATTCAACGGAAATTCATGAAGTATATTGTATATAGAATTGATGGAATTCATCCTGAACAAGGTTTAGATAATAACTTATTATTGAACAGATTTTCACTATTGTCTCTAGAGGACCGTAGAACTCACCACTCTTGCATATTTATCTATTAATGGTGGCTTTATAAAAACTTTTAACATTTAACATTTATCATTTATCACTTTAAGATTTAAGACATTATAATGGCTTAGGTTATAAAAATATTTAACATTTAGAAATTATTTAAGCTTTGTAAATACTGACGTTCCTTTTTATTAATTGAATAATAAATTCCAAACGCCCAGAAGCATTAAAAAACTGCTTAGAGTAATAATACCCATGACAAAAATCCGCAAAAATCCTGAAAACACTGACAATATTCTCGAACAGTAAAAGATAACCTCAATACAGATTTGAACAAAAGCGGGAAGCAGAGGTGTCACTTGTCGACACTCCCGAAAAACATCATAGGCGAACATGCGCACATCTTATATTCATTTATGGCCATTTAACAATAATTTCTTAAGTTGGAAGTTCGGCATCTTCTCAAATGTTAAATGGAAAGTCTAAAATGGTTTTATAACATGAACAATTGTATTCCCATGTTCCATCTGTCTTAAATGTAAAGTCTTAAATGTTAAGTGGTAAATCTTAGGTGATAAATTTTTTATAAAGCCACCATAACTCACAAACAACCTGACTGATTGCCCAGAGTTATTATCCCAACTAAATTTCAACATACCTAGTTTGAACAGTAGAAGTTCACTTTGTTATTGTTTACCTACTCCAAGAACGAATATACTATTGAAATCTCCAATTCATTAGGTGTGCAAAAAGTTCAATCAGATATGCGAAAAAACTGATATAATTTCAACTCCCATTGGAGTGTTCAAAAAGGAAATAAAACATAATATTTTTTCTACCTTGTGATGTTTACGGAGCAAATATGAAATAACCCCTCTCTATTCATTCAAGTTATTATGGTTCCTTATTATTATTATGATTTATAATCGAAATCACTTTCTGCAACTATTGAATGATTTATCATATTTTTCTTTATTTTTTTTTTTTTTTTTATTTTTTTTCATTTTATTTTTACTTTTTTTTTAAAGCAACTCCCCAGTTCGAACGTGATTCTACATGATCATTTTCCGACCCACCTGCGGTCTTGGTCCTCATGAGCGGCGACAGCTTGTCGATGTCCACCGGCTGGCTGAGCGAGCGACGCAGCGCGCCGCGCGCGCCGGCGCCGGCCGCGCGCCGCAGCACGACGCCGCCGGGCGCGTCCGGCGGCCGCTTGCGCGGGCTCTGCGGCCGCGCCGCCGACATGGCGCGACGGGGGGCGGCGCGCGCGGCCGGCGGGAGGGGCCGCTGCCCGCCGAGGTCGGAGCGCGTGCGGCGCACCCGGGGGGGCCGCGGGTGGGCTCGCTGCTTCAACTCAGCCTGCAACAAATTTTACGAAATTTAGCGGTCGTTATTAGAGATTTTAAATGGATTCAAGACATCGAAGTTGCTGTTGCCGTTTGCCGTTGCAGTTCGATAAGTGACAACAATAATGAATTCAATACTGACCTCAATTTATGGAACAGAAGTTTAAACATCCGTGAACGTCAACCAGTTTTTCCCCAACTGCCAACTTCAACATCAAACGAATTTCACGAATGACAATAACCATTTTATATATTTCGACTTTTAACGGCAAACGGCAGCCTCAATAGCAGCTGCAACGTCAAATTTATGTCGGATAGTTTTTGCACAAAAAAATATCGCCCAGTAGATTTTTTGTAATTATGATAATTTTTTTTTAAATGAACAACTAAAAATGCAACTTTTTTGTCCCTTGAAATTTCTCTGTATCTACGTTTTGAGGAAAAAAAAATAAAAACCATATCTTTTACATCTATGAAAAAAAAATTAAATGCTTCAAAATTTTACCTTACATTTTACCAATGCGTTTATTGAAATATTGAAAAACTAATAAAACTTCCAATAACTTTTTCTTACTAATCATTTATTATTATTAATGACTTTTAATCGTTTTTTGTTTTGTATTCAATTGGAAAATATTCGTAATTTTTAATATCTTGAAAAACATACCGACAAATAAAGGGTACAAAAGCAATAAAATGTTTTAAATAAAATAAAACAAACAAAAACACCCTGTATCTCGAAAACGAAGAGTTTCCAGACTTTATCGAGCAAAAATGTTTATTTTGATGTCCTCTACCATCCCTTGAAGTTTGTCGGTGTGCTTATGGGACACCCTATACATATAGTAAAAGACAGGTTCCTCAGATCAACAGAAGTACGTCCATTGATTATTCATTTGCGTTTGGTGAAAGTTTCTCAAACGTCTGAGTAATTATTCAGGTTATTCAGGATGGGAGCCATAAGTTTATGAAAAAATGCTCACGCTCAGGACAGATGATGCTCAAGATATTTTCATAGTTTTGTCGTCAAGAATTCACACAAGCTGTTTACAAGAACACATATGTGGATAATAATGGATGTCCCAAGCATCTCACTAACGAAGCGGTTTAAAATCTATACAAGATATCCCGAAAAGATATTAAAAAAAAAATTCAGTGATGCTCGAGTGAATCATAGATCGTAAGTGTACTAATAGTATGTATATACCGAAGGAGTCTCTAATTCATTCAATCTTCTATGTTTGGCCGAGATAGCTCATCATCATATTCTTCGCCATGTTCACCAAAATTATTTTTCTCGATTCTGAAACGCGTCAATTTGCGGATGTATCTCAAAGATGCTCAAGTTGAACCCACGAAATGATATTCAAATTCCAAATCGGGTTATACGATAATTACAAGGATGATAGTGAAGACATTTTTAATGTAATAGCTCTGATATAATTTGTATTACAAAGCGTTTTTTTCTGAAAACGATAACTATGTCAAATCGGCTTTGTTCCATTTTCATTGGGCCACCCTGTACATATGCATATGCAAAACATGGTTCCATCGTGCCTATCTCTCATAGGGTTTGACACCTTTGTTTTGTTTTATAAAAATTGCTCTTTTCATTAAGCAACTTCACTGCCACTGCTTTCCAAAAATACTCATAATGACTATACAGATTGTCAAATTTTGCAGAAGAGAGTAATTGACATGTATCTGTCAGATACTAGCCGGGTTAAACATGTAGCTTCAAATTGATAAATCACTCGACCCTCGTTCCCTATGATGTCCCTTCCACAATTGAGATCGATCATTTCAACATGTTGTAAAAATGCATCCTTCAACGAAATCAGAGTTGAAAGTTTTCGATGACCGATACCCTATCAGGAATAAGTTAGTCGGAATATACCAGAAACTAGCGAGATAATCTGTAGACATTACGTAAACTAAAAATTACCCATATAGAAGAGACGAGCATCATAATTTTCCGAGTTATCTTCGGCATGGGCTTATCTCTCGATTTCTTCATCCAATTATATCCAGTACGGCACTTTTTCCATGAAAATCGAAACTCCAAGGCACCGAACACTAAAAACAACACACGAAACGAAAACTCCGTCACCAACGAATACTTTGATTATTCGCAATTCACTTCACAAATATCAGTGAAAATGAACACCTACGCCGTCGCACATCGCCGAACCCAAAGGCACTAAACGCGTGGGTGCAATAACTGAACCTCAACCAGACTCGAGAATGAACCGCCTCGAGTCATCGAAGTTCAAGCCTAGGCCTGGCGAGACGCCGAATTTAACTAAGCCCATTAGAGTACCATTTGGAAGGGGGGCCAACCACAGGGTCTCGCGTGCACTTCGCGATGTCTGATGGGCCTGGAAGTGGAGGCTGGAACAGGCCGAAGAACGTGCCATCCGGCGGATTCGATGAATTCGTTACACATTGGCGTAGCTTCGAGTCACCATGACATTTATTCACCAGACATCGTATGCGAACCCTAATCATAGGAATGACAATAGTAGTTAGTGATTACCACATTCATTTGCTATGAAATAATTCATTGGGGTGCCACATCTGAGGCACAAGAAATATTCGCCATTCAGAAAAAAGCAGCGAGGTTAATGATGGCGGTACGCCAGGGAGAACAATGCAAACCACTTCTTGTTAAAATTGGTAAAATGACTCTATATACCATGTTTTTTTAAACACTACTGCATTGTCTATGTAAGGAAAAATATTACTAACATTCCTACCCACGGACACTCTCATGACTATCCTACTAGACTCTATAATGCTCTTGACGACAATATCAAATCTGTCAATAGCTTACATTCCTCCAAAGCTAATCTGAAAAACCATCTTGTGTTGAAAGCACACTACTGACGAATTTTTACAGAAATGAATTTTTTCCTCTCACTGATTGTTTAAAAAAAACACATGCTTTTGATATATCTTATAATATATCTATGCATACTTTTCTGTTCACAAATATCATTTTTTTTTCTATTTGCGAATTCTGCTTTTTTCTACTGAAAGTCCAGTTTTCATGTTGTGTCTCGTCTTTTTTTTAAGCTTCTCTGACGTGTTACCTTAAATAGTATGTTACAATGTAGGCTCCTGTATTGTAATTGAACACTTCTTCAACTATTAAATTGATTGATTGATTGATCGATTGATTGAGGATCCATTTCTCATAGAGGAGGTTGAGTATGAGGAGGAAGGTGACTCACGTCTATTCTATACAGCAAAATTAACTTTAATGTCTAACTTTCTAGACATTTTCATACAAAAATATGACATAATTTTCATTCATAAAAATCTCCCAGTACTGATGATATCCCTTTCGAGTCTTGCCAGCCTTAGTCTCCATAATTTTCACACTTTCATTCTGAAACCGATCCAATCTCTTTCTAATCGATCTCTAATCATCAAATTGCAGTCAATAACGGTTTTCCCATTGATTTGATCGATAATCTTTACTCAAAATGTGTCAACAAATGTCTGATCATGCTCTCCCAATCCACTTCATGAACTGAAAAAAATGCCTACTCATGATCAAATGTTGCCTCCATCTCTTTTAAATCAACGAACACGCTCTTCAATATACTGATACTAGTTTTTCCAATTCTTGCTTTTCAACCAAATGAATTGCTCTAATCCTAATTGTAACGTTTGCAGTATTGGTCAAGCAGGTCGCAAAATCAAAACTCGTGTTTCTGAACATACCCGTATAATTGATGACCGGTAATGATTTGAACTGAAATATGCTCTGCATAATCATCTTGAAGATGTCGAAAATGTATACCAACAAGATGTAAGTTTTTGATATTGTTTTCCACCTAAAATGACATTTTGAATAATTCTTCTTTTATAGCATTGAGAAATGGAATCCTCAAAACCTCACCCAGTATCCCGACTTGAAAATCGAATGTAAGTATTTAAAATTTATTTCCATGCTGGGTCATGTGTCATTGCCCCTCGATCTCATACTTCACCATCGATATCGAAAAATTTGTAAGAGCGAGTCAGCTTTCGAAGAACTCATTTTGTCATGTAATATAGAAAATATAAATGAATAAACAACCGATTGCTTCCATTTTCAAATAGTTGCCAATACATCGATCTCATATATTTTGTAATACCTATTTCTGACGCTTATTTTTTGAGCATTTAATGTTAAGTGAAGTAAATACACGTTTATTTTTTCCAGACAAGAAAACACATTAAAAATAGATAGCAACGATCAGGTATTTTTATCATCTGCTCTAGTTGGAGAATTAATAGCCTTTTAGGAATCGTTAAAATTCCTCAGATGTTATTTCCTAATCGTAAAAATCAATAGAACATACTTCATTCGAAGTCATCATCCAACGTTACTCTCCATCCGAATTCACACTATTCACAAACCCAATTCTTCTCAGGCATTTCGAAATTTAAATACAAGATTCCAATTTGTAATCTTGACCATATAAGAACTATGGTCAGGTGATCATATATCTGTCCTTACTGCAATAAAGATAAGTTGATATCATATTGATAGAAATGATTTTTATTGATTGATAGCGAATCTGTAATAGAATTCAGTAGCCCAAAAATGTTTTACGGTCGGGAGCACTAATGGATGTTTTTAGGAATGGTACAATGCCTTTTTCATCATAATCTATTTCAATAATAAGTTGCAAACCCTAATGCAAAATTCAGTAATATTAATTGATCCTCCTTCAGTGTCTATGAGTAACCTATTTCCGAACTACGCCTAATTTGCCCTAGATCCTCATCTTTTGGAGCAGAAATTCAATTTCAATCATCTCGTGCGCCACTGGCGTCCCAAACAAGAAACATCTGTTCGGGCCAGGTGGTTCCGACGACTGGAAGTAGGTAGGTACTACCTGTGCATATGGCACTCGTGGCACCAGTCACAGCCATTCTCGACCAGATTCAGAGAGGATCTCGAATGAAAATAAATCGACATGAAAGCATCCCCTCATTTCAGAGGAAGACATAAATCCTGTTGTTGAGACTGAATAGACAGCGCGAGGGATCAGGTTGCGGACAGATGTCGACATTGTCATCTAATTTACTTGATTTTATGATTTATTGTTTCGTTAGACCAGCCCAGTAACAAAATGTGAACTCTACCCGCATGGGGACGGACGTTGTAATTTTCTAAATGAAGACTAGTACTCTAGCCCATTTAGGGTTTTCACCTTGCAAATAAGCTGGAAACTCGGACACACCTTCCTTTTTGGTGTTCTGAAAGTTGTCTCAAAAGTCAAAGGTTTCGGTTTCTATGGTCCCAATGATGTGAGTTGTATAGCATAAAATTTGCCACAAATTTTGCTTCAACCGTTTTTTTTTTCATTGCTCAGCCGTTTTTTTTAGATAGAGGGCGGAGAGCACGCAGCCATACATACTGCACTGTAAGGTCAACCGTGAACCTCTGTGAATCTTGTAATTGATATGATTGACAATGGAGAATTCGTACTATTCATTAGTTAATACATTGTATTTGATAACTCGTTACATCGCATGAATAAATTCATTGGCATGGCCATTCATCGATACAAAAGATTGCTCACAGAATCAGAAATCTCTTATGGTGGCTTTATAAAAACTTTTAACATTTAACATTTATCATTTATCACTTTAAGATTTAAGACATTATAATGGCTTAGGTTATGAAAATATTTAACATTTAGAAATCATTTAAGCTTTATAAATACTGACGTTTCTTTTTATTAATTGAATAATAAATTCCAAACGCCGAAAGCATTAAAAAACTGGTTGAAGTATTAATACCCATGACAAAAATCCTGAAAACACTGACAATATTCTCGTACAGTAAAAGATAACCTCAATGCAGTTTTAAACAAAAGTGGGAAGCAGAGGTGTCACTTGTCGACACTCCCGAAAAACATCATAGGCGAACATGCGCACATCTTATTTTCATTTTTGGCCATTTAACAATAATTACTTAAGTTGGAAGTTCGGCATCTTCTTAAATGATAAATGTTAAATGGAAAGTCTTAAATGGTTTTATAACATCATGAACAATTGTATTCCCATGTTCCATTTGTCTTAAATGTAAAGTCTTAAATGTTTAGTGGTAAATCTTAGGTGATAAATTTTTTTATAAAGCCACCATTACTCTCAAATTTTCAAGAACATCATCTATCCAAATACTGTCAGTAAGTTTTTCGAGGATGTGGTACATTCATTTTCCAGCTGGAAAGAAATCATCTATTCATTAGTTATTGTTGGTTCCTGGCCAATGTCATCACATTGACTTCATTATCTATAATTTCCTGAAAGAGGATAAAGAGTATACTTGAATTATAGTTTTCTTGAACCATATCTACAATTAACCGGAGGTGATAGGTGAAGAGTGCCTTTATTCGATCTCCCAAATATTAAAACAAAGGAAACCACATATTTTCAGTATGAGTACATATAATATGAATGAACAAAAAAATTGTCAATCGCTGCTTATTTATTATAATATTGATATGAACAATTACCACAATAAAAATGAATACTGTTGCGCCAACGATTCCGTCACCATTATTGTAGCTTCACCAGTAACACCACAATAATCATATCATAACAAATATTATCACTGGTATTATGAATATAAAAACATTATGTCTGTAGGTTTTTCAACACAAATCGAAAAAATTCTCTTCGCAGATATTTTACCTGCCAATGTTTGACACTTTCAATTCGCCGCTGAAAAGTCTCAAAGAATAGAACGCAAAATATTTGCGAAGATAAAATTTACAATTTCTGTTGGGAACGGGAGCACATTCCCGAAAAGTCCACAAAAAAAACGAGGGCAGAAGAACCCATAAAATCTATAGAAAAATAACATTTATATATGACATGATATCCAAACATTATGTCATGAAGGAAAATCATTCCATAATTGAGGAGATTAACGATGAAATGAGTGACTTGTACAAGATATAGAAATTAATAATTGAGAAATGAATGGAATATATTGCAAATCCCGAAACAATAGTACCAAAGTCAGGGTCCTTCTAAATAATCAACAAATTGTAAATACTGTCTGTAAGTTCTTCGAGGAGGTGGTACATTCATTTTTCAGCTTTTCATGGGATTTTCTCTCCTCGTTTCTAAAAAATAGAGTAGAAGTTATCAAAAATTATTGCAATATATTTGTAGTAAGGACAGATTTTGTAATCTGCCCCAAAATGTCACTGCCCTCGAAATTAAACCTTTAGATACCTAAAAGAGAAATTCTCTATTGGTCAGTGACACCTTGTTTATGAAAAAAAATTTGGAAATACAAATATATTTAATAAGAATAAAACCTCTACTTATCTTTGTGGACGTTTCGGGAACGAATCTGCTCCCGTTCTCAACACAACACAAAATCGAAAATCTGTCCTTACTACAAATATATTGCAATAATTTTTAATAACTTCTACTCTATTTTTTAGAAACGTGGAGAGAAAATCCCATGAAAAGCTGAAAAATAAATTGTAAATAGCTCTCTTCACCTCTCAACCCAAATAAACACACGGATATAATCCTACAAATTATTTCATAAACTTTCGACTTCTAAATTGAGAGACGAATAATTGATAGGCGACATATTCGAAGAGCATTTATCTTGTTTTTTGGGAAATTAATGCCAGAGCTAGACCGTAGACTGTGCTCGAAATAACCTAGAGTTTTATTTCCAAACTCCACGCTCGATTCGAACGACGATGACCTCGAATATATCTTTCACTTAGAAATAAACGCTCTTAGCCTTAAGTATCATTGTTCAGGGACAAAAACATTACGAAAGACAATGTAGATAACTAGTAGCGTAGGTACTTATGTGTTCAGTACTATTTAAGTCAGAGAAGTACAAGCTCAACTCAAGTTTGAGGCAGTTAGTCGGAGATTGGAAAAAAAAACAACGTGTAGTTTTATGAAACCACGATGCAGGTGGAACTTTTTTCTGGATCGTAGGTATGACAGCACTCTGGGGATCTTAGCGATAGAATCAAACCTATGCTTGCTTCAGAGATACCGATACGAGACGTTCGACAATCGACCCTAACCTAACCTAACCTAACCTAACCTAACCTAACTTGACCTAACATAACATAACATAACCTAACCTAACCTAACCTAAGCTTGCTTCTTATGTGCTACATATTTCAATTATAAAAAAAGTTCTTGTTTGAATGGGATTCGAACCCCGAGCCACAACTTGAAAAGCAAGCTTGCTAACCATTAGGTTCTAGGATCTGACATATATTTGTCGCTGCGTTCATTTATATTAATTTGAACGAACAAACGTTCTTTAAGAGTAGTTCGATAACGTCAAAAGAATGTAGAACAGTACACCTATATCAAAATATCAACAAATCGCGCACCATACAGAAAATCATCGAAAACAGATTGTGAACCCTTCAGACGTTTATGCTGTTATTTTCCGATCGCGTCTGAGAAATGTGATAAAGAAATTTTCGTTAGGTTGAATCAGAGGTGTTACGACATACCCTATCGCATTTCTGGTCTCCTGATACGGATATCAGAATTTTTCCGTTCTCGATAGGGCTGTAACGCGATATGCGATAGAAGGTCGAAAGAATTTGAGGCGATGTAATAAAAGTGCTTCTTTGAAAACACAATAGCCATGCACAAGAAGTTATTATCATTGGTAATCGATATCCTCCATGTCCATTCTGAATGGATTTTCAACAGATGCATTTGATTAAAAAAACAAAATCATCCAGTTGTGCCAAATACTGACTAGACATTTTTTATATGCATATGAGTAGAGAGAATGTACATGAGAAAATTCGCTTGAAGATACTTCAATAAGTTCAATAAGAGTTGTCCATTGTAAGTGATATTCAGTACAATTTTTTGAGGAAAGTATACTGATTTTTCAATCATGACCGAAGCAATAAAGAAGCAGGTCCTTGTCATTTCTGAATATCCGGTGGTTATTGTCTTGTATTACTTAAGAAATTGATTCGTGAACAGTTCACATAAAGTTCTTAGACATGAAATCGTTCGAATTTGAATATTTCATACTTTGGCAAAACATATAATATGCAAAATACAGAATATTTGACCGCCAGTCACCATGCTAACCAGAAACCTTATTTCTAAATGCCGCCGCAATTATTGTGCACAATCTGGCACGAGTGCATTTTGAGATAACGCGCCTCTAGATATACATAAATATAATCATATTTCCTTCGGTATGCGCTTTATATGGTAAATCTAACGGAATGGCAGGAAATTAAAATGAAGAAAATTGCACAGCGTATAATATTACGTTATATCATGGAATCCCTAGAATTATTATCATTCTGCAAACACAAACAGGGTGTTATATTCTACTAGTATGAACGGTTTTCACATCATATGGACGTTGTATTACTAGAACCTATTATATTTCTCGGAACAATTTCATTTGAATGATGGATCAAAAAAACAAATCAAAAATACTATAGAAGAAAAATATAGGTAAAATATAATTGTGTTAGTCTTCGCATATTGGAAAAGTGAAGCTGATATATTTTTCTTTCCATTTACATTCTAATTACTGCATATTACAGCTGTATTTTTATTCAAAAAAACAACAGATTATGTTACAGATGATCATTATCAACTTGCCTATATAGTATTTCATCGATCAAAAACAGTAGTTACACTTCCAATACAAGACGCAGCCATAATATTCAGTTGATAACAATATCACTATCATAACTGTGAAACTATCATCATAAATCATATTTGGTGTCAATGGAATTATTACTTGCCTCTGTCCATTGAGATCTCCGTTCAGCGATTTTTTGACCATATGAAGGGACATTGATCAACAACATTATGAATGTCTATAAAAGTGAACCAATAGCCGTATTTCTATAGAGCAGGAGATATTAAAATCAATAAGTACAAGGCGGACGTCCTGATGAAAATAGGATTCTCAACCTGAGTATAATCACGATTTTGCCATACTTTTTGTTTGGTATTTTGTTGTTTTTTTTTGTTCATTATTCTACCATGTATAATATTTGACGTATAAGATAACATTTATCAGTCTCTTTATATTCTGATTATTGTATAGATAAATAATTGTTAAAATAACAAGATCATATGGTTGTGAATATACTAACCAGACAGTTTTTTGAGTGTAGGTAAGTTATGGAACAATGTTGAACACATTTCAAATAGACCCTAGTTCGCTCCTAGAGAAAGGCGGAGGAATCCAGCCAATGAAAACAGCAAACGAGAGAGAGGCAACCAGCAGTGATCAGCTGACTGTTGGAAAATATGCACCTTCTTTGTCTTTTGGTTGTGTGTGTGTAAATTTTGAGACTTGTCGTAAATGAGCGCTGATTTTTTGTCGATAGATAATAAACCTCAATCAAAAATATGACATCATCGTGAAAGTTTGGATTTAATCAGATAGATTTTTTGTTTTTTTTCCGAAATTCATGATCGACCCTAAATTCAGAATGTACAAGGATACGTACCAATGAAAACTGATGAAAGTAATGGTATATGAATGCACTATATCCACAGTCACGAACAACAATGATTCAGATCTCGTGTTTCCCGCCACATGCGTAAAACATTGTTTCCATAATCAATAAAACACCAATTAGATAGTCAACAGTCACCACGAGAGTGTCCAATTCACGGAGAATATCGAATGCAACGGTAATTTCAGTAGCTTTTCGAAACAAATTCACACATTACATACTCCAAATCGATTTATCCAGGTAAGAAGCATACCCGCACGAGGCAGATGCGAATCACTAGCGAATTTCGAGCAGTTGCTTGAGACGAAAACGTTCTATCGCGATAGGTAGACAGTTCCTGACTATACCTACTTCACTACACACACGCTAAAGCTCCACCTGCCTTCTGGCAATAAACCGACTATAAACAGTTCCTGTGTCCGGTGTTGGTTAAAGATAGCCTACTCTGTGGTTGGAAGTTCGTACGTCTTACTGATTTTCTGACAATAATTTCCACGTAGGAAGCCCACTTAGATAAAATCGCAGCGAATAGTTACCACAATAATCTGAATTACCACGAAACTGTTATGCATTTGATAATGTGCAAGGTGCCGACACTTAGACATCAAATCTTCATGGCTTCCTTTGCCCCTGTAACTTATCGAGTTATTCATAATACATTCTACGAAACAACTGAAGTGATAACAGGAATTACATTTCCCTACGATCATGTTCACATTGCAAAAAGTGAGTTATATTTTTACGAAATCTATTTTTATGTGATCAGTAACCATAGATTGTCATGATGATAGTTGATCCATGTACAGTGACAATAAACAGAATTGGATTCCAGTTAGCAGTTTGAAATGTAAATATTTTGAAAAACACATTAAATTGATGCGATCGTAGAAAAAATATCAATAAGTATTTGGTGCACTACCATGTTGCAGTTCTCGACTTCGTCTCAATTTAACTTGTTTAACATGCTGAGGAGTTAATGAATCCAAAAAACATCTATACAGGAGAATGAGTATTGATTAGAATAGGAAATAATGACAATACATTTAGTGAATTATTTGGAGGATAATCTTGACAAAAAAACATTTGAATAAAATATGCTAATCCTGAACGGTTTTCTGGAAAGAGGATCACAGGCAGGATATAATCATAAAATTGGAATGCGTTGAAAATTTTTCGATTGAAATCATCTGAAATATAATTCAATATTACTGTCACATCTTCTACAGGAATTAAATGTAGACTCCCTGTATTCGACATGCATTTCAATGTATAATCATATTATTTTTTGACATAAAGCTCCATGCATTATCGGATATTCGGAAAAATTATCAGAACTTGTATCCTTTTTTACTTCTTAATGAAAATTTCTCATTAGACAATAGACGGCATGATTGATACTATACCAAAAAAACATTTTTCGTTCATTCATCCTTCATTCAACAATGTTTCAACAAGTTTTCAAAATCTGTTTCATCGAATTGCTTACAGCGCTAAAGAGAAAAAATTTCTAAAGAAAATTAGAACAATTCCTCTTTCAATTCAACATTCCATCGTCACTAAGAAAACAAAATATTTCTAGTTATCTAGGAAATAGTATATAAGACAATAGTAGAGTTTTATAGTAAAAGAATTCCCAATCGAAATTCTGAGAGGATATGAACTTAAGAATGAAGTCTCAGTATTTGTGCTCCCTAATTTCAGTTACTCAATCACAACTACCTTATCAATTGATTTGTTGAACACAGTACTCAAGTAGTGACTCAGTAGAACGTTTTGAAATCGAAAATCATCGTTATCATCTACATAGATATGTGAGGGTTTTTACAATATCACGTAATGTAATGATCATCAGATTTGTTCTTATCTTTTCCGAAGATTTGTCTTCATAATTCATTTTGGTTTTCATCTCTTCCTCAGATCGAACTGATGATCTGACGTTTCGGCTCTGGGTTGCCATCATCTGGAACCTGGGTTTTTTATTGCATTCTTCGAAAGCTCACACTTTCACAAATACGAAGACAAATAAAAGTTGTATGGACAATTGATAATATTCATAATATACTCGATTCAGTAGAGTAAGTACTTTCAGTCCGTTACGAAAACTGCTTCACAAAAACTTGTTTTTTTTCCGTGCGAACAGGTACTTCGCTCCCAGCAACTGCTCATGATCTACCAAGCACAAATTCGACCTGTCCTGGAGTACTGTTCACATGTTTGGAGCTCAGCCCCCCAAACATACGCTAAAGCTCTCTTATAGATTCAATTCAGAAGAGAGCTATTCGCCTAGTCGATGATACAACACTCACCAAATCATTGACCTCTCTAGATCATCGTCGGATGGTCGGCGATCTCTGCCTTTTTTATAGGTACTTCCACGGTCGGTGCTCAACGGAAATATCATCTATTATGCCACCACGTGCGATTCCTAGAAGACAAACCAGACGAGCTCAAGCTGGTCACCCCTACACTGTCAAGCTCGAGACCTGTCGAACATCGCTATATACTAAGCATCATTCATCAATAGAACGGCAAAGTTGTGGAATTCTTTGCCTAGTGAAGTCTTTCCTAATGCCTACAACCTCCAAACTTTCGAGAAAAATTCCAACACCTACCTTCTCTCCCAAAATTCCACCGCTGGATAACACAAACATAATAGGTTTCCATTTCGTGTTGTCAACAAATGAAAAAAAAGTGTTATGATTGTTTTACCAAAACGTGTATATAATAATTTATCGTGAACAAGAAATATACATCAACCTGTGGATTTCAATTATCATCACACCTACTTATTCCACCACTATTTTCATAATGTCGAAATTCAATATTCACGCTGGTGACAGCGAAATTCATTGTAGAATGATCAAAATTGTGAACAAACACGAGACTCAGCAACAATAAAATCAAATATATTTGATATTCCATATACTTATTTATATTATAAGATGACAAATCAGAAATCACATGGTGATATGGAAATAGAATAATGCTCGGAATAATGATTAATCAACATGATTCACAAATAATGAGATAAGAATGAGTACAATCAACCTTGGCCATAACCTGAATTATGATGAATAGGAAAATTTTATTGGGTGAAATATCGAAAAACTTCAAGGCGATATCGGATACTTTTTTATACTTCCTATATGTCATGTCTTTCCACTATTTTTTTACGAGCATTTTGCACACTATGTACATAATGAACTTTTATTACCTAAGTCACCTCAACCTTCATGATAATATCGATGAAAGTTAGGTAAATGTGGAATACATATTTCTTATCGGGACTTTTGCTGAATAAATTGCATATATACAAAGAGAAACATTGATACATCAAGACTAACAAATTGAGTGGTTTCACCTAGTACACTACCCTCCATAACTACTGATACTTCAAAGGAATAAATTATATGACACACTATATAAGAAATATTTTTCATTTGACTATATGTACGATGAGTAGCAAAGCATATTTTAAATAATAAGCACTAGTGCCGCCTAGTGAAGAATGAAGTCAATCAGTAACAGTGCGCCGAAAAGAAAAATTAAAAAAATCACTCTTCCAAAGTGTCAAATCTGATTCGATGTTTTTCGATGCTCCTACGAACGCACGTTTGGCTCTCGGCTTGAAAGAGCAGTGTCTATTCATACTACGCTCAAAACCAATAATCATCTTACAGCAGATTGACACTGAATTCCAATCTATATTATTACCATAAACGGTACTGGTACTACATTTTTTGACCCCAGGCCAGCAGTTCTTATCATGTTCCTACAAGTCGAATCGAAGAAAGAAGACTTTTTTGAAGACTCTAGTTTTTATGTTTTTTCTATTGATTTGAATGAATCATATTATATTTTCTGACTACTATACAGAGTGTTTCCTTACTACGGTACAAAGCTTCAGGGAATGATTAGATATGACCGGAGTTGCTTAGTTTAAGAAAAAAACGGTATTCAATCGAAATCATGAATATTATATATATCTCATTTTCATTTTTCTTGGTAAACTTATGTGAACCATCCCACTAACGACTGGCAACACTTCAGTGGGATATCCATGTGCTTATTTGCTACTCGAAGTCAACAACTATTGTAACCTGTAATTCATTCATATGTAATTATCCGCAAATAAACACTATTCTATTCTATTCTATATATTTTATTCTATATGTTCATGGTACTTGGTAGTTGGAAAACACTCGAAAACGATTCGTCGAATTCAAATTACAGAATTTTTGATACTGTGTATCATGATAATTTATGTTCATATGTATGATACTTGTCAACTTCAAATGAAATCTATTGAAGTTAATCGGCCAGTTTGATATCAGGATGTGTCCTAATTCCTTGAAGTATGAACTGATTAATGGAGCACTACCACTCACCCAAACTTTCCCAGAATACAGCTATTCTCGAAATCATATCAAAGTCATTTTGAAATATTATCATTGACACACACTATTCACAAACACAAAAGTGCAAAGACCCCAATGAACTAAACACTAAAGATGAACGAGCGTGAAAAATCGAGCGTGCATCCTGAAGCGCCGATTCTGAAATCTGTTTCCTGTTTGTGGGATCTATAGTTATCGTGAAACTGCCTTATCGCTCATTTCTGGGACGATCTCAAGTACCATCTATACAACCACAAATACGATATTCTGACGAGCTTACGCCAATGTAAACATACTGAGCCAAAGTAGTTTACAGCCAAGCCAAGAAAATGAAATACGGCATACGCCCATGGCAGGCAATTTCAATAAAAAACGAATAAGCCAGAACAGGGCCGAAATAATTTCATATCATGTGATACAACAAGATATATAATTTTTCTACAAATTTTTCATGATTGTTCGAGTTATTTTGCGACTGACAAAACTACGCAATGCTAGGCAAGTAGTTTTGTCATTGGTCACGAGCGAAATCCAATCAGCAAGATGGAGTAGATAGTAAATCATTGGCGAATATTTCCAGGAAAAATTGTATCTTGACTATTTTGCCGTGTACGAATGAGACCATATATGTATTTTTTTTTATCTTTGGACAACACGAGAAGGAAACCTATAATGGTCGAGGAACATCGTGCATACCAAATGGAAACATATATATTTCAACTAGGAAGGAATTAACGAAAACAATGAGATCCATTCAAGAACGCAATAATGCTGAATAAGTGCTAGAAAATTATCTACTTGAACACTCAACTGATATACCTACCTACGTATTTTTATTATATTATGTAGTGGTGTCACTGACAAATAGAGAATTTCTTTTCTAGGTATCTGAAGTTTAATTTCAAGCGCAGTGAAATTTTGAGACAGATCATAAATCTATCCATATTACAAATATATTGAAATATTCATTATTATCAAGTTCTATTTTTATATTCAGAAACAAAGAGAGAAACCTGAGTAATCTAGAAAAAATTAATACACTACCTCCTCGATTACACCTACAAACAGTTTTATCAAATACTGTCGTTTTTGAACTTTGTATTCGCAAATAGTGCCAATAAATGATGCCAATATACTATTAGATAAGTCTTGCTACTGGTTTTCATTGAGATATTTGGTTTTTTATAAATCATTCTACATATCATATCACCGACATAATGATACTTGGAAGCCTTTGTTTGCACTATAATTTATACATTTATACATTTCATATGTATAGGGATCATTCTGGGTTGCATTTTTCTGTCCTATTCTTTTTCATCGATTTAAATTTTGAAGCTCACAAAATGAATACGAAGACTTCAGATACTCAGAATGATTAATACAGAGGTTTTTTTTTTATGGAGAGGTAGGATTTCTCACCTGTGATGTCGGCATATTCTATAGATCACATTTCAAGATAGGAATTCGCCACATCTCTCAACATTATTAACTAATTATTATACCATAAAAACAATTCGAGTAATAATTACAGATAAGCATAATTACCCAAAGTCGTTCACCTACTATATGGTTTATAGTAGTTATTTCGATATATTATGTAGAATTTCAACACATTGGATAATTAATTACATCACTATACATGATGATTCATCAGTATTGGGATGAAATAAGGGTAGATTTCATCAATAGACGAGGAGATCTTTGGATTGCTGCAATCCTGCAAGTATCTGATTTGATTGCCTCAGCTTCTTTAAATTGAGTCGAATTCCTATACCTAGCAATTCCTTAGGCCACAGAATGGTTTTGGTCCAATCAGTCGCATTCATGCTCCATGAACAAATTAAAAATCAGGCTCTGACCATATTATATTGATTTCAGTTTGCTATTCATCCCACAAGAGAGAGAAATTGTAAATCGAGAGAGTGAAATTGGTAAATCTGAATCTGAACCTCATAATCTGATGGGATAAATGAT
This sequence comes from Gastrophysa polygoni, assembly GCA_963576655.1. Taxonomy (NCBI): domain Eukaryota; kingdom Metazoa; phylum Arthropoda; class Insecta; order Coleoptera; family Chrysomelidae; genus Gastrophysa; species Gastrophysa polygoni. Next base: position 20,260,681 of record OY755089.1, read on the forward strand.
CCCCATACCCCATTTACTATAAGGGTGTGAATTATACTATAATCAGTGTTCAATTGATGAACAATAAGTTATGGATAATCAACCAGGCATTCTAGTAATTATAACCTGAAGAAATTTGGATAGTTGATTCTTCCCGAGGATTCTTCCGTCAGAAGAATAATCTTCCTTGTAACCATATTCATATTGATTTGAACTAAAATCTCTCTCATTCTCACTCTTAGATAACAAACAATGTCATCAGGCCACCCAGGGGACGAGTTCGATAAAATATACCAGTACATAAAACCAATTATGATATTCGTTCGAAGGTCGCCTTATCTGTGTTATGGATTGTTCTACAAAAGTGTATTAGCACGGTAATAACATTGTTTTCAATCAGTGGAATATGTTGCAGTCTTGAAAAAACAAACAATTTGAGAATTCAATTACGACAGTTGAATAGCTCTGTTTACATCAGTTTCCATGGTAAATAAGGTATTAAAAAATCACGTCACTGAATAAACAACTTTGAACATAAAAAACTGTCAAATCCAATGAATATCTCGAACGGAAAATTCCGGAATGTTGCTTTCAGTATCAAATTAGAACCTGAAAGATCTCACCAAATACTCTTAATGATTGTTGATACAAAACAATCAGGTAATGTAAACTTCTAATACTAATCTGGGCCTGTCTATAAATATTCAGTATTGTGTAATATATAAATACACGAAGATTTTCACAGACGAAGGAATTGTTACAGAAATAATGGTAACGTCTGTCGTCACTTGAATAATAATTTCAAGTGCAGATTAAACACATGAAGTACTTCTGCCTTCTGCCATAAACGAATCACGTCTTTTTGAAGTGAGCAATAGGGTTTATTACATAACTCGAAACTACAAAAATACAACTGATAGATGATATGGACAATGAACTGGAACGTAAAAATGCTGACAAGTACTTAATTTAGAATTTATATCATGTGATAATCATTTTCCATGGATTTCCTACTATATTACAAGCACAATCTTTGGCTATACACTAAATGAAGATGAATATTTTCTAAAAATTTCACGATTCTTTCAAAATAGCTCTTCAGAACTAGGTTAGGTTTCAGAATTCTGCTGGCATTTTCATTCTGCATTGATGATATAAACGACTACACATCAAATCTACAATTGGTAATATCTCATCAATAGATGCCATACAAGAAAATTCTTCACAAAATTCTATTGAACATGAATTTGTGAGGTTCAAGTGGAACATATCTCCATCTACACCCATGATCTGACTGGTATTCCAAACTAATCTGAGTAATTATATTTATTTATTTAGTATTGCATAATTATTATATTGATTTGTTCATTAAACGATCTGTTTACACTGCATGAGCATAAAATGACATCAAACATCAGTATTTCCAATCATAAAAACATTGTTCTGTGCTTTCGAAGTTCCTCTGAATAGTCCAATTTTGCGCCATTTCATTATTTCAATCAAACAGACCAACTGAAAGAGTTTAGAATTCACGATGGCCTGTTTTGCATGCATTAAGGGATCGACTACTAGCGTCACGAAGTGACACTTTTGTAGGAATAAATCCTCAAGAGACCGAGTTAAAATCCTTTTTTGCCTCCTATAAATGACACCACTCAATATTTTATCTTAAATTTATCCATTTCAGTTTATGTGTAGAACAAAGGAAAGCTGTTCCTTCTTCAACATCTATGAAAAGGTAGATAATTAGGCAAATTCCAATCAACTGATCTTGGGGAGTCTCAGTAAAGTATCGAAATTCAACATAATCGAGTAGCAAGAAGTCTACAATTTTTTCCACTGGCTGGGAATAGAGAGTTGGATCACCAGTTGGATCACCATATGGTCTGAGATGATGAGGAACTTCGCCTACAGCGTCGTTCTCAAACTTCTTGTTGAACAAACTACTAGTTTGTTCAATTCTTCCCGACAATATGGAATCAAGGAGATAAAATTTCGTTCAGCCTGAAGAATCTGAATATACTACCTCCTCGAATAACCTACAGACTGGATGTGACCTCATGCCCTGTGTTTAGCTTTGCGATTGATAGTATACTTCATACCGCCTTCTCCTATAAAGCACCTATTATCATCCGATGAGGCAAGACGGAGACAGGCCGATACTTTAAATGGTGATCTGACGAGAATTCTGGATTGGGGATCTGAATGGTACATTGAAACAACGATGAGCAGAACACTGGTGGAGCTATTTTGCCTAATTGCCTATCTAATTTCTTCAACCAGAACTCTAACGTACAGCTAACTTGATGAAAGCATTTTATTCGTTATAGCGGAAAGTCACTCAAGTGTCAGTTGTTAGATGGCGACACAAAAATGAAAACAAAATCAGTATTATTGATAACTGCATAATCAGTGTTATGAAAATGTTGATTCAGAAGTAGTAATTTAGGTTACTTCTCAATTTTAGATCGAACTACATCATTACAATCTCAAAACGTTGACTATTTGTACAAGAATCTGTAAAAATGTCACCATCTTCTGGGGAGTTTCATAACTATTAAGCCATTATATCGGAAAATGGCGTTAGCTTTTTTGACGGAACAAAACACCATCAGTGACTGCACCAGTGTTTTGTACATCGTTATTGAAATGTAAGTTACAAAAGGCAACATATTCTAGCACGAGTGTTTGAATTACTTTTTGTAATAAACGTTCCAAACATTTTCTCTGTTTCGGCTGTATTATATATGGTTTTGTTGATTTTGATTACATATTTTTGTAACAGAAATCGATTACTACGTATGGAAACTTCAGCAAAATAATTAGGTTGGCAGAAATGATTCGTTTCTGACAGTTGACTGAATTTTGACACAATAAAGCCGAAATTTTTATAAATTCAAAAGCTGCTCTAAATATTCGTAAGATAAACCTATCAGTGTATTTCCTATCAGCGAATTGGAATGTCATCAGATGAATTTCAAGGGACACCGCCTGAATTGCAAAAACTGGCATCTCGTGCAGCAAATAATTCATCACCTGCCAAATCAAAAAACGTATCTGGAACGGAATATACGAAATTCATGCCTTGGTACTCCGAAAAGGAAATACATATGGTATGATGGTATCTCATGGTTTGAGAACATTCCTTTCGTACAATGATCTACCCTCGGACCTACCTATTATTGCTTTGTTGTTCGGAGGTAGTAAAACGATATATTTATACCATTCCTTTTACTTCAATAGTACTTCCATTGAAAAATTGTTGAGGGTTATTGCTATAATTATTTTTTCCATTTGATTTTTTTCGCAGCCCAAATGAATATGAACAACTTGAATCGAAATATTAGGACCATTGCTACTAGCACTATCTCACGGGACGATCATGAGAACTGCCTCAGGTTTTCTGTTCCTTGCAAGGTAGTACTTCATACCCCATCAACTGCTTACGTGTGGAGTTAAGCCACAAAAAATACGCTGAAGCTCTAAGATTCTATTCAGAAGGAAACTACCTAGATATTGTGAAAGATGGACGATATCTCCTTTTTTACAGATATTTCCACGGTCGGTTCTCAATGGAAATCTCGTCCGCAATGCCACCAGGAGGCATTCCAGATAGACGAGCTCAGGCTGGATCACTACTAGGTATATTTTCAGGCTCGAGACCTGTCGAACTCATCACGCATCAACCTTCGATAGAACGGCGAAGCTGAAGAATTCTTCGTCTTGTGAAGTTTTTCCTTTCGCGATCTCCAAACTCCAAGAAAAATTCCAATACATTCCACTCCTGGCTGACACCAAGTTCGGTAATTTTGGTTTTTTTTCGAGTTTTGTCTTGGTACTTACGTATTTCGACCTCAGGAAGCCGAATTTCACAATGAAAACGTGTGCAAACTTATATTCTTCGAGATATTCCAGGAAAAAGTATGGAAATTAACCTTCTTGTTTCGGCCTGTTTTGGGTAGGCACCATAGCCATTCGAAGTTTCATTTCTCACATAAGATACTCTTTATATCTTCCTCATACATTCTAGGAGCTTAAAAGAAGCAGAAACATCTTCTAAGAAGTTCAATTCATCGTCTTCAGCATCTTTTATGAATCCTTCTCTCATATGGACGGCGCTGTCAAATGTGCATCTGTGATATTTTGACTCACAGAACTAGTTATTCTGACGTAGATTCTCATTTGACAGCGCCGTCCATTTGAAAAATGCTTGATCCACATTCCTCCAAGATGCTGAAAAACGATGATTCAACTATTTAATTCGAGGATGTTTCCTCTTCTTTTTGTCTTCTTGAATGTTCAAGGAAGGTATGAAAAGTATCCTGTGTGAGAAAAGAAACTCCATGCCTACCCAAAACGAGCCGAAGAAAGAAGGTTAATTTTCATACTTTTTCCTGGAATATCTCGATAAATATAAGTTTGCGCACGTTTTTATCGTGGAATTCGGGTTCTCGATGTCGAAATACGTAAGTACCAAGACAAAAAAAATCGAAAAAAAACCCATCGCATGATAAGTGCAAAATTACATTCAATGTTTTCCTTTCGTGATGTCGTCGAACGAACGATAAGCAAAACGACTCACCTTGAACTTGTCGATGAGTATCTGATTGAACAGCTCCGAATGGGGCCTGGCCGCGCTGAGGGCACTCGCGAGGGGGGGCCGCCGGGGCACCGGAGGGGTGTCGGGCTCGTCCCCCGAATTCGGGCCGGCGTCGTGCGACTCGGAGCTGTCACCTGTGCCGGGCCCGCAGCCGGGCACCATCTGCAATTTCAATTCGGTCGGGGGGTCAAGCGGGGGAGCCGTCTGAGGAATAGCATCGGATATTATACAGGGTCGGGATAAAGTATGGAACCAAGTAGAATATTTTTCGAACGAAAAGAACGATATTTATGAAAATCTGCAGGTGCAAGTGCAATGATGTACATTTTTTTGTTGAGAATATTGTTACGTTATAGTCCGGGTTCGGTTTCTACAAACACTCCGTAGAACACTTAAAACGATTCATTCAACGAATTCTACAAAACACAATAACAATTCACTTCTAGACTAATTCGATCTCGCTTATTATTGCTCGATTCACAGTTCTAAATCGTACTACTCTCCCGGCCCATCATTCCCCCATTTATATCGAGATATACATGATTCTATAACCCTCGCGAACTTCAGAAAGATTCCTAGTATTTCGAGATGATTCTTGTCCCTTTTCGGTCGGCCGACAATTATAGTGGGCGCGGGTCAACTTCTCCTAATGTTGTGATCTCGTAACAATATACTTCCGGTTCAACCGGAAATGCCATCAATTTCTTCAATTCAAATGGGACACCCTATATATTTTTACAGATTTTGAAAGAGCTTGTTATTTCGAATCCATATAGCACTTTCATCAACCTCCTTTGAGTTTTTTGCATTAGAGCAAAAAACTATTCAGATAAACTAATTGATGTTGTTTGTATGCATAGTAATAAATAATCGAGTACTCTTTTGTTCTCCAAGTGTCAAATTCTAATTGACGGAAATAAATTTCACAATCACCATAACCGATCATCATCAATTCGCTCTTTTTCACTTAATCGAACCATTCTAAATTATACAATTTGTAAATTGTACGTTTAATTATTGAATATTATCATTTAAATAGTTTTTCTCTCTAATGCAAAAAACTCAAAGGAGGTTGATTAAAGTGCTATATTCCTCGTTTGTAAAGAATTTTTTATACTAAACTCAGTATGTATGAATTCAAAATAACAAACTCTTTCAAAATCTGTATAAATATATGGGGTGTCCCATTTGAACTAAAGGAGGTGATGTCATTACCGGTTAAACCAGAAGTATATTATTAACAAACAGATGAATTTTGTTCCATTGCACTTACCTGCAAATTTTCTTCAATATCGTTCTTTTCGTTCAAAAGATATTTACTTGATTCCATACTTCATTCCAACCCTGTATAAACAAATTAATGAGTAAATTATTATACAGTCTAGCCCTCTCTTTCATCTTCAGGTTCGGAGCCGAATGCAGATTCCTAGATGGATTCGACTGATTTCTGTATGCTGATAATACGGACACTTGATAAGCAGTAACATCCAAACAACCACAGAGTTTCTGAACGATCTTGAAGTTTTTGTTGAGCAAGGCCATGAATATGATATTCGTATATTCCTTCCACTGAGCCCTTTGATATAAGCATGATGAGAAAAATAAAATAACAAACTCAGATATATCTAGATTATACGCACCGAGAGGACATTCTTCGAAATCCAAAGAGTTCTCAAGTTAGAAGTGAGCTACACCCCAAAAAATCTCCTCTATAACAAGCATTGCAGTGTTTTATCTCATTCTTCCCAGAAACTATTGGTCGCACATAAAATTTTATACTCGCTAAAAATGTTCCTTATGAAATTTTGTACGAAAAAGGTTCCATAGTATTATTTTTATTTATTCAATAAATTTCGAGCAACCAATGATTGGAGCTAGAGATTGTTCTCAGCGTAGATAAGTTATACTGAAGTTTTATCTGACTTTGAACATCGAACATGATTTTAATTCGATTAATAAAAACAATTTTAGATGTTGGAATGATAATCGATTGTTGCGAAATGATAACCGATTCTTGTTCATATAATGTTCTATCTGTTATTTTATTGCCTTCTTTTGGATTCTCCCTTTTATTTCATTCCCAACTCAGGAGTTCTAAATGTATTGAGATGAAATTGGCAGGAGATGGATGAGTTTGGTTTATTCACAATGGGTATTCTAATGCAAACATGAAGGGTATGCATCAAAAAACCGCAAGGACCTCCATAATATCTGTAATTCATTAGTTATTGGTTTTTTTCAATATACGTATTACATGGTTATTATTTTGACTAATGATTTTTGTGTGCATACATCCTGACCCTGTTGGTGATCTGCCTAGTTCACGAAAGTTATCTCCTCCATTATTATTGTCATGTTTGGAGTTATTTTCAGATACTTCGCGATGAAATGAAGTGCTGTACTGGTTTTCCTTCAAGTTTGTTAACATACTCATTGGTGAGTACAGAATTGATAATTGAATGCTAACAATCAACTTACAAAAATATTAAATATGGTTCTATAACTTCTCTTTGTGTTACTTCTTATTTATTCTCGGAAAGAAAACTAATTTCAAGAAGCAACAGACGAGCTTAGACAGCGTGGTTATTCAGAGGTGAGGGCAAAAGAGGAAACTATGTAATTACTGTTATGAAGGAGATTAATTCCACAGGGGTGATTCTTTCGATCACAAACATAGTCCATCGCATCAAATTCATCCTCAGATATTCAATATTTATTTTTCCCCGTAATCGACATTTTGGGTCGGCTTCATCTTGTTCACACACTTCTGAACGTCATCAGAAAGGAATACTGAGAATTCCGAAGAATGGATTTAGCGCAAACATGTTCAGCAATTTGAACCTTGCATTTTGGGATTGTCCTATCTAATTGTTTGAAATTATGAAATCATTGGTGATTTGTCTGTGACCCATGAATGAACAGAGCTATCTGAGAACTTTTCCTGTCAGGCGGGTCCACCATAATATAAACTAACCAGTTCTCCCGCCATATATTCGAAGTAGAGTGAATAAATTAAATCGTGCTAATTACTAGTGGATATGACCAGTTGGTGAAATGAGGTGAAAAATGAATATATCAGAATAAGTGTAGTCAAAATTCTTACCAAGCTAGTCTAGCGGCAGCCTAGTAAAAATTTGGAAAATTAGTGTGCTGTTCGATTAAAATTAATCAAATGATTAGTTAGGTCAAGTGTGTCTACCTACAGAAAATGGAAATAACACCAAATGAGAGACAACAATGAAAAAAGCATATTTGGACAATTTCTGCATGAAAGTTCGACCTTTATTGTCAGTCACATACACAGGTGGTCCCGAAGTTAGGATTATAGAAATCAATGAATGAGCTCAATGTTTTTCACACTCAGTAGAGAAATTTCGGTCTGCCATTTTCAGACTTCCAGCAGTATTTTTCCCATTGAAAAAAAATTTCATCTCCTTTTCAAGCCCTCCTAATTTCCTTGAAAAATTAGTAGGGACGCAACGGTCTCCAGACGGACACTTATATCCAGCAAGGATTCATAAGATTTCTGAGAAAACAACTCGAAAAATATAAAAAAAATTCGAGTACCTACTCATCACGTCTGAATATACCAAAATATATCAATAATTTCCATTTTCACTCTGATACTTTTCCATCCAGCCACATGGGATAGTTTCGTGAAAGTTGATTCAGTCTAATTTCAGGACCACCTGTACATTCACATGCTAATTAGAGTGATTGTTTGAAAAGTTTTGTGCAACAGATGATAATAAATGGAAATTGGTAAAAGAATCAACATAATTAGCTAACCGGTAAGAATGCATAAAAGACATCCAATAAAGTCATTCTCTCGAATCGGTTAGCTATTCACGTGTTTGAGAAATCTTTATGAATGAGAAAGAAATGTCACCTCTATTTGGATCCCACTGTCCCCGCTGTTGCATTTTGTACTTCGTGCTGCTTTATTCAACCTCTTTTTTTCTTTACTCGTTCGCCAAACAAGAGAGCCAAACCTGTAAAGAAGAAATTCCACATTTATTGATTGAGGTTTTATGGAGAAAGCTTCATCAGAGTGTCGAGGAAGGAATTTAAATTATCACCAAAGAATGTTGGCATTTGATAATTTCAAATACAATGATGTGAAAACTCCTATCCATGAATACGATTATTGAATTCAATATTGAACTACAGATAATGAATGCCAGGAATTGATTCGAAATTTCATCATGCAAAAGTTAGAAATGCTTGTATGCTGGATATGTAATTTTAATCCAGTTATAGTTCCCGATCAATTTGAAATCTTTGTTGGAGTTTAAGGAGTGGAAGAAACACATCCGATATATCGTTAGCATATTCACATACAAAACATACAGGGTTATCCACATTCCATAAGACTCCATAAGATATACTCGACACCTAATATCACAATGTATCATTTCTTCAATTAACGGCGATACATCATGAATTGGTAATGTTGGTTGCATAATACAATGTGCGATCGATATAAATACGAGGTAAGTTCTGAAAGTTGTTCCGATGATGATATATCATGGAATATTTTTTGCTTCAATGTGAAACCAATCAGAATTGTTCGTCCACTTTCTGTCCAAGAAACATAAACATCGTTGATTTGAAAACTGGGTATTCTGTCTACTGATCAGCTTGTGTGTTTTGTCAAGTGACCTGATCATCAGAGGTTATCGATATTCCAATTCGAATTAAATACTGGGAATTTCGGTCAGTACATGTCAACATGAACAATCGATCTGAAATATCAATTCTAGATTCTTGAACTAGATAATATTTTGAAACTATTCATATAGTATGGTGGAACCGGAAGTGATGAGAGAGTATGAAATATCAAAAGAACTATCAATTCATGAATCCAACACTTCTGCCAAGTTTGAATCTCATACACACGCAACTATAGAAACAATGAGCCCTCTGAAAAATACGTTTACGCGAAAATTTCGAAAAATAAGGTGTTCCGACTATTAGCAAGAAGTTTCAGATATCCAAGAGTCAATTATTTTACCTAAGCACAGTGACATTTTGAGGCAGATCCTTATTATCGGATCTGCTTTTACTAAGAATATATCGAAACAATAATATTATCTATTTATTTGTTCTTGAATAGTACAGGAAACCAAAAGAAATTTATAAGGAATGAAATATCCCTATATGTAGATGAGTAATAAGTAATTCGAATTATAAAAAAGTTTCAGTATCGATTCATGTAAGTTCGTGTTGGATAATGAAAATGAATCTGGAAAAATTTTGCAGATGATAATTGTTGGATGTTTTTAGTGAGCCTATATTTATGTACTCAACAACAAACCAGAGATTTTTTTGGCTCGAGCAGCAATTGATCTTTTCATTAACTTTCGAAGTAAGGAAGTTATTTTGAGTGTGTTCAAATTCAATTCCTCGAAACTATTTCCAAAGAACGGTTGGAAAATATCAAGCATGAATGTGTTGATTTACCTTCATCGAATATTCCCAAATATGGAAATATACCTGGACTTCAGAGCACCTTGAAACTCAATGTTTCCTTCACAACTGAGAATACCATTGTGATAACATGCCCTTTATATGATGACCAGTTGAAGGCTGGATTGAAATATCATCATTGTTTCATCCCTATGGTAGAGCAAGAGAGAGAATGCAATTTAAATTGAATAAAAGATATGGAAATGGTCCAGTGACATGGAAAGTATAAAGTGCCAACGATATTAATAAAACATCGTGCCAGCGTCCACAGACGACGGGGTGCGATGTATGATTCATGGTTTTCAAAATATCCATTTTATATGAGGATCAGAAATATTCATATCATTTCTAGCATCGAAGTTGAAAATGATATTCAGATAGCAACATGCACAGACGTTAAATTCAGGAATAAATAAATTACGAGTTTTTTTTTGTTTCCTGCATTGGCCGCATTTTATCATTAATAAAGAAGCCGTCTACGACAAAAATATTACAGTACTGTTTATTTGAATAATTGAAGTATCTTGTTGATAATAACACCAGCCTTTGTGTCACAACTATATCGTCTATCATTCACAGCAAAAACTATTCTAAACTAACAAATTAATTAACGTGAGATATTGTTCTTTCGAGTTCTTTGCTCAAATTTCATCAAACAGTTATATTAAATCGAACACATTTTCTCAGTTCCCTGAAACGTTGACAGTTACGAGTGTTGACATCATGGGACATTTACTAATTGCCGAAAATAGCCTGTTCGAATGGAAGGAACGGTTATCAATTCTTCATAAGGTGCAAATTAATTCAACTCAAAAGTTAGACTTATGTGAAGATAGGGCAGTTCAATCAAGAGAACAAGAACAGTTGATCAAACCAAGAAAATCAAGACTTTGAAAAACGAAATTGATATTGTGTATCCCTATACATTTTATGAAGAGTGATCTCGCTGGAAAATTTTCGAGTAGCAATTTTAAAAGTCGAATTTATTATGATGCTGTCTTGAGGGTTGTATGGAATTGACGTTGTTTCAAGGGATCCAATGATTTTCTACGAACTAGTGGCACTTTGTGGCATTAAAAATGTCGAAAAGAAACTGGAGCACCTTGTATGTAAGCTGATGTTTCGTGTTGTTCGCAATATTTCCCAAGTATTCGGAAACAATGAGTCACTTCACTTCCACATATTCACTTCAATTTCTATACAGAGAGTCATAATTTATTTTATATCAATGGAAACTGGAGAAAGACACATTCTCTGACTGAAAATGGGCAGAGTGGACACAATTTCACCCTCTTGTGATCTCTAGTGCGAAATATATCATTTGACAGCAGATATCAAGTCCACGTGGACTGTATCAAAAAATTTCATTCCATCCAACTGAGATATGGGAGAGTACACCGGCTTCACAATTTTCACCCCGGAATAGTGACGTCACAGAAACAAAAATTATCAGCCGATATAAAAGTCATAGACCTAATAATACAGGCTGAAGCGAATAGTCCGTCACTAGAGAAAAGTTCGAAGTTGAACATAGAGTTGAATTTCCATTGTTTCTTCAAGATCAATCAAATTCTCATCGGACTCTCTATGGAACAGTTGTAACCTGAGTATTTTCGAACATACCAACATACCTGCCGTGATAATCAAGAAGGAATTGATCAGATATCGTGCACCAACAAGTATGACCCGAATTTGACCCGCACTCAAGGACAAACACGGCGCTGAGCAAGTCAACAACCCCGAATCCACAGAAACCGCACGCGTTTTCCGCCCTTGTGTCTACTTTTACTTTTGCTCGGAGGCGGCGCTGACTTCATGGGACGACTAGAGGAATCGATTCGGCTTTCGGACGCAAGATCAAGAAAGTCCCGAGACAAGGAGTTCTATGTGTAAGGTATGTTCTCGAGTCGCAGGTAAAGATTGCAGAACAAGATGTGCATAATAAATAGGAAAAACAGTCACGTGATGAATTATCGATCAGGGTGACTGAAATGAATCTTGGGGATGGCTACAGTGACATAAATCAACGTATCGTGAAGAGAGAGGAAATATCACGGAAGAGTATCGAGGTGAAACAATCCTCATCTGCTTCGATAGTCTGTCGGCTATCCATTCTCTAGCATACTCTTAAATCAGATCAAGACTGTTATGGGACAGACTACAAAGCCTGAATGTCGTAGCAAACCATAACAAGATGACACTTCATTGAGCTCAAGGCCACACATTCCAGGGAAAATTCCAAGACAAAGACATAATAACTAAAACACCGTCGAAGACAGTGGATAATGACATTCTGATAACCGTTCACTCTCCCTTGAGAAGACAGATACATCGGATGGACATTTACAAGGAACAACCCGTTTGTAGTCTATACATGAAGAGGAGGAAACAGCCTCTTACATCAAACTGATGCGAAGTGCGAAGCACTATCACGCAGGATATTCTGCCTTCTGGGAGGATTTCTTTCCGAGAAAAAAAATGGTGAGGAGGTTGTTCAGCCTGATAAAGGTGACAAACCTGCTCACCTACGCCATCAGCATGACTATGAACAAAATGAGTCAAAAAACTGCAGTATCTGGTCTCAGAAACCCTGGGTGGTCATTCAGGTTGAAACAATCGAACATATAAATCATGACTGTAAATATGAAGCGGTCTCTATCTTGAAATCTAGCAAAAAACGATCAATCTCATATACAGACATGCGATGTTGTGACAAACTGACATATCTCTATGTTATACGGTCTTCAACTTCATCTTCATGTTCATCATCATCGTTCACACGATCTTTTTCTCCGCGAGTTACTAGGAGAGCCTCATACAAGAATCAAATGAAATAGGAAATGTTTGACAGTACTACAAACACAATGAACAAATACACACATATGTTAATATCAGTTTCAACGTCGAATTGAATAGGTACTTGTTTTATTTCAGATTCAACAGGAAATACCGAAGAATCATCTCGTCAGGTTCTATACAGTTTCTTTGAAGTGAAACACCACTGTGAAATTGAATTCTTCATGTTCCATTCATGTCCACAATTCGAAAGTAAAGTCTAATTCCAGTTTCAGTTTCCAAAAGATGAATGCAAAATATGTTTCTGATCTGAGTATTCAAGGTATCGGTATTCAGTTTTTCGAATTCATAACTACTTATAAATGAGGATGGAATAAACATCAACTTCATATTCAAATATTCACTAATAATCGAATTTTGGGAGAGAAGGAAGGTGTTGGAATTTTTCCTGAGAGTTTGGAGGTTGTAAGCATCAGGAAAGACTTCACTAGGCGAAGAATTCCACAACTTTGCCGTTCTATTGATGAATGATGCTTGATATAGCGATGTTCGACAGGTCTCGAGCCTGACAGTGTAGGGGTGACCAGCTTGAGTTCGTCTGGTTTGTCTACTAGGAATCGCACATGGTGGCATGTATATTTATATTTCCGTTGAGCACCGAAAGTGAAAGCACCTATAAAAAAGGCATAGATCGCCGACCTTTCTACGATGATCTAGAGAGGTCAATGATTTCGTGAGTGTTGTATCATCGACTAGGCGAATGGCTCTCTTCTGAATTGAATATATTATCGATAACTTCGTTTTGTCACAGATAGTTGTAGTTAAGATTATTGAAGCTTCATACATTTTATGAAGCGTGGGTGTTTCCAGTCTACAGAAAAGGAACATATGAATCTCACTTGTACTTATGTTCGTTGATGGCAATGGCTTGAGGCGGCAGTTCGTCTGGGACAGCCGCAGCGAGGACATCATCGGCTTGGCAAGTTTGCAGGCGCCTCAAAGGCGAATTTTCTTCCTCCTCCAACTCTTGTTCTTCTTCGTCATCGTCGTCTGAGCGATCGAGGCTAGCTGAAGGCGGCAAGTCTTCGGCAAGTTCCAAGGTGGTCGGGGGGCGGTTCTCCTTACTGGAGGAGGATTTGAGTTTGGGCTGGAAGCGCAATGAGAAGGATTTCCGGAACTTTTGCAGAACGCTCTCGGTTGTCTGACCTAGAACAATGTTTATATAACAGAAATTTTCGGAGCGATGCTTGGGAACTGGAACTGACTCGGGGAGACTTGAATCCAATCTTGCACACAAAATATCGAGATTCATACACTATTGTCGAGAGATGATTCTCTTGAGAAGAATCAATTAGTTATGATAACGACACAACAATTTTTTTTACTGATAACTTATATTCAAAAAAGTGTTTTTGAAAAACCCATAAAACATATAACGTACTTTCACTATGGACCCAATTTGTTCGACTCGTTTCCTGTCGACTCGAAAGAAATAGAAAAAAAAAATGTAAATTCAAGTACATTACATTATCAGACGAGATAAAAGCAGATCGCTTGATAACTGATGTATGGCAAACGATACGTTAAAACTCGAGCGTGTTATCCTCCTCTATGTGTCTGGGTGCTAAACGGTTCCATAGGGGTCAGAAGGGTGCGGTATAGGCAGCTGGTCACGCAGGTCAGAGTCGGCCGACTTTTAGTATTCTGTTTACTTCGACCGTTTTAAACGATCTACTCTCCTTTTCACTCCAGGAATTAACTGGTGGCACTGTAATGCGCATTCATCTAAATACTCTGCAAAAGCTCTGTGGTATCGAGACAACATTTTCAATAATTCTCGAGCTTATTGAAACGGTTGGCTTGCTAACATTCAGACATGATCAACCCAATTTCAAGCTCAATTGCTCATATTTTTCGAAGCAAAACACTCAAATTCAAGAATGCGCTGCCTTGATCCTATTCAGCATCACAAAAAGAGTGAAAACTGATTTTCGATTGCATTTTCGGCAGTTACTTTTTTTTACTTGACTAAAACTTTACTTTTAGTGAATCTTGAAATCACAGTGGTTTGAATAACAACATTCTCCTACTGCTAGATCTTGTACACAATATTATACAGATTGGCCCAATGAAAACGAAACAAAGTATGCATTATACTGAGAGATCAAGGAACTGACATTGAAATAAATGATTCTTTATGTAATGTTGGATAGGACAGGATTAAAAAAAACACATAAGGCACTTCTTAGATGGACATAGTTCTGACTACAAAATGAGAAATAGTGATGAAAGGGAAAAAAGCGTTACTTTCCATCACTAGCCTATTATTTTCATAAACGTGTTTTCTCGAAAACTACTGCATCGATTTCCAAAAACAAGGAAGCGTTGGTAAGAGATTTCGATTACCTTCAAAATGATGGATCACTTGACCCCTTATCTCATTTGAGATTCAAGGGTTGGAGCTCACCCCTCCCAGGGGTTCGAAGTCAAAAAGTTGAAAACATTCGCAAAATATTTCCCTCTCGGAATGAGAATCGATCGGTCCGACCTTTTTTTTTTCTGAGAACGATAACTATGTCATGACGGCCTTGTTTCGTTTCAATTGGGCCACCCAGTATGTGCAATCCTCGGTGCAATCTTCTACCAGAGAAATTGTATTTTTCTTCTAGTGGTCAGAAATAAAATCTTCTTTCAGCCAATAATATGAACAATTAACTTTCTTGTTCGGAATGCTATTCACCTGACATCTAAGAACGAAATTTATGCTTATTATTAACATCAAACTAGTCATACACATGGATGATAAATCATTAATAACATTTTTGATTTGTACGTTGAAGTATACATATATCACACAATAACTCTTCACGGAAATGTATTTTTGGTTGCCTTCCTTGGAATAACTTATTTCACATTCTTTGCTTGATCTCTTATTTCAAATATCATTTTTCATATTTTCCATTTTGAAACGTTTTTGAATATAATTCAACAATTCACCGTTCAGAAAATATCAAACATTGTCATACTTTCGATATATGTGTTAAAGAGATCGAAAATAAATAGGTAACTAGAAAAAAAAATGTGTCAGTAGTGAATAAACCACTATTCTCGTTTCGCTTCCTTCATTTCGAGTTGATTTCCATCAAAGCAAGCATCTCTAGAAATAATACTACTCGGCTGAAAAAAATATCTCCCGAGCATTTGTGTATAATATCTATATTATTTGCATATCAAATAAAATGAAGCATTTCTTCGAACTTACTGTGTACCTCCATTATCAGGTTTTGGGTTCTGGCCATGGGAAAAGTGTTTGAATTCCAAATCAAATTTCGAGAAAAATATGTCGTATTGCTGCCTTAGATTTTTTTGCCCTAAATCAGATCCCTAGAATTGCATGACATTTGCTTGGATCAGTGGTATTTCATTATCAAATTCATTATTCATCATCAAAAAATTTCTGTAAATTTAGTGAATTCCTAATTTAATTTCGAATCGTTCATTATCATGGGAACAAGAGCCATCAGTCGCAGTCGAGATTCCTAATTGTTTGGTATACAATATATTAACGCGAATAATCCACGGAAAATCTAATTAGCAATTCGAGACAGCTCTGCAGAAAGTATCAAATTCCACATTCCAGTGATCTCACGAAGGAAACGACAAAATAATCACAAAGAATACAGCGTCATTCACGAAGCTTGGATTCCTAGTTGTTACTCAGAAAATTCGTAATGGTGGATTCAGTGAAATCATTCACGAAAAAAAAACACTCTTGGTTAAACCAGGCGTATGAGATCGAGCTGTTGTACCTAACATCATGTACCTAACCGTAGACATTCGAGTAGACATTAATTCATAGAAATCTGATACGAGTATACAAAATATCATTCATCCTATATTTTTTTTTCATTTCTTTGCATTGTGACTCGAAAAACATTGCATCAAGGGTTATTCAAGCTGGATCATTTTTCCAGTTTTCTTTAACAATCGCTCGGAATGATCAATGAATGAAATGAAATATTGAAAAATAATGATACTGGCGGTATCTTGCTCTTTTCAGATATAAAAACGATAAATAATTCTCTGTAAGCTCTTGATCCAAGGGAATAAGAACTCAGAATGAATTATTTTTATATTTCGTTCATCATTCGTTCAATATTTTCATTATCTCTATGAAAGCAATCGCAAACAAATCTACCAAATTTGGAGGAAATCAGAAGAAAAGTTTTTCAAAAAAATTTGGAATGCCCTTTTTTTTGTTCGGAAAATTTCAATACTCTGTATCTCGAAGACTACGAGCCTTCGGAAAGAAATTTTCGAGAACAAGTTTCTCATTTTCCAGCAAGGCATCTACCCTTGAATTTTTCCACAATATAAATGAAATACTCTGTATATCGATGGTGTGGATGTGGATCTTGATGATATCCTAACAAAGGCTAGCCCCTTATGTGTGGACATCTTTCAACACCTTCATCTTAATTTTTGTCGTGTTTTTTCTGATGTATTTTTCACCACTTCAAGAATGTACCTAGGTATATCTCTTGTATATTTCCACATATTTATTACATATCTTATCTCCAGATATATCTTCTATAACCATGCTAATGGTTTTAATCTTTTTCTGGCGCAAAGACTGTAAATCAACTTCTTCTTTATACCATCACATCATCCCTTATATGAGCAAAACAGTTTGTCAATGATCATTTTCAAATATGGCACCAAAAGCGTTAAACTCGATTCCTGAGAATATAAAAGAAGTTATGAACTTCAATATGTTCAGAATTAGAGTTTAAAAATTCATTCACGAAACCTCAAGAGCGATATGCAAAAGAATGTTTAAACCGAATTCTTGATGAGCATTTAGATATTTTATTTGTTATATGTTATATTTGTTATATTTTGTTATATCAACCTTTATAGTTAGTAGTGATTTTATTGTTCTCGAAACGAGTGTTTAGTCACTTATTGAGTAGAATCATTCATTACCTCATTGATACTTTCTTATACACACTCTGTTTTCATTTCGTCTGTCAATAAATGATATATTATTATTATCATTATTTCACCTGACAATTCAATCACTTCATTTCTTGATATTCAGTCAGCTATGAAATCGTGTGCTATTATCACATTGTGTGTGAACGAAAGTTCAGGAAGAAAATGGAGCTAATTGATGGGCAGGGATTCTAAATCAACTTTTCCGCTCATTCTGCTGAAACGGTCGACACGCATAATTTTCAAATATAAAGCGGATTAATACGGGAAGAGCGACGAGCGTAAATATTTGTCTACATTCCGGATTTCATGATCCTCTCTTCGGAAAATATTGAAATAAGACAGGCAGAATGGTCAGGACAGTCGTCAGCATTTATGTTGCTCTCAGACCTATAGAGATTCATAAATGCAATCTCGAAACTATACAAAGGCAATTTCGAATTGATATTCTCGAAAAACAGTAGATTATCTTTCAGAGGATCTCTATGCAGAAACTCAGATTTCAGATATGAAGCAAATGTATTTTCTGTTTTCTATGACAAGAGTGGTTACCAAACGATCTTATAAACTTCTTCGCTACGAAACTTTACAGCTCTATTTCTGAAAAAAAACCGGATCAATATCAAACACTTACTGCTTTGAAAAATAATTGAGTAAATATCTGCCACAGATCCAATTTCCTATTTGTTAACAATGTTCGAATAACTGTTCGATTAATATACTGTTTTTATTTCAAACTGTTTATATATCACGTACTTATCAGAAATATGTTCGTGTAAATAAATGTAGTTGATGAATCAGTTATGTATCTTCAACTTCAACTGACTATAATACTTCAAAATACAAGGTTCTTCGTGATATGTCATATCTTCCTAAACGAAGGAAGTATAGATGCACTTATCATTCTACTTGACTTCATTAATGAATCATGATATCTAAGTGATGTTGTGTAATATTTAGTGTAATGTGCAGTATTACAAAGTTATATTTATTGATTTATTTACCCATAAGAATTTTGGCTTTTTTCTGAAGCCAAGTTTTATCCAGCCAGAGAAAAAAATCGTGATGTTCGATCATTCTCCTAGGACATAGCGTGGAAAAATAAACAGAATTTCAGCAAAATTCATTCTGCCTTCTCCTCTGAAGCCAATCTTCATCAAATCTATATCATACTATGAAGCGAGAGATTCAAGACGAAGACAGGGCGATCCTATGAATGTGAAAATCTAGTGTAGTTCAATATGCAACAAAGAATCAAGCTCGAATGTTGACAGGCAGAATGGAAGGCAGATAACACAATGCCCAATATGATAATGTCTAAGTTGGCTAAGCTCTTAGATTCTATTAGGAAGAGAGCCATTCGCCTAGTCGGTTCGAATTCGTACGAATTCATTGAACTCTTTAGAACATCGTAGAAAGGTGGGCGATCTCCTCTCGCTCTCATGGATCTTTCCATGGTCGGTGCTCAACGGAAATCTTGTCTTTTCTGCCACTGCAGTCGATTTCAGGCAGGCAAACAGGACAAAGCTAGTCACTTCTTCACTGTCAGGCTTGAGGACCTGCCATGCAAGCATCATTCATCAATAGAACGCCAAGGTTGTGGAATTCTTTGTCTAGCGAAATTCACAAGACTCCAAACATCCAAGAAAATTTCCAATATATTCCTTCCCTCCGAACATTCCACCGCTGACTAACATGATGTTCATCGAATATCATAGGTTTTCGTTTCGTGTTGTCAAAAGAAAATGGAATTCTGAGATATTGTGTAGGAAATATGATATTTCAGATTATCATTTCTGTTGGCTCGTCATCACCTTTGTAATTAATTAATCGTTATTTTCAGATCCCAAAGTCATGAATAAACAAACAAAATGACTTATTCATTCATCAATATCCCAAGCCGGCGCTGGCTTGGAGAACTTCCAGGGCGGGGTCAAATCACGTAGTCTGGAAAAAGGTATGAAAAAACGTTCTGTGTAGCTGAAATCTCTCTCAACGGACCGTTTAAATATTCCAGAGATAAGAACTTTTTGTTGGCGATCAACGGAAATCTCGCGGTGGAAGAATAAAATAGAACAACCGCGAGTACAGAGTATTGAAAAATGTTTTCACCTCTTTTCCGCATCCTAGAGAACAATGCCCATTAATCAGGATTGATGAAATGGATATGTACGTTTTTTGATATTGGATTGGAACTACTGCATTGAATTTCAAAAACAAGGAAAGCGGTGCTAAGAGATTTCGATTACCTTCAAAATGATGTATCACTCGACCCCTTATCCCACTTGAGATTCAAGGGCTGGAGCTCACCCTTCCGAGGTGTTTGAAATGAAAAAGTTGAAAACATGCACAAAATATTGCTTCCTCGAAATAAAAATCGAGCGTTTTTTTTTTCTGAGAACGGTAACTTCGTCAAATCGGCCTTGTTTCGTTTTCATGCCACCCAGTATATAATAGTTTTCAATTTTCTTTCTATATATAGGGCTAGGGGACGTAATGAAGGATGCTCCTTGGTAGAACTTTCTAATTTACCAACTGATTTCAGTATCAAATGTGTCAAAACAAAATTGATTAATGCCCATCAGGTTTATCATAATTTATCATTATATCGATTGGATTGAAGAATCTGAACTCGAGTGAGTCCGAATTTCTATTCAATTAATTAAGGAGCAAAGTTTGGAGAATTTTCCGATGGACACTAAGTATATTTTAATTCCATAATCCATCACAGTTTCGCTCAGTATAGGGTTGCGCTGCATACATACAATTCCATTTACAGGGTGGGAAGCTTAAAATGGTAAGCTTAAGAGTTTTCTCTGGGTTAGAGACTGATTTGTTGAGCTTGTGGCAATTATGAACATCGAAGATCCAGCGAAAATGCGCGTGCTCTGTTACAAACCTTCAGCACTTTATCATTCATCACTATTGCTATCTGCTAATGCTCCAGAGATAGAAGAATTTTCAAACAACAACATCGTTGTCTTTTTCCGACTACGTGCTCTATAATCGCTGGAAAAGATCAACTCAATCGTTTCATGTTCCGTAGATATCTAAGAAGAACTGAAGTTTACCCCTCGAACTCCAATAGAGTGAGTCTGAATCTTCATTCAATTACTTGAGGAGCAAAGTTTGGCGAGTTTTTCGATGGACAGTAATTTTGGGATGGAATTTCGATGGAATATATTTCCTAAGACTCCAGAGATAGGAAAATGTTTGAAGGGGACAAACGTTGTCTTTTTCTGAGTACTAACTTTATGATCGCTGAAAAAGAGCTCAAAGGAATCTGATGACGATAATAGCAACGATTCCGAAAGAATGCTATAATTTCTTATAATTAAAGTGAATTTTTCATACAGCTAGTCCTGACTCACTTCGAAGGACCTGAACACATGAAAAGTCACTCTCGATCATAGTTTGAGTACTCACTCCATTTGATTGCTACGATTTTGTGAATACAAATTTTATCGAAACGTCCACACACCTTGACATAACAAAGAACTCTCTAGTATATAAGAGTGCATTCATTGCCATTTCAAGTGCTACTCACGAAGCCACTTACGAATAGTCGGATGTACTACGAAAAATTTTCGATTGAATATCTTGTAAGATACTATTTTCTCTCTGCAAACTGCATACTTGAAATGATCAAATATGGCAGGTAATCCTGTTGAAGAATACATAAGGAATTGAGCGTTCACTCTAGAGTTTCCACGATTCAACATTTGTTGAACGAACGTAACATTTGTTGAGAATGACGTTCCTAGAACGCACCTGACTAATCCCTACCTGACAAATTCCGGCGAGGTTCCGCATCTGTCACTTCCGCAGGATCTGGAGAAAAGCACGAACGCTCCGGTTTCTTAGACCATTTCCTGCGAAACGTAAAGTGGATAATATGATTGTTACCAAGAATGCAGTGGTATGGATATAAGGGTGTACAGTGTGCTTGATATTTATGTCTTCGGAGATAGAGTTGCTGCAGTTTTCTCAACTAATTTTTAGTGAAATAATTTCGAACAATATCCATAATTACTTATAAAGAACAAACTTCCAACATGCTGAGAGATGAATTCTCAAATGAAGCATCAACAATAAAATAAAAGATATCAACTATTATAGGTTTCTGATGAGCTCGGAACAATCTAAATCGAACTGTAAATGAATATAGTATATGGCATCTGGCTACCTTTCAACACTGCTCGAAAATTTGAATCATTCGAAATGGCGGTTGATAATGTTTGGTACTTCTCAGAATACCTTCGACAAGATGCCTATTGATAAGTTCTGTTGAACTCTCCAACTGTATTTTCTTCTCAACCCTCCAAAAAAAGACGGATGCCATCAATGAAAAAAAAATGAGTTAATATCACGTCATTTCATTTTTTTTTTCAAGGCGGCGTCTATCTGCCATTTTGACTGGTGGAGAACTCTCGCAGATGTCAAAAAATAGTAGGAGTTCACTAGAGCTTGTTAAAAGCAATCAAGTCGAAGGGATTCTGCTGAGAAAAATAGAATTTCATCAACCACAATTCCATTTGATAAATCTTTGATAAAAAATCACATTCTTATGCGATGTCTAAGGTACCATTTCCATCTTGTCATTATATAGCAACCAGCAAACAAATTGCTGACCATAAAAAATACTAATAGTCACGCAAGATTCGAGCTATTTACAGGGAGTGAGTAATTTATTCCTCTCCTATTTGAGTTTTTACACATGATTAAAGAATTTCTTATACTGAGGGAGGTGCTCAAAAAGTGGGAATTTTCCATTTCACCCTTTATTCGAAAGAAAAGTGGAATGAGAAAGTTGTGGTTGCGGCATTGTTCGTCCACATAAAAGTAATGTGGAAACCGTAACTCTGTTTCCAAAGACAACTTAACAGATATCTAACAAAAGCATCAAAGATCGGACATATTATTGTATAGAAGATGGTGAAAGCACCAAGTGTGTTTTGTTTTACTCAAGAAGGCTAACGCAATATGCCGCAAAAATTAAATTCCAGCTATTGAATTCCCTGAGGAATGGCGACTGGAGATGCTTTTACAGAATCCTTCATCTTTTTATTGTACAGGAAGCTATTCAGTATTCGTAAAGTCCTACAAATGAGTTGAATCTACTCACCGTCCATCAGCGCTAGATGCTTCTAAAAGTTGAGGTGTGGAAGTGGCTTTCGCTCGTCTATTGGTAACAATCCCCACCGGGGACCTTCGACGATTGCCCTCGTGTAACGGCTGCAAGAAAATAAAAATTGAATGATTTCGCATCCGCAGAGCTTAGGAAAATTGGTGAAGTGTTTTTCATCTCTAAATCGATCACACCTCTTTTGATTGTGTGAATCATGGGCATAGTTTCCCATTCATATTCCCATTCAATTTTTTTTTATCTGTGGACATCACGAAAGGGAAACCTATAATGTTCGAGGAACATCGTGTTAGCCAGCGGTGGAATTTTGGGAGAGTAGGAAGGTGTTGGAATTTTTCTTGAAAGTTTGGAGGTTGTAAGCATCAGGAAAGATATCACTAGGCAAAGAATTCCACAAATTTACCGTTCTATTGATGAATGATGCTTAGTATAGCGATGTTCGACAGGTCTCGAGCCTGACAGTGTAGGGGTGACCAGGTTGAGCTCGTCTGGTTTGTCTACTAGGAATCGCGCGTGGTGGCATAATAGATGATATTTCCGTTGAGCACCGACCGTGAAAGTACCTATAAAAAAGGCATAGATCGCCGACTTTTTTACGATGTTCTAGAGAGGTCAATGATTTTATGAGTGTATCATCGACTAGGCGAATAGCTCTCTTCTGAATCGAATCTAAGAGCTTTAGCGTATGTTTGGGAACTGAGCTTTAAACATGTGAACAGTATTCCAGGACAGGTCGAATTTGTGCTTTGTAGATCATGAGCAGCTGCTGGGATGTGAAGTATCTCTTCGCACGGAATAGAGAACCGAGTTTTTGTGGAGCAGTTTTCGCAATCGACCTCACATCGTGATCGTCCCATGAGAGAGCACTGTTGGTGGTGACACCCAGCATGGATATTGAACATACAAGCTTGAGTACTAGTTGCATTGAACTGTATTAGATTCTCAGATCCCCATTTCAGAATTCTTGTCAGATCCTCATTCAAAGCATCAACCTGTCTTCGCCTTGCACCTTTGGCCTCGTTGGATGATATAGAGGCTCTAGAGGAAAAGGCGGAATGAAGTGTACTATCATCCGCAAAGCAATGAACTGGGCTGGAGGTCACATTCAACAAATCATTGATGTGGAGCAAAAACAAAGTTGGTGCCAAGACAGAGCCTTGTGTTTCCATAAACAGCTCAACTGTGAATCCAGACTATATTTCTCATGCTGTTCATGCCAATATCGATAAATTCTGAAATTGAAATACCTCTCATCGAAGACATTGTTTTTATTATTATATACGGCCCTCCAATTTTTCGATTTTGCTTATTGACTTGCATTTCATTGCGAATTTCATTGACACAAAGTGGTTGCCCGCCCAATCAATTCATTCAGTGATGAATAAAGGAGGAAATTACCATGCCATGCTTTCTAATTGGATTTTCGTACCCCGATGGCCAATCACTTTTGCGTCTGAATGCGAACTAATCCTATTAGGATGACGTAGGTATCGATTTCTGTGTAATTGGCATCATATTTTGATGTATCCTTGCTCCGAAATGGATCTCAAGGGAGAGACCAGGGCCAAGGGAATGATCATAATTGGAATATGATCGCTTATAGGCAACGGATATACTCCAGTCGTCTTGGATATAGGCCTTTAGAAATCAATACATCAAATGGTGATATCAGATTCTCAGGATATCGGTTATGAATTTAGTGATAGGTCCCTCTTCAAAAGTCTTCTCTCTATTCACGATCAATACCTATTAAATTTCCTCTTGCCATGCCAGTCACATGACAATACATTGAATCTACAACTCTTTCTTCTATCATCTATGCTAGGCATCACCACCAACAACACTCCCTCATAGGAGGACCAGATGGATTACATTGCGGAAACTGGAAAACTTTGACTTTCTGTTCCGTGCGAAGAGAAGAAGCTCCTCATGATTCACGAAGCGCAAATTCTTCTGTCCTGGAGTACAACTGTTTGGAACTCAGCTTCCACACATACGCTGAAGCTGTTAGATTCTGTTCAGAAGAGTGCTGCCGTCTAGTTGATGCTATTACATTCACGATTTCTTTTAAGATAGTTCAATGGTCGGTGCTCATCAGAAATCTCGTCTATTATTTCACTATGAACTAGACGAGGTCAGGCTAGTAACCTCTACATTGACAGGCTCCAGACCTGCCGAATTTCGGTCTACCAATCATCATTCATTAATAGATCGGCAATTACCACTGGCTAAAACGATGTTACTTGAACATTATAGGCTTTCCTTTCGTGTTGTCAAAAGATAGTTTCTCCACAATTTTTTTCAGAATTCAAATATCGTGAGGGACAATTGTGATATTGGCCTACGTAACCTTCTGGGGGACCAAATCAACTTGAATTAACATTTTTTGGCAAAGAACAAACCAATGAAAAGCATCAGTTTCATACCAGACAATCATTTATTCATTCATTCACCAAAATAAGGGTTAAAAATAGATCCGAAACGTAAAAATGTTTCATTTCTGTCAATGTCAATCAGTATTTTTAGAGTTCAAAACTTGCAGTAAGTCACATTTCGGTGACAATCGATGGAATGATGTAGACTAGTTATTCCCAAAAATACGATGAGACTGCAAAAGACGGCAAACATTTTCAAATCGATGGCAAGTATCTTGAGGCAACATACCTCTGACTTCGTCACCGTTTTTTTTGCCAAGCAAGGTGCTTTCGAGAACTGTTATAAAACTATTTCGAATATCGATTTTCTTGGTCGTTAAATATTATGAAAAATAACAGCCGCCAGACGGGTACGAGCTCAAGTCTATCCGACTGTGATGCAGTGTCGTTAACCAGGGCGGCATTGTCTCCTTTATAATATATCCTCTCACTCGTCTTCTTATTATTCTCGAACCATTCACGTTATTTTCCTTTCAGGAAATAATGTTTCCTCACCAATATGGAAATTTCAATCTGCTGATGGAAAGAAAGCATAAGTAATCCAATATTGAAAATATTGATAAATTCGCAGTCTTGTTTGATCGATAATCTATTTCTGTAGATTGCTTTCTAACTGAATATCATAAAGGTGTTCAGACGGGTGATCATTATTTCTATTCTCGATGAGATATTTGAGCATTTTTGAGATCGTTTCGTTTTCGATAGAGTATGATCTCTGTAAAATTGGCAAGTCTGTAATACGGAATTGCTTTGCTGACCTGCTATACCTCGCATTATTTTCTATAATACAAAACGTGGATGATTGTGAGGCCCTGCAATTTGAAATAAATAAGGTTCAGCAATGGTGCGAGAATAAGCTTTATTTCAATGCATCGAAATGTGAAAGCATGAGTTTCACAAGAAAAAAATCTCCTATCTTATTCAATTACAACGTAAATAACACAATATTGTCTCGTTGTGAGTTAATGAAAGATCTTGGCGTTTACTTTGACTGCAACTTGACATTTGGTCACCACATTTCTGTAAAAGTAAACCAAGCTCTCAAATCCTATGGCTTTATAATAAGAAATTGTAAATCTTTTTGGAATCTCAAAGCTCTATGTTCGTTGTATAATGCGTACGTTAGATCTAAGTTGGAATATGGGTCTATTATATGGAATCCTGTCTATATGTGTAACAGGTCGATGATTGAACGAGTTCAGAGACGATTCCTGAAGTTTTTATGTTTCGAAATCGATAATCAATATCCCGAAAGGGGCGTACCATACCAAATTTTAATATCGCGCTTTGATTTTGTAAGTCTTGACGTAAGAAGAAAGCGTGCTGGCATTATTTTTCTATACAAATTATTGCACTATCAAATTGATGCAAGTAATATAGTGTCTCAATTGAAATTTTTCGTTCCAAATTCTAGAACTAGGTACACTAAGACGTTTCACTGTAATAGAGCCAGAACAAATTTATATCTGAAGTCCCCCATATATACCATGTGTGAAAACTTTAATAAAATCTCTGTCTACTGTGATTTTCAGCATGATACACTGAATTATATAGGAAATATGGCTATTCAATATCTGAATGAAAACATTTATGTAAGATGTAGCAGTTTTTATTTTTTTATATATTTTTCATTTTATATTTTATAGATTGTAGTATCTTCATTCTTCCACTCCTTTTTTTTCTTTTCCTCATCTATATTTGAATACTCCTGTAATTCATTCATCAAAATGGTTGTAACTACACTTTGAACTTTCTTATAAATAATTTGTCCTGTAAATGGGTAACTGTTGGGCAATAAAATGCTATTATTATTATTATTATTATTATTATTATATTCATAGTGAATAGTGAATACGTATTTGATTAATGAATTAATTGGAAATTATCAATTTCAATGTTCATGTAGACCCAACATAGAAAATAGACCTGGCGCATTCATCTTGTAGTAGGTGGAATAACTAAGTGATGAAAATAGTCTAGCAATTTTTTTTTCAATGATTCATACATTTCATTACTGATTGGTGAATGTTGACTTGTTTTTCTTGTCATTCCTCGAATAATGAATCTGTATCATGGAATGCTTTCTTTTGGTGCAATATAACTTACATTTAACTACCGAAGAATTGCATTTTATACAGAATCGACCGTCAGTTCTTTTTCACTTACTTTGAATCACTATCGACTTCGATTCTTAGACACCTCAAAATTCTCCCTTGATTCAATTCATCACCATTTTCATTATACAATTCGAATTAGTTATTTATTATATGTCTATCGATCCTTATCTATATATTGAAACTTTTCGAAAAATTGTCAGATTAGAATTCATGGTGTATCCGTATTCTAGCTTCAGATTTGAATATCTGAAATACATTCACCAGTCAACCACCCTGTAGGCATTTATTTTGGTTTGACTAAGAATCATTCAAATATTTCTATTTATATATGAATTTTTATATAGTTCAATGAAGTTTTCGCTGATCAAATTTTAGAACACTAGAGGTTGTTTTGTTTCATTTACATTTTCAAATATATATCGTGACTAGATTATGGAGAAGCGAGAAAATCGGATTATATTATAGGTATGCCTGATACTAGACTGTCAGTAGTTTCCCAATTAACTTCGGATTATCGTAGTTGAATCGTTCACAACTTTCTTGTCGCCAATTCCATCATGAATATTCAAACATTCGTTCTGTTGTGGAACAATGAAAGTTATTTCTTGGTATCCTCAATATCTACATGCAGAGTATCAAGGAGATTTGTCGACCCGGATGAAACTCATCAAATTCGTGAATAAATCAATCAGGCATTCGACTTCAGATTGATTGTCTATTGTTAACCACCCTATTAACCGGTATTCACTCCGTTTGATATACAATTAAATGCTCCAAAGTAATTTGATTCCTCAGTCAATTCACAAATAAATGCTTTCTTTCTTTTCACTTTCACTTTCGAATTGAGCTCGACTTTTCAGAACCTCGTACATGCGATTGACGGTTTATACACTCAGTTAGTTGTATTTTTCATTCATATACTATTCGTTTATAATCCTTTTGACATGGTAATCATAAACACACTCATGATAAATATACCTCGAAACATAGTAAAGATTTATATCGTTAAATACTGTCTGTAAGTTCTTCGAGGAGGTGGTACATTCATTTTTCAGCTTTTAATGGGATTTTCTCTCCTCGTTTATAAAAAATAGAGTAGAAGTTATTAAAAATTATTGCAATATATTTGTAGTAAGGACAGATTTAGGATCTGTCCCAAAATGTCACTGCGCTTGAAATTAAACCTTTAGAAAGAGAAATTCTCTATTGGTCAGTGACACCTTGTTTTTGAAAAAATTTGGAAATACAAATATATTTAATAAGAATAAAACCTCTACTTATCTTGGTGGACGTTTCGGGAACGAATCTGCTCCCGTTCTCAACACAATTGAAATATTTTTCTCTTCGTATTTCAATTATGTTTAGAACGGGAGCAGATTCGTTCCCGAAACGTCCACCAAGATAAGTAGAGGTTTTATTATTATTAAATATATTTGTATTTCCAAATTTTTTCAAAAAACAAGGTGTCACTGACCAATAGAGAATTTCTCTTTTAGGTATCTAAAGGTTTAATTTCAAGCGCAGTGACACTTTGGGACAGATACTAAATCTGTCCTTACTACAAATATATTGCAATATTTTTAATAACTTCTACTCTATTTTTTAGAAACGAGGAGAGAAAATCCCATTAAAAGCTGAAAAATGAATTTATATCGTTGTCTGAATATACATTATCACCTGACATTATTATTATTTCTCTCATCATGCATCCATATATAAGTTTGATTAAGATCCAACTGAGGATTCAACTCGTGACAAAATTAAGAAATAACTTTGATAATATCATTAATGCATGATTTTTTGTGTATTAATGGGATTTTTATGTGTTTTTGTTTTGGATATTTCAAACAATGGTATGCTTGCATGTAATGAATATTACATAATCGACAGTTCAAACATGGTTGTGACTCCAGCTACCCGAGATTAATGTTAAACGAGGCAAGAAGAGGGCGAATAACCTAAAAATGGTACTAATTCACGATGCAAAATCATCGAAATAATCAATATACTTGGTAATTTCTGGAGAGGAACGCTAATCTCTTTTACTTTTCTTCCTTTTAATATGAAAAATCTTTGCCTGAGTTTCCACAAGAGCTTTTCCGTATCTATAAAATGGAATCATGGAAGAGGGAAAAGCCGCTTATTCATCATCCCGTTGAAACCTTACAAAACTACCATAGATAAACCACGTACGCAAAAGTAAACCACCATAATTTCAGCCGCCACGATCTCTCCAAATGGTACAAACGGAATAGCACGACATCAATCACTGTTGGCACATAAACTGAAAACGCACTTCAGAAGTAATATTTGCCGTTCGAATATCGATCAGGAGCGAACAAAAATATCACTCCGAAGAGAAATGAACTGCCAATTCCAGTTATAGATAAAAGAGTTATTACTTCCTTCGGAAGTTTTTCGAAACAGAAAGAAACGAAACAAAGATGATAATAATATAAGTCATTTGAGTATATCGGATTTATCGAATCAGCATCCGGCAGGTGGTTTTTCATTGTTACTTCTCGTGATTTTGATGTGGAAATGGTGAATGATGGAAAATATCGAAACTGCTCAAACTACACGAAAATTCAATTGAAGTTTCGAACAGAACGGACAGTTTACGTTCCAGATGTGGAACCACTGCCATTCAATTAATTCATCTTTTGAGAAATTGCAATTATTGCAACTGAAATTATATGAACCGGGAAACTATATTACCTTTAGGAGAATTCAAAAAAATATTTCGCATCATAACCAACAAAATAAAGTAATTTGGAAGTGGGTGACAGGAAAAATGATAATTGATGTCAATTCTTACAAACAAATAACTGATTGTTGTATAGTATTTCTTCCCAGGTATAATTTCATTGTATACTCTAAAATATTCCCATCCTAATCATATTTCGATAATTTTTCGTAACTTTCGCCTAATTCTCCATCCTCAAATCGATTATTCCATGTGTGATGTAATTTTGTGTGTTTTTCTCTTTGATTTCATTTCATTGTGCCTGAATTATGCGCTCAGTTTCACTATCAACCCTTCATAGATATTCGAACCGCAGCAGCTCGTCGACCAACGCAAATTTTCCCGAGAATGTCGAAATAACAGCGATAGACACATTCATCACATTCATCGATCCGATCAACGAAAATTAGCACTTTGCACCGCAATGTTCAACCAAACGTCAACGGGAAACTGATTCCGACATTCACCCACTACGCTAGACACTAGGTATGCGCATTTCATAGCCATCATTATTGTTTGTACAGGGCGATTAACCATGACAATGTCTCATTACGGCACTAGCACAGATACCGGATCGAATAGGTGATTCAATTGCTCTAATTTATACTGCCAAATATCTAAGGTACAGTCATTTTGATACCAGGATTTCATTTCTTTTCATTCAACGGAAAATCGCTACATGGACAGTAGGACACAAAAATGAAGCGAATGTTATGTTTATGCGACAGCTCCATTTCTTCCACCTCAGAACAGTCATTCACAAAAACAAAGCGTTGCTAGAACAAATTGATCATGGATATCCCACAACAAGAAAAATTGGTTTGAATGTGAACATTGAAGCGACTACTGAAAGCATTGGTTAGAGATGTTACACTAAACTTTCAGAGAAAGTATTCGATTTTCTTCCAAAACAACAAAAAAAAGACATACTGCAAATTAACTCAATAGCCTTTCCAATATGATTTTGAAATATATTCCACTGCAAATCATCATGTGAAGTAAAAAGGGATGACCCTATATCTGAAAACATGCAAGCAATTCCTATTCACGTGTAGTTTCTTTCGTTTTTGTTATGGAGGTTCCGATAAGTTGTTCGATTCGCCAAGAACGTGTATAGATTGTTAATGAAGAAATTAAAGTCGATAACATCTTCGTTCGTGAAAGAAAAATTGGGACAATAGTTATAGTGACTGCTCATTGCTCATTATGAGAAGATACCGAAGTAGTTCAAGCACGTCGATGAAATTTATAGATGACCTTAGTTAAGTGAGTACAAACAATGGTTCATCTTCCAAGGTTTTTATCGATTAACAATTTCGATATACCTATGAAATTATTACATTCAATGACAATTCATATGCAATAGATCATTTTGTTGGAAGTTTCGTAAATTTCAGAAGGGAAGCATATACATGTCATGGTGATATTAATATGTTAACGAATAATCTCTGAACGTTGAATCGACAATAATCAGTTTTTTGTCAACTGTATCATTACTTGCATGGAAATTTTGCTTGAGACACTTTTATTTCATCATACAAGATTTATATGCAGTCGGATAGTTTCAGAAGATCATTTCGGGCAGATGATATCAAGCTTGTTTCTTCATGATAACACCAATTCTTGCAGCCTGGTAAAAAAGAAAAAAAAATGCTAATTCAACGATGTATCACAATTCCATGAAATAACGTTGATATTCAAGTATGCTCTTGCTGGAATTAGCAATTTGTAACAAATCACTTTGTCGTATATTCTCGACGTTATTCCACATTTTACGAGCGGATGCCTTATCTCTGCTCGTTTTACATTTACGGCCCGTCCACAATGACCGGCGAAAGACCACATAGTTATCAAAAATAAAGGAGCAAACATAAAGGGATAATAAATAATAAAGTTCATTCTAGCGAAATGATAGAGACAGGATAGAATTCATTGAGTCTTGAGAAGAACTTCCTTCACGGCTAGCAAAAAAACAACAGACGTAAAAATATGATAGGAGAACTCGCCTCTGAAGCAATCCGAATTTCTGCATTTGTTGCTGACTGATCAAACAATCTCATCTCCTGAGACAATCGCCATGAGAGACACCAGAATTGGATAGAAAGAGCCATGTGAAACATTCTCGTGGTGACATACCCTATATTGAATGTATTATACTCAATATCTCAATATGGGACGGGATGACGAGACTATGCAATATACAACAATATACAATCAGAAGCTCATAATCCGAAAGAGAGTTACAGCCCTTTGGTAAAGGGCTTCCGAATATCTTCTGGACATGTTTTTATTCTGACATGAAATTTCGTACACGAGCCTGATATAGGATGATGTTGATGAATTCATTCGGGCACACATGAGACAGGGTGAAAAGTAAATATTGCCTGAATTCTAATTATTTCGGACTCATCCAGATTATAAAAATGGCACAGCATGAGGATGATTTTCGAGAGGAATCGATTCGAAAATTGTATTGCATGAAAATAGAATGAAAAATCTATTTCGCATTTCCCATGATGATTCGCATGATGCGATCACATGATTTTCTTGCTGTGCTTGAAAGCACATGTACTTTAGGCATAAGTCGATTCAGAATGTTGCAAGACACTTGGCAAATATGGCTGACATTCTTCGACTATAGGCAACATAACATAAGCGATTTTCATATCTTCACGAGTACTCACACTGTATTTTTCTAATACGACCTGAGATTTCTGTAATCGCAGTAGAAAAGTGATTTTTTCATGTGTATATTGATTGCAGACATTGCGAAAATTCTATCCGATTCAAAAGACACAAGCGAGATACACATGCACTTCGTATTTTTCTTGAATACAGCGTATTCTGAATGAGGTCAACATCTTAGAACCCTTTAAAGGACACTGACATCTCCATGAGAATAAGAGTTCCTCTTATTGTTTTCGATTTTTTTTTATATTTCAAATTCGATTTCTACATTGATTGATGTACATATTGGAGTCTACAGTTCATCATTCAAATCACGCCAGGATTATCGAAATTGAAATGACTTTTCAACGATTATGTTGCGAAAATCAGAGATTATTCAAACTTCCTTCGATATTTCAATCAAACTTTCGAGATAAGGACCTATAATTGTGCGGGAATCCGATTATCGCGAGAGATACCTGAGTGGATATTCAAAAGAGCGCGAAATTACATTTTGTTTGATATCCCCAAACCGAGTGAATACTCTACAAAACTTCACGTCAATGAACCTTAGGAATAAAATGGGAACAGACAGTTCGCTCGTGGAAAAAAGGGGCATCCCTAACAAGTGAAGTCAAGCGAAGTCAACTCCAAACTTGTTTTTCAATATCAGAATACCTTCGATATGCTGGGGAACATCAACAGACTGACACTTGTCTGGAAGCGGATGAACTAACAAGGGCAGAATCGTCGGATACGGAGTTTCTGAGACCTAAACCTCAAATTGGTCTTCGAATAAGGAATGAGAACCCCTTCGAATGATGCCTTATCTGAGGTGGGAACAAATAGAGTCATCACTGTATCATGACCAAGAAACCTTCTCAGAATGAATAGGAATGACTTGCATTTAGTGACATACATCATGAAAGGCCACTCTGGTCTGATAGGAAGGTGTATAAACCCCTATTGTTAAACAATTTTCAGGGCAATATTTAGTGTAGACACTGCCATTCTAGATCTAAAGGTCCCAGACGGATGTCTGCTCCAGTTTCTAGAGATCGCAAATCAACACTCTTGTCGAGGAGAACAAATCGATCAACGGCGTGCGCTCTGGTCTTGATATTTCATGGCAAATCAGAGAGGAACAGTTTCTGTGAATGACAACGTGAAAATTTGTTTCAGACACTCGAACTTCGAATGCATTAACAAACTATAATATATTCAGTTGTGATTTGTGCTGAATCCACGAAAGTCTCCATAGCAAAATCAATCGAGCTAGGAACTACTAGTTCGAATAATAGTATTCTACTGTTCCTTTCCGAAATTTCGGTTCGATTTCATCTTCAACACACACAAGAGTTCTTTATACAGGGTGTTCCGGTGATCATGTTACAAACTTCTAGGGTAGATAAAACACACGAAAATAAGAAAAAAAGTTCATGTGAACATGGGTCCAGAAACGCTCCTTCAGGGAGCTAGGGCCCTTCGAAGATGACCTTCAAAAACTACTTTTCGTTTTATAGCTTCGGTACTACTGCAGCTATCGCAACCAATTTTGGGACATGAAATCTAGTTCGTAGGTTCATCAATTTGAGCCTTCCGGATTTTGTCACCTTTAACCAGGGGCGTACAAACCAGGGGGGTATTTGGGTAAATTTGACCCTACTCCTCTTGGGCTTTAATTTCTTATCATTTTTATATCTGATTATGATTCTCCAATGCCTTTTACATATAAAAGGTCATCTTGTAAAAATCGCTATCTGTCACCGTTTCCTCCGAAAATGGCTATATCCAATCAATAATAAATTATTGGTCTTAAACCAATTATTACGTTGAAATATGAAAATGAGGTTCAGTACAGATAGTGAGCATTATTAGTTAGTCAAATCTTCTTCTTTAATGAAAATAAATTAGATTAGAGAAATTTATTGCCTTTTCGAAATTGGGGGTATAAAAAGTAAAAGGGAACGTATACAAAATATTTCAAAAAAAAACAATTGAACCTACACAAGCAAAACTAATAATAAATTTGCAATAAATCATTCACGAGCACCAATGAAAAACTTGAAGTTTTGAAGTTTCAAAAGTACAAAATAAACAAGTAACACAAACAGGTTTAACGAGTGAGTCAAGGATAAGGCAGAGTAAATTTTTGCCTTGAAGATGAATTTACTAACGCTGTCGTTGACTGACCCTGTACGTACCAAAATAAATTCGAAATAACAATTGCTGAAAATGTCTTCCACCACGTTCAATACATTTATTACACCTACGAACTAGATTTCATGTCCCAAAATTGGTTGCGATAGCTGCAGTAGTACCGAAGCTATAAAACGAAAAGTAGTTTTTGAAGGTCATCTTCGAAGGGCCCTAGCTCCCTGAAGAAGCGTTTCCGGACCCATGTTCACATGAACTTTTTTTCTTATTTTCGTGTGTTTTATCTACCCTAGAAGTTTGTAACATGATCACCGGAACACCCTGTATAATATGAAAGCAGATGCATGTAGTTCGCAGTGAGAATGTAACCGAATATTGTTTTCAGGGCATCAGGGGACAAATGGCAAGGCACTCTTATCATGACAAACGCGACAACACACACATATTTCATATTTGAACGCCTTCAATATTCTCAGTATAACACCTCTTGCGATTTGAATTCTACCCCAGCTTGGCGGATTTCCATAAAGCCATTTGACGAAAGCACCCTTCTCTCGGTCATGAATCCGAAATTGAAAGGAGGATATTCGTTATGAGAAAATCGAAGTAGCCAATTAAATCATTTCCGCTGATCAGATCATGGAACTGGCTGAAATGGCTTTTTACTTTCAATAAGAAATGAATCCGAGAAAAATACGGGATCGAATTCGCAGAAAATATGACATAAATAAGTAAAATGAATTGTGACGAAGAAAACAGCTCTCTATTTTGTGCTGACCACAGTGAGAGACTACATCGGATTTTTTTCAATAGATGGCGTAGCTTTCTATTCTACGCTGCTAGACACCACTTTGGAAATCTCTCAATAGATGGCATTCGTGGTCGGGCCTGTCAACTGGACCAATATATCAAAACGAATGTTTGCTCGTATTTTTTTAGCTCAAGTACCATCTGATTGCGATGAAACTTGATCAACTTATTGCTCGAAATTGCACGAAGATTATCGGCATGAACAATAAAGCTATTTCAAATTTCAATGTCCGAAATTATTTCTAGGAAGTGGGAATTGCAGATACAAACAAAGGTAATATTGGTGGTATCATTAATCAGGTAAGTAACAGGAAAAAAATGTATGAACATAATTATATCCGATAGCTGAATCTGAAGTTTTCAACGTTCTAATTTCAAAATATTGCACTACCTGGAACCGTATAATTTATTCGGTATAAACGAGACCGTTCCATTTCAGCCAACCCACATCCTTCTCAGAGATAAACATTCACTTGCTTATAAAGCTTCAACATATCATGAGAGATTCAAAGCATGTCAACAAATAATGTTATGTTAGGTGAACGGGCCTTTGTTCAGACGATTGACAAAGGATCGTTGATTAGTATATTTTTGTGGAGATTTTTGACCCTAGATTCTCGATGATATCCAAATGTCATTTCTAAAAATAATGAGTGGGCGGCCACATTTCCACATAATCCACTCTGAAAAAGACAAAAATCGATACGGAATAAATTGTTTTCGACTTTATGTGGTAATGAATGGATTTAGAAACCACCAGATATTTCATGAATGTGTAATTCTGTCTCGAGTCGTTGTTTTGTATGAACATGCATAAACCTGAAATACCGTACATTCTATGCTTATGTACCGCAAAAAAATCCAAGCGATTTTTATTCGATATTGTTCATAAACTCGAGCACATAAAAAACCCATTTGCTTTTTTATCATGCTGGATAATAACGAAATCTTGCTCAACGAAATAAAATGTGAACACGAGCAACATATTCTGATATTTCAAATGCTGTTTAAAATATATAGCCACTTTTATAACTCAATATAACGATAGAGGGCGCTCCAGGGTATCGAAAAGTTTTCTGGAATTGGTTATCGAGAGCGACTTCCGATCCCCAGACAATTCTTTTATGCCTGGCATCATATTATGCATGCGGTCGTCTCGATCCAGATAATAAATGGACACTTGGATAGTTTTGGCAGCGATTGAATTGAAGGAATGAGGAACAAAAATGAAAGAAATGAGAATAAAATCGCAGAAAGGAAATTGATTCGGAGCCAGAAAGAATGGCGTTGCAGAGTGGAAGAGAATAGACACTTCTTGTCTGACTTGTTGCGTGACATTTTAAAGTTTAATCTACTCAAAAATGGATCTTGAACATAATTCAAAACAAAAACCATGATCATCCCAGCTCAGCTCTATTCGATGATGGTCATGTTGTCTATACGAGATAATTTTTCCCAGAGTAGATATCATTAGAAGACATCAAGACATCACGAAGTGAGTGAAGAATTGAAAAAAAACCGATGATAAATATCACACCCGATGTAAGGAGAAGACATGAATGATACCGAAGAGTTGAAAAAATACTTGCTCAACGATGTTTCACTTACTTAGTATGATTTATGCTGATGTACCGTTGGAAATCAAAAAGATTCAGTCAATAGGATCAAAAATATCATGGATTCAAAGAAAACCCAGAACTATACACCATGAACTAATAATAGTCAGGAAAAATTATAATCAATTCTGAATTCCACTGAATTAGAATCACCTTTGAATAGTTAATAGGTTTTTTGTCATAAATCTAATGTTTATTCTTCCTATTATTTATTCTGCTACATTATTTTATGTTCACAATATACCTATTTATTCCTTCGTGGATACTTTTTAATTGCTTGTTTTCATGTATATATACCTTTTTTACCCATTGTGAATTTTCCAATTAGGTGAGTAACTATCATTACTATTACTATTATTATTATTATTATTATTATTATATATTATAACTAATAATGTTTGTTACAATAAGAATGACAATATAGTAATACGTAATACACTGGGTGGCCCAATGAAAACGAAACAAGGTCGATTTGACAGTTATCGTTCTCAGAAAAAACAAGGCTTGCATGATCCGGTCGATTTTTATTGCAAGAGGAAAATATTTTGCGCATATTTTCAACTTTTTCACTTCCAACCTCTCGGAGGGATGAGCTCCAACCCTTGAATCTCGAATGGGATAAGGGGTCAAGTGATACATCATTTTGAAGGTAATCGAAATCTATTACCAACGCTTCCTTGTTTTCGGAATTCAATACAGTGGTTCTCGAGAAAACACGTTTATGAAAATAATCGGCTAGTGATGGAAAGTAACGTTTTTTTCTCTTTCATCACTATTTCTCATTGTGTAGTTATAACGATGTTCATCTGAGAAGTGCCTTACGTACTTTTTTTTTCAAATCCTGTCCCATCCAACATTATATAAAGAATCATTCATTTTTATGTCAGTTCCTTCATCTCTCAGTAAAATGCATATCTTGTTTCGTTTTCATTGGGTCACCCTATATTTGTTTCCTCTCGTGGTTTATGAATAGCTACTTCGAATATTTCTTCATTAGATAAGAATCATCAGGTACTGAACAACATCTATTAGATGGTAACTGAAAATAATGAGCCTGGAAGAACACCTTCGAGTTGCCTCACTTCAGTAGCCACAAAGAATAATTACTAACTTTCCACATCCCTCACACTGTACACCAAGCCCCATCTAATGGAAAAGTTTCCGAAGATTGTTCTCAACATTACTATAACACTTTCAAATAGTGAAAGGTCCTGAGGATTTCGACTCCTAGCTATTTGGTTCCCCATATTGTATTATACATATATATTATCATAGATGATACATACAAGACGGGTTTAGGAGCAAGACGTGTCTCAACAGCTTCATTATTTTGAAAGCGTTTAGTGAACAGTCTCTAGGGATGATTTAACTAATCTTTTTCTCACAAGCGGCATAAAAACGACCATAGAGATACATCCATAGCCCTATGACGAACAATGGCCGCAACAAAATCACTGTAGTCGGTACATCTTAACCAAATTTCTCATAGATGAACAATTAATAATCATTATAATTATTCATATTTATAAAGGTGCCAAATTCTAGTAATAGCTGTTGAACGCAAAGAGGAAAGAAATATTAATATAACGGAACTGTGGATTATTTCGTCAAATTAAAAGCTGCTCAATTGAAGTAGACTCACTACTTCAACAATAACTCCAATGTAATAATTCTCTTTTTCTAATTACTGATTTCTAATAACCTATATAAAAAACCTTTTTTTGTTATTTCGTTATCAGAATACGTTCCAGTTCTTAATCTTATCTAACTTAATTGAATCAGACTGAGTTGAAGTTGCTGCCACTCCAATAAGAATCTCATTTTCAATCTAAACCGAATTGAATGAATCTACAGGGCATTTTTTCCACATTTTTACATTATTTTTTGAACTTCGCCCCCCTTCTTTTACCTGGGATGACACCCCTGGAAAGGAGAAAGTTCTAAATCTGCAAGTCTCTATTGGAAAAGGTTAATAGAAGCTTTAAATCAACCTCTTGAACTTCAGTGTACTTCCACCTAAACATTGCCAAAGGGTACTTACAGTCACAGGGGCGGTGTGTGAAATATCTGGGGTGGGTATTTTGCGGGTCAGGCCTGGGGAAGAACCTAGACTCTCAGTTCCATGCCTCTGCCATGGGATGGTGCCACTATAACAAAACAGGTTGTTCATATTGGAAACAGAATTTGGTAGGTATGTGAACAATTGGCAATTGCATTCTGGTGTCTTCTGAGGTAGGTTATTCATTGGGAAGTAACATGCAACATATAAGGGATACACTCATGTATTTCACTTTGTATATTCACATTCGGAATGTATAACAGGAAAGAGCAGAAATGAATAATCAAAATGATGTAGGACTCATCAAGAGCCATTTTTGTCTGCTGAAAGAAGGAAAAGACAATATATTACATATACAATGATGGGCAAAAGTGTAGAAACTGGAGTATATCTCAATAACCGTTTGTTGGATTCTTTGAATTTTTGTACAGTTTTTCTACAGTTAGTTTTGATTTTTTGATAACTTTTGAAAATGAATTCGCTGAAAGATTCTCTTCCAAATTCATGAAAAATATGCAGGGTGTGTCACTTGGAATGATAAAGTTTTCATATTCAAGTCCGCCATGTTTTGAAAGTAACTTTTACAATAAATCAAAAAAATCGAAAAAACGATTACCGAGATATTCACTCGATTCCACACTATATAATATCTGTAGGGTTTCCTAAGTAGATTGGGTCACTCGTATTCACTGTTACGCAGCTCGTGCTGAACGTCACTTTCCACACTCGTACTATAATACTAACATTTCTATATCAACATTTCAGAAAATTCAGAAACATAACAATGCCTCCATATTTGCACTGCCATGTTTCAAAGATCCTTTGTATATAGTTCAATCCAAATTTACAATCATTAACCTCAAGAATCCAAACTTCCTAATATGAAAAAGTTTAAATACAAATCTAAAGAGTTCTTATTGAACAACCAGTGAACATCCACTCACGTCACAGGATAAGCAACCTATTGCATGATACAGCATAATAAAATTACTATTTTTACACACAGAAA
Source organism: Gastrophysa polygoni (assembly GCA_963576655.1). NCBI lineage: Eukaryota > Metazoa > Arthropoda > Insecta > Coleoptera > Chrysomelidae > Gastrophysa > Gastrophysa polygoni. Next base: position 20,301,282 of record OY755089.1, read on the forward strand.
AAGTCTGCAATCTACAAATTAGTTATCAGTTTACCTTTTCCCTAGGAACCTAATTTGGTTGACTTTGAGTAGCTTTAGCTCGACTTCGCCAAAATTAGTGTCTCATGGTATTGTATATGTGCCACCTCGTTAATGAAGCCGATTTATTATTATCATTTTTTTTATTATCTAGACATGAAATGTAGAGATTTGATATCATTATTTATATATAAACCTTACATTCCATATCTCTATCTGTGAATTTCGCAAATGTTCATGTTCCACCTTCCATTAGCTGCATCCACTGTGGCTGACATGATTCATTGCATACATGTACACTACAACAGCCATAATTTCGTACTGGAAATAAAACAAAGTGAATATATACGGCTAAAAATCCTCTTGAGGGTCGTTGAAACACTACCGGTCCCTGTAGAATTCATCCGAGTTCATCGCAGCAAATGATGCTGGCTGTAAGAGGATAAATTTCTATTCATCAAATCCTAGACACGCATTCAATCTGGGATTCAAAAGGGATTCCTAGTCGGCACTGAATTTTCCAGACAGAAGTCTTTGAATACCATGCTGTCAAATAAACTTCGTAGCTAGATAGCAGCTATGATATTTTGCTCACCAAATAAATTGAACTTTAGAGATTCTTCAACGAAATTTCATCTACTGAAACCAATGAATTATTTTCACTAGTAATACCACTAAAGGTCAAATTTTCTAAATATTCATGAGCTCGAAAAAATTTCCGGATTTAATTTGAACTCGTGTGGTATTCGGTAAGAAAATTCCACACCAAATGTGTTTCCAACAACATCAATTTTCGTCTTTATCAAGTTGATAAAACCTGTCATTATAAACGTCAAAAAAATTTCCAGTAAAAGTACTCACCAGGAAAAAATTTCCGATAACATTCATCCGTTGCTATGGTGATCTGACAGAAATACACGTTCTGATTGGTTAAAAATCACATGTGTGGAATTTTCATTTTTATTGTTCTTTGGCAACTCAACTGATTGTGAATGATAATAGAAATTCACTCTTCGAATGAGAAATGTAGCGTTGTGTAATAGACCTCGATCTCTTGTTTGCTGGAATATGAGGAGTCCGGAATTCGAACTGGAATGAGCGAACATTGGAAGACAGAACTCGAATACTCAGAAAATGGAGCCTAAACGCCTTACGTTACTTCACTGGTGATTCAATTCGACACTGCACAAAACTGCATACTGTCAGCCACAAGTTTGCAGATGAGAGCAACACTTAAGAGGTGAAGTGGGACAGGTGTTTCATCTAATGCAACGAACTTGAGTAGTAAACATTAAACTAGGTAGTAAAGTTGGTGTCTGCTTGAATCCTGAGCGTGAACTTATGTAAAATTTACCAATGTTAGCGTTGCATATTATTCAACATATGCTGTAATGGAGGCAACAACAGGAGCATATAGTAGGAACGAACGATCATGTCAAGTGAATTCAAAGAGATTATATTGTACAAGGTGTGATTTAATTGATGGCTGAAAATATAAGATGAGGTTCTTTAGCTCATTTTAGGAAAGAAAGTTCATATGCAAGAAACCTCTTAACTTTCGAGCTGTAGGGTGTTGAAATTTCAAAAAAAAAATCGTTTTCATATTATAACTTCTTTGCTATTTTACAAATTCTCATGGAATTTGAATTCACCTACTAAGCACCAATAGGCATTTTTTGATGTAGATTTTTCAATATTTCTACCAATGGCGTTCGTAAGGGATCTATACTGGATTTTTTTCTGAAAAAAAAAAGAGATACATGAGAATAGTTTTCTTCAATTCCTTACGCAAAATGGTGCGTCGGACGGAAAAGATTCAAAAAGTTATATTGTTGCAAAATGAATGGGGATTTCAGAAATTATCCTTATTTTCGGAATAAGCAAAGGCGTAGAATATACTTTCAGAAAAATCTCCAGTATACATGCCTCACAAACGCCACTGGTAGGAATATTGAAAAATCTTCTGTATCAAAAAATGCCTATTAGTGCTCAGTAGGTGCATGTCAAATTCTATGAAAATATCTAGAACAGTAATCAAGTTATGATAAAAAAACGGATGTTCATATAAACTTATCTTCCTGAAATAAGCTAAGAAAACATATCCTATATTTTTAGCCATGAATTGAATCACACTCTGTATATTCTCTATTATATCGAGCTCAGAGAGAGAGGAATTAACAGGACTATAAAAATGACAGGAGAGATAAAAAATCAAAATTATACTGACTGTTGGCAAAACATAGAAAAAACTTCGAAAACGAAATTTGTTCATACTGTAGCGTGAAGTTCAATTCAACAAATGCTGAAGCACGAAGATAGGCTATTACTCGATAGAAATACACGCAACCGCTCGACAGGGATCGACCTCAATTTGAAATCAGAGGGAATCATAAAATAATATCATCTGTTAGTACTCAAAGGAGGAAAGATATATTTTTCGAGCTCATCTGGTCTCTCTCGGGAAAGGTGTTGAAAAATGAGACGCCGACAGACAGAATCAAAGTTGTTCACCTAAAAACACTGAAACTTGGTTATGGGTCGATACAGATTTTCATGAGGATGATCAAATCGGTAGGGGGAAGACAGAAGAGAAGTCCAACCGCAATAGAATTAAAAAGAGAAAAGTGATTGAAACAAAATATGGAATAGAAGGAAATAATTCAAGGAATGAGGAATAACAACTATGGTTTATACTGGTGATTGAAATGAAATAATGAACAAGAATCAACTAAACAGTTCATGGTTTTTGTGCTCCCGTGTTTCTTTTCGATATACCCCAAAATGTCACTGCCCTTGAAGTTAAACCTTCAGATACCTATACGAGAATTTATTTATTTGTCAGTGACAACTCGTTTTTCAAAATAGTTAAAAGAATCTGCTTCCGTTTTCAATATACTGGATTTTTTTTTGATCGTTTGGTTCAATCTGTCAAGAGACAAAACAGAAGGCTGAATTTTAATGTTACCAGTATTTCCATCACAAAGAGAAAACTTATGGTTCCTCTAAAAAAAGGTCTAGTTAGTACAGGCATAACCAGATTCTCTCGTTATTGTAACAATTTTGTATGGTAACCATAACAATATTGTGGTCATGATCGATAAAACATTGTTATTAGAATAACAAGATCATATGATTTTGCCTATACTAACCAGACAGTTTCTTGAGTGTAGTGTCATTTCGGTACGAAATATTCAATATTATGACGCAATACCCAACTGAGAAGTATCCCGAGTGAATTTTCCACTCTTACTAGGCGATACATTATAATTTTCATACGTATAATAAGTAATGACGGATCACTTCAACTAACTCTAATTTACCAACACGAACCACCAACTTCGCATTCGCTCGATCCATCCGAAACGTAGTCTATTCTTTCATCGTCCACGAAGCACCACTTCGCGCATCCCGGAACAAAGGCACTTGCAGGCGTTTTCTCGATTCCCGCACGATGATCGATTTTCACTTCCTCATTGTTCGACCGACCGCTCATTCTGAAAGCCGAAACTCCCGACGCTCTCCGTACAGACAATCGCATATCACGCTCACAGCCGCCTACGTGTACGAGACAATTAATCCCTGTTGATCTCGACACTGGCTAATCAATGGGAAAAGGTTGTGTCATGCCCCCCAACCTCTCGATTCAAGAACTACAATTCCCGATTGTAGTACGGAACACATCATCGCCTGTAGAGGCACGTGATTATTTATATTGAGATGTCTCATTTCCTTAGGAGGCACGTGATAACTCAATGAACGGAAGCCATCGGAAAGATAAACTCTGGGTCTCTAGGGCCAGGGAGTCCATCGAGTTGTTTCAGGTGAACTAATGATTTCAACAGAAAATCTAACGATCAGCTTTTTCCTCGTCTCAATGTCATTATGCGGGCAACAATAATACTCGCCTCAAGAAATTTTATTGTGCAATTTTCAACAGTCTCAAAAAGATGTTATGTAGGAACTATTGTTGGAATCAGTAGTCTACTTGGACTTCTGAACGGTTATACCAAATTTCACGATAGTAGGTATGTGAATGAGTCTGTATGTTCATCCAAGATTTTGTCAGATTGGATCGAATGGAGATCTTTTGCACCGACTCATGTACCTCTCAATATAGGAAACAGAGATAATTTTCCATCAAAAGAGGTTACGAGAGGTACGAGAGACATTTCAGGTGTTCCACAGGGTTGATTCCTTCTTTCCTATTATTTAGGAGACATGATTAAGAAAACATAAGACAGAATGATAGAATCGTTGCTAAAGGCAACAGCGCACACCACATATTGTACTTTTTCATATAATTCCGTATCAATAAGTAACCTGTACTTTATCCACAAAAACGGAACAAAAATGATTATATTCGACTTTGGTACTTCGTTCACCTACAGTGCTGAACAATGTGATTTATTTCCATGAGATATCTTACCCCCACTTAGATATTGCTTTGCTGGAAGGAATCTCAATAAAATATTTGCTTTTTTTAACACGAAAGGAAAAAGTATTATGTTCGAGGGACATCGTCTCATCAGTGGGTGGAATGTTGGGAGAGAAGGAAGGTATTGGAATTTTTCTTGAACGTTTGGAGTTCATGAGCATCAGAAAAATCCTCACTAGGGAAAGAATTCCATAGCTTTGCAGTTCTACTGATGAATCATGCTTGGTAATAAGAAGTTCGGCATGTTTCGTGTTTTTTTTTATTTGGATGTGAGCAAACAAATAGTTTCAATTGATACGGAATAATTTCATTTTGACTCTCAGTGAGTTTGACTGAATTTTTTAGGGTACAATCGCGGAAACTTTCTTCTTCGAAGAGCAAATGTAATAGAGGATGATCCGTTTGGAGATTTCGAGTCCGATAACCGTTATAGTTCCGAAACGATATGGTTTTCAATCTTCTTCTGGTAGCCTGCATGTGATGACAATGATTTCCAAAATCGAGATTTCTATTTCGAATGATTAATAAATCCTGGGACACCCAGTATCGGTATCCATTTGAAGAATCGAACACCCTGTATTACAAGTGTATTTCGCCGGAAAAATAAAAGCATCTCGCGATCAAAAAAATTCAGTCATCTGTTTTATTAAAATGGAAATATGTAAGACCCGCCACAGTAGTTGACGGACCGAAGATAAATATCGTCAAAAATATATATACAACCCCTCGAGAGTGAAAAACTGAGCAGAAGGTCGTTTCTGTACACGATCGAAACACGATGTTACGAGAGGATGGAATTTCTTACGGAAATTGAATTTTTCATAGCCAATAAAGTGTGGAATTACCTCAATTAATTCCGAACTTCCATACTCTAGTCTATCGAACAGGTGGAATTACAAAGTTTTCAACACAAGTTCCAGAAATGATTACTTGGAGACTCATGAGGTTGGAATAGACTATAGACTCAATGAACAAACCAGAGTCTGAATAGAAATTCCATCAACTCAGTCGCCAAGGATTATCAAGACTCCCTTGATTATTATAATTCATATTTCAATTCATATTTCAATTCATTTCATATACATCAAATATAAGTAAGTAGTAAAGGGGAGAATCTCAAGTACACTTGATTTCTTTAGATTTCCATGGTGAATTTGTTCTTATCACAGATTGCATTGTCATCATATTTACACTTATTCAGATGCTCAAACCCTATACAGGGTGTTAATTAATTGAGTGCCAATGATACAGGGTGTGCATCCTCGAGTGATTTCAAGGAGAAAAGCTTTCATCAACATATGTCCTAAACCTTTTAATTTTTGAGCTATAGGGTGTTGAAATTTTGAGAACGAAGTTAGTTTTTTATCATAATTGTCTTGTGAAACTTTACTGGTGATTTGGTGAAAATTTAAAAAAAAATCTTGTATGTCAAAAATGCTACTTCACGATGAAAAGGTGAGTACATGATGTCATGAAAATATCTAATAGTGATAAAGTATGCTATGGCTAAAAAACTAAGAGTTTTAGCACATATGTTGATATAAGCTTTTCTTGTTGAAATCACCCGAGGATTCACATCGTGCATCATCGGCAGTCAATCAATTAACACCCTATATATTCCTGGTTCCTCATTATATTCTCCTATTTTATCGGCTCTTGATGCTATCATCATAGACAAATGTATTCATAATGAGCTCAATTATATTCATCTCCAACTGCGAACAGAAAACGAATCCGACGTATCCTTGTAACCGCTTTTAATAAGTTAGCTTTGCTATGTCTTCGCTAAGAACTATCTAACTGGTGATATTCGCTGTAAAAACTTGATCAATTAAATTGCCAGTCGAACCCAGAAGCGCCACTGGAATCCTCCAATGATACCGAATCGTAACCAATTACTTGCTTCATTATCGAGGGAGTTCCGTGAGCATTAGGCTTGTGCTCTTGTATACATTCTTCTTATCTCAACACTAATGATTGCTATATTAAATTCGCAGAGCAGATGCTCTCTCCACTTTCCGTCTGAAGTGTCTGTCGGCTCGCTTCACTTTGAGATAAAACCCTCTCCGCAATCAAGACTGATTGGTGCATGTGAAATCTTTTGATACAGTTATTCTATTCCTACTTCCTCAATTATTAACGACAACATTACACTCGGCACAACATGAGCAGTATGAGTGTGGTGTGTGTGTAAGTGAGTCATCTATGTATTCAATTCAATCCATAAAAGAAGAAGAAAGCTCCCAACTTTCTACGGTATTCTAGAAAGGTCAAAATTCGCCTCATCTAAAAAGAAGCTAAGACCTTTAGCTTATTCGGGAGCTGAACTCCACGACAGGTCGAACTCGCGCTGTAGTTGCTGGGATGACGTGAAGTATCTCTTCGCACGGAACAGAAAGCCAAGTTGTTGTGAGGCAGTTCTCGAAACGGTCCTCACATGATCGTCCCAAGAGATAGCGCTGTTGGTGGTTGTGTTATCTGTCATCCTGGTGAAGATACATCTGAACTCTGGACAGAACTCGCTGCCATTCACTTCGAAAAATGATCGAATGATATAATCAAGGAATGATCCTTATGAGCACCAATGTAAAATAATGACTTCTGATAACTTCTGTTTTGGATCATAGTACATGAATGCTTGGTTATTGATGCCTACTAGAATTTTGGGAATTCTTGTTACTCTTCAGGTATCTTTGTGGGAGAAAACTTTAACCTACTTTGGGAATATAGGTAGAACTTATGGGCACTACAAGGTGTTCCATGATTGTATCATTATAAGCCTCATTCGAATGATACTTCTAGAGTCAGTACGAGAGAAATCAACGCTTATAACTTTGATGTCGTTTGAGGAGAAATTCTTTTATTTTGAGGAGTGATTTGAGGTTAAATTTATGGATTCATGTTGAGGACGTCACGGGGTGTCATTCTTCATGCGATAAAATATTTTTCAATGAAAAATTTCAATTAGCTTTCTTGTAGTCAATCTAGGTGGTCCCGATCACTAATTAGTTCTTTTCATAATTCATCTCAATGATTTCTCTCAAATGAGCCATGTCGATCCATTGATCGTCTATATCTCATGAGAAACCATAGCACTGTATCAAAACATGAATTATTAGCAATTTCTATGAAACCGTGAGTACCAAACTCAACAAAATTCGTGAATGAATGATCTTCTTTCTGGAAATTCAATCTCATACAACATAGTTACAGGAGTGTGCTGGTCCCCAATTGCCACATGGTATACCACTAAATGAAGCCAGAAGAAAAACGTTTTCTATTAAAAATTGAAATTCCGAGATTATTTCGCCTTAGGGATCATATATGATAACAAAACTTCTCAGAATCTTCTCAGACGACAGTGATGACTGTGAGTACCATTCTCTTTTATACAAATATATCAACTAGCTCTAATAAAAATGACTTCTTGCTCGACCGGAACAAAAAAACTGGAAACTAGGGGATTTCGCCATTATGTGGGTCATAGTTGGCAGTGCTACAGATTAATGGCTTTCTTTGGCGCTCCATTCATTCTTTTCGGTATATTTTCAGCTCTTTGCTTTCTGTGAAGATGCATTCTTCCATAATGATTTCCTTATATCTCCAAGTAAATTGAATATGAAACTCTACAGTTCTGAAATGTCAAATCAGAATAACTGCTAATTGATCGAATTTATTCCGGCCTTCAATTCTGATGAAATTTTTGAAGTTATTCTCTATGTTTCTGGTATTTTTGATTGATTTTATAATCGATCTGTTTCGGGATGCAAACTTGTTGATCAATTCATTTCATCACATGAAACACGTCAAAAACAATTCAACTCTGAACAATTATTGTTTGTGACAGCTTCAGTGGAAATAGATGAAAGCTTACGTCTATCACTTGAACAAGTAAGGATATCAATTGGAATTTTTCAGTGACATGAACAGTGTGAGCCACCAACTGTTTTCCTGAACCCACTGATACGTACTTCTATTTGAAAGAAAAAAACATCGATTCTTCTGTTGTGGTAAATATGATTGAGTTCAATGATGCTCAGATGCATATCCAAAGTACTGAAATTGTTTGTTCTGTATTACTGCCATTTCTCTTTTTGTTTTCCTTTTTTCCTTTTTTTTGTGTCGTGTATTATTATCTCATAATAATAATGGATATATAATACATAAATAAATGTATACCAATCTAATGATTTCAAGCCCATATAATATTTTCAATCCACCCCAGAGAATAAGAGCATATTCGAGAAAAAAATCGACAAAACCGCTTGGATCCGACCTGAGGAGTACTTGTTCCTCTGGAGAGATTCCTAAGATCCATTAATCAGCTGAAACACCGAGTTCAATTCACTTCAATACCTCTGGACTGAAATCCGGCTCCAGATTCTCTGTTTGTCTTTCTAATTATTATTTATTCATTTCAAGGGTTGTTGAATATGGTTTGACAAATGCGATCCCACCAAATCCAGCGTGGCTGTTTCCCCAAACAGATTTGATCTCATTCTTATTTTGAATTTCGACCTGCCATCATTAATCATCTCACGGTGAGATATTATCCTGATTTGCCAGTAGCGTGAGAAAATGAATATAGCTATAAAGATATATTTCGTGAAACATCCTCATCGACCATTTCGGTCAAAAAGAAAATGGTTATTGATGATACTATAAGTTGAGATTTGGCACATTCGGTTGAACTTATAAGCACGGCGACTTTTCATACGTTAAGCTTGCTTATAAGTCATTAGAGTGATTAAATACCTAGAATTGTCTCTGCATGGTGAATATTTCCGTCATTTTCATGTCTATGCATAAATCATAATGAAGTCTTCTTGCCTTCACATACACTGTTCTCTTGTGACACTCCCTTTGGAATTAATGGTTTCTGAAGAAGATGCACGACGAATATTGTATTTTGCATTATTTGAATATATTCCGGAATTTTCTTTCTCAAAGTTTGATGCAGAATCGTGAGTATCTTTTACGCCGTTTATTTAGTGATTTATGTAGGGTTATCAAAATTAAGCTTTCTTTTTTGTCTCTCGACAACATGAAAGGAAAGTGATTATTCAGCGTATGTTTGGGAGAACTCTACAAAGGACAGGTGGAAGTTGTGCTTTGTATATCATTATGAGCTACTTTGCACTGAACAAAATGCCAAGTTATTGTGACACAGCTCTCGAAATAAATCATGATTGTCCCATGAGAGAGCGCTGTTGGTAGTGATATGATTGACGACTTTGATAATATTAGATTAACTACTTGCATTGTGTGATATGCCTTCCTGGTGGAGATACAAGCTTGAATTGTTGTTGCATTGAACTCCAGAACATTGAACAGAAGAGAGACACAACAATACTTATAAGCGAAAAACAAATGAAGTCATAAATTTTTGTCACTATTTGATGGAAAGCGTTATCATTATTTTCCATAGACTCTTACTTTTTTATTAACATGAAAGTGCAGTTCTCTACGATTAATCACTTGTACTAAGGAATCATGTCATGTAGTTTTTGAAGCTCTAATGATAATAATTAGAAATTCTGATGACGTTATCACACTACACTATTCTTCAAGAGTTGACGTTCTTGTCTTGAGCTTGAAGTTCTGACAGAAAAAATTTATTGAACCAGTGTTTTACTCTTCAGCCCAAAATTTCACCATCTGAAATAGATATATAGATAGATGGATAGATAATTTTTTGTGCTGGAAAAAAAAACTACATTTTCATCACAAGGGCTCGGTTTATATGCGAGCATAATATCAAGTGGATCATATGGAGATGATTATGGAGGTACATTGAAAAAACAAAAACAAAAAATAAATGGACCTAGTGATTCAAAGTTGGAAAAATCCGAATGTAGATTCCACTAGACATACATATTTTGAAAGTCATTCGATAATAATGAACGATCGTAACTTTATAATATTCATCAAGGACTTCACAAGCTTTGCTGAATGTAAAAAGTTATGGCTATTGAGTAAAAGTAACAGACCATCAAAATCACCGATTTCCGATCGAATTTTGTCTTACGCCTAAGTAGATAGGACATTCAAACATAATGTGTTGCAAAGACCATCCAAAATAATTTCATTTCATTGGCAACAAATGCGTCCAATGTAAAATCTCGTTCTTTGGCGTTTGTTTCAAGATTGTGAAGCAAGATTGTATACTGAACTTGTATTCTTGAATGAACATTATTATTATCATTGATAGCAATGTGGGTATCGTTAGCGCGATGAAACTATCTACATAGTCGAGTCGATAGTGAACGGACTATCGTAAGCATCGTAGTTATGAAAGCCTTGTATAAAATATGGATTCACGTAATTCTATCATAAGCTGAATTCAACAAACTGAAGTTGTCAGCGTTGCAGATCTCATTTCTACTGCACGCTAGTTTCGAACTCACTGAACTTCTCGACGACTCATCATCTTCACGAAGTGAGTTCTTGTGTACTCGCTGTTCTACTCTGGACGTTGATTAGCACCAATTAGTCCAAGTTTCGTTCCATGAATCCGGTAAAGTGTAAATGGCCCATTTGCAATTATTAGACTCCTATGAGGGAAATTATTCCAAAGGATGAGTCCGTTGTGAAAGCCACAAAAGGGCCAATCCCAGAAGGTTTTGATTCTTCACATAACAGTTTCAATTGTTGGATTGGAAAAATGTATTCAGGTCATCTCTGGAGCAAACAATAACAACAATTCGTGTAAGTGTCCTAATTATTCCAGGTCCACACTACGTAATACGAAATTCATCCAAATTTATATTTCGTAGGCAGTTTTCACGTCTGTTCGATCTTACTTGAGATGGTGCTCAGCTTGTTTGGTGAGGAGTTCAGTATTTTCATTTATCGCCAAAAATATCTGGCGGGATTCACTTCTTTCTTCCCATCCATAATTATCGATAACAACAACAAAATCACATGGGACGTTAGCAGATTGTTGATGGAAATTGAACTACTATGTGTAGCAGATGGTGAACATGGGGATGAAAAAAAAACCCTCATTGTCTGTCATAGCCTATAAATATATGCGACTGTTTCTGGCAGAAATTCACCCTGACTATTTGTGTTGCCATAAATCAATATCCTTACTTTCGAAAAAATATCAACGGTACTTACTCAAATCGAGGCAATATTGAACTCACGTCCACTATGTCCAGTCTCAAATGATCCATCAGATTCCATTTGTTTAACGCCTGGACATTATTTAATAGCAACTCATTTAACTGCTTACCCCGATCATGATTTAACTAACATCTCAGATAATCGTTTAGCTTTGTGGCAACAATGCATTAAAATTCAACAAAATTTTTGGAAAAGATGGTCTGTGGAGTATTTGAATCATCTTCAGCATCGTAAAAAATGACTGAAACCAGCTGAGAATTTGAAAATCAATGATTTAGTTATATTGAAAGAGGACAATATGCCTCCGTTGAAATGGCCCTTGGCTAGAATTTTGGAAGCAATAGCGGGTTCTGATGGTGAAGTCAGAGTTGTCAAACTTAAAACAGCTGAAGGTATACTAACAAGGCCAATAACAAAAATGTCTCCATTACCACAAGGAATTCCAGATTGAAGTTTATACTTCGATGGAGGGAGTATGTTTGAGATCCCTTTGTATATTGTTCAAGTCATTCAAGTTACTTATATCAATCTCTCTCTGAGCGTGGACCGTTCCTTTTTTGTTGTTGTCATAATAAAAAATATACTTATGTCAAGATTTGTCAAAAAGACGTCGTTCGAATTGAATAAAAGAAGAAGAAACTCTACATATTGGATTCAATTATCTCAATACCACTATACAGTGCATTCACAACCCCAGAAATTGTGGAATCCCCCACATGTTTGTGGTTCTTTTATCTGTCAATACTGCCTACCGGGACTGGCCCATTCGAAGGCATTCATAAATACATCGAGTAGTCGTTAATCTCCACGTATGAGAATTAGTTTTATGATATCCATCATGGAATCATACATTTTTTTTTATCTGTGGACAACACGAAAGGGAAACCTATGATGTTCGAGGAACATCGTGTTAGCCAGCGGTGGAATTTTGGGAAAGAAGGAAGGTGTTGGAATTTTTCTTGAATGTTTGGAGGTTGTAAGCATCAGGAAAGACTTCACTAGGCAAAGAATTCCACAACTTTGCCGTTCTATTGATGAATGATGCTTGGTATAGCGATGTTCGACAGGTCTCGAGCCTGACAGTGTAGGGGTGACCAGCTTGAGCTCGTCTGGTTTGTCTACTAGGAATCGCGCGTGGTGGCATAATAGATGATATTTCCGTTGAGCACCGACCGTGGAAGTACCTATAAAAAAGGCAGAGATCGCCGACCTTTCTACGATGATCCAGAGAGGTCAATGATTTGGTGAGTGTTATATCATCGACTAGGCGAATAGCTCTCTTCTAAATTGAATCTAAGAGCTTTAGCGTATGTTTGGTGGCTGAGCTCCAAACATGTGAACAGTACTCCAGGACAGGTCGAATTTGTGCTTTGTAGATCATGAGCAGTTGCTGCTATGTGAAGTATCTCTTCGCACGGAAAAGAAAACCGAGTTTTTGTGAAGCAGTTTTCGCAATGGACCTCACATGATCGTCCCATGAGAGAGCACTGTTGGTGGTGACACCCAGCAAGGATATTGACGACCTCATAGGAACAGTGGTACCCGACATCATCAAATTGGGCATTGTGTGATCAGCCTTCTTGGTGAACATACAAGCTTGAGTTTTAGTTGCATTGAACTGTACTAGATTCTCAGATCCCCATTTCAGAATTCTTGTCAGATCCTCAATTAAAGCATCAACCTGTCTTCGCCTTGCACCTCTGGCCTCGTTGCATGATATAGAGGCTCTAGAGGAAAAGGCGGAATGAAGTGTACTATCATCCGCAAAGCTATGAACTGGGCTAGAGGTCACATTCAACAAATCATTGATGTGGAGCAAAAACAAAGTTGGTGCCAAGACAGAGCCTTGTGGAACATCCTATTAGAACTGACGAATCAATCACCTAATGATTCCGAGGCGCTGCTGATGATTTCTGGATATTGGAAAAATATGAAGGTGCAAATGAAGAAATTATGGCGGCTGTCGATACAATGTTCGCTAACAAATAGAGAGACATCACGTTGGGCCTTGTTCAAATTGCGGCTAGATCAATTATTTCCAGCAGAATTATTTCTGCACTTGACAGTTATTCTATACGCATTCAAATCGCCAACTGTATATGATAGAACGTTGATTGAACAATATAATCATTATTTATTAGATCACTAGAACTGTATTATTCGTGTGGAACTATTGTCTCGTTTTCATTGAGGCTGTAGTTGTAAACAGTTGCAGATAAGCCAGGAATTGTTTCAGTATTTTGCAAGGTATTTTACACTCCCAACTCCTCTTCAGAACTTTCGCAAACTGTTGTGTGATGTTACAAATGTATGATACATCGAATATGCAAACAGTGTTCACTGTATTATTTTCCATTCAATAGCTTGAACAAATGCTCTTCAATGCGAGAAACAATGTATAAACATAGACATGCTTACTTTTCTACTATGCCTCATGAAAAAATGGCGAATCAACATTCCTCTACTGAATTTGTGAATTGTATGGAACATATCGTTCCTAAAAAATTAACATCTTTGTGTTTAGATTTCGAAAGCTTCAAAAATCAGTATTCGTTCTTCATAACGACCAGTAACCATCACTACTTACATCTATTTACATATAGCACACTGTTATGCCCTAGTTATTCGGAGTTTCACTCATACTGTCATCAAATATATAATTCTAATTCCACTTGTATACTGTCTGACTCCTTCACGATCCATAGAATGGATGGGTGGGAAATTTGACTGAAATATAGAACCCATCAATCACAGTCCCTGCAGTAACATTTCCAAATGTCAATAAGTATAAATAAGTGTGATTCAGTCCATCAAATTGATCATTGCCAGCTGATTTCAGCTGAAACTTTGTTTTTGTACGGTTTTGACATCATATAATCCACTCTTGTTATACAAAACTACTACTATCGTCAGTTGTTACAATTATGACATTCTAATCTGGTTATCTCCAATCCTTTTATTAGTAGACTATCATCAACCTTCTGATCTACAAGGTATGCAAAGAAAGATTATATATTTCAGGTCTGAAGGAGATCAAATCCTGTGTACTGCAAGCACAAAGCGGATTCAAACATTCGATGGAATATTTCGTCAAGTGAAAACAAATGGATGAGAGTGAAAATTGTAGAGGAGGATCATCAGGCAAATCAATTTTTCAACGAAGTTTCCATTGATTGTGAAGGGCTATCGGCCGAGGTCCAATCCACTCCATTCGATCAACAGGAATGTTCTATTTTGCACATTTCACATTCATTCCGCGTTATTTTTCTTTTTCGAAAGCCATCAATCCATCCGTTTTTATCTCTTGTTCGAAGCTGAATGGTATTAGGTTACATCGAACTGCAAATAGATCGATTCTACTGATGCCGATATTGATAATACTGTTTGACATTTTTGATTGAACGTTTTTGAGCCGGTTTCGTTCGTTTACTGAGTTTATTCGGCAAGAATTCGAATATGCAGTTATCGACGTTCTGTCGATGAAAAATGACGAGGAATATCTGATATGAACTCTACAGGGTGTGGCTTTTCGCCGATACCGCCGAGACGAGCCTTATCATGTCGACTAAACGATGAGAGGATATCAGGATAAGATGAAAAAAATGAAAAGTAGGAGCGAGACGAAAAAAAAAATATCTCGAGAGAGACGAGAGAAATTTGTATTGACATAGACACCGCGTGGTGTTGAATTGGTATTATAATTCTCTGCTGCGTAACTCATCAAAGTTCTTCAAGTTCATTCGTGTTTTTCTCCTGAACTATGTATTGTGAGTTCCAATAACAGTTGAAATAACCTGTGAAAATGAATGATACAAACTGGCTAATTGAGAGAGCCCCAGAGATTCTAATCAGAGTGCAGAAATGTGGAAGTCGTGAATCAACATCATATACCACATCCCTTGATGAGACGAGAACAAACAAACTGACGACATCAGGAAAGGGAACAAGGAAACGTGGTTGTGTCATGTGGTGACAAGATAAAGGGAAAGAAAGTATACAAAAATTCTCTCTCGAGTGGAGTATGGCAGAGTAGATCTCCTGACATCATTACAATTAATGAATTGTGATTTTTAGACAGTTTTTATCACTCTGACGAGAATTCAGTGTGTCAATTTGAAAACTTCGGATTGACTATAGCTCTGGAGATTGAATTCTGTTTTAGAAAATAGAAAAAAAAAAGTTTCGGCAGAATGGAGCGAGAGGCAGTTCAGTAGTGGCAGTCGTCTCCTTAGAGGGGTAGTTACCCAACTCCGTACTTTCAATCTGAAGTTTTCAAATTGAAGCACTGTATATTCTCAAGAAGTTAGCAGGACATTCAATCCTCATTCTGAATACTCTTTCTTAAACCTTCTTCCACTGTATCGAACTTAGCCTATAGTTTCATTCATTCAATAAGTTCGAAAACATACGAGATTATTTACCCTGTTCTGATCCCAATTCATTTCTGTCATTGAAAGAGAAGACGAACGAGTGCGAGCCGGTTCATCGATAGCAGCAAAAAACACTGACGCTCCAATTCGCAAATCCAAAAGTCTGGACGACCTCTGGTGGCTAAATTATGAACCTATTTAGTGAGTAATCAATAATGGATACGTGTGCGTTTTATCAATGAATCATCGTTATTTCGGCGTGCTTGTGCGATATCAGAGATTATTGGTGGATTATGTTGTGTTCTCATTGTATTTGATAGATTCGTGTGTCGTGCGAACTTCAAAAGTAGCGAATAATTTTTGGGATAACCCAAACTCGGAAGGTATTCACAGGAATGATTTTATGCTTTGAGTACTTTTATAAACCCATATAGTTTCAGTGTTGAGATCCTCAAAATAATAATGAGTGGAGAACCGAGTCATAATACTGGCACAACTAGGAAGACATTGCATAACACTAACTGTTGTGTTTAAAACTGCTCTTCCAGGAAAAATAAATATAGGACATTTCCATGCGTTCCCAAGAAGGATGCTTCTAAAGTCCATGTCAAGAATCATTATGGTATACTTGAGAAAGTTGATCGAAGAAAAGCATGGACAAATGCTTTTTTGATCGGAAAACCTGTGACTCACTTCATTCGAGTTTGTTTCCTTCATTTTTTTCATTTTATTAGACATTGCAAAGCGTTACATTACCTCACAATATGATAGTTCTTCAACACACTATCAACAATTGTCCAAAACACACACGAAATCCAATCACTTGTTCAACGTTCGGTAACAACTAAAACATACACACAATAACCACGCCGAACAGAGAGATTATTCACTATCCGCCATATTTGTTTACGTCTCGTAGCGCCCTCTTCGGTAGTTGAAATCGCCAATAGAAAACATCGAATGAGATGGAGATGAAGACCCCACAATGACTATTAATATAGACACCGAACAAGATATCTATGCCCAAAGTTATTCACTCTGAAGTATCAGTTCTCACGACCCAGTATAAATTCATTTCAGTTATTTTTCCAACAGTATCGAGATCTATATTTTTTGTTCGATGCGGGTTGTCGGTAGGTTTGAATCATAGGAATAAAGGATTAGGTACTCTCAATACACAATACATGAGATCATCCACCACTTTCCCTGTTAGAAGATGTATCGCAGCCGAAATGAAATAATCCCTGATGCTGCTAATCGGAAACATAACCCACAAACTTGAGTAGTTCACGGTTTTAATGAACCAAGTAAATGTTTCTGCTATCTGGGTTGTAATAAGTAAAAGCAAACTAGGATAGAAACTTGAAACTTTGCGCTGTATCTTGTGATATAATATGTATACCTACCATGCATATACAATTTATATTGCTATTGGAGTTGTAACTGAAGCTTGAATCAGTTCCAAGATTAACCAAAGCGAGAACACTGTCAACAAATCTGGTTGGAAAATATTACGAAAGGCTGCAGGTAGGCTTTCAATTGAATTTACCAAATCATCCACAAGAATATTTGTAGAATTCTGTACTAACAGAATTATTTTACAATCACTAATCAAAGATCTGACGCATTAGGTGTAATCATAAGTTGTATTCAATCGTAGAAGTGGTTTCGAATGTTCGAAGAATGAAATGAGATCTTTTCCAAAATAAAACTAACGAATTTTTTCAACCAACGACATGTTTTCTCCCAAATCCTTCGCACTTTCTTTAGACAAGTTATTCCTTCCATGAAAATTTATTATTTGATTTCGTTGCAGCCGATGATCCCAATCAAATTATCGCAGATACTACCCATTATCTGGGAGTAAGATGAAAATGAGCTGACAGTCTCTCTTATAGTATGAATTTTTGATAGATTAGGGCACTCTAAGAGAGTTTAATATACAAAGCACCGAAATTGAATTTTCGAGAATATGACGGAGTTCATCAATTTCAAAATTTAGGTACGGCTACGGCCGGGATTTATCAAACAAAGCACGTGATCAATCATATAGCATTCGCCCTATTAAATATTATCATGATGTATCGTCCCGTTCCATAGGAAATGTCAATTATTCCTATCTCAACTCGGACAAAACCTCCATAAACGATTCATCAATAGTAATAGTAGTAATAAAATACCAAAGGGTGCGATCATAACAAATACATATTTTTCTTCTGATAGTACTCACTCAAAGTACTTCCGTTATTGAAATAATTATTGAAATTCGCGATTTTCATATCACCACAAAACGGCCAGATCTAGTGACGTCCAAATCAAAGCCATTTTGCTGCTATCCTCAAGCAGAGATGAACTGCTAGGATAATCGATCAAAAGTAATGCGAAAATTCCTCATTTATCACCACATAACGTATAGACTTTATATGTATGTCATACATTGTATGTTCACTCATAGTCTCTGACAGAAATAACAATACTCTTGTATGAACAGAACTGGCTAGGAGCGTCGTTAGAATAAACACGAGAAATAGAAAATTCACTTAACCTCCGACCTGTCAAATATCTAGACACATCAGTTTGAATAGGTTTTTGGATACTAATTTTGTTGAATTCGAAAATAAAGCATGTGATTCCACTTTCAGAATTCATGATGATGACTACAGGATGATATAATACGAGAACAACATCACAAAGGTTGTTTCAGTTGGAAATTCGATAGGTGATCTCATTAAAACCTTATATGGATCATCAACGCTACTTCGTACTTAGTAAAAACACTAGAAACTATGTATATCGCTCACTCCACACTTGAGTAACGAACATCATTCGATAATTCCCTCAGGGTCCTATCAATATCTAGTTCGAGATTAAATGGAATTCATTTCCGCTAGCAAGGCTACCACAACGACCCTAGCACAACTTTTAGGAAAACCCTCTTGAAGGTCCTTCCGAAACAAGACTTCGAAGGAGAAGAGGAACAAGAAGACAGGATGTGTGGTGAAAGTATCAGCAGACGACGAGATAACCTCGATATCAGAGGATCTCTTTGCAATGTGGCATAATATATTTCTTCTGTATTGATGACTTTCATCAATACACGATTTTTTGTTCGGTTGGTTAAAATTGCGCAACCTTGCTATAATTCAACTGACTTTGTATCGCTGACGTATTACGAGATCCATATGATGAGGCTCGAATTCCAGCCACCCTGTATATTTCCTTTCGAGACAGAATAAACAGAATTGAACATCATTGCCCTTACTCAAATCCGAGCTGCCCTTCTTCCGTCATTGGCGTGCCACCCCTGTCGAGCCAATTTCCGGCCACCACGATGAGATGGCCCTGAAACCCGTTCTCCGCAACTCCGGAGTTCGCGGCGCGAGGAGTAGGAAGGAGTACGAGGAGTAGCAGACGAGGAGAACCAACGCGGGTTAACGATCGCGTGTCCGCGGATGTGTCTTCCGAACAAGGGGGGCACATGGAAATCGGATAGGCAGACGCGCAGTCTGGACGGATTTGGTCGGAATCGTTTACGATTTCGCATCGAAAATACTCGGAATGTACGCGATTCCATTGCCGTTCAATTTGATTTTCAGTCGCTATTTTCTTTGTTGTGACTAGTTTTGTCTTGCTGTTTCAACTCTGAAACTTTATCGGGAGTATCTAGAAAGTAAAACTTCACTCACATTATAGCAGTTATTTTTCATTCCATCTGGTAAAAATATTTGATAATGAACGAAACGAATAACAAATGAAATGAACCTGTTCATTCGCGCCACCCCGATTGTGATTCATTTTTCTGACGCGTTTTCTACATCCTAATTTCAAGCTCGAAACATGGCATCATTTTTAATGTTTGAACTTTTCGTCCACAAAGCCATGCCTCTGGGGGAGTAATAACCCCATTACCACCCTCAGGAGCACGTGCGAAATTAGTTAAAAACCGGTCACAATATTCAATCGTTAAATAAACAGAGCGTTGAAGCAAAATGGAAATGATTTCACAAAAAAAAACGGTTCCTCGTTATAAAGTGGATTGAAACTTTCATGAAAGAAAGAAAAAATAACATTCCCATTCAGAGCACCCAACACTTCCATCGCTTCCGTGCTGGAATATTGAACAATCGAGTCGTTCAGGCTGGTTGTCTGCTCTTTCAATCCATCTGACAGGATTCGAATTGAAATTTCAATATAGATCGTCTCGTTCGCACTGGAGGAAGGTCTGAGTGCACTGTGAGATATAGATATATGCAAGTATAGTCAGCCATCAGTAGCGGCTTCTCACAGGAGGGAACAAGGATTCCTACTAAAGGATTCTCGAGTTTTTAATAAACTTTCCGAAGAGCCAGCAAATCAAGATTGTCAGCGATATCAAGTTAAGTCGCGAGGTATCAACCTACGGGTTCTCTAAACATTTTGTTGGAGAATAAGATCATGAATTTTTTATACTGCTTGCAGTTGTTGACTGCACTACCGATAAATTCTTTAGTTGATTGAATATAAAGAGAGGTCGACTCTGGATGTGCCTCGATTTCTACGTATGTATTCAGTTGCTTCGTCTTCCGGACAGCAACACCGTCTTTATCTTGTTGGAGCTCAGTGCTTTGGATCAGTCTGGGTGCCTGGAATGATGATATTTTTCTCCACTTGAGGTTATGTTAGTCAGATCTCTTGGACACAATTCGATAGCGAAGATTCCGGCTCTGTTTGGAAAGATGATCTTGAAATACTTGAACAGGAGTGATCCCCAACTCGCTCACCTGCAATTTTTCTTTCCAGTGACAGGAATCTATACAAAACTATCCTGACCTCTTTCTCCAAGAGAATATCAAGAGGAATTACATTCATCGCTGTGGTCTGTGTGGTGGACAACCCTCTGGACCACCAAAAAGCATTTGACCGAGTTTGGCACCAAGGCCTCCTAGCGAAACTTCCGTCATATGGTTTGCCGCCCCAACTGTGTCTTTTACTATCGAGTTTTCTTGCAGATAGATCACTCTACGTGGTAGTAGACGGGGTCTCGTCTGATGCAATGACGATCAATGCTGGTGTTCCACAAGGCTCTGTCTTGGCACCAACTTTGTTTTTGCTCCACATCAATGATTTGTTGAATGTGACCTCCAGCCCAGTTCATAGCTTTGCGGATGATAGTACACTTCATTCCGCCTTTTCCTCTAGAGCCCCTATATCATCCAATGAGGCCAGAGGTGCAAGGCGAAGACAGGTTGATGCTTTAAATGAGGATCTGACAAGAATTCTGAAATGGGGATCTGAGAATCTAGTACAATTGAATGCAACTAAAACTCAAGCTTGTATGTTCACCAAGAAGGCTGATCACACAATGCCCAATTTGATGATGTCGGGTACCACTGTTCCTATGAGGTCGTCAATATCCATGCTGGGTGTCACCACCAACAGTGCTCTCTCATGGGACGATCATGTGAGGTCCATTGCGAAAACTGCTTCACAAAAACTCGGTTTCCTTTTCCGTGCGAAGAGATACTTCACATCCCAGCAACTGCTTATGATCTACAAAGCACAAATTCGACCTGTCCTGGAGTACTGTTCACATGTTTGGAGCTCAGCCCCCAAACATACGCTAAAGCACTCAGATTCAATTCAGAAGAGAGCTATTCGCCTAGTCGATGACACAACATTCACCAAATCATTGACCTCTCTAGATCATAGTAGAAAGGTCGGCGATCTTTGCCTTTTTTATAGGTACTTTCACGGGCGGTGCTCAACGGAAATATCATCTATTATGCCACCACGCGCGATTCCTAGTAGACAAACCAGACGAGCTCAAGCTGGTCACCCCTACACTGTCAGGCTCGAGACCTGTCGAACATCGCTATACCAAGCATCATTCATCAATAGAACGGCAAAGTTGTGGAATTCTTTGCCTAGTGAAGTTTTTCCTGATGCTTACAACCTCCAAACATTCAAGAAAAATTCCAACACCTTCCTTCTTTCCCAAAATTCCACCGCTGGCTAACACGATGTTCCTCGAACATCATAGGTTTCCCTTTCGTGTTGTCCACAGATAAAAAAAAAAAAAAACTACTGAGCCATACGTGACCATTTGTTTCAGCATTGTTCAATGAATACAGTGAATCTCTCTGGGGTTCATATACTCAATGATTTGCCGCACAGCCTTCTGAGGTTCCAGAGAGAGAATTTGTTTAGATTTTTTCCAGGAGGTCGTTCCCGGTGAGACTCCTGTCCATAGTGACACACAGTGAATTATCAAAAACTTGGTTTTCTATTCCGTGCGAAGACCTGTCCTGGAGTACTGTTCACATGATTGGAGCTCAGCCCCCAAACATACGCTAAGGCTCTTAGATTCAATTCAGAAGAGAGCTATTCGCCTAGTTGATGATACAACACTCACCAAATCATTGACCTCTCTAGATCAGCGTAGAAAGGTCGGCGATCTCTGCCTTTTTTATAGGTACTTTCACGGTCGGTGCTCAACGGAAATATCATCTATTATGCCACCACGTGCGATTCCTATAGTAGACAAACCAGACGAGCTCAGGCTGGTCACCCCTACACTGTCAGGCTCGAGACCTGTCAAACATCGCTAACGGCAAAGTTGTGGAATTCTTTGCCTATTGAAGCCTTACCTGATACTTACAACCTCCAAACTTTCAAGAAAAATTCCAACACCTTCCTTCTCTCCCAAAATTCCACCGCTGGCTAACACGATGTACCTCGAACATTATAGGTTTCCCATTCGTGTTATCCACAGATAAAAAAAAAAGTTAAAACATGTATCCGTTGCCGAAAGTAGAGTGCAGATAGGTAGGTAGTAAATGAAAATGACGAAGACGAGTCGTCACTGTTGATTATATATAGTTCGGTACATTCTGAACACGACGTATTATGTATTATCCTCCATCATGTACCATATCGGCAGGTGGTTTGACATGGAATGCTACTCTATTGTGATGGCATGTATGAATACGCCTTCTCCTCTAACGTCTTCAATGCGATTTTGTGAAATTATAGACGTCAATCGATAAAAGTTTCCATGAGACGAGCATAGAAAGATGCATGTAGACATTGATATAGCATACTTCCAGAGCTATACCCTTGCTAGCGATTCGTGTGTGCGTACTGGAAGAATTCATTTATATGATAGTAATATAAGTATACTATGATAGTAGTATAAAATGATAGTCATATTATTATGTTGAATCCGGCGTTATTCGTCCATTTTATGGATGCTTTACTCCATCCATCCGTTTTAGAGATATAAGCGTTCGAATATTATGAGTAATGTATATTAATGTGCACTAAAACAAACTAACACGTGCTTGAATGGTAATCGGGAATGACAGGATCTGGCGCCATTTTTGTTGTTCACCCATTTTATGAAGTTCAGATGGATTAATAACTTTTCAGAAAAAAATTCAAACAATCCCCAATGGGTGGGTTGCAAAAATAAACGGGAAACCCTATGGAAAATTAATGAGTAGTGTCATATCACATTATATTCGTAGGAAATTTTAATATTATGAGTTCCGGTCGTTCACCGAAATAGCAACGTAAACGTGAACCTTCCAGCTCATGGCTCACACCTCGAGTGCCATAAAGAATCATTCCTGAATAAATTTCGCTGTGAAATATCAAATTTCATGACATCAGGATCGAATATGTGAGGCTGACCAGCACTGCCCTCACAGATGCTGTTGCGGACACCAACGAACTGGAATCGAATCAGGTCCTAATTCGATTTGGTGCAGATGCAAAATCAGTAGTCAGCTGAAATTACGATTTCGACTGGTTATCACTCATCAGTCTAGGTTCCACGTGATTTGTTTGATATCACAGGCTGACGTGACGCAATCAGTCAATCGATTTCTTATGCGAATTCACATATTTCAAATCAAGAAATGAGAAAAAAAACGCGAGAATGAGATAATCTGGAAGTATGACATGAAATAGACATAACTAGTGTGGAAAGTGACATATTTCATTTATCACAAAGACTAATTCAGCAGAAATGTAACGAGAGCATAAAATACACTCTCCAACGAGATATGTACACTCGAGACCAAAAATATTCGAATCATCATTATTCCAAGATTCACTGTCCGTTGTCATTCATTGAATTTAAACCTAATTAATTGAGTTCATCTTCGGACATTTAGTATGTACTTACTATTACATTGATGCACAACTCGAACCGAGCATAACTTACCTGAAACAAAAATAATTTCTCAAATAATTGTATTGCAAACATCATAGAAAGTTTATACAGAGCAATTGGACAAATGTTACCGCACATCATTCATTCATAGATAGGTAGATGATGCAGCACACATGACATATTGAACAAATCAACTCTCAAATAAC
This sequence comes from Gastrophysa polygoni, assembly GCA_963576655.1. Classification (NCBI taxonomy): domain Eukaryota; kingdom Metazoa; phylum Arthropoda; class Insecta; order Coleoptera; family Chrysomelidae; genus Gastrophysa; species Gastrophysa polygoni. Next base: position 20,325,594 of record OY755089.1, read on the forward strand.
GAGATTCCACATTATTTACCGGTAACCTATGAGTAGACTTGGGATATTTTCCACTGAAATTATGACTTTCAGAAAAATACTGGCAATAAGCGGCGTTTCTTTGTGAATTTTTATTTGCAGATTATCGTGACGACTACTATACTCCAGCTCACTATTTTGTTTTGTATAAGGCGAGGTATGACGACGGAAACTATTTGAGTAAATATGAGAGAGCACATTGGGAACATCATCATCAAATATTTATCTCGAATTTCCACCATCTGAACAGTAAGAATTTGGTAACTGGTGTCGGTATACCCGGAAAGGGTCATAAAACCCCAGATAAAACCATATAATAAAGAATCATCATATACGGATTCATCGCGTTGGCGTTTATATTGGTTCATATTCATTTATTCCCAGATTTATTTATCCAATTTAACCGATATTCAACATTTATGGTTAATTTATATTCTGATTTATAGTATGCCCATAAGTGAGATTACGTTTCGGAAAACGGATTCTACGTAATGTCCTCTATTTTCCGTTGCAAATTTCGGGATAAACTGAAATTATGTCATTTTGCGACGTGATTCTTTGTTTACAGTTCAGATACCTTGTGTACCCTTGGCATAATCGACATGGTCCCAAGTATACAGTGTGATCCAGGTTATAATAGCAATAATTTACCATTCGATGATCCAACAAATCATAAGTCGACTTGCATTATTTCTCCTCCAGGGATTCTCCAAAATAGTTATTTTCCTAAAAAGTGTGGAACTAACGCAAATACAGTCGGGCGGACAATGCGAAGTTTTTGCGGAAATGGCATTTTACGCACGTATTAGGAAGATACTCTTTCCTGCATGAAGAAGTCTACAGGTACTGTAATATATACAAATAAATTTTCCCTACCAATGAGATTTTTGAGTAGTGCAAATTTGCAAAAAGTTGCAATAACTTTGCAATAACTTTGGTTGAAAGATGTTTCCGTCGAGACTGTTCAACGCTCGATTACCTCGGAATGTATTCCTCTGCGAGAATTTTCGGATGATCATGAATTGTTGTTCATGAATCATGAATAGTTCGAAACGCCGAGTGAAATTTCACTCAAAACGTTACCAGGCTCTTTCATGCTCTTGCTGCATACCGAACTGCACGGAGAGATTTCCCCTCTCGGTTTCACTCGAGTTTTCACCATACATCACATAGTTTCCCATTCAAGAGGGTCGACGAATCGTAACTGACAGAAACGAGTTGGTTGAAAATCTGCTCCAACTTCCAAAAACGGGACGACCGAATCGTATTCATTTTGTATTCACCGAGGTATTCACAATACAATAGCAATGAAATAAACTAGAGCCATGGAGCAACAGAAAATCCTGGACAAAAAAGTTGTAGGTAAGCATTTTCATCCGAGTTCTCAACTTGTTCGTTATATCTGATATCTTGTCTGATATTGATATCCCATAACTGTTTGCATTTCGCCCCCATACCCCGAGCACGTAGAAAATTCCAGCAAAAAAACACATTTTTTCGTAGATTTTCGTAGAGATTTTGATTTATCACAAAATTTTTATTCTCAAAAGAAGATTTGAAAAGAACTGTGCAATCTACAACAGGAGCAAACTAGTACATATCTCGCGCGCCTGTATTTATAGTTCGGCTCAAAACAGGGTGTAATATAGGTACGTTAAAATATTCGAATCGCGTATTAATTGTCGAAATAATGAATTACTGTTGCAAAAAATGAATTTTTCGCACAAAATTCGGTACCGTGGGGTTTTCTTGGGGTAGAAAATCATAATTTCGTATCAATTTTCAAGTAGCGCCTAGAGGGCGCTGCCTTCGCTGTCATTATTATTTATTGACAGTACAGTAACTTTCGGCACTATTAATGAAAACACCTTATTCTCACACCTTTACATTACACAAATATCAGGTATACTGTAAAAAACTCAGGACGAAAGCCAAACATGTTTATTTGAAAATTTCAACAATGTTTATTTTGACGCGATCCACCACCACATACATACATATTAGAGTATCGATATAGAAAATTATAAATATTTCTATAACGATCTCCTCCAGTGTTTTTCAGGGAGTGTACTTTTCCACTTACAAGTCTGCAAGTCAACTGTCAAAAAAGTTTGGCAATTTTGAAATAAAGAAAGATTTGATTCGAAATTTTAAATTCCCACCTCAGAAGAACCCGGGTACCAAATTTCGTCAGGAAAACTTATTGCGAAAATAGTTCAAAAATGCGAAAAATAATTCAATTCCAACACCCTGTGTCTCCGAAACGAAGCATCATCAGGACTAGGTACGTCATTTGAATATTTCGAGGTACTTATGTCTCACCCTGTACATATAGCCGTATTGCTCGGCATCATCGCTGTTCTGCCATACAGGGTGTCAATTAAGTATGTACAATGAATCAACTTGCTTTATACAAGATGTTTGGATTAAAAAAAATATATTTTTCGTATATTATCTCAAATATCTTTTACCGAATTTGTTGTATTTTGGAAATATTTGTCGGGTTGGGAAGCTAAATTAGCTCAAAGTTGATTACATTCGAAAAATCCAGTGGCGTCCAGAGCGGCACCTTCAAGAATATTTTTGACAAAATTAATCCTCTTGATTTTATATTTTTTTCGGATTGAGCATCTAAAAATACCACTTCTTGTTTTCTCGAAGTTTTTTTGTGCTCCGTCTCAATAAATGAGTAATATTTCAAGATGCTTGATCAGAAAAAAACAACATTGAAATCACAAGAAAGTCAGTGGCGTATATTTTTTGTCAAAAATATCCGTCAAGGAGATGCACAAGACGCCACTGACCTCGATAATATAAATCGCAGTCAACACCTTGTACCTATCTTGAAAACGAAGCAAGGTACGTCATATGTTTATATGAACTTATTTTCTCAAAACCACTCGAAAGATCGTTGGTGGAATTGATGAATACCAGTATAAAAGGTATGAACGAAAATCAGTAGTTATAGGTTACCAGTTCCAGGCTCGGAACCAGGTATCTCGGTAGTTAATCAATGAATGGTGTGGGGTATGTACTTCAAACAACAAACATCAGATTTTCTCACAATTTTTTCAAGCCGATGTTCAACCGAGACAGTCCATCGAGTCCATCCCTTCCTTTTTTCTGTCGACTCAGCTGATTACCGTCACTTGATTTGCTTGACAGAAATATCTTCGATGGCAGACATTCCAGGGAAGAGAATCGCCTAGGGCCTTTCTTTAACGAAGACATCATAAACAGTCTCGACGAGATATAACTTCATTCCAACCAGAAATTGTTTTTCCTTCCACAACAGAAGTAAACATCGTGGACAGGTAGGTATGTTCGATCACCAACATTAACGACTACCGACACCGAATCACATAAAAACTGCACAAAGAACCACCACACTACCGGGCATTTGAGCACACACAGATACCTGAGCCAATCGTCCAAATTAACACATACATCACAATATAAAGTAGTGATATCCAATGAATCTATGGAACAAATCATCAAAATACAGTAGCTGAATGCAACAAACGAGTAAGAAATTCCTGAGGTGTGATTATTAGCAATGTTGCCAAGAGTCCTTCCGTTTTAATCATCATATTTTTGTACTCATCCAATCCATTTCATTCGACAAAGATTAGGCCTTAGCTCGATGAAAACAATCGAATTGAACTTAGTTTTTTATTAGAGGAAAATAGTTCGAAACTAGCGATGGAATTCCAATTTTCTCATAGGTATATGAGTCAGGTACATCAAGCTGTACTTAAGAAAGACGCTTCCGAAGTGGAAAACGTTAGATCGCATCTATTGAATGTTGAAATATTCTCGTTTTGAGACATACTATCCAGCATTGCATTTCGTGACACTTTTTTACCACTTATACATATGGCATTAGAAAATCATTCGAAGTACCTTGTCTCAGTGTGCATGTTACATGTTCCATTTCTCAAGATACTTAAGAATTTGATACTTGGATAGTACTGGATTGAGTGTACTTTTTTTTCGCTAAAAGAACCCAAATTCAAAATATATCACAACCTCTCAAGTATTTACTCACTTTTCTTCAGAGGGAATATGTTATTCCAAATTTGGTCAGTTGTCTACAAGAATATTCCAATCGCTGATTAAGATGGAGCGCTCTATTCCTTAATATGGCAGACAAATTATTCCGAAACTTCCTTCCCGATGTCAGATGTCATGTATGAAAGGTGAATCTTCCAAGACTCATTTAGAAAGATTATTCGTGGTGAATTAACTGATCTCCGAAGATAATATGAAAAATGTAATCAATTCGAAGAAAAACTCATGAATGGGATCAACAACACTCTATCCAAATTACATCGACCACCATGTCGATGCACAATCATACTGTGAACTGACAGAATTTTTTTCAATGAATTTGAAAAATAGTTGTATAGTTTTTAAAGGGTCCTGTAATGGTATCCAGTATTTTTCCTGACCTTTAGTAGGCAATATTTTCAACTGCAACTAGTACAGAAATGTTATGTGAAATATCTGTAGGTTGGTTCCATTTGTTGAGTGACGGCAACCCTGCTCGACGGCTCATCCTCGATTTTCTTTTAGTCAGAGAGTCTGAGGCAATCGTCGGTATATAAAATATACTTGTGGACGATTATTGCGTCCTTATGTTTCTATACGTACTATGGCTAACGGCTGGTCGAATACTATTTTTTATATGGATGATATGGATCAGAACATGAACTGATTTGTTCCTGGTTTGTGATTTGCGTTCTTAATTGATGAATAAATTGTCCAAGGTTTCCAGACGTTCAGAATGGAACGGGATTTTCTCGCTTTCCACTCATCTGTCCCGCGTCTTGCGCCCTCTATTACTGGTTGACTGATAATGTCTGTTGCATTTTTTTTGTTTCGTTGTAGGACAGAGAAACTTCAAAAGTTCTACTTGATCATGATCATACCCACAGTAAATCTTTACAGAATACTAACAGTAGGCCGACTTTGGCCTACGTGACGAGCTACCTATACCGCACTCCACATTCCCCTCGGGTACCATTCGGTACCCGAGAATAAATTTGCTACAAGCATTTGCACATCCGAGAGCCGAAACGCGCGTGTTTAACTCAGTGTGAATGTGGATGACTTGCGAGAAAAAAAACGTTGCAGAGAGTGAAGAGTTGAAGTTGAAAGTTGAAGAGTGAGAAAGTGGCAGAGTTCATAATGAGAAAGTTGCGAATGATTGCTGGCCAGAAAAATCCGGGAAGAGTCTATTATTATCTCGTTCTCAACTCATCGTCCGAAACTCTCAATTCGGTAAAGTACGAAAAAAATATTGCTGAACTTCATTACCTGAGTAATTAGGCTAAAAATAGATTATTCGTCCAACGCATAGATACAGATATGTATTGCTGCTGTCATAGGTGTTCTATATTAAGTGTTTACTGAACTCGTGTATTATCAATGAGAAATTACATCGCATGGAGAGACGAACTTCGTAAGTGCTATTAAACTCCTTCCCCGATCCGATTATCACAACTTCCTAATCGGCCTCACACCAAGACACCAAGACGAATTCAATTTCACTTCTCATTACTTTCATACACTTCATCATGAATTTAGACGATGATCGAGTAAATTGAAGAATCTACATGCCCTATGAATGATTGATTTCGTTGGTATCTTGAACGCTGCCGTCGGTGTCGCCATTTTATGACATCGAAATGTATGCAAAATGCCGTCGGTATTTCCATCAATGTATGTTTTCATGAGATTGAACTTTGTTACATTGAATATCACGAGGAAGTGGCGTTTCGTATTTTTTCCATAGTTTGATTCGAGTTTCAAAACAATTTGGTTTGTTGGTAGTCACAGTTCGAGGAATGATTACTTTGGTATAGTCTTTCCAAAGTCAAAATTCCATCTGACCGGAATCTAGGCGGTTTTTTGATGACTATTAGCATACATTATTTTTTTCTCTCGCTTCTACGAATGAAAGCTGTTTCTGTCAGTTTTTATTCTTCATACGTAACATATGAAGTATGTAAATAATTTGGGATACATCTCAATACTAAGAGCTGAATAACAGGTAATAAGTTTGTACAAAAAGAAATGAAAACTGTGGAACACATAATGTATGTTTTCTACACGACCAAGGTCACAAGCTTAGTTCAATAAGAAGTTTGAACAGTTTACATTTTTCAATGATCACTCATCAATATTTCTATATTAATCATTCGTATTTCTAATTTTTGATACCCAAATCGAGTGAAACAGTTCGCCATGATTCCAACGATTTTAATCATAATTCGGAACAATTATAATTACAATATGGAACAATAGAATGCCATAGATTTATTTTTCAGCCTTTTCACGAGTAGTTTAATGATTGGCAATGTAGGATTGAGCTCGTTTCGAAAGTTCGCCGCAACCAATTCCAGTCATCATTATCGCTTACGCTTTGTTCATACTTCAGTGTCGACATAGATGCAGTCATTTTCCCTTGTCTTTCATTGTTTTGAGGGATCGTTAATATTTGTATCTTCAAATTGATAACAGCAACAATGTAGGATGTATCAGAGAACAGTTGATTTTATCGGCCTGGCCATTTTCGAATATTTCCCTCGATATCATAGAACTTTTTTCTCACTTGATACACAACAAAGGGCACAATGTTCATACTATATTTCACATTTGAATTAGTACATTCTCGCCCCCCTCTCATGAATTGGGAACCCATAACACATATTAACATTAAAATATGGAGTTGGCTTGAGTTTACACTGTTCTTTTACACTCTTCTTCACTTTATGACATTTGAACTATCAGAGAGAGAATCATGGATATTTGATCTTTACCGATATTTCCGAAGGAGGTACATGTAAGGACACATGTTGATTTAAAGAAAAAGTCTCATTTTGATCCCAAAAATAATAACAGATCTGCATGTATATTCTAACATAATCAACTGAAAGTATTGTTTTTTTTTCAATTTCTTGAAATATGTAAAAAATAACAAGTTATTCCTTAGAACGGTACTCTTTTTGGCAATATGGCATGGAACACTTTCTGAAGAACACAAAGCAGGCGTAACGTCCCTTCTTTGCGTTTTCATTCTGTGGCTTTCATCTATGTTCTATGTTCTATGGCCGGACGAACCAGCTGTCAGTTTGACTGTTCACTCTTAGCTCGTCAATGCACCGAATTTATCAGAGGTTTTCATTCACATTATACATTGGGAGAAATATCGAATGGAATGGAATGTTATGTAAGTGATTCATTTTGACCTATACTCATTCTTCCCTCATGTTCCAATATTGCTGATAACAGTGAGATTTCACACATTGTCAATGAATCCGAATGGCTGATAATTTGAGCAACGGGCAGTGCAATATCATGAATTTGGCGACAGAACGATTTCTCGATGATCTCTTGATGAACAATTCACGTACAGAAATTATAACTTCCATTCTCATCATATCGATAATTCATACGGCTGGAAAAGTGTTCGAATAACCTATAGAACTAACTAAAATTGAACTTTCTTCGCGGAAAAAATTGAGAAATGAAGTACCCGGTTTCATTAGTATATATCAGAAGGAAAATTCCAAAAGTAGCGATTTTATAGGTTATGTTACTATATACGAACATGATGTGAATAGGTTACGAATTTGCCGTCATTTTAGGTGTGTAGGATACTAATTGTGCGACGTTGCCACTGTAAAATCATAGTCATCAATTCTATTGTTCGATACCATATTGGATGACACTTAGGACAACAGTGCAAAGAGGTTATAATGTAGGGTGGGCGGAAATACGTCACGAGCTACGTCACAAGACTGCTGCAGTGCTGAAGTGCTCAACGCTTATCGGCTAGAAGTTACCAGACAATCGACTCCCTATAGACCGTAATTTGGAACCATTTATTCACAGGAATTCATATAGGTATTGTCAATGGAAATATAAATAGGTGTTATTCCTGGGAGTCCGTTCAATACGAGAAACAAAACGGATGAAATCAGCTATATGCTGAAGCATGAAGCGCTCTGGATTGAATTCAGTCTATGTAATTGCAGATAAATTTTGCAATCACATAGAAACAACGGAAGAAAGCTGTTGCACGCATAATCATTTTTTTTTTCATTGTATATTCCATTTTTCGTAACAGTTGATGTTTTTTTAATGATCGAGAATACAAAATCGTTACTGTGTTATGAAATCGATCTTTTCCTCTCGTTGGTATTGTAGTATCTCAATTGATTTTTTCACCAACACCCATCTGAATAATCAATATTTGAGTGGCGTGACAAACCATACCGATAAAGTCCAACCAAAAGTGAGGAAATCAGAAACCCTATTGCCCAGTACTGTTCGGGAATATCGGAACATAACCTATATATATATATATATATATATAGATACCTACAGTGGTTTAATTGTTCCAATTTCTTCTAGAAAAATGGCTGATTGTTCTTTTTCGGTGAACAAGTCGAGGCGACTTCAGGTCGAAATCTCCAGTGACGAAAAATCTATAGCGGATATGAAATACTTCATGGCTCATAGGAATCTTTTCATAAGTATTTCCGAAGCCGAAAGGCTTTCCGCTGATATCCAGATATTCAGAAATGACCCTTCAGTGCCAGATGACTTGTTTATACTAGAATATGAAAATCAATAACTCACGTTTGAGTTAATCATTTTGTGTTTGAAAATCGATCTTGAATAAACAAATTTCAATTCATATATTATTTCTTTGGAAATAATACTACTGTTGGATACCTTCATTATGCGAAATTTTGTTGGAATCCATTCGCAATCATAGAATTGCATTTTATATACAGGATTTCTTACGGTAGACATTCGATACTACTTTCCCTTACAGTGGATGTCGCTATCCTTCGATCATTGAACAGACTAGATGAGTAATCCACAGCCCTGGCAATACAGTTTGTTTGAAAGCAACATCTATAGTATCTATCTTTGTCTAAACAAGGATAGCAGGAGCTGATTCTCCCAGCACCAGGGCCGTGTTGTCAGAGGGGGTCGAATTTATTATTAATTCATGATGAAACCAAATTGAAAATCCATAACAATTTCAGTGGTACTTCTCAGCATTTCTTGGTGGGAAAATGAACATCCTTATACTTCCTTCACATTGTTATGAAAAATTCGAATACATACAATCCTATGGTGATTTTTGTAACTTGCTTGTAACCAATAAACTTATTATGACCACGTCACAAGAAAAGTTCAATTCTCAACGCCATGTGAAACAATATACTTACTATTCAGTCAACAGTGTGTCTACTTAGTCTTAATCATAAATAACGTTCAATTTCGATAATGAACATTTATATCTTTGGCGATCAGCGACGATTTACGATTTCAAAGTTCAGTACCTACTAGTGGAAATAATTTTCAAAACAGTGAAAAACTCGTTTCAAAGGCAAATAGATATGATTGCATATTTGAATGTAATTTTCAAATCTGAAGATGAAACTTTTTTATATCATTTCACGATATCGTCAAAAATGAAGGAAGTTTCATCTTGAGCAGAATTCATATATTTTGACGCAAAAAATTGATGTCTGATTATTTCATTTCATGTAGATAGATGAGAATCGATAATGAATATGTGTTGACAAGTATTATGACGAAATGTTACATCAACAATAAAATCATGAATCATGTGAAGATGTAGCAAATAGCAGTGTTTCTTATTCAAAACAGGACTGAAATGAAAAACAACCATGGATAATCACACAAATAATTTATTGATTTTTGAATAGGATTGTTTTTGTTGACATACTTCTTACTCTAACTCCCGTTGAATCTTTCAATTTATTTGCCTCATGATGAAGTCTTACAGTGAAATATTTCTCCAAATTAGTTTGACTAGTTCCAAAAACAGTCAACGGTAAATTTCTCATTGTTGTGTATAGGAGGAGTATAGAAATATCCTTATATTTCTTATCAAAAATATTAATTGAGTTATTATTCTCAGTGATTTTTCAGCAGCTTCGCATATTTTGACTACAAATAAGGAAGCATTTATCAGTGCTACATATTTTACCACAAGACACTGTCGCAGGTGGGTATGGGTATAATCAATATAATCTAATCAATTCAATTTAAATTCATTTTTATCCATTCCATTTGGGAAAATGCTTCAAAATCTCGAATGATACGACAATGGTAACTCACCTATGAAATGAAGTGTTTTGATCGCCGGTTCAAATTGTCTTCAACACACCTCACAACGTCTCACCATTATATCAAATCACCAAAACAGGAAATAAACTGAGTTTCTGATGAATTCTGAGTACACAAAACTGAACACAAGTCAAATAATATCGATAAATAATGACAGATACCAAACAAATCAATAATCGCCGTCGACTGTCAATATCAAATTGCGGTGTTGCAACGTTGAGCAAAAAGTATCCACGATACCCATGCTGGTCCTCGAGCCCCCAAGAAAGTAAAATTGCTAAGTCTCAGAATAATGTAGCAATATTCTATTAATCAGAACTGATTCATTATCGTCATGACACAAATTCATTATTATATTTGTGCATTGAACTACATGAATTCATAAAGGACTTTAAATATTATGGACTATTCATCACTTTTTGATGATTGGATATGACAACACTGGCGACGATTGGGTACTAATATTATGATAATTCTGGGAATTCATGTTGGCATCAGAATATTTGTTTTGTGATCCTTCTAGTGGGTTTGTTGTTCGGAGTCGCTATCATCTTCCATATTTCAAAAGGAACACCCGGTCTATTATTCAATTTTTGGATTTCTGTAAAAATTTCATGATGAGTTCCATCAGGTTTCCCTATACCTATTTTCAACTGTTCCAAAGATATTATGATTCTTTTGAAAATTTTGAAGTAGCCTTATTTTCAACACTGCGCCTTTCACCCATTTCCAACTGGTAGTAAGCGCCAATTTTTTCATGGCAACAAGACAGGGAATCCAAAATTTGATGACCAATTACACAAAGTTCATGCTTGAAAACGTTCGTTCAAAAACATGCCACCTTGTATTCATTGGATAGCCGGATGCAGAATTCAATCCTGCATCGATCCGCTATAATTCTCCCTATACCCATTTCCAATTGAATTCTTGTTAATCCATCTTTTCTATTTTGATGTGATTTTTTTCGAGACAACTCTATCATCAACAAGCCGGACATCCATCATGGCAATATGCCGCATAGCTGACTGCTTTCAATACGATTATCTTTGTTTCGTTAGCTAGTTCATATCCTAATTGCTTTTTTTTCATCATGAATATTCCAATTTATGTTGAACATTTATTCAGATAATGACATTTAGATACAAGCTTGGACAAATTTCAATCTCTAGTGACTTGTCAATTTTCTTAATTAATTCTGCATGAACACATATCATTTATTAGTTTGAAATAATCCATTTTTGTTCAGTTGAAGTTGCATAAATCCACCTTGAGTATTTGATATTTGGCAAACAACCCTGCTGCCATGCTCTCTGGGTCCGCCACTGGTTGTCGACGAATGAGAACGAAGACGAATTCAAAGAAAGTGCACTATTGGCATACCCAATTTCGCCCCTAGAGCCATTTTCAGGTGGATTTGATTTGAATTATTCACCAGTCAGTCGTCTGGAGGCATAATCTCTAGACGAGTTGAATGAGATATCAGATTCCTTGTTATTTGATTGAGGTTCTACCAACATCGAGTGTTTATTCGTCAAATCACATCAGCTGTATGTGAGTCTTCAGATAGATATCACACGAAATACATTGGTGTATTCGGGTTAGATGATCTGTAATAGACAGAAGTTATGAATGTTATTTCAGAAGAATGGACATGTGTAGCGAAAAATTGTATATCTCCATTCGATTTTCATTCTCACCCAAACGAGCTCTCTTCTAATAACTGTTTTTCTTCAAGGACTGAAAATTCCTCATTTATCAAGACATTTGTATCGACTTCATCTGTATGTCATACTCATAGTTTCTGATAGAGAAAACAATGACTCCTGTATGGACAAAACTAGCAAGAAGCGTCGTTAGGAAAGAGTCTAGAAGAAGAAAATTCATTTCACCTCCGACCTGCCAAATATCTAGGCAGGATAATTACCACCCAACAACCCACCCCGATTATCTCAGGAAAGAACTGATGGAAAATTACCATTTAATTTTTATTGAAAGGTAGATATCTAGGCGAGTGTCGAGCACATGTTTTCTTGTGGTTCCACAAGGCTCTGCTATGGGTGCACTCTTGGATATAATATACAGGGTTGGGATAAAGTATGGAACTAAGTTAATATCTTTCGAACGAAAAGAACGATATACATGAAAACTTGCAGGTAATTGCAATGGAACGGAATGCATCTGATGAACATTTGTTCGTCAATAATATACTTCCGGTTTAACCGGAAATGCCATCAACTTCTTCAATTTATCCCTACAAATTTTTACAGATCTTGTAAGAGCTCGTTATTTCGAATTCATACATACTGAGTTTCTTGAACTCGAGCGGGGTTAGGGAGACATACATATACAAACAACCACTCCTTCTCCGGGAATCGAAAACAGGTCGCGATGGAAACGATTGAAATTAGCTTGGAAATGGCGATTTGAATGATATCATATAAGAAGATAACTTCTCGATGATATTAGGCATATCTCAATCATATTATTATCAATCAATAATATAAAGCATATTCAAATTGGATTTACGCGTTTGTGATTTGATATTTGGATCAAAAAGTACTCCCGTTGATTTGAAAATCGACTTGTCTCGACGATTTTGCATACCATGAATATTTCATCAGATATTCATAACGGATCGTTTTTAAATGAACGCAGCGTATAATTGCATCAGGAATTGTAATTTTCATTGTTGATTGTAGAATTCTCGCAGTTCGAAGTCTGATAGTACAGTTTAGTGAAAAAATACATGAAAGGTGTTCAGTTGGACACTATCAGAAAGAGAAATCTGCTTTCTTGACATCTGACATCCTGAATGAAAAGTTGTCTTATCGAAACCTTCACTTCACTTGCTTCGCACAATAACTGATATCTAACTTCTGCAGAATTCTCGTTATAGGATGTTTCCTTACTTTATGATGTGTAGCTTTTATCTCAATTCACCTCGTGATTTACAGAATCGGACGAACTTCGAACATTCTGACACAAGAGCTTGCAGACCACACTGGTGTTAGTGGTATTTGCGAGCCGAATATGCAGTTCCATACCTAGGATTATCCTATAAAATACGACCGGATTTGCAGGAGTTACGGCGAAAATTAGTGGGAACTTGATATGGACCAACCAATTACATGGTATTTACATGTGGACGTAGATAGGGAGCAGAAACATCATAATATCAAGAGTCAAAATGGAAGACGCATCAAGTGTTTTGTTTTTTGAACCAAAGCATAAACGTGAGCTTGCCAGTACTTCCTCAAATATCGTCATGGGCGGTAACACAATTCCCATTAGGGACGAGGTAAAATACTTGGGGTTATGGGTAGACACAGAATTGAGATTTACAAAACATGTCAATCAACTTTGTCGTGGTTCGTACAATATTTTAAAACAGCTTTACCTCAATCGACATGCCATGAATTCTAGTTTGAAACTTCAAGTTTGTGAGTCTCTTATTCTTTCAAGAATTGCTTATTGTGATTGTGTATATGGACCAGCTCTCTTGAAAACCGACAGTGACCGCCTGCAGAAAATTCAGAACACTAGCTTTAGATTTTCCCATGGAATACGAAAGTAAGCTCAGATTATTGGATGTTAGAAAATCACGTTTGCTTACTCTTACTCATAAAATATCAAAGATTGAAAAACCTCCGTATTTACTAAAAAAACTTGTAAGAATAGGTGATACCAGCGAATACTGCACTAGGAATTCACGATTGCTGACAATCTATAAACATACGACGTCTACCTTTCAACGTTCCTTTACGTACAATGCCTGTAAATCATATAATCAACTACCCTATGAATTTTATGACTAAAGTATCTTGAATTTCAAAAGAAGCTGAAATCATTATTATTATCTACACAAATTGGATCTTGAATTAAATCAATTGACCCCTCTGGCAGTGCTGCAGTGTTTCAATAACGTATCTTAGCTCATTAATGATTATTATTGACATATTATATTCTCTTTGTTAATTCTCTTATATTGATATCGATATAAACCTATAGTTTTATAAACATAGCTAGATAGATTACCATAGTTTTAGCTAGTATTAATGTAATTCAATATGTATTTATAATCAATTAACACATCATGGTTAAGTTGAAAAACACCCTTGGGTGACAATTTGCCATTTCATCTATATCACTTTTATAATTTTATGGATGAATAAAGACGAGTTATTATTAGTATATTATCATACATAAAACCGAAATCAAGGAGGTAGGTATCTATCTACAACCATCAGTTCTCCTTTGCCAATCATATTAGCTAAATTATGATGGGTGTCAAATTATTAGAATCGTTATAAATATGTATCGTATCTGTAAATACGATCGTGTTACTTCATGATCTCATTTATTATCCTTCACAAATAATTAACACAACAACAAAGTGAATTCCCTAGAAATTCTCAACATGATTCTTCAATATTCTATTCTAAATAAATATTCTGAATTATATAAGATTCTACAATATTCGAATCTAAAACAATATGAATGAAAAACTGATAGGTTTGAAATGAAATTTGTCGTTCAAAATATTTCTAGTTTTGGTAATTGACCGACCATGCAGAGTATCTCTGAAAATTGTGAATTCCTCGAGCATTCACATTCACAAAGTCGTCCTATCCCATGTTGCCTCAGCCGAATGTTACTGCGATATTGCAATTTTCCATTCGTAGTTTCAGGCTTGTTTGTTATGAAGTCGGCTATGGCCCGATTCATGTTCACAGTCAAAACTCAACGCCTAATTGTTTAATCTCGAGTATGACTGGTCTGCTGATGGTAATGGATAGGGTGGAACAGAAGTTTCGCTGTTCTGACTGCATCTGGCAAGTACAAACAGGTTCATTCAGTATGTTCGAAAAAGTGTAACCATATGCATTCATTGTGAAGATGGGAAATACTGATTTTATTAGATACTGTCTAAAAGTTTTTCGAGGAGGTGGTACATTCATTTTCTAGCTTTTTGTGGGATTAGAGTAGAAGTTATTAAAAATTATTTCAATATATTTCTAGTAAGGGCAGATTTTGTGATCTTAAACCTTTAGATACCTAAAAGAGAAATTCTCTATTTGTCAGTGACAACTTGTTTTTTGGAAAATTTGGAAATACAAATATATTTAATAAGAATAAAAACCTCTACTTATCTTGGTGGACGTTTCTTGAACGAATCTGCTCCCGTTCGCAACACAACCGACAGTTGTCAAAACCGACAACATATTAAAAAAAATTTTGCGGAGAGGAAAATATTTTGAATGTATTGAGAACGAGAGAAGATTCGTTCTCGAAACGTCCACCAAGATAAGTAAGAAGTTTCATTCTTATTAAATATATTTGTATTTCCAAATTTTTCAAAAACACTGTCACTGTGTCACTGTGTCAACTGTGTCACTGTCCAATAGAAAATTTCTCTTTTAGGTATCTAAAGGATTAATTTCAAGCACAGTGACATATTGGGGCAGATCACAAAATCTGTCCTTACTACAAATATATTTAAATAATTTTCAATAACTTCTACTCTATTTTCCAGAAACGAGGAGAGAGAATCCCACAAAAAGCTGTAAAATGAATGTTCTTATTAGAATTTGAAATTTGGTGAATTTGAAGTACTTTCTACAAAGAAAATATCTTCGAAAACGTAATGAATTTGGGAACCTAAGTGAAAAATAAACACCTCAGAGGTATTTCAAAACTTTATAATACCTCAAAAAGTATTTGCAAGTCATCGTCA
This sequence comes from Gastrophysa polygoni, assembly GCA_963576655.1. Taxonomy (NCBI): domain Eukaryota; kingdom Metazoa; phylum Arthropoda; class Insecta; order Coleoptera; family Chrysomelidae; genus Gastrophysa; species Gastrophysa polygoni. The sequence continues at coordinate 20,341,525 of OY755089.1, forward strand.
CAGTTTGAAGGTTTTATAGGGCTGTCAATTTTTTTTTTTAGATGAAAAATCAACATCCTCTACCAGTCACACCCATGTAACATTCAACATAGCGAGCTTTATCCAGTCAGAAACAACTTTCCAGTGATTTAATAGTGTATGGAGGTTTTGCGTTTCTACATTTCATATTCACGGACGTCTGAAACCATTACCACTTTCAGAAACAGTATATATTCCGAGTAGAATTATCGATTGTGGCAGCTCGTTGCATTCTGCACCTGAAGCAAGCAATCTCATCAGTATTCGACCAGTGCAGTCCTTTTCGAATTCTCTCGCATCACCACATTATTTCTCCAGTATATTATTACATAAAGGTGTTTTATGGGATCCAAGGATGTATATCTGCCATTTAATGGCCAGTTCCAGCTTGAGCACCATGAAAAAATGTAATGACATTTATTCACCATCATTATTTTCATCTAGCACACGAACTTTATATGTCTGTTCAAACAAAAAGGGCTGATCGATTTATAGGAATAGGCAGCTGAAAATGTAATGATCAATCAGCTGTATCAACTTTCGAGTATCAATCGAGTCTTGATCGGTCTCATTTTGGAATTATTCGAACTGAATGATGAAAATATGACAAATAACATTGAAGATTATACGCACCGGATATGTCTTCATCAAACTTCACAGAATCAGTGAGTATATCATGTGAACTATTTTTATATTATCATGATACAAGGTTTTCGAATTACAACTATACGCATACAATCGAAATACGTGTGATTTCAAGGTCGCAAATATTTCCATCTGACAGTCAGTACGTTTTGAAAAGCATGTACTGATTTCAGGAGATAGCATATCTATATGTGTATATATGATGTACAGTGTTCGATGAATGTTTAGGTACGGCAATGAAAATGACAGGAATAATATGCGAACTGGATGAACTGAGGCATATCCATAGCCTCATTTTAATACGTCTATCCTCATCCTTTTCATCGACTTTATAACTTTATACCCGCAACGAAGTGAATAGGAATATCGAGATAGGGCTGTATTTGCTTTTGTGGTGTTTGCTCAAGTTTCCGACTGAAATTGATAAATATTGATTCGGATGACTGGTAATATAAAAATGTTCTCGAGTTGTTTGAAGGAGTGAAAGTAAACAAACAACTTTTTGTAAAAAAAAGAAACATGAAATAGCACACCTCTCGATCTCTTGAAGACGGCTCAAAGCAACAGTTAAAGCGAATCGAAACCAATACAGTAACAGATGAAATAACAAACGACACCATAAAGATCATGTATATCTTGTATCGAATATCATGGTATGAATTTCAAACCAAACAAGTGTGATTCCAAAAGATTAATTCTTCCTACATATCAGATTTAATAGATACTCGAAAAGTTTCATTTATATCACGTGGATAATCCATAATAACCAAAGATATCTTCGAAAGAGGCAACCTAAAGTCAAGGAATATTTTCATCGAAATCATCTGCCTCTGAGTGAACTGTGTGAACATGGTGTTGAAAATAATTTTCTTAACATAGGGCGATACTTGAACAAACTCAATTTACAATGCTTCACTCATACCTATGAAACAAGAAATAAACAGAAATTTTTTGCCCCCGCTATGAAAAAAATATCGGACAAAGGAGTTATGTATATCTGGGAATAAAATTTCATAACAACCTACCAGAATAAGTAAAAAAACGAAAATACTTTGAGAGAGTTCAAAAGGAGCCTCAAAGCCCACATCAGAAGTACATCCAGAAGAGAAATGTTGGTGTTGTTGATGATTTCTAATCAAGGGAGTTGCTGTCTCATTTTTTCATTACAGATTTCACAATAACTTTGTTTGGCTTTTAATTTTTTTTTTTGCTCTGTTTCAATTCCATTGTACCATTGTTGTATTCTTGCATTTTGTTTAATATACACTTAAAACTTAAAATAATTTAATATAAGTAAAGTATGAATAATTTAAATTTTGTTGCAATAATATGTGATTTTTATGTTGTGTTCCAGGTACAAGTTGTTGATTTTGTCAACAACTGTGGGTTTTTCCAATGTTTATTTTTATTGTATAGTTGCTTTTACTGTAACACTTTATAGATGAACATATATTTATATATATATATATATATACATTCGATTGATAGTGAGCAATTTTTTCAGACGGGACATCATCATGATTCATTTATCTCCTTTGAGCAACTGTTGAATTTCTTCTAGAGTCTTTCCTTTGGTCTCCGGAACCAAATGATACGTCATCACTGTTGCCACCAAATTACTCAAACCGAAAAATAAAAACGGTGCATACAGTCCGATTTTCGAATTCAATGCATAGAATATGCTATTCGTTGAGAACACTGTTACACAAAAAATAAACATCAAGAAAGTCATTCCTTTGGCCTTGATACTAGCTGAGAACAGTTCTCCCAACATGAGTGTTGGAATTATGCCCAAGCCGAATGAACTGAAAATTATGTACAAAATCATACCAAGTAACGGTATCCACTTCATTACACGAACATCTAGCTCAGGATGATTTTGGTCCAAAAAGAAATAAACTGCTTCTAGCAGTAGCACTGTCGAACACAATCCTGCAGACCATATATAGGAAAGTCTCCTACCGAGCTTGTCGACTGTGAACCCAGCACAAATATTCAGAGAAAAACAAAGTGCCATGTAAATTATAGAAGAAACTTCTTTACTCATGTTCGTTCCGGATTTCTCGAAGATGAATTGGTTGTAAATCACTAGCACTGAGACACCACCGAATTGTTGCGACGCTCTCAGGAACGTTCCTGCTATCAGAGCCCTCCTATTGCTGTCAACCATGAAGAGATCCTTCCAAGTTCCCGACTCCGACATTTGTCGCTCCACATCGCCCTTCAGCTTCAAAAAGTCTTCCTCGATGTCCCTCTTCAGACGCAACCTCTCCAACGATCTTCTCGCATCGTCATATCTTCCTTTCATCACACAAAAGTAAGGAGATTCGGGCATGAACGAAAACAAGAAGAAGAAGATCATAGGCAACGGCATGCAGATATAAGCTGTTTGCTTCACGCTGAGGAAACTGCCGACGACGTTGATGAGGAACATGCCGAAATACAAGAACGAGGTCATGGCATTCCCCCACGTACCTCGAACTCTGGGAGTGGACACCTCTCCAATGTAGGAAGGTAAGGTAGCGAAGAAAATTCCATCGGCTATTCCAGAACATAGCCTAGCAGCGTAGAAGACATAGACGCTTCTTGCAGCTGCTGTTAGTATCCAGGAAAGTGTGTGAGGAATGGCTATCAGTAGCAGAGTAGGTTTCCTTCCGATTGCATCACTCAGTTTGGAGAAGATTATGCAGGATATCATCATCGCTACTGATGGAATCACCGTGAAGAGGGATGCTTGTTTCTCAGTTATATCATAGTTGTCTTTGTCATTCGATATCTTGAGTATGAAAGGTGATGGCCAGCAGAAAAACAAGCCATTTGTGACAGGTGCCAAAGAACCTTGAAAATAAGTGATAACATACTTCAAAATATTCGGATTGTACATCGATAACAAAGAGTTTCAACTATTCTGTTGAACTTACACGATGTGCAACTGAGTTGTTGAGATGTATGAATGATTTCGAAAGACAACTTCTCTATTCGATGGGACTATTTTGACTGAATTCGAACGGTAGACACAATTCTTCAAGAATATATTCTCGGACAATAACAATTATTGGTGAAGTCAAAATTTTAGAGACACCCTTTGTTTGTATGTAACAATATGCAATTGGTTAATATGAAATTTGAAATGATTTGAAATTACTCATATAGAAATTATACAAGGTAACTTTACTAATTCGGACGTTCTGATTGGTACAATATTTTTCAAAATATCAAATTGTAGTGATTTTCATTTTTAGAGAACTTATTGTTACAACTGGAAATTTCGTTTCAATGATAGTTTCATTGACATATGACATATGACAGGTTTTGGGATGTGATTCCATTCGGTATTCCTTCAAGGAAGTTTATTAGTCACTGATTCCACTGATATTTTCAGAAACAAAGACCTATCTATGACCTTGTTTTCGAGCAAGTATTTTTTCAAGTTTGAAAATGATGTGTACAGCGTTTTTTGGCCAAGACTTGTATTTGGTATAGCATATTTTCTCATTTATTCATACAAATTTGGAGTTTCAATATAGGTGAAACCCACACAAAGAGTTTTCGACAAGCCATAAGTTGTTTCGATCTCGTCGTCATGTACGTTGAAAAATTATTTTCAATTGTTATATTCTGGAAACTGACGGAATTGAAAAGATGACAATAAATATGAATTCATTAGAAATGAACAATTCCTCAGTAGGTGGAATAAATCTATGACAAAAAATACGTCAATTCAGTTGAGAAAATTCCAACATCACAATAACTTATATTATCGAACAAATATTATATTTTGACCCTGATGGGAGCTCCAATCACGACCCAAAAACTATCACTATTCAAAAGTGTAAGTGTGTACCTATCGATTCGCCGAATACATACCAGATAAAATGGCTAGAACTTGTGGCCAAATTTTTCCATCATCTAGCTGATTAGTTATGGCCATTCCTCACTCATTATACATATTCGTACAACAACTTCACTTCATAGGATGAAATAATGAACCACACTTCAACAATTCAGTTTGAGTTCTCACGGTAATCAGCTGATCAGATGAATATAAAAATAACATATTTGGACAATTTCTCTGACTGTCTGCCAAAATATCGTATTTATAAAGAAACCGCTCACGTGCCATGAACTATTTTTGTATTTTTCAAACTTGAGAAGCGACAGATGAACAGATACATTTTCTAGAGAATGATTATCGTTATATATCTTATACAGGGTGAGTCAAAAATGTGTACCGAGCTTTCTGGGGGTGATAGAACATTGAAAAATAAGTGTAGTTTGATGATTAAACTCATGGCCCAAAATGCATATTAAGGGAGATATATCCTTCCAAAGTTGATAACATTAAAATAATTTCTCCGCATGTATGTTGTCAAAATACATTCTTTCGTCACACTTCCACATTTCTGATATTGTTATAAAGGGTGTTTTCAGAGGGTGAGTCATGATTTTTTGTAGAAAACTTTTTTCCCTGTATCATTTTCGGTGAAAAAACAGGAGCATTCGATGGAGCGACGAAAATTACATGAAAAAGGTACTCTTATTCAAATACAAAAAATTGAGCCGTTCGTGAGATATTTGAGTTTTTGTAGTTACATGATATCAGCAGATTGATTTTATTCATCGCGAGATTCATCGGTAACAATATTTTAGCAGGCCATGATGAATAATTTTGTTCTCAATTTTGACATTTTTGAAATATGGCAGGTTATTCGTTCTCTGAACAAACTGATATGCTTCTAATGCTTGGCGAGTGCTTCGGAAATGCGAATGCTGCTGAAATATCGTTATACCGATGAATCTCGCAATGAATAAAATCAATCTGCTGATATCATGTAACTACAAAAACTCAAATATCTCACGAACGGCTCAATTTTTTGTATTTGAATAAGAGTACCTTTTTCATGTAATTTTTTTCGCTCCATCGAATGCTCCTGTTTTTTCACCGAAAATAATACAGAGAAAAAGTTTTCTACAAAAAATCATGACTCACCCTCTGAAAACACCCTTTATAACAATATCAGAAATGTGGAAGTGTGACGAAAAAATGTATTTTGACAACATACATTCATGCACAAAATTTCAATCGGGTGGCTTTCATCGTTCAGAAGTTATGCGGAGAAATTATTTTAATTTTATCAACTTTGGAAGGATATATCTCCCTCAATATGAATTTCGGGCCATGAGTTTAATCATCAAACTACACTTATTTTTCAATGGTCTATCGCCCCCAGAAAGCTTGGTACACATTTTCGACTCACCCTGTATATGTATTCAAAAACACAAGTTTCTGATGCCTTCGATTGAAGGAAGGAATATATAAAAAATAAGACAATTAGGGCAACCTCATGTCTACATCGGAAGTTCCAGACTCAATTTTGACACACAACGTCTGGTTTGGTGTTGAATTGGACATTTTTACACTAACTCATGGAGCAATTCAGGTTGGATTTGGCGCCTTATTTGGCAACTGATTTATCATTTTGGGCTTGTCTTAGATGAAATTTCAAGAATTGATTGTAAATTATGGATCGAAAAGGATACAGAAAACAGGTTATATGTAATATTTACTGTATAGTTGATGGCAGCAAAAAGGCAGGGAGTGAGATTCTTCCGAAACATCAACAGTCCGTCATATTTGTGAAAAATCTCGAAAAATCGCGATAAATGTGAAGCCTCGATTGAAAGATTGGAATCTTACAAGAAAAATTACGAAAACAAATCTTATTCGTTCATTGCATTGCACTAGGGTCCAATTTACTATTCACCAAATAGGAAACTCACAGAACAGGATAAATGATGATGAACGTAATGAAACAATAATACTAGGAAACAGACCCAATATTTGAAGATCAAAGAAGATTCACAACGTGAGTTCAGTTTGTGAAAATGTTGATTCAATGCGCGAAACGTCCGTTGAAAATTGATTCCAACGATGAATCAAACACTGAAACTATACACTATATGAGGAATAAGAAGACTTCATTTGAACAAATTCTGATAACACCACAAGCATTTTTTCATTGCAAATTTCAATAAATTCAAAGAAGAGTTTTTTTGAGAAATCGATATGAAGACGTTGCTTCATAAAAACTCTGATGTATTTGAGAATTTAATCCTTATTTCTTACCTGGACTCACCCTCAATCATTTACACCATGTATATCATATATGCTCTCTTTTCTATTTTGATCCACATCAGAATCAACTGACGACGTGGCTCATTGATACCAGCTTCAAAGAATTAAGTACGCATGAGTGACATGAGATGTGACGTCAATGACCCGAAAGACACGAACGAGGCTCTGTCACAGAAAATTCTATTGAAAGAGCTAAAAAGATCATCGGATTTGCTGGTTTTGATGGACGTGCAACTGCAAAATTCTATTATTACACTCTCATTCTCACTTTTAGCTCGTTTTATTACGAGATGATAATTATTTCGAATTGTTCTTCACATCATTCCGCAAAAACGATGATCAAATGCTTGCTCAGTGATGTATAGAGTCGATGATATTAGAAAAATTGATAATGGATTATATATTCTGATTCGTCAAAACGCCATAGGCGACAATGAATGATAAATTTCTCAAAATCAGTTTGCAAAATGGAAACATGAAGAGTTAGTTAAAGGAATGCATATAAGTATTCGATGGACAATTAAATTTGACATCTGCTGTTGACATAAAATAGAGGGCTCCATTTTTAATTGAAGTTATTACCGTTTGAAGATTGTGATCATTTTGCCTTAGTTTTCACAATCCTTGTCAAAGTCAGTGAATATTTTGCAAGTATATCAGATGAAAGTTCTTCAGTTAGTAGCCCTTAATAATAATCAAATAATATAATCATCAAATAGATTCTGTTTATACTCATTTATTCTCAGATGTCAAATCGAAACAGACTGACTTGAATTGATGTTCATTGCTCTTGTTTTTATTGTTTTCACCTGTACTGTCAGAATTTGTATTCACTAGTATTCACGATTGTATTCACAAGAGATGAGATGGACTTCTTCCATGCCTCATGCATTGAAAATAATTCTAATACTGAACCTCCCAGAACCTTGGGTGAAGAAATTCAACAATTTGTAAATAAAGTGTATTATCCGAATATGATATGTCACTGATAAATCAGCGGTTAGAATCGTTCATTTTCATTCTGATTTGATTTCAGAGATTATTATTCTTCTTTTTCTTCGAATAATTGCATCAATGATTGATCAAAAGGCGTATATTTTCAGAGCTTTCCTAAATCAGACGGACGTGTGGTGTTGTATAACAACATAATTTCATGAACAACAAACCGGCAAACTATCGGATTATTCAGGATATCTTGATACCATTGAAGATGATCAGTGAATGATCATTGTTGCATAACAAATGTATAACAAATGTCGTCATATACACAACTGATATATTGAGGTGAATGTCACGAACTCGAGATATTCAGATTTGTAGTAGGCGAGTCCTAGTTGGGAGCTGTTCAGGTATTCCGATCAGATCGAACGGTATCATTATGTATATCTACGCCCACGTATAGTTCATTTTCTGTCGAACATTTCGATCTGAATACGATCGTACGTGACATTCTCAACTGATGCACCTACGGTCTACAGATATTTCCAGAATTCGCGATTTCAGGATGTCCAGGTTGTTTCAAATTTGAAAGAATCCTGCCAGGATCAAGTCCTTCCTTTCCTACATTGGCCCGGAAACTGGTTGTCATTGGAAGATTTCATGGAATGTTGAAGTTTCTTAAAACCTACCTACCATGGTACGGTATGGTAGCATGATACCAACCATGCTGGGATCGAAGCAAATATAACGAGTCCTCCAATTCTTATTGATTCTTTTTTTATTTTCAGATCAATCTGATCGAGGCTTTCGATCCGATCAAAGATTTCAATGCGTGATTTCGGAATACGCATAAGCGGGATAATTTTTTTTCAAATGGATCCTGCAGTTTTCGAAGAAGGTGGTAGTAAAGGTGAGTAGTGAAACAGAGTACGCTTGAAAACTGAAAAATTGAAAATTCGTGAAAATAATAGTACATCACATAACTAGCTAGATTTATACAAATAACAAGAAAGTCAACACCAGAGCAGTGGCCCGTTAGATGACAATTCCTTTGTCGATTTCATGGAGATAAATCTGTGCAGATGAATTTATTCAAGTTCGACAATCTTCAGATATTTCAGCTGTAGTCTTCGTCGACCAACTTCACTCAACTGACTCGACTCTGTTATGCCTGAGGCTGGGAAAATCTAGGGATATATTGATAAATTAAATATTATCGTTTTAAATACCAGATAATATCGGAAACCTACTATCGGCATGGAAAATACAAATATTCATCGTATCACACTCAGATGAAATTCATCGAGGTATTTTGGGTACAGTTCCGAAACATTGAAAAATTGAAAATTCGTGAGAAAAATAGTACATCACATAACTAGCGTTGAAAGTGACGACAGATTAAAACATATTACAGGAATGTCAACACCCGAGCAGAGGCCCGTTAGATGATTTGATGACAATTCCTATGTCGATTTCATGAGAATAAATCTGTGCAGATGAATTGATTCAAGTTCGACAATCTTCTGAGGCGGGTCAAATCCATCGATCGATCGATGAATTGGATATCGATAATTGTCGTTTTAAATATCAAATGATATCGGACACCTAGTATCGGAATGAAAAAATACAAATATTCATCGTTCCCCACCCAGGTTAAAAATATATCGAGGTATTTTGGGTATAGTTCCGAAACATTGTCATTATATGCCTCCAGATAAAACATGTTTGCACTGATATTTCAATCAGTTCTCAATTGCAGTCTGTATACATGAATGGAAGTTTTCAATGGTATCGCATTATTGTTATGACACAATAAACCAGTGACTATCCCAAATCAATAAACATTCAATCCGCAACAAATCGTCAACCATATAGCGCATTGGAAAATTCACTGAACATCAAAACTATGCAACGGTAATTCCGAAATAACAGGTACAAACGAAAATAATTATTATTCCAGGACTGATTCGGATATGAATTTCATTCTTCATGGAAGGGCCTGGCATCTTTCCAAACTCAACTTGAACTATCCAAATTTCAATTATAAACGGGACAAGTCAGGACACATGTTTATATGAACTATTTTTCATAAAATATGACGAGAAATCACCACCTGGAATTGATGATTAATTATTCAAGTTACACCCTGTATAGTCAAATATTATAGGGTCCTCTAGTCGAGTTATAGATATGACATCATTTTTTATATTGAAGCAGAGTTTATTCTCTTGGCTCCAGTAGAATAGATGTCCCGAAAGTACATAGAAAGATTTCAACCACAGATTCTAGTAACAATAATAGTAAAAAATGTTCATGAGAACATGAGTCCAGAAATGCCCCCCTGCGAACATATAGCCATCTAAAAGCGAGCCTGAGATGATGGTTCTATGTGAAAATTTTCAAAACCCTTTGTGAAAATAACCATACGCATAACAAGTGAGATTATTCTTTCTTATACAGAGTGGAACAGTCAAATGGAATAAATTCGACAACAAATAAATGAGGGCGTGTTGGGTGAAACGCTTGGACACGTCGATTTGTATTTTTGAATACCCATTTTTTCAAAAAAAATAAATTATAAACAGTGTGTCATGTGACAGTGGCCAATACCAACTTTTTTATTTCGAATGGAACAACCTGTATTTCATTCCATTTCTGAATCCTCACTGAAGAGCTGATTTCACTTGCGGAAATGATTACAGAGATATAGGGTGTGAATAATCGAGATTTTTCAACTTTAGGATTTTTTTGTGTCGAAACTATTCATTATTGGTCAAAACGGCTTTCATGTCCCTGTCTCAACTTTTGTTTTACTACCTGCTGTCATTCGATTGAAACAAATATAGGGTGGTGCAGAATTCAGAAAATTGATCATCCTGTATCTGTCCCAAAGAAATGTCAGTAGATAGTATATCGAAAATCAAGCTAGAGACATGTAAGTCGTTTCGACCAATAATGCATAGTTTCGACACAAAAAATTCATTACGTTGAAAAATCTCGATTTTTCACACCCTATATCTCTGTAATCATTTCCGCTAGACCCCAAGTGTGGTGTATCGATGAAATCAGCATTTCAGTAAGAATTTAAAAATGGAATGAAATATAGGGTGTTCCTTTTGAAATGAGAAAGTTGGTATTGGTCACTGTCACATGACACACTCTATATAATTCATTTTTTTTTGAAAAAAATGCGTACTCAAAAATATGAATCGACGTGTCCAAGCGTTTTTCCCAACACACCCTCATTTATTTGTTGTCGAATTTATTCCATTTGGCTGTTCCACACTGTATAGAGTTTTAGATGGTAAAAATTCGTTCAAATTATTCATGTTAATTCAAAGATGAATGAATGTGTGTATTCGTCGAGTTTAGAAAACGTTTTTTCATTATCGATCTCTGTATATCCAGACCCCGTTCGTGACAATATCACGACAACATTGGTCGACCTCAGCTACACCTACCCCATTAAACCACCCCAAAGAGACACTCACCCTGCGGGCTGCTGATAACTGCCGGCCGAGAGGAACGACTTGGGCAGCGACATGGACCGGCGCTGCGCCTCCGCCGACACCCCCGCGCCGGTCTCGGCCGCCGGCGCGCTGCCCGGCCGCGCCTTGTCGCCGTCCGGCGGCGTCGCGACGCCCGTCCGGCCCGACGCCGTCAGCCACGCGTCGCTGCCCGACGACGAGCCGGAGGGAGGCGTGCCGACGCGCGTGCGCGCGAGCGCCGTCGCGACGACCGGCGACGTCCGGCGGCTGTCCGGCTGCCGGTTGGGGCTGGGGCGACGCTCCATCGGGGTGGACGACCTGGAGAATTTCAGTGATAAATTCCTCTGGTCGAATTTGGCGCTATAGTTTAATTCATCTTTCCAGCTTTCGAGTGTGATTTTCTCTCCTCGTTTATAGAGAATAAAAAAAAGTCATGATAGTTATTCCAATATATTTCTAGTAAAGACAAATTTGTGATTTGCCCCGAAATGCACCCACCTAAGAGAAAATTTATCTATAAATTGAAAAACATGATTTCAGAGAAGACTGACTCACTTCTCTTTGAGACGAAAATAAATGTTTCTGATTCAAATGCTACTTCCACTCGGGTGATTGATGAAGAAATGTTAATTTCAAGTCCTCAGAATTCGAATGATTCTAGAAGCACTGGAGTAACCAATGCGACTGTACCGATTAGAGTTCGACCAAATCGAAATGTAAAACCAATTAATCGCTTATCTTATGTATGAACTTCTTCATTTGAAGGGGGAGATATTGTGGTATATTCAAAATATGTAATACTCTGTATATGAATAGGGTTGGCTGGGTTAATGAGGGAAGTTGTCAAATAGATTTTTTGAATGACGAGTTGTGTAGTTTTCGTTCCTAGATAAGTTTACTAGGATCTTTGGAGTGGAGTCTTGAGAAACACTACTACATCAGTGACACCTTGTTTTTAAAAAATTTCGGAAATTTCGTCATTCTTGGATCAATGGTAAAAAGGATAATTGAAGAAAACTACATTCAAGGACCTTAGGGAACATTTTCGGACACACATTCGAGGGAGCATTTTTTCTTATTTTTATCTGCACAATTACCTCCTGGAGTATACGAACGTTATTCTGTAACACCCTGTATATGTCCGAAACATGTTTCACTACTATGAAATAATGTGGAGACAATTTCGAGTTTTCCTACCCTGGGTTAGGTTAAGTGAGGAAAAATCCCATTCCCACCATTGCGAGCGTTTTTTTGATTCATACACATACAGGGTGATTCAGAAGTTGATGTGAATATTTCAAGGACGTATTGTTATATCAAAATGAGACCTTTTTTTTAATAAACATGTGTCCTAAAATTTACCTTCTCCGAGCAACAGCCACTGTAAGGCAGGTGAAAAAATAAAAGAAGATTATTTGAAATTGTGACTATAAAAACGGATCGAATCTTCTGAAAATTGACAAGCCCCTGTTTTAGGGAGTTGGAGAGGGGTCCACACTCTTGATGAAAGTCTGAATTCGAACATCCTAATCTTCTGGGCCATAAAAAATCCAAGAATCAAATCTCTTGCATTTTTTTCATACAGCTAACCGTTCGCCAGAAAATCGTATTCAACGAAAGTGGGGTATTTAACCTTCACCTTCATAATTAATTTTTCATTGGACTACATTTAGAACACTCACCTTTCTCTCGTTTCCTTTGAGGCGACGAATCCTTGAGGCTTCCTCCTCTCGAAATCCAGCATAGTTCGACGTTTGAATTGATCCTGGATCTTGCGCTCCTGAGATATCGACCTAGGACTAGTGGAATCCAAGGATCTCTGATGCGTTGGATAGCTATGAGAAGAACGCATCACAAAATTCGCCTCACGACCAAGGCTATCCCTGCACGAATAAAACAATGATTGATAAATAGACATGACCTCTGCTCATTTTATATTCAAAGTGGCTAAGAAAAATACTTTTCCTACGACCACCTATGAGAACCACGCTTTCAAGATTCAGAAAGTTGCCCATTTCATTATGGAAAATGGAAAGTCGAAAGTGAAACGCCCTAGTGTGGAAATATTTGAAAAACGCACGCTCGCAGTAGATGTAATGATAATTCACTTGGAAATTCACTGCTGGTATCATCACATATGGTACTTATATTTCCGATTGATTCTGCATCATAACCTTTCGAAAATGATTGATCCCTGTGGATATTATGAATCCATTTCAGATAGAACAAAAATACTCAGAAAACATCATTCATGACAATGTCAAACAACACAGATGACGTTGTCTCAGTTGAGTGAAATTGGTTACTGGTCGAAGATTAGAGCTGAAATATCCCAAGGTTGCGGAACTTATAACAATTCATAGGCGTACACATTTATATTCATCAAATTAACATAGGTATTGGGTCTCAAACTATCATGAATAATGGAATAAAATGATTCAAATATTCATTGTCGTAGGAAAAGTAGTGTACATAACTCGTTGAAAACTCTATTTCATACACTCGTTATATTTCCGCACTTCCCGCTGCACAGCTCGTGATAAATATCTACTCGTTGCGAAAAATGTCACTTTTCACACTAGTTATGTAATATACTATTCGATGCTGTTTTCCTGAGATTTCTTCTTCCCAATTCTAGAGAAATGAACATACCACCTTCTTGATCAACCGACAGACACTATAATCAATGATGGTAGGAAGATATAGAATGACATAATTCGAATGTATCGACATAACTTTATAAAGGCATGGGATTGAGTGAGTAAATTAAACATATTGAAATAATATTTGTTGTATATCAAATAACTATATATAATTAATAATGCATGAAGTGTTGAATTTCATCGAAGGCCCATACAGATGATATCAAACGATACCTCATATGCAAGTGAATATCATTATACTGGTTCAAGTCTTCGGTTGATTGATTGAAGAGCAAACATCTACTTCATATTTCACATAATATAATGAGAAAAAAAGAAGCATGAAGCCCGAGAATGATCGAAATAGTACTGTCACGACATTGGGACAAACAAATTTCAATTTACGAACGAAACTCACCTATGAGCGCAATGCGGCCAAAAATCGCAAGTATCACTAGTACAAGGATTCTTGATATTTTCTTGTCTTTCAAAGCTCTGTTTGCTGCTCGGTAAACTTGGACTGGTTGCTCCTCTTGCCAAAATCTTTTGCGGATCTCTTTTCTGATTGCCAACGTAATAGACTGTGAGACCGTTATTGATGGGTTTGTTGCTTTCTTTATTTTTTTCTTCTTTGCTTACATTGTTGTTGTTATATCTACAATAAAGTTGATTTTTGGTACATTATCTTCCGATTTATACAAGGCGATATGATTATATTCATATTCTGAACGAATGAAGTGGTCGATAGATTATCGAAAAGATTCCAAGGAAGCTACAGGATGTTGAAGTGAACCAGGACAACATTTATTCTCCACTACACATTATATTGGTTGTGTATATCACAAACTCTTGTTCAGTATACATCCATGAATTAATAATTTGCATGATATCGTGAAAGAATTTGGGACCCTTCATTGAGAGCTCATACATTTCTTCAATCTCACTGTTGTCGAAATCAATTATCAATCTGAATGATTCGAAGAAAATGAAGTTAACCCCCAACAATATCGAGAAAAGTGAAGATCAAATTCAAATATTTTTTTCTATCGAGAAAGAATTTGGGACCCTTCATTGCGAGGCTACTCATTTCTTCAATCTCACGTCTATATCAAGAGACTCAAACAGTTGTCAAAATCAATTATCAATCCGAATGATTCGAAGAAAATGAAGTTAACCCCCAACGATATCGAAAGAAGTGAAGATCAAATTCAACAATTTTTTTTCTATCTAGAAAGAATTTGGGACCCTTCATTGAGAGCTCACACATTTCTTCAATCTCACGTTATATCAAGAGACTCAAACTGTTGTCGAAATCAATTATCAATCTGAATGATTCGAAGAAAATGAAGTTAACCCCCAACAATATCGAGAAAAGTGAAGATCAAATTCAAATATTTTTTTCTATCGAGAAAGAATTTGGGACCCTTCATTGCGAGGCTACTCATTTCTTCAATCTCACGTCTATATCAAGAGACTCAAACAGTTGTCAAAATCAATTATCAATCCGAATGATTCGAAGAAAATGAAGTTAACCCCCAACGATATCGAAAGAAGTGAAGATCAAATTCAACAATTTTTTTTCTATCTAGAAAGAATTTGGGACCCTTCATTGAGAGCTCACACATTTCTTCAATCTCACGTTATATCAAGAGACTCAAACTGTTGTCGAAATCAATTATCAATCTGAATGATTCGAAGAAAATGAAGTTAACCCCCAACGATATCGAGAAAAGTAAATATCAAATTCAACTATTTTTTTCTATCAAGTAAGAATTTGGGACCCTTCATTGAGATCTTACACATTTCTTCAATCTCACGTTATATCAAGAGACTTAGTCCTAGTGAATTTCGAGCATTGCGTATCAGAGAGGGTCACCTACGATTAGTAATTCTTTTCTTATACCCAGTCTGATATTGAACAGAATTTTGTAGTTTCCAACTGCGCTGAAATACGTTCATTTGAGTAGCAGTGTGCCTGATCTGTCAGTTGAGTCGATGCAAAACCGCTTCATAACAATTAAGTACTGGACTCCGGCTGAGTTCCTATTTTTCTTGCTTTCAATTGTGAATCAGTCACGCGGCAGAATTTGAAGTTTTATTGTCAGTTTGCAGATACCTAGCACTTTTGGGGAGAATAAAACGGGTTTGTCTTACTCGCCTCGTTTCTTTGCTACAAATATATACAGTGTGCACCCAAACCAAAAACCCTGAGATTTAATGGAATGTGTCATTGGGCTTTGAAATTTGAGCTCGATTTTGGTGCATCCACTAAGAAATTCATTCAAAATCTAATGGAATGTCAACCACTTTCGTGCACCACAGAATCATCGAGATCCCAAAAGCGAGGATATATTTCGAAAAGATTCCTCATTCCTTCAATCACCCTCAACACCAAGGGACTCACCTATGCATGAGCAGCGCCTGCGCCGCAGCCCTAGACCTGTTGCCGTACAAGAACCCCGTCACCACCTCGGCCTCTCGCAGCATATCGTCGTCCAGGGGATCTGTTTCGGAAGATGGTACTTTGGCCTGCACTTGCCTTTTCGCGGCCGCCGTCCTTCCGGCGTTAGCCAGCTTCATGGCTGTCCTGTGGGCGTCGGGATGCTGCGGAGACGCCCTCGGCTGCTGCACGGACGGCTCTTTTCCGTACAGAGGCAGCTTCTTCTCAGGAAGCTGGAGACTGCGAGATCTACCAAGAAGTTACGTTATCAGCTGTCATCAACTCGAATAATTTGAAGATGATGTTCCACTACAATTTTCGGTTATAGATAGATAGATAGATTCTTTATTCCAGTAAGACCATTTTCACATGGTATTGGAAAAGTCATAATGTAGGTATAAACACATATAAACATAAACAAATAATGTAAACAGACAAGTATACAAAAAATTCAATAAGACGAAGTGTAGACCGACTGGAGCCTGGCTAACTAAAATTATAAAACTCTTGGATACTATAAAAACAGTTCATTACCAAGAAGACTTTTCCTAAAAACATTCGAATCATTTGCTTCTCTAAAAGGTCGTGGCAGTTTATTAAAAAACTGTATACCAGAATATGATGGGCATTTTTCATAGAATGACGTTCTATGATTTGGGATGCTCAACAGATTACCATGCCTGGTTTGATAGCTATGGTTAGAGAGGTGGAGGTGTTGTATGAGAAGTAATCGTTAATAAACTGTTGATTGATCGAAAAATCCATGATTTCCTTACCATATCTGCCTGCTGAGAATCGGTTCACTCTCGCACTGTTTCCAATTTATTTTTAATTCGTAAACATTACCATCTGACATATTAAGCTTGATATTGATAATAAGGACACATGATTTGAGTTTTCAATTGGTTCAAAATTACCTCCACCCTTGTCTATGAAACTCGCACGATGTAATAAAGACTCGCTCGCACTAGTGATGCCCGCGAGAGTCTCGTTTCCGAGAGTCTCGCATGAGACGAGACTCGGACTAGGCGAGACGAGACTTTTAGTGGTCTCGTCTCGTTTCTCGTGCGAGAGTCTCGCAGGTAAATATTTCTGCGTGTCGACTGCAGACTTGAGACTTTCATCCATAATACAACATATTTAGAAAGAATTTAGACTATTTAGCTCAGATAGACAGAACATTTCATTCATGACTGTTTCAAACACACAATCCATGATTGTTGTAAAACGACATAATGCGTGAAACGAAAACGGACTATTCTCTCTTTTACTTATTTATTCATTTATTTATTTATTTATTGTTACACTGTTCTACAGGTTACACCCAACTAGAGAACAGGATCATAAGTTACTATGGCTAAAAACAGAAATTTCCATAATCACAGAGAATTACATAAAGTTAGCGAAGATAAAAACACTTAATCGCAGAGATAGAACAATGAAAGATGTCTAGCTGATCGTTTGATAGATTATTGTATTCTGTACACATTTTATGGAGAGGCGATTATTTCAAAATATTTGTTCTTGGTGTGGGGAGATAAAAAGTATCAAGCACTCTAGAAGTTTGTCTAGGTACGATGAAACTAAGATTCCGCAAAATGTTTGGTTCACTGATAATATTGTTGATGAGTTTGAAAAGGAACACTGTGGACTGACAATCACGACGGGATCTCAGGCTATTCATGGCATGTCCATCTAATAATGCATCATTAGGGAAACCGATTGGCGGATAGATATCGCATCTGAAGGGGAGAAGTTTTAGGAAGCGTCGTTGTACTGATTCGACATATTCCAATTTTGATCTGACGAAGGCATAGTACAATGTTTTTGATGTGGCTGGATCAGAGAAATCTTTAGAGATTCGCGCTATAAATCCGTACATCCTGTTCGCAGCAGATACAGTGGCTTCAATATGAGGCACGAATGAGAGTGTCGTATCAAATTTAACACCTAAATCTGTGAATAAGGAAGGACGTTGGAGGGTAGTATCGTTTATCTCATATTGAAAACTGATTGGCAGATTTTTCAGGGTGTAAGACATTATATTGCATTTGCCAGCATTCAAAGGTAGTTTGTTATGACCGCACCACTTTTCAATTCGTTTCAAATTAAGAGAGAGCCGTTCACAGTCGTCGACATCAGTTACTTGACAGTAAAGATTCGGCAATACTGCAATAACGACAGATCGCGAATTGAATGACTACCTGAAAATCTATAAATAAGTCTTTCTGTGCTAAATAGTCTAAGATAAAGAATAACTTTGTTTTGACGGGTCGCCGCTGTTGCATCGGCTATCGTCTTTTATTCTTTGCACTCCATTCCGACTGCCATAGTGTGTACCTATTAGGTACTTACTTTTCAATAAATAACGTTATTTTTGTTGTAATTTTCTCTTCCTACTTCTACATTATACCTAAAACGTAGGTTAAGGGAAATATCCCGCACTAGACTGGAACAAGATTATGCATGACGAAATTGCCATACATTTGCGAGACTTTCGTACGAGACACGAGACGAGAATGGAGGCTGCGAGACAAGACTCGTCTCGTTGGTCTCATGTGAATCAGCACCTCGCACGCAAAAATCAATTTTCTCTCGATAAAAGTGTATTCTTTCATTTTCCACCCACTCAAGTGATTTTTGTGAAAGAAAATATTGAACTTTTCAAAACACTAGATAACAAGTATAACACTAGATTCAAAGAAGATCTAGTCACAGATCTTGAAAGATTTACTTATATTCAAAGAAATGTTGAATTCTCGGTGATAAAAATTTTTAATCATCTGTCTGACAATTTAAAAAAAATGCCAAATAATAAAATAAAGCATCATCTTAAGCAGTCATTGATCGAAAATTCCTACTATACACTGGAAGAATATTTTGCCGACAGTCCTATATAATCACAGTATTGCTAACTGTATGTGATAAATTTAAAAATGTAATGTACCATAGATATAGAATATCTGCTTAATACGATATTTTAGTTCATAAGCTTTTATATTTGCTATCTTAGAGTTCCCTTATTTTCTATTTTATTAATATTTTTGACATGTTCTACACCCATTTGGGTATTATGTATTGTACACATGAACGAATAAAGGACTATCTATCTATCTATCTATCTATCTCAATTCAGCCCATCTCGGTATGGTTCTCCACTCACCTTCTGACCCTCTGCACAGCCGCCTCTTCCATCTCCTGCGACCTCGATTGCTGGTAGCCTCTTGTGGGGGCGCTGCGCCTCATCTGTTGCTGCACGGCACTGGGTCTCGGAGGGCTCTTCGATAGGAACTCGTCGCTGCTCGAGGACGACGAGCTGTCGTGGTTCTTGTTGCTGTCAGAACCGGCCGGAGATCGCCGAAGTTGCGATCGGTGGTGGATGGAGCGACTCGAAGACCGACCGGACGGGGATATCTTGTCTTTTTCTCGGGATTGCACTGAGAACGTTTCGAGGATGAGTATACCGGCTGATCGAAATCGAGTCGGCACTAGTGCTAACTTCTTTATTATTGAAGAAACGAAGTTGGTTGAATCATAGATCTACCCTATTTTTTCTGCTGATAACCGTCGTAGTACTAACAGAAAAACAATTAAATATCGCGTTCACTTCTTACCTACTAATATTCGCAACTTTTTTATTATTCTGTCTGATATATTCACGAAACCGATATCTACAACACACAGTTTGAGATAGCGAATCGCAAGGTGTAACCAATATCGACATCACCTTGTTCCCGACTGGGTCAGGTCCATGCAGTCACAATCATAATATAATATACTCCCAGAACATATCATATGTCATGTTCCTTCGGATATAATTGAGACATATTTCTCACGCGACCATGCATACGAATTATTGATTCAGCAATATTCATCCTCTCATATATAGGAGGCAGTGTTGTTCGTTCACAGACCCGTTTTAATAATTCACCGCCAGCTTTTGAAACATGACATCAGAATTGATATTAACTACTCTACTTGGAGTTAAAATGATGGAATCTCACCAGTATTCTTAACCCCAAGTAATCCAACCGGCGTCATGCTGATATTCACTGAAGAACTGTTATTATCCTCCTCATCAGCATCTTGGTATTGATCCACTGACGAATCCGTATTCTCAGATAGCCTAGGCATTATCATCCCCGGTCTGTTGAAATTGCTATCTAAGCTCCTGAATCCCATCGACGAAGACGAAGACGATGACGATCCTTTAGAGTGTTGCGAAAACAGCGATCTCCTGTTCGCTGTAGTGTCTTCCAAGGATTTCGTCTGTGGCATTCTGGTGACGGTTCTCAAAGGTTTCTCGCTGATGGAAGATTGTGTGGCGACTTTGGGTTTACGTGTTTGAGAGCTCTGTACGCTCGACTTCCATTGCGGTGAAGGAGGTGGGCTGGCATCGCTGTCTTCGATGGCATTCGACCGAGGCAAGAAAGGGGTTTTGCCGAAGAAGGATCGAGACTTGCCGGAGCTCCGGTTCTTGTCTTGGAACGCCGGTGGTGGTGAAATTATAGGCGTCACTGAGGGCGAAGAAAACGATTCCTGTGGTGGAGAAGGTGAAGCAACCTTACGTTCGTAGTCTCTAGATTGCAATGACAGGTATGCGGGCCTATCGTTCACGTACGCGGATGGTTCACTGTTGAAATGGTAGTCAGAGAGCTTCACTTGAGATCTTTTCGCATTGAAAGGTGGCTTGCTGCCCGGATAACTGAACCTCTTGCTCTCATCCAAGGACCTTTGTTGCACTTGCACCCACCCTGATTTTCCCAAATACACCCCATCCACTTCTCTGTCGCACCATCTCACTGGGGACAACTCTCTACTGCAATTACCCATATTGACGAACATATCTGGAGAATTCACTTCACCTCCTGAGTGAAAACTGGAAGAGTTCTGCCACTGGTACTCTCTGGTGTTTGAGCTGCCTAGAGATTGATGTTTGGTTAGTGGCGGGACACTAGAACTAGTGCTGCGATTGATGAGGTAGCTTCTGGAAGTGGCTGTCGTTGTTTGCTGGAAGGATGAAGAAGGGCTTTCCCATGGTTCTGATGTGCTGCGGAGGTGTAGCACTGACACGTTCGAACCCCTAGAAATGAAGAATACATGGATTATTGAACGCAATAATTATGCGGAAGCATTCAATTTTGAACGAGGCTTAAAGAGAATACCATCCTATTTTCTCGTACGAAAGAAGTTATTAGAATATCAGAATTACAAGAATAGTGTACACAGGTGATACTGTTACCAAATTAATAGCGTGATTGATTACATTTTTCCATCACTTCATTTGATTTCTAATTACTCTTTTTCAAAAAGACGATATTCCTAATATTATATATATATATACATATATATATACATTTTGAAACATTCCCAAAAATAAAAACAGTACCTGCACGGTGCGAAAATAGTGTGTATGATCATAGGTCTAAAATATTTTCAATACTAGAAACCTTGAATGTCAAATCAAATTGTGAAGGCACCTGAGAGTGATATATTTTATGGTTGTAACAACATACGTTCCGATGAATAATTTTTGTGGGTATATATCTTTCAGTTCCATTTTTCAATGACTGCTGCTGCTGCAATATTTCACTGTCACGTTGATAATGTACAATGAACTCTGTTTTTCCGAAGTTTATAATGTCGTGTAGGATGGTTGGCATAACCATATTGGATAAGTACCTTGAAATTCCTACGCACTCCAAAGGATATAATCTACATCAGTCGTAACGATATGGAGACATTGTGAGACACTTAATGAGAGGTTATTGCTTCTTGTTGTCAAAAGCAATTCTGCTTTTTTGAATCCATGAATATTTATGAACTGTGAAACAGTGCTGTGCCAATCTTCCGCTGTATCTTTTGTGAGAAAACTGATGAATTTGAACAATGCAAATGTTAAAACATTTTGCATGTGAAACGGTTTATTGTTATCGGAACCCCGATAGCAATTCATGTGACGCTTGTAAATTTCAGTTTTTACAATTTTTGACAGTTCCACGTATGCTATGCTATGCAGTGTGAAAATACGGGGGTTGAAACGATTTTTTCACACGTAAAGTTTCCGGTGGAGCAACATCGTATACTTTTTGAAAAATTCGAGTTCAATATTGAGCTAGTCAGAAAGTGGTTGACATGGGGCGGAGATATATGGTTGGAAAATTGGGGTGCGACTATAGGAAATTCGAATTTTGCTTGTAAAAAAAAAATGAAAAAACGAATTTTTGGTGGTATATGAATAAATCTACGGGTTTTTGAGAACCTCTTGGCATAGTGAAATTTGGAATTTATTTCGAAGAAGTCGAAAGAAGATATTATGTCGGAAAAAGTTGAAAATCTATATTTTTGTGAAATCAGGACTTGAGTATGAATTTGATTTGAATATGATTTTTATGCGTTAATGATTGAAAATTCTCTATAACCACATGAAATTTGTAAATGTTCTCGCTGTATATCGATAGAGAGTGGGGTCAGGAGCGTACTCGAAATCATTTCAGAGTGGTCGGAGAAAATGAGAGTTTATGATTCCGAAATTAAGTACTTCGGCCGAACACAATCAAGCTAACACAATGAAATCTGAATACTACAGAATTTTGGATATTCGGAGTAGGTACCTCCAGACATATTAGGAAAAGACAAAATTTTGCGACTATGAATTTAGCTAAGTAAATTTTCAATGCCTCAACGAAAAGGTTGCTGAAGTGCAACTTTTGTAATGATAGTCAATATATTTCATACCTACTTATCTGTCTGTCTCATACCCAACATCTGATTATACTATGAGAAAAAATAATTATCTCAAAAATAAATCGTTGCAATTAAATATGCAGCTTATCACAGACGATTCCATGTACATAAATAATATGTTTTCTCGAAAGTCTTGTCGTGTAACGATAAAGGAAATTAGGATGTGGAAACATTGTTTTGAAGCAAAAATATGAATGTAATTACATCGAAATTGCCTACGTAAAATTGATACGAGTATACAGTGGGAACGTTAATATTACTAACTTTTATGTAAGCAGATATTCCGCGATTTGGAATATTCTTCCATTTTATTGAGTCGTGTTTCTTCTAATCGCCTCATATTGAGTTGGAAAATCTGCGGTTGTTCTATGTTCCATCCTCAATGGACCACCCTGGAATATACGGAGGTGACGGAGAAGATTCAGTAATGTTCCAAACATAGAAATGGAATGTGACCGGTATCATCTCATTATTGTGCCGATGTCTCCTATACTTTCTATCGGATCGAAGATGCTAGCCATTCCGGTACAAGAAAGTTCTCACCATATTCATCGATATTCCGAACTATATTTAAATAATTCGCGATTTCACGCGGATGGATTTCTGTTGATCAAAGAGCAGTTATGGAATATACGTGAAGGAATCATTCGAGTCGATAGGAAAGAAAGAGTGACGTTGACGTTGAATTAAAAACAGATTTACTTATTCATTCCGTAAACGCACCGAATATCATTTTCGGTTGAGATGTAAGATGATTTCTATAGGAAGTAAGCAGTACGTTCTTGTTCCTCTACATATATATACAAGGTGTATCTTACGATATCATCAATTCCAGATGGTAATTCCTTGTCATATGCTGTCAAAAAAATTCGGATAAGCGTGTAATCTTCGTTTCTGAGTAACGATGTGTCAAAGTTTCAAATGAAAATCGGTGGTATATCCATTACCCAAAGATCACCACAAAACCAAGAGGTTTCCTGTCATAATAATCCGTAATCCATGATTCTAGTGGCGTAGCACAAAGTTACCTGATATATATTTATGGTAAAAATCATACTCCAATGTTTTGCGAATTTGATATCTGTATAAGATTGAACAGTTGAAAATATAATATTTTTTTTATATTTTTGTGTAGTCTTATTTCTCGCACGCACCTGAGCCATAAAAAGAAAATCCGTAATCCGTAAAACACTTCAATTTACTCAGGTCAAACTGAACCAAACCGAAACGGTGCTCACATTGAATCTGAGAGATACTTCTTTTTAGAATACACGTTCACGAATAAACGTTGACATCAATTGAGAGATACCCTGTATTGCAGTCGTGAAAAAGTATGTGTTATCGAACACTATTTTTCTACAATCTTTGAGATGATGAAAAACCACAGTGATCGACTATCTCAATGGGAACTACCATCAAAATTCTTACGTTGATGATATTGTCACGAAAATACATTTCCGAGAATGTAGAAAATTCCTATACTAGTTCTTTTGAGAAATATCGAACAGAATCCACGTATGAATTAGGAGCCACTATTGATTATTACTCCGAAGAACTCATATTTCCGATTGTTAAAACCAGTTCCATCACATTTCTCAAAATTGTATTATATGTTTCCAATGAATTCGTATTTAATTCTGTAGTTTCAATTACTAGCAAGAGGGTGAATGAGTTCATTTGAAATAGAGATTAATATTTTCTCACTGCCTCCTCCACAAACTCTGTGCCACTCAGTTCTGAACAAGGGTATGATTTAAAGATTGTTGAAACAGCACTACTAAGATTTCGCGAAAAATCAAATGTATGAAATATGGAACACAAGGTTCGTGCAGTGGAAGCACAATGAAAGTTCGATAATCCTTTTTGGGGAACTCGTTCAGCCGAGCGTAACTGCTGCTGGCAGGCCAGACAATGGTAAGTATTATTAATTTTTATACGAATGTAATAGTTAGTTACGAAGGCGTAGAAGGGCCAACAACAATATATTTTTCAAAACAATTGGAATTGCCACTTTGAAGTGACAATTGCCACTGTCACTAACAAAATTCAAATATTATAAACACTATTATACAGGGTGGCCCAATGTAAACGGAACAAGGTATGCATTTCGCTGAGAGATCAAGGAACTGACATTAAATTAAATGATTTTTCATGTAATATTGGATAGGACAGGATTTGAAATGAGAACACATAAGGCACTTCTTAGATGAACATCGTTCTAACTACAAACTGAGAAATAGTGATGAAAGGGAAAAAAGCGTTACTTTCCATCACTGTTTTTTCCAGAATTGAATTCCAGAAACAAGGAAGCGTTGGTAAGAGATTTTGACTACCTTCAAAATGATGTTACACTTGGCCCTTCCGAGGGGTTTGAAGTGAAAAAGTTGAAAACATGCGCAAAATATTTTCATCTCGAAATAAAAATCGACCGGTTCGAGCGTGTTTTTTTCTGAGAACGATAACTCTGTGTCAAATCGGCCTTGTTTCGTTTTCATTGGGCCACCCAGTATATCATATAACATATACATTAACAAAATTCAGCCTCTCAGTGGGTATAACAGCGACTGATCTGCACCTACATGAAAAGAGTTGATTCACGTTTTTCCGTTATTCTTCTTAAAAGGTGCGATCCATGAAATTCAAAATAAATCCAGCTATTTTTGATGATACGGGAATTCTAGCATAAAATTTGGCATATCGAAAAAGCCGTTATCTGAATAAACAGTGAACGAGACTAATTGCCCGCAAAATCAATATAATTTTGAAAAAAATCATGTGTGTATGTGTGTGTGTGTGTGTGTGTGTCTATTTCGCTGTCAAATCAGTCATTTGACATGTATCATCTGTACAGGATTAGCGAAATTGCCCACTGTTCATGAGTAAAAAGAGTTGATAAAAAATAACCTCTTGCGGGCTCGATTGTTGGTTAACTCGAAATGACACAATTAAAATTCCTTTTCGAATATCATTGGCAAATTATCATCATTGAGAAAGAATTCAAACAGTAGATGGAAATATCTCCTATTTTATATATCCGATGGATTTCAAGAACTATAGAAGAATATACGGGGTGTCCTATTTAAAAAAACATATTTTCGTTTCATCTTCTGAAAAATGAACATTTATGGAAGTGAAATCGATTGCCACAGTATTATAGTATCGTGCAGAAAGGTCGGAAAAGTAATCAAGATAAAGGAGGTGCTCAAATTTGGTTTGTACATCATAGAAATAGGGGCAACTCTTTATCTCCAAAGACAACTGTGGCATCTTGAGAAAGCAAAGAAAAGTTGAACATTCTGTACTCTCAATATCCCCCTGTATCTCTGAAACGAATGGAAATATCAAAATACCAATATTGCCTTCTCGATTCATTCCAAAATTGAGCCCGTAACTTGTAGGTATATCTCCACACTGTACTTTCGACCAAACGGAAGAGAATTTCTTATATATATCAATCATAAATTATTTCTCATATATACATACTTCATTGCGCACACTGCATATGGCATCTTCGACCTAGATCACGCTGTTGATATATTGTCGTCTGATTTCCTGAAATCCTGTATTTGATATAACAATTATCCGCATTCGGATCGGAAAAAGGAAACAACCGACCGAAACCATTTATATAAACATCAATGATTTTATAACATATACAACTAGATGCATCATCCTGTACGGAGAATTGAAAGGACCATAGAAAAGGTTACGAATGTAACGAATGTAACGAATGCAAGTGTAATTTGGCCAACAGTCTGCTGATTGTTGATCGTTGTTGATTTCATTGGTAATTTTCTTCTGTCTCTTGATAGGCGCGATTTAGGTTCGATTCGAAATTTCAACTAATATTCATGAACGTGTTGTGGCTTTTTGATATCACTCATTTATTTGATTACTTGATACCGTTGAAACAATATGTTTTCATCATCTTTGCATCTGTTATTACACCCATAATTGCACCTAGGCTGATGACGACATCACCATTCTGAACAAAGATTTTCAATAGTCAAATGTTAACTGACTAGTATCTCTAACCTTACATACTCATAGATCTTTGAACTTCACTCAACCATGTACTGAGTTACATAAATTCACACTCAAAGGTGAAATCGAGTGGAGATGACAATTTCATATTTCCTATTGCAATAATCATAGCATGGCAGAATATTTTGCCAACAGTCAGCTGAATCTTTATCGTAGCGTCTCTTTCTTATGGTCGTTTCGATACCTCTCTCTCTCTCTCTCTCTATGAGTTCGATATAGTAGTATTAGTATATATATATATATATATATATATATATATATATTATATCTAGTCGTATATAGTATATTATATCTTGGTCGTCTTAAGGCATGAACAGAATTTCCAAAGAAAGTAGACCCGAAAGATGTCGCGCAAGAAATCCAAGTTCACGTCGGTCTAGCCATGTCAAAGAGAATTGACAACAAAGCGAGGCGGTCCTACTTTATTTTTTCACACCATGCGACCTTGGTACCGAAGTTCGAACTCTGGTTTCGAAATATTGCAGAAAGTATTGGCAATAAACCCTCGAATTGAACTATAAGCAGATTTGTATCTGAAAGCCAATGAAAATAGTGTAGAGTGTAAGAGTGAGGTTAAGGGAACAAGCAAGTGAACAATCTCCGTTAGGTGATGTATTCAGTGAGGTATTCAGTAGTTTAATTCTATGAGATTAATTGGCAATCCAGTGTCATTGAAGAAATATATTATCTTAGTAATTTTCATAACTGTCATCATGTCTATTTCGAGTATCCAGACATACGGAATATCGTTGAATATAAAGTTGACCACCGAACCGAGAGTGTCGACCTAACCTCACACTTCAGGCACCCACTACTTCCATTGGCTTCCAAACACACTTCTGCTTCGATCACCGCTTTATCGCCGACACACCGCACGGAGTAAACGAACTCCAAAGGACCGCGAGGCGACGTTGCCGATTCTCTCTCCCCGTGGCTCGAGAGATAGAGGAGGCTGTGGCCCTACATGCGACCGCGTTGCGCGACGACTGACCTGGCGCTGGCCGTGGCCGCCGTCTCCGTGCTCCGGTCGACGTCCGCGTCAGCACTGGGCCTCGCGCCGACCATCGAGGACTGCCTGATCGGCGGCGAAGGAACTTCCGTGCTGCTGCTGGCTGTCGCCCACCGACGAGCAGCGTCCGCCGTCACCGACCTGGAGGAGGTGCGCAACGGCGACATGGAGGAGTCCAGGACGCTGTCGACGCTCCGCTGGAACATAAATAAATAGATAGATTCATTTCTCTCAGAATCGCAATCAATAATAATAGATAATAATGATGAGAAATTTTATCATCCTTTCAGACAATATTTCACAATTGTATAGGACTAGTCAGACATCAGTGAGAAAAACTACAACTTATATTGACATTAAAATTAAATTAAATAAAAATTAAATAAAATTAAATGAATTCAAATGAGATTAAAAACTCTAGGGGGAATGGTGGACAAATACTTATTGAACTGTAGTAATTACATAATATTATAAAACTCGTGTACACAGTCAATAGATTTCTCTACTAAAAACAGTTTCAATTTATCTCTAACTTTTCAATACCGTGGGCAATTTACATTTAAAAATGGAAGGGCTGTTGAGGTAGGTGAATTAAATGATAGCATATTTCTGCACTAGGGTTTACAACAACCCAGACGAGCTCAGGCTGGTCCCCCCTACACTGTCAGGCTCGAGACGAAGTGAAGTCTTTCCTGATGCTCACAACTCACAACGCCAAATTTTCAAGAAAAAGTCCAACACTTTCTTTCTGTCCCAAAATTCCACCGCTGGCTAACACGGTGTTCCTCGAACATTATAGGTTTTCCTTTCGTGTTGTCAACAGGTTTGGAGTTTGCGAGCATCAGGAAAGACTTTACTAGGCAAAGAATTCCACAGCTTTGCCTTTCTATTGATAACTGACAGTTTAGGGGTGACCAGTCTGAGCTTGTCTGGTTTGTCTACTAGGAATCGCACGTGGTGGCATAATAGATGATATTTCATATGTCAGTATCTATGGAAGTACATACAAATTAATAACAATCTTGAAATAGTTGAATACTCGAGATGGTTGATATATTATATCGATTTGATATCGAATTCCTATTAGGAATAAGAGCTGCTTATCCAAACACATATATAAAATGTTTGAAATAAATAAAATGTTTCCCAATCATTCATGATACGTTTCACATACAACGGTTGAAAGCAATCAAACTAATGTTTATTCATGATATAATAAGAAGTGAAACAGCGTTCAATACATAACTGTGATTCAATTTTAAAAATTACTAGGAAATATTTCATAATTGTATGATATCTGTTTCAATTAGCTGCAACAATGGGAGCTTATTATACAGGATATCCCAATGAAAACTCTCCCATCGAAGTGACTCGGAAGTTCATTTTCGAGAACACTGAATCACGCGAATCTTGATTTTGACGGAGGCTTATATATGAGGTGAATGCAGCCACAGAAGTTCATCATCCTAATGAGAACGGCTACCATTTCGTTAATTATCATACAAAACAAGGGTCGAGTGATACACCAATTTGGAGCTCTCCTAATTCTTGTTTGTGAATTATGTGAATGATAATTGTGTTGCAAGAGTTTCAATGTGAATAATAAATATCTCATGATTTATTATTTTAATCCGATTCATTGAGATTTGATAATTTTTTTGGTGTTCTCAGACCATGGTGGTCACTTTGTGCAACTGATTGATTATTTTATTATATGTACAATGAGAATATCACAATAGATATTGTAGATATTGTATTGAAAAATACTTTATATCTCTAGGAAAATCAGGAGACTTTCAAATTGTTATATATTACTTAGTTCTTGAAAAATACTGTAAATTCTGATCTTCACTCAATATCCAACCAACTGACTAATGCTAAACTCATTGACCTATTTAGGGCATCGTAGACAGGTGGGCGATTTCTCCCCTTTTTTTATAGATGTCTCTATGGAAATCTCGTCTATCGTTTCACCTCGAGCAATTCCACAGGAAGACAAGCTAGACGACCTCAGACTGTCGGGCTCGAGACCTGTTGAACTGCCCTCTATTAATCATCAGTCGTCAAAAGAACGGCACAGCTGTGGAATTATCTGCCTAATGAAGTCTTTCCTGACGCTTGCGACCTCCGAACTTCCAAGTTCACCGCTGGCTCACACGTTTCCACGAACAATATGGGCTTTCCTTTAGTATGGTCATGAGATGGAAAAATAGATTATTTCCAGTTTGATATTAATCAAATTAATGTTCCATGAATCCCAACAAAACATACACATCCGGAAGCGTGTCAACTTTCCTAATCTCTTGACATTCATTATTCATTCACACTTAGGAGCTGAGCCACAATGATACAGGTTTGTTGTCTTCCATGATTTGAAAACATCGACTGAAAACTCGCCCCTTGAACTTCGAAATCTGCCAGATGGTCATTTGGAAGCGAAGCGAATGAACCCCAGAATGAACCTCTGGCCCCAGAAACCCCTGAAGTGGTCAGTTATTATTGTAGATATATCTTCGAACGAAAAATTGAAGAAAAAAATCCATCAAAGTAACATGATGATGAAATATTCGATGGAATGAATGTTAGTGATAATGAATGAAATCTCTGTTGGATTAACAAAAGAAGGGTCGTTGGAGTAGCATAACGAACCAAAACTAATTGTTCCTGAAACTTCCATGAGAAGTAAATTGCGGCCAATAAAAAATCTCGTGTCTTGGTAAAACTTCTAAGACACTCTAGTTTTGAGCAAAGTTATTTCTGTTGCTGAACTTTCCCCTCCCCCATCACCCTTAAAGTTCTTCCTTCTCGCGAAATGGTGAAATTTATATTATATTCAGAAAATACGAAACTGGATAGAGAACTCCAGGTTTGGAAAATGTTAATCAAGGATACAATGCAATACAATACTACAGTTTTCCATATCTACTCAATTATTTCCAACCATTTCGCATTCTCTATCTTATGCTCTTTTTTTATCTGTTGTCGACACGAAAGAGAAACCCATAATGTTCGAGGAAGATCGTGTTAGCCAGCGGTGGCATTTTGGGAGAGAAGGAAGGTGTTGGAATTCTTCTTAAGTTTAGAGGTTGTAAAAATACGTGAATTTTCCACATCTTGCATGACATCCAGAAATAAGTTAGAATGTAACAATATTATTTCTGAGTAATGTAGTCATATATATAAAACCAATAACTTGAAGTCATGAGTTTGATGAAATCTCAACATCTGAGAGGCATCCATATTTTTCAAATATATTTTTTTCATTCCTCAGGTGCGTAGTTTGCATGGACTAGACTTTTTCAGTGCACCATATGAAATATGCAATATAAACCAGTTTCTGTTCAATTACCTGCATAATATAATACTTTCTAATGCTATCATAGAAGGTTGAGGAGATATTTCATGACCTTTACTATTCACGCAATAAATGTAGGAATTCCGCATTGCATTATAATATTTTATGATTTCTATGGAAATATTTTCGATTAGAATTAAGTTATCGACAGTTCTCAAGTTGAGATATTCCAATTCGAAACAAGAATATAAGAGATGAAGTAGTCACAATAGAGTGCAATTGCAAAAATATAAGTTGTTAAAGAACCCAATTCTTTATATTTGTGATGAAGAATTACTTCAGAATAATCGAAGATTCTATTACTATCGTCTATTCAAGGCATGAAAAATAATAATTCTAGCTGACGGATAAACATGACAATGTTATCATTTTCGCGCTTGGGAATGAAAGGTTCGAAATGCCAGTTGTAATGAGATTTGTAAGTTGTCGTCTGCTGGTTATTTCAGGAAATGAAGATTTGACCTTTGATACATTTCTCTTTGATTTTGCCCATATCATGATCTGAAAACAACACAAGGATTCCAGTCCAAATATTTTTTTCTATCTTCGACAATACGAAAGGAAATCCTTTAATGTGAAAGGAACATCGTGTTAGTCAGTTGGGGGAGAAGGTCGAATTCATTTCAGTTACTTGACAAATCTTTAAATTTATGTTCATTCATGTTATTTTCTGTCAATTCACTGGTGTGATCTGTACTTTTTGAGTTCATAGTGCTTGTTGAGTGTCCGTCCTCTGTCGATACCGAAATTTTCAGGTCCATCCAGGCACTCTAGCAGTACATATTCTGAAGAGAACCCTTCTTTGAATTGACAATGTAATTTTCAACAAAAAAATGAAGAACATGACATTACGATATTCTCTATTTTATTGTCGATTCAATTACCATAGGGTTTTCTTCTACATTAGGAAAATATTGAAATGCGACATCCGAATTGCGAACAAGTGCCACCTAGTACCTGGATTGTTTCTTTGTTTCTCAAAATCGGACAATAAATAGCGGCGCTATGACTTTTGCGAATTTTTTCAGTCAGCTTGTATACTGACACTTCAGTGGAACTATCCTCTATCCATCCAGAACTAAACAGAACTAAAACATCCCAAAGTATGTGTCACGCTGTGATCTATATTTTCGCTGAATATATAGAGAATCACCGTTAATGTAAATCGCCCAGCATATCGGAAAATCCGACCATTAATAGGTGCGTATTTATTTTTTGGCATCAATTTCAGAACAGCAAACGAAACTTCAAATCGGTCTGTATTGAAAATTGATTTGTTGATATTGCCGTAAGGGGAATGAAACTTCCGTACCCATCGAGGCCACAAATAATTTTCGTGAAAGGAAAAAAGTCTGTCGGTGATGTTATCGACCATCAGCTGAAAACGAATTATCCAACGATTGTCATAACATTTTTTCCGCATACCCCGAGAACTTGAAGATAGCAAACAAGCTTTGATCGCTATACATTCATAGAGAACGTTATCTATGATGAATAACAGAACCGTTGATCATGGTGAGAATCAGGTGATTCATCAATTTTGTGTGGTTGTTTTGACAGGATGATGAACAATCAATCAAGGTGCAAGCCGTCCATCAATTATCGATTTTTGATATCCAGAATATCACGTTTCTGATCGCAAATGTGATGCAATATGGAGTCATATCGTGTACATAATTCAACGAGAAATTCAACAATTGTAAAAATTCACAGGACGTCCCAAAAGTGAATCCAAGAGCATTTTTGAATTCCTTTTGGATCATCTTCCTTCAAAAATAATGAATTCCCGTATATCGCCGATAGAATTGAATAAAATGATCATTCAACATAATAACAAAAGTATTATCATTCTATAACTACATGGGAAAGTATCCACCATTCTCTTTCAGATTCAGAGGCATTTGCACAAAATAACTCACACGTTTCGTGAGACGGGTTCGATTCTGTATACATATCAGTAGGTCATGAAATATTCACGCATCGACCTGGTTTGTCCTTCTGAAATATTCCTCTAATGAAAATTTAATGAGACAGGATGATAATATCCAGAGTCACATGAAAATGGTGGTCGTTAAATAAACAGTGATCTAAGTATACCGGAAGATGAGATATGCCTCACTCCAGTTGTGTGAATTGGCGTTTTAACACTCACCACACCACTTCCAGAAAGCAATAATTATATCTACTAAGAGTTCAGATATAAGACGGTCGTTACTGTCCGTTTTCACTATTAATAAATTCGTCAAGAAGGCGATAGGAGTACGATGAATATTTCGAAAAATTCAGTCGCCCTTCACTATATTTCATGGAAAAGGATCATCTCAAACCCTCATTAGTTACGTTGAACTATGCACTTGAACTCAATTATTTTGATGATCGGAGGTTCGAAACTTCCTCAGAGGAAGTTCATGAGACCCCTCCTAGGCTCATGCTCTTTGCAATTTCTTCTTTGCAATGCTCTTTACTATTTCGAGGCTATTCTTCACCAGTTTCGATTTTTCCTAGTTCAACTTCGAGAGGCTGTTTACCTTCTTTTAGCAATAGTCGTTTCAATTGTCTTCGACATGGAACTTTATTTCAGTGAGATTTTATTTAATTTATTTTCAAACGTCGAAACTTTTCTGTTCTTTCGCTTTCAGACAGTCCGCAAAAGGATTCTGGGCTAAGAAATTGCCTTTTTGCAAGACAATCTGCCTCATTGGCATCTTTATACATCATCTGGATATGGTGAGTTTGAAGCCAATGAATGCATTGAAGCCCCGTTTGGACAGTTCATAGTGAAAATTTGATGAGGAATATGACAAAAACAACATCAGTGTCTAGCATAAATAGTGACAAGAAACAATCAAGAGTCAATAAACGGAAATAAGACAAAGTATATGGAATGGACCAGGAGTGAAGGAGATGGAGAAATAAAGACTGAAAGAGGAAAAATTTGTAGTTTCCCAGAAGTACAATCTTTGACGTACCTAGGCGAAAAATTCACTAGCAATCGAAATATAAAAAAGAAACACTTATATTTATGAAATATATAAGCTGAAGAATGTGCTCTAGATGTGCGAAGATAAGAATATAGTATTATTTGATAGTGAAACTTGAACGAGGGATAGAGGAGAACAAAGAATACTAACCATCTGGAAGAAAAAGTGTCTACGCAGAATATATAGAGGAAATAAGTTGAGTGAAATATAGCGAAGGGGTACGGAAAGTAAGATTAGAGGAAGGAGAGAAAGAAGAAGACCCAAAGTAAGATGAATAGACGGAGTAACTTAAGATATATGAGATAAAAAACAAAATCTGGAGAAGAAAAGCCCGAGTAAGGAGGAAATGGATAAAATAAATATACCAAGCCATTGGCCTTCTAGGCCATTCTTCCTTAGGGCCATCAGCCCTTGTAGGAAAGAATGAATGAAGATCAGGAAAGGAATAAATTCGATCCATCGATGATCTCTTGTTCTTTCAATTTAAGTTTCGGTGGTTTGAGGTGCTTCTGCTTAATGCTTTCGATCCTATGCCTTTTGTGGTATCGACCTGCTCGTGATTTGTACCTGGTTAGTTACTAAAATCAGTCAATATGCGTTTTTCATTCTCGATTATGCTGACTCATAGAATCGGTACAAATAGACAATTGTTTCAAAGATACGCAGAAATCTGATTTTCAATTCTCGAAGTCATTCGACCTTGAATATTGTTATCATAATTGATACTGAATGTACTTTTTGGTCTATTTCCAAAATCTGGTCACCCTAACGCAGTCCTAGTTTCGGAAGATCAAAATGATAATTTTGATCACGGTTGAGGTTCTAGTTTGCACTCACGTTGGCTGTGAGATGCCTTCCTCTGATCTCGCGATCTGCGGACCTCTGCTGCAGGTGCCTACTCAAGGCGAACATTTCCGCCAGTCGAGATCGGGTTTTCGCGGCAGGAGACGGTTTTGTCGCAGCCGCCGCCATCGATGGGGCCACCTGCTGCGGGTTCCGTTTCCTGGTCGCCGGGAAAACTAAGTGCTCGATGTCAGGAGTATACCTGCAAAAATGAGAATAATTATATAGTTCATTAAAGTTTTAGTGGATATTGAAACGTCCTCGCAACATTGGCGATTTTTCGAACCTTCACTGTCTTGAATAGTTTGATAGTAATAAGCAATACGCTTTCTTCGATGTCATGTTAGAGCCAAAGATACCGCAAATGTGCGGTGCTTCTGTGAAAAACTTTCGCAAATAGTTTTCCTTAACTACATATTCCTTCTTGTCTACGTCATTCTCACTATTTGCCTTCATGATGCATGAATTATTTTGAATCGACCCATTTTTGTATCCTCAACATACTTTGCAATCTCGAATGGATTGCCCACATAGTCGACGCCTTCTACTGCTCTGACATATTCTGAAGGTGAGCAAGCACAACTTGTTCATCTATATCTGTTACCCCAGGCTCTCCCATCTAGTTGATGAATTTTCAGTATTCTTCCTCATAAGCGCCAAACGATTTTTGCGGTATTCGAGTCATCAATGTTAGAATTCATTTTTGAGCGATATTCATACAACCAGTAACAACCTTGGTGAGGATAATCGAACTTGTTATCGATATAAGTAGAGAGAAACCAACAAGGAATCGAAACAAGCCATGCGAATTTCCATAAAATAGTATTTCGAAATAAAACACGCGCAGCAAGCCGGAGTGCTCGAAATAAAGCAAGTCTTGAAATCGAAATCGAAGTCTTTATTTGAAATAGGAAACATCCTAATTTACATACATTTCTAATATTTGTAATTAGTAATAAAAATATTCAATGCTAAACAAAAGAAAATACTAGAACATAAAGGAAAAGAAAAAATATAAAGAAAAAAGAAAGAAAAAACACAATAAAAAAAATTATACAAAAATACACCTATAGTGTCACAATCATCAGAGATTGAGTTAATATATATTATACTCATGTACACTCAGTATACATGGGTAGCATAGCACACACACGCACATCCACTCATACACATGCCTTCCATAATTCATATTTTCACATGTACAGTGGTGAAATGAATTCATTTAAACGAGTTTTGAATGTGTTTAAAGACGGTGAATTTTTCACTTCATTTGAGAGGTTATTGAAATCATTTAAGCCCTTGAAGAATAATGTTTTCATTGAGCTTGTATTTCGAGTTCGAGCTATATGGAAATTGTTCACGTTTCTTGTAGGATAAGTGTGGATCTCATTATTATACGTAATTAATGAACTAAGATAACTTGGAACTAACTTTTTTGTTATTTTATAAATGAGCACCATTGTCATGAAAAACAGTCGTTTGTTTACGTTATGCCAGTTCAAAGTTCGTAACATCTGATCAATTGGAACATATTTATTGCATTGCAGAATGATTCTCATACCCCTATTTTGATGTTTTTGTAAGGTCATTAAACAGTTGAGGAAAATAAACAACAGTTTTCACAAATTAATGCAATATTTCACCACCGTTAAAGGAATCACTCATCAATGAAACAAAACAGATTCATTTACGTTTATTTGAAAAAAAAATCATTCCATCCATTCATTAGTTTTATGATTATGGATTCAATCTTCAGTATAGTCGTCAATTGGGTTTTCAGTACGAAATTCATTGAATTATCCTTTCTGCTTTCAATACTGAATAATTCCTTCATTACTAAATATCTAATTGAATATGTATACGGGTGTTGCAGAACTATGGGATCAAACTTCTGGGGGTTATTCAGTGCAATAGTAGAAAACATTTGAATAGTGGGTCCCATGTCCGGAAAAGTGTCACTACGGCCCTGAAACGCGTTAAAATTTAGAAAGACGATGAATTGCCTAAATAGGATTTAATGCATTCAATTCTTGCCTTTTTGTACATGATATCATCTCAACAATTGTTCAAGATGTCTTCCTTCAACCTGAATACACCGATTAAAACGTCGCACATGATTTCGGCAGACTTGACTAAAAATTCGATCCTCATCGTTTTGAATGATTCCAAATGCTGCTGTACTTCGTCCAATTGAGTCTCGCTCTGTTTCTACTGGAGTTCCGTAGACCAAAGACTTCACACAGGAAAAAATCAGCGTTGGATTGCCAGAGGTGGAGCAGTTTCTTGGCCTCCTAGGTCATCCGATTTCACGTCACTAGATTTTTTCCTGTGGACACATGTGAAGTCTTCGGTCTACGAAACTCCAGTAGAAACAGAGCAAGACTCAATTGGACGAATAACAGCGGCATTTGAAATCATTCGAAACGATGGGGATCAAATTTTCAGTCAAGTCCGCCGAAATCATGTGCGACTTTAAAATCGGTGTATTCAGGTTGGAGGAAGACATTTTGAACAACTGTTATGAGGATATCATGTACAGAAGGCAAAAATAAAATGCATCAGATCCTATGTAGGCAATTCATCGTTTTGTCTAAATTTTAACGCGTCTTAGTGCCGTAGTGACACTTTTCCTGACATGGGACCCACTACTCAAATGTTTTCTACTGTCACACTAAATAACCGCAAGAAGTTTGATTCCCTAGTTCTGTAATTGTCTCTATCCGCTTCAGTTGTCAATAATCCTTCCAGCAGACTCCCATACGATTACAATATTTCAATCACCATAAAGTGGAGTATCCAACAGACCTTCATTTCGATGGATTCAAGTCAATATCCATGCTGGGTGTCACCACCAACAGTGCTCTCTCATGGGACGATCATGTGAGGTCCATTGCGAAAACTGCTTCACAAAAACTCTGTTTTCTTTTCTGTGCGAAGAGATACTTCACATCCCAGCAGCTGCTTATGATCTACAAAGCACCAATTCGACCTGTCCTGGAGTACTGTTCACATGTTTGGAGCTCAGCCCCCAAATATACGCTTAAGCTCTTAGATTCAATTCAGAAGAGAGCTATTCGCCTAGTCGATGACACAACACTCACCAAATCATTGACCTCTCTAGATCATCGTAGAAAGGTCGGCGATCTATGCCTTTTTTTATAGGTACTTTCACGGTCGGTGCTCAACGGAAATATCATCTATTATGCCACCACGCGCGATTCCTAGTAGACAAACCAGACGAGCTCAAGCTGGTCACCCCTACACTGTCAGGCTCGAGACCTGTCGAACATCGCTATACCAAGCATCATTCATCAATAGAACGGCAAAGTTGTGGAATTCTTTGTCTAGTGAAGTCTTTCTTGATATGCTTACAACCTTCAAACTTTCAAGAAAAATTCCAACACCTTCCTTCTTTCCCAAAATTCCACCGCTGGCTAACACGATGTTCCTCGAACATCATAGGTTTCCCATTCGTGTTGTCCGCAGATAAAAAAAAAAACTCACCCAGGATCCATGCGGACAAAATCCTGCACGCTCAATTTGGGCCCGCCGCCTTTGGAAGCCTGCTTCGTCAGGAAAGGCTTCCGTTTCACGTTCATGAACTGCTTGTGCTGATTGGGCGGGAATTCAGCTAAATGCAGGAACTTGTCGCGCAGCTGCATCTCTTCGCGGTTCATCGTTCCTCTCGATGGTCAATGTCCAGAGGCCGCACAGGTGGGGGCTGCTCCTAACGTATCTTCTTCCATCTGCAACAAAATCATTCTGAATCATTCGGGATCTCTTGGAATTGAACCCCCCTCGACTGTTTTGCTCGAGATATCTTGAAATCCAATTTTTTCCAACCAAATTTAACGACAATAAAACGACAAAGTTTTTTTTATGGGGGGGGGGGGGGAGGGGGTTTCAATCTCTAGGAACGCAGCCTGTCCACGAACAATAATCGAAGGTAATGACGAGTTCTTCAAGTTCATGTGATAGAACTTGAAGAACGACTCGTACTCATTCGTGAAACTCAAGAAATGAATCAGAATCAGATCAGAATGATTAAATACATTAAACCTAACAAATACGAAAGCTCTCATTGTGCAATAGAACGTCTGTGTTATTATCGATCTTCTAGTTAGTATAGACACAACCAGTTTCACTCTCTACTCTAATAATATGTGGTAGTAATCAACAATATTCTGATTATTATAGCGATAAAACATTGTTGGGGTAACCAGATCATATGGTTGTGCCTATGCTAATCATACAGTACTTTGAGTGTAAGAAGATTGATAATGTTCATTTTTCATTTATTTCTGTAAAATGACAGGTGAATTGCAGGTTAGCCTCACTCTAATCTAGTTGGTTTTGACAGTTGGTTACAAGGTTTTATTGAAGACCGGATTGTTTCATCGGGGTTGGATTATAGTTTAACATATAATATCACAAAACCTATGAATTCAATCGATTTAACTATCATTTCACTGAGCATGATTTTGATGATTGAAGGGGTCACATTTCGAAATTATTGTGCATGAAGCTATTTGCACAATTATGCAACTAATATCCATTCAAATTCATAGGTCGAGTGGTATACGGTAAACTAATGTCGTTACATATTTGTGCGTAGGTTTGGATTTAATCACTTCTCTGGACAGAATTCATTCTAGAAATGGTGGTGTCTGATTGCACTGTAAAAATTTTTGAGTTGAATTCAACACAAATTGATCTCGATCTTTTGTCAATCCAGGTCCACACTCGATTGTGTTGATATTTCAACACCGGGCTACATTTTTCCCAGTTCCCCAGTTTCCTCAATGAAATGAATATAAGTGAGATCAACGTTCATTCCAAACAGAGGAGGTACAACAGATTGAAGTAAAAATACTTGTATTCATAT
This sequence comes from Gastrophysa polygoni, assembly GCA_963576655.1. Classification (NCBI taxonomy): domain Eukaryota; kingdom Metazoa; phylum Arthropoda; class Insecta; order Coleoptera; family Chrysomelidae; genus Gastrophysa; species Gastrophysa polygoni. The sequence continues at coordinate 20,381,697 of OY755089.1, forward strand.
TAAAGGTCAATATCTTCAAACTTACCCTTTCGAATTCAACTAATCCATTATAATTGCAGTCAATACTGTCCTTAGTCGACGTTGGTTTAGTAAGAAGACGTGAAACATCAGTGGCATGAATTTTCAATTACAACCTTCGATAAATTATTATAGTGAGGGATCATTAACCTGTGACTTTATCTAATTCAGAGAATGAATCATGGCAGACATGCATTCCAAATCGCAGCAGATCTTTTGTGAATAACTCGAAAACATGGAATGTCCGAGATTCTCACCAGTCAATATCTTCCAATTATCAGTCTGATAGTCCTCAGTTAATTTTTGGTTAAATGATGAATAATGTTTGTCTCTTCCAGTAGGATTATTTTCTGCCTAATTTTTGGAAGTACTGCAATATCTTTTTCTAATGTTAATTTCTGACAGAGCAAAGAATGGAATCCAAGCTAACTTTCTGAAATGGTATAACATAAGTGGCAGTTCTTTTGAAGCTTGTGATCTCAGGCTAATTCAGACTCGATCAGCTTCTCTTAGTAGATGGATGTTGAGAGCTTGGAAAAAACAAAGGTGTCAAAATACCAAACATAATCAACTTGTCCAATCACTTTGAGAATATCGACTTGGAATATGACTTTTTGTTTTGACATAAGCTATAGATGATCTAAATAAATGAATTTCGTTCTTAAGAAATGGTGTAGAACCATCCAAGAAGTATGTGCGTATGGAATAACTTTCTTCAGTACCTTGTTAAAGCCAAATGATACCGGAATGTTACAGTGAGCACTGCATATATGATATGCATGACATCAAATTCTCTCGTTTCTGTCTATATTTATGGAGTTCCAGGCAATTTCAAGTGAGTCCGTGAATTCCAGCTCATGTATATTTATCATGGCGATTTACATTAGAAATGGAAGCTAGAGTCTTATATACATTCCAGTAATGAATTCAATTCGAATTTATCTTTGCAAGAGGCGAACTATAAAATTTATCATCATCACCAAGCAATTCGATAAAAGTTCCGTGGTAATTGAAGAGCGAATATGTCAATGCAAAGATGTTTTGGAAGACAATGACAGCGTTTGGATTTTCATATCAATTCAGCTCAAACGTTCTTCAGAATGATCGGTTGAGTGGAAAATCAATTGAACATCATACATAACATTCATGAGACATGGAAAATACTATCAGTAGAAATTACTTTCGCCCAGAAAGATGGAAATTCATTAATTCAAACATCGGATTACGAACAAATCATTTTGGTTCCGATACCTTGTTCTGACTGAAGAATTCCTGAAGTTTTCAAGTTTGATTAATTATGAAATCGCAAGTCTATATATTGACAAGGAATATTGAAACACCTCGGCAACACTACCAGAGTCACCTGCACCTTGATTAATCTTAGAAAATTCTCCTAAATCATCATGAAAAAAGTTCAATTTATACCATAGTCAAGAAAATAAAATAGCAATAATGTAATGGAAGATATTTCGGTACACAGAAAAAATGAAACGTACTGTGAGGTGAACCAAAACTAATATGGGGGTGCAAAAGTTAGGGGTGGTTTCACGGGGGTTGCTTGCCAGCCGGTGGATTTCGCTATGCTGCATGAACGAGCTTATTGTCTCCTACGACACGATTTTTTTTCGATTTCCTTTTCTGCAAATAACTGAAATATCTGCTGGCCTAAGAACTCTGAGACACCCGGTATAATTGATTTAATTCAGGATATTCCTGTATTCCCTTAGGTTAGGTTTGTATCCTAATATTGAAATAAATGAATAAAAATCGACTATTTCAGATGAATGATGGATGTATTCGATAATATTCGTGGAAATGACTCCAAGTGTTTCCACTCTCAAATGGATTTATAACACATCAGAAAAATGTTTCTTCGCAGAACTTTAGGCTTAAAACCCCTGAAAATGGTCACATGTTCTAACAAATAGACTAATCTCCCAAATGGAATAAATGACTCGAGTTTAACTATCTGACGTGGATCCCAAATCAAGCTTGCAACAAGAATCAAATACGTGTCATTCCCGTCCAGTGTATCGAAATCCTATACGGCATCATCGAGACAAACTAACCGAACTAACCTAACCCAATTCCGTGGACCGAGAGTTCCACTTCTCGACATGATGAATTTCCCAAGCAGACGTCACGTACGAAAACAGATTAACTTGCATCTGCGTATTTCACGTCGACGCCATTTGATTTCGGAATTGGAGGCAACGGTGACAAATCACTTGCCGCGCTGACAACGCTCCGAACCATCCATCACAAATACACAAAGGTCCTGCAATGCAACACAAACATGGCTGAGAGTCTAACTTCAGGCGTTTCCATCAGTGAGGTCTCGTGCGATTCAACAACTATGACTATAATTTCATCACATTCTGTTGAAACGGCACCTCCAGCTACTCGAATATTCCTTCTGGTCGTAAGCCACTTAGGAATATAGTGCTCTAAGACTCCTTCTTCGTTGCTCACAAAACAACGACGAATGTACTTAGTCTCCGATTCAAAAATTCTTCAGTAGAGGACATGAAAGAAAGCAAATAAAGAATCAGTTCTCCTTCCATTATGGGAAAAATAGTACAGTGTGAGTATGTCTCTCGTCTTTCATTCTTATAGTCATTAATATCCATAGAAACTAAACATCCAATCCAGTATCAAATTTCCAACTGAAACCAACTTTGGTATGATGTTCTCATATAAAAATATCATGTACCGGCATCATTCTTTCTCCAAGTTAACTCACATGCTTTATTTTCGAATTCGAATCCCAGCAATGTACAAGAACCAATTCAAACTGCCTAGGTATTCGGTCGGAGGTCAAGAGAGTTTTCTTCTTCTCATGTTCATTCCAGTTGCCAGTTTTTTTCATGCTCGAATATTGGAGATATAAGCTCCTCGAAATAATATCGATGGGGACAATGTGGAAACAACGATAATTTTTTCAACAGAATCTTCTTTTCTGTTCTGGTTTTTACTTAGTATTCGTGCTGGTGCACTTAAAGGCTTTGGTGCTTTCGCGTGGCGATGTACGGTGACAAATATTTGTACAGCAGTTTGTAGTTTCATTCTGGAACCTACCTTGAATCATTTTGCTATGGTATATCACTCATCGCTCATGTTTTACACGGATTTGTGAAGTGAAGGTGAAATCCATACGAGGGAGAGTGGATCAATTATCTCCAACAATAATATTGCCGCTCATTCCGTTTATAGAACAACCTATTGTGGATACTGCTAACAAATATGACATGCATTTGGTTATCTCTTTCCATGAATTCCAGTCCATGCATGATGCTGTAATCAGGAGTTTTAAAATTTTTGGAACCAAAACGTTTCGAATTTACTCGTTTCTCAACTCGACGTAATTCTATGTATGACTATATTGTCTGTGTCTGTGGAATATTGATCATTTTTTATTTATCGTGATGGAAATCGACATCTTCGAACAGAGTTTTGAGTGCCACAGCCACAAAAATGAATGATAAGATTCTAATCTATGTTACGGTTGAATAGTAGCTACTACTTCATGTGTCTAATATATGCATAGATATACAGTGTGGAACAGCCAAATGGAATGAATTCGACAACAAATAAATGAGGGTGTGTTGGAAAAAACGCTTGGACACGTCGATTAGTATTTTTAAATACGCATTTTTTTTTCAAAAAAAACTGAATCATATAGAAATTTTTCAACGTAATGAATGTCGAAACTATGCATTATTGGTCTCTATCTCTCTGTCTTAATTTTCGATATACTATCTACTGACATTTCTTTGGGACAGCTACAGGTACAGGATGATCAAATCTCTCAATTCTGCACCACCCTATATCTGTTTCAATCAAATAACATTATATTGTAAATCGAAAGTAAAGACACGGAAATGTAAGCCGTTTCGACACAAAAAAATCCTAAAGTTGAAAAATCTCGATTTTTCACACCCTATATCTCTGTAATCATTTCCGCTAGACCCCAAGTGTGGTGTATCGATTATATCAGCTCTTCAGTGAGGATTTAAAAATGGAATGAAATAGAGGGTGTTCCATTTGAAATATGAAAGTTGGTATTGGCCACTGTCACATGACACACTCTATATAATATAATTTTTTTGAAAAAAAAGCGTATTCAAAAATACAAATCAATGTGTCCGAGCGACTTTCTCAACACATCCTCATTTATTTGTTGTCGAATTTATTCCATTTGGCTGTTCCACACTGTGGAACAACAAATGTCATACTGGTCAACTGACGAAAAATATAAATATAATCGTTACTTTTACAGAAGAATCACAGAAGAATCACAAAACAATTTTCATGATATTTCGCGAGAAAAGTGACAACAAATGCAATTCTATCTTCAATAATCAACATTTCTGTATTGGAACCTTCACGTTACTTTCCATATCTCACGAAATACATACGAGGCCCTGAATCATGAAATTCAATTGAAACATATTCGTTATACAAGCCCATCCAAGCATTACGAACAGTTTATGTACCAATATATTTCAACGAGCATAACGTTCTATGTTCCAACACGATGGAGCATCATCTGTATTAGAGAACTTCCATTATTAAATGGTATACATGGTGCCAAGGACACTCAGAAGGGCTAATATGGAAGGGTCAATATCTGATGTGCATGTGCACTTCCGTGTTATGGCCGTCGGACTTCGAGAACTTCTATGAGAGCAACGAACCGAGGATAAGAATTCCGGATATAATAGGGATGTTGAACCAGAGATAATATCATGTTAGTAATATGTACACAGGGTGTCCTCACCAAGGTTAGCTGAGAGATACAAGGTTGGTTAAATTACAGCAAATGTAGAGATTATCAAGGCTAACTACAATGTGATTATAATAAGATATGAGATACCAATTCTTCAGACAATAAAGCATATTTTGATTTGATTTTGATTCGATTTGAGAATCACACACAGAAAAATATTTTGCATATCCTCATGTGCCGTTCATATATTCTTCAGCTGAGAAAATATCCAAATAGGGCTTTCACATTGAAATAACCTTTTTTTATGGAGGTTTCGATATGAAAATAAATTTATGCTAACTCTTTTAGATTTTGGGATAACAGAACCAACTTAAATTCTCAAAATACAGGTATAATATATATTTTTCTGTTTCAAATTATGTATCACGAGTTTATTGTTGATTTCAATAAGGCTATAGCCATGCATACAAAAAAGATGTTTATACATTTCCACTCCATTTCGAAACACAATAAATGAGAAAGATTACAACAGGAATGAGAAAGATTACAACAGGTATTCAATAAGTATTTTTTCATCTTCTGCACATCTGACGCACACTGAACGTTCATTTTGAGGTTAGAAATCACTATCGTTTTGACTACAATATGTGGTCCAGAATTCTCGGAGGACAAATAATAGAACCTGTCATATTTGAGGGCAATTCAAACAGACAACTTTATTTGAATATGTTTCGATCAGTTAGAGCCATCACTGTCATCACCCATCATCGGTGAAAGCGGATTTGACTTGAATCAATTGACGAGTTATTTCACCATTATCTATTCACCTTGTGACGAATATTTTACAAATTTGTCGTGAGATGACAGACCTGGTTTCTCATCACAAAATGACAGTTGTTCTAGTTGACAGAAAATGTGAAACCATGAGTGATTATATTAGATATTACTTCCTGGACACTCTCTATATTAAAGAAATACGACAATTTCTTGCAGTTAACTCTTTTAAAGTTCTTGGGGACATAAAGATGATGAACAATGTGGTAACGAGGAGATAGTATAAACCTAGCACATCGCACACTGAGTGGTATCATTGATATGCATATAAATTTGAAATTTCCTTGTGATAATGGAGGTAGGTATGCGTAACTCAATTACCTCCATCATATGATTTCCATCTTCAGCATTTCCTTTCCCAAACATTATTTGCAGATAAATATCAAACTTTATTACCATCCCAAAATGAAACTTCATGCGAACAAGGAAATGAGAAAACTCCCACTAATTGACTAATTGCTATAATAAATTACTTGGTCGGTTTGGATAACTCGAGAATATATCTATGCGACCTAAATTTCGTTCTCCAGTGTTGAAATGGATTATCACTCAATTCATAGAATACTGAGTCGATGAAGTTTTTTTTCCTCGAAATTGAACAGGGCTTCAATTCTACTTTCTGAACAATCTAATGATCATTTTTGCTGGTGAAATAATCATCAACTATTCTAGATATGATCGAATATATCATCTAAATAGCTGGGAAAAGTAGGGAAGTGTCACAAGGGTCTGTTACTTAGTATTCATTTCCACAAGTTTTTGGTATTTTCCCCCTTTTTTTCTAAAAATAAAGATAGAAAATATAAAGATTCACTGCGCTTGAAATTCATACTTCAGATACCTAAAAGAGAGATTCGTTATTTGTCAGTGACACCCTTGTTTTTCTAAATATTTGGATGACAAATATATACAACAAATATCAATTCTATTTATCTTAGTGGTGGACGTTTCGGGAACGAATCTACTCCCCTTTTGAACACAATGGGAAAAGATTTTCTTCTAGATCGTTTGGATGCTTTGTGTTATCACACTGAAAATTTACTATATTAGAGACACACTTTAAAATGATAATGGATGAATATACTAGGATTTTCTATCGAAACATATTGAAGTAAAGGCGTAACCAGAATACCTCCTTCACATGACATTGAATGAAACTGAATGTCAGTGGCTATGTTCGTTAAGTACGAAGAAATCCATCATATGGAGGCATCAAATTTCAACAATTGACATCAAAACAAAAGAGGACGATAAACAATTATATGGTACTTCAGATGGTGGAGCAAATTCAGCTTGGACAATGAAACAAGAAAAGTAAAGTCGATGGAAATTACTGAAAATCCCTACTATCCCAATGAGGTCATCGAAGTTGTGAATACTAATGCATATTTTCAAAAAAACGTTTGCAACATTTCCAACATCAAGACACCCAATGACATTCGAATTCCCATTGTGTATCCACGACTTTTGATCCTCTTGTCATCCTTACGAATTTCGAAAGGTAGTCTCAACGAACACTCGAAATGGAAATAGAAAATAACCTTCGAAATATCCTGATGAAGTAGGTCACGGTGGCGCGAAAAACCCTTTTCAAGCTTTCCTCGTCGACGCGCCTCGCGAGAGGGAAATCCTTTCATCCCGGCTCGATTTGAGATTCCGGTCAGGGAAAACCGGATATTAAAAAGGTCACAGGAGAACACTGGCCAAGGTAGATATATAGTTAACTATTCAGTTGGCTGTTCACGAGTGGTTTACGTGGTGGTTTTCCTCGGAGGATGATTTCGCCACGATACATTTTTATGGAAGAAAGTTTAGTGAGATACAGGGTATCCCTGGACTTCCTCTTTTCCTCTCGGGAATGTATAGATCGGGTCAGAATATCACCAGTACTTCATGAAAAATGTTTCTCTTTGATGACTTCCGAAGTGAATATTCAAAATCATCCAAACTCTGGTGATTGACTGAACAAATGGATACCTTCGATGAGCTTTCCACACCTCAAAACTTTGAAATGACAGATATTCCTCAATATTTTTCAACAAAACACGGTTACTTGGACAATTTCCTGGATAAAAGTACTCGTGTCGGAAATCGATCGGAGCAACTATTACACAACCTCGATGTCGGACCCGTAGATAACGAAACTGTGTGAAATTTTGAAATCATTCGAAAGAAAAATGAAAAATTTCGTTCATGTCTGAAAATCCAAGGTACCTATCCATCTGATTATCATATCTCCGGAGTATTCGGGCAAACAAATAATATATAGAAGGTTTTCATTCTGCCCCCTTCCCCGAAATGATTTTTTGCTTGCATCCATAAAATCGAGAATCTACCAGCTGATTCTGGAGAATAGTGCCTCACATAATTAATACCCATATCAAGATCCTCCTCAACAGACATAATAATTCTCAATGATTGTCAAGTACAGACACAGACGTTCAGATGAAAATCACAATGCCTGGAGCGAGTGCCAAACAACAGTATGCTCACATAAGCCTCGAAATAGCTATATTATGTGAAGGAAAGTTTGACAATATTATTTGCTGAGCGTATTAGAACTTCCAAAGGTGTTATTTTTAAGTAGGAAGTATAGGTAACAATTTTCGAATACAAACAGCGCCAATGAATACACTCTCCTGAATAATAACTTCAAGAACGAGTAACAAAATTATGCAAGCTTTCTTGGAAATTGAAGTGTGAATATATGCAGCATCAATCACCGATTGTTAACTAACACTCTTCAATTTACAACTAGCCAGTGACAAGTAGTGAAGATATCACAGTTCATGCAGACGAAATTATAAATTGAAAAAAATATACAAATTCCTTGTTTTCTTCAACGTCAATCACAGAAAATCGCTAGCAAGATAGCCCTATATCGCATAGTATCATCTAGATCCATTATCTATTATCTAAAATGAGTTTCAACACCACAATAAGCTAACCTCAGTAAAGGAGGTTATATTCAAAAGTTTGATCAATCAGACGCTTTCTGTATGGGTCCTAGAACCAATCTGAGGCTTAGGCTCAGATCGCCGACCTTTCTACGATGATCTAGAGAGGTCAATGATTTGGTGAGTGTTGTATCATCGACTAGGCGAATAGCTCTCTTCTGAATTGAATCTAAGAGCTTTAGCGTATGTTTGGGGGCTGAGCTCCAAACATGTGAACATTACTCCAGGACAGGTCGAATTTGTGCTTTGTAGATCATAAGCAGCTGCTGGGATGTGAAGTATCTCTTCGCACGGAATAGAAAACCAAGTTTTTGTGAAGCAGTTCTCGCAATGGACCTCACATGATCGTCCCATGAGAGAGCACTGTTGGTGGGGACACCCAGCATGGATATTGACGACTTCATAGGAACAGTGGTACCCGACATCATCAAATTTGGCATTGTGTGATCAGCCTTCTTGGTGAACATACAAGCTTGAGTTTTAGTTGCATTGAACTGTACTAGATTCTCAGATCTTGGTTAAACCCCACGGTTTCTGTCCCTGCTGTGAGTCCCATCCATGAAGACTTCCAACCCCCACTCCTCTTGGAGTGGTCCACACATCGTCTTTTTGGATATCTTCATGATTGTGATCCTAAAAGTGGGAGCAGAGCTTTTCTACCTTTACGGTCGCGCTCTCTGTTGCTAGTGCCTCAGCCTGAACGGCTTTCAGAGCGTCTTGTCATTGTGTGGTGTGGAAGGTTTAGGAACAAGCAATAACTGTAAACAGTTATTGTCTGTCACTTGGTTGAATAAAAGTAACAAAGGTGAAATTCTGCCATCTTATTTTGTGACTTGTTCATTGATGATTAACGTTAATTCTCTGCATGAACACAGGGTCATTGAAAAAAAGAAATTCAAGTTATGATAGCTAATTGTTAATTGATGAATGTTACTCGATAAGTGATGAATGTGGATGCATAAATCCACACTTAGGTGGATAACTTATATCATTCCTATCACGGATTCAGTATGTATCGTATCGTATCGTGATTTTCGTGCTTTCGCATGGAAAACCCGAGAGGAAAAACTTAGGAATTCAAAGAATTTTCCAGTTCTGATGGCCGTTCACATAAGTCCTCATGTTAAACATGAAGCGAATCAGTCATGCCTTTCGTATTACACTTTTTTTTGTGATGGAAGATCGGAAAGAGGATTTGACAAGGATCGATGCAGGTAAATATTTGGTTCCCGAGCAAACTGAATAACTCAAATAACTATACATCACACTGGAATTCCAGGAGAATATACGGTATAAGTAGGTTTTAGGGGTACGGAAATTTGAATAACTTCATCTGCAACTCGCTACGTCTACTGATATTCTGCAGGAACATTTCGTGGGCTTCTTCCTTTGAATAGAATATCATAGCCCATTCAAAAAGAATATCTTCGAATTTTTTGTATATCAGGAGCAGTGGCGTAGCTAATGAGGTGCGTTACGTACATTACGAATGAATTTCGTTCTATCGCCACTGCGATGAGATCAAAACATGCATTATTACCAACAAATGATGGGACTGGAACTCCGAGACACAACAGAAACTACAAGTAGTTGGTCATATCTATTTATTTATTCATTTCTATCCCAACAGACCATAGAGGTCTCATTACAAGAATGATAAATCCAGATCATAGACTTATTATCCAGAGGAGACGGAACTATTTACATTTAAAGAAGATCAGACATTGCCCATATCTGGTCCACTGTAGGACTATTGTGACCGATTGGAAAGTGTCGTTGCCATATTTCCAGATTGAGAACGAGATTTGCAATAATTATTGACACGTTCATATCATTTTTTCATTGTATTGCAAGTAATACAGTCTCGATGGAACATTTTTCTGAACGGTATTTTTATATATAATGAAAACCTGAAATGTACACGTTGGAATTACCGAATATTCATTTTGTGAACTATCACATTGTAGCATCATAGGATTTGTTACCCGCAAAGCGACATCGGCGCGTCCAGGCCACGCCTATTGTATGAATGATTTTTACTACGAAACTGCGATCTGCCCATTTTTCGTTGCGGTGTTGTAGACGAGTGATCTTGTGTTTTGAAGTGTTGTTTTTAGTGACTTTGAATAGATATTGTGGAATTCAGAGTGAATTTTTGGACAATATGGTCCGTCACTGCCAAGTGTGCAAAAAACTTGACAATTCTAGCTCTGATGTTTCTTTTCACAAGTAAGTTGGAATACCTAACCTCCAAATTTGTTTGTTATTCCAGTGGCGTGAATATATGATGATTAGGTACCGTTTATTCATGATTGTTAATGATTTAGGTGTTCATGTTTCCATGGCATAGACTCTCTTGTTCATTGCATCAAAAATTCTAAGCAACTTATTCCTGTTAACCTATTTCTCTATTACTTCAGGTTTCCCGCTAATATTGAAAAAAGGAAAATTTGGGCATCTCTTCTTGGCTGGCAGGAGAATCGTCTGAGCAAATATCTTTATGTATGTTCTGATCATCTCGATTCGAGGATGTCATAACAAGGAAAAGTGGTAACAAATACTTGAGGCCAGATGCAAATCCACTACCATATGCCATTCAGCGTTTCAGTTCGCATCTGATAGGTAATTTGCAGTTAATACTCCATTGTTTCAACATCACATTTTTCCAATACAGTACAGAAAAACAACAAACTATGTTCACGAGCGACATCATTTATTTTCTTTGTGAATTATTGTCATTGTATCTAATGATATATTGTTTTGTATAAAAATCCAAAAATTATTTGCAGTTCAATTTGAACCAACACCTTCTTTCCAGTAATGAATCAAAATGTGTCATCATTATCCGAATAAATTTGTTGTATTATATGAATATTAAAAGTATGAAAGCTGTGTTTTTTGTTTTTATCAAAGCGGAGAAATCTGTGTGCAAATTATAAGGAAATTCAATTTTATACAACTGTCTGAATGCATATGATATTGCACTTGTTTCGGTTGAACATAATATCGGGAATTACAGGTACTGACAAGAATCTGGTCATATATTTCCAATGATGTTTCATTTTTCAGAATGTTGATTGACAAATACAGAGAGAAATTACATGTTTTCATTGAGAGTACATTCGTAGCTTGTTCATAACCAAAAGGAATTTGTTTGTCTTCCTAACTAACAAACACGACGCTTCCACTCCGTAGAGAACAATATTTAATTATAAAGTTATAGATAAAATATATTTCCAAGTCATGGAACCATTAGGACGGTACGCCACTGGCTGAAATCAGGGAAACAAGACACATAAACATAACAGCGTTGCCAACAAGTTGGTGAAGACAAAGATGTTCGATCGGTAGTCTTTCTCATACGCGTGCAGTTCATTTTCAATCATTGCTTCAAAACAAAAGCAGTTTTATGAATGAGATGTTCCGTCTCCTCAGGATAATAAGTCTATGATCCAGATACACTAATATAATGGTGTACAATGGTGCAAAATTCGAGTGCAGATGTGAAAATAATTAGATGAATATTCTTATACAGAGAGATTCATGATGCGATCGTTCTTAAGCTATGTTGTGACACTGTCCAATATAGATCCAATATGGCATCAGTAATGCATATGAAGGCAATATTGTACATAGCAAGTGATCGTGTTCTTCTTGGTGGTACATCAAATATTATCAGTGAAAGTGATTCGGATGAGTTAACATCATTGTTAATTAATTTGTACAGAAAAGTTAACACTGTGAGAGTTCGTCTAGTTTCCAGTGTCATTATTTCGAATTCACTTCTTAGTTGATAAGAACTAACAGTTCTATACTCCAATTCAGGTCGTATAAGACTGAAATATAGAAGTTTCATGGAATTGATTTTTCTGAAACTTGTAACCTGTCTAATTGGGAATGCCAGCAATTCGGCGGATTTTATTTTATTTGTGACGTGGTTGGAAACAACACTCCATTCATATAAATTGTTGATATCTCTTCGGAGCATGACACAGTCACGAATAGCGGCAGTGGAAAATCGTTGACAAAAATCAGGAATAGAAGAGGTCCAAAATTCGAGCCGTGAGGAACACCCGAGTTAGCATCATATTTCCGTTACCAGTCGCTTGTAGTATATTATATTATAGTGGGTACTGAATTTCAAGAGCATGCAAACTGATGAAAGCCCTGGCACTCGCAAAAAGGACAGTGACGGGATAATGCGAGTATCTCTGGTGGCGTAGATGAATCAGTTCATCTGTTTCGTTAGGTAGATATAACACCCAATTTTGATTTTTATCAGATGATATACATTTATCGGTGTAGTGATATATCGATCGGATATTCCAATAGATATCACTGATAATGAATGATTCCGATTGATTTTATATGGAATCCAAAAAATTCCAGGTCAATCATACATTCAATTTGTTCAGATCAGTTGATTACATTAGTACATTTCAATAGGAGATGTGCAGTCACTGCGATGTCTGGTGGCATGAAATATGTCGAAGGAGTACAGGTAAAGTATCCCATGAACTCATGGATTGGACTTCGCAACCGATATACTCAGTTCACGTCTTCTGATTTATTTACGGTGGCTTGATGAATAATGGATTCCACTCAGGGCGCAGAGAACAAAAGTTTCCTCGAGAAACTAACAGAAAACTACTCACAATCATTTCCTCCAAATAATTTCATTATGTCTCGATATCTGCACAATGTCCTGAATAACTTGAATTTCCACATTATAGTTTTTATCAATCACTCCCCGCGTGATACACAAACGAAACTTGTTTGTTGAATCATTACAGTCTCATACGAGGTAATGCATCTCAGGAATCTAGATTTTCTCAATCTATGCAGCGAGAATCCACAGTAGTTCAGTCTATCCTTTTCATTTTTGTGATCACTGTTCTTTGCTTGAGTGTATATTTGGATTTCAACCTTTATAGTCTTTTCCGAAAGGTTATGAAAACCTTATAAAATCGTTAAAAAATGTTTAATCAACAACTAAATTTATCGAATAGGAATGAATAATAATTTTCATGTAAACATCAATATACTTATCGATAATCCGAGAGAGAAATAAACATCATGTTCATCGAGTCTATCAACAGTAATTGCTCCTTCATATGGAGAACAAAGTTCCAGTTACCGTTCTCATTATATTCGTATTGAATCAGAACTCAACAACATTTCCTAGATCCGTTCGTACGGATTCATATTTTTGTTGATGGCTAGTTTCGAAATATATTTTGTGAGGATTCTTCTTGGGGGTTCTCATTTCCTTGATTTCAGTTGATTTCAGGAATCCTCCAGAACAAAATGATTTGATGGTCAGTATTGCTTGAAATCCAAGAAGTTGATAGGTATGTTTGAGAATGTAGGGTTGTTTTTTTATCTGTGGAGATCCAATGCGAATATTGGATATGAAGATATGACGGAAGAAAGACTGATTTGTTATTCATGGTCACTTTCAGAAGTGGCAATCAAAAACATGGCGGTTATGACAGAATTTCTGTTTTGCCCACTATAGCCGAACTTTAACATCACAGTCTGATTATTGTAATAAATTGTAAACACAAGTTTCTATCCCCACTTCATATCATGGCTAAAAATTAAATTCCCTATTCTGGATATTCTATTCTATTCTGGAAATTGGAATGGTCAATATTCGTTTATGAAGAAAGTACAGTTCTTCTTCGTTGTTGGCAGGGCAAGTTCAGGTATCTTGCTTCAATTTCGCAGTAACTCGAAGTTTAAAAATATTGAATGACAGATCATAGGAAATAATAAAGAAACCGAAAAAGAAGAATAAAAGGATCTGAACGGAGGCAATGATGTTGCTATCAATTGATAAATAAACACCTGGTATCCAAAATTATCTATTTCTGTCTGGGAACTTGTCATTGTTCAGTATCAAAAGACGAAGCTGTCATATGATTGAAATGTAAATCTTCTCCATTGTGTTGAAAACAGAAGCAGATTCTTTTCCGAAACGTCCATCACCAAGATAAGTAAAAATATCGATATCTGTTGGATATATTCGGATATTTGGATATTTTTCGAAAAAAATGAATATGCCACCTCCTCGATCAACTTACAGACAGTATTGATGAACTGTTCAAAAATTTATATCAGACCCGAGAGAAATACTACCCAACCGACAATAATCTGCGGCATAGTAGGTAAGGTTCTATCGCAGATAATAAATTATGGATAGAGATGAACTAGCTAAACAGATCAAAACCGATGTAGACACTGGAGAAAGTTAAAGAATTAGAGAAAAGGTGGGGAATTAGCAGAATGAACATTATATGAATCATAAAAAGAATGATATAGAGGTGAGAGTGTAATCAGTGTAATTCGTCCCGGAAAGGATCCAAAACATATCAATTCTATCCAAATGAGGAAGTGATGCAATGGCATCTCTGTTCATTCCAATGATGAAGAATCAAGTGCGTCATTTTACTAATAGATCATCGGAACATCTGTGGTGATTTCAATATGATTGGTGGAAGTTTGCATCGCTCGTTTCGCTAGTAAAATTCCTGTCATTCGGAACATCAAGCAGGTTTCGAAATTGCATAATAATGTGTTCGAAGAAATGTTCTGATAGTCCTCCCGCGAACAATTCCTTATAAATGACTCCAGTTCCAGTAAGGCCATCCATTTATGTGAGAGATAAAAAATAAATGAAAGAGTCTGAGCTATCGAATGGTGTGTACCTTGCTACTCAATAATTCATATCATTAGTAACGGTTTATAGAGAGGTCTGTAATGGATGGAGTGGAATGGAGGAAACCCAATCGATGTTTTAGAAAATACTTTCCACCTAGAAGTTGTTAACACATTCTTCTGCATTATGGAATAGTATCTGGCAATTTCTGAGTGATAGAAGCACACATCATTACCGGTCATCGATTGATTTGTGTATTTCATTGTGAAAACTGATGGTATTCATTGATGAATGATTGGAGGGCAATATTATGTTGAAAATATTGACCGCTTTTCTTGGAATTTCTTTTCTGGAATTGGCTGCACATCATATCATTTCGAAATTTCTCGGAAGTACAGTCCTCGATACAAGGATAATATACTTTCTCATTCAAGAAATGAAATTGTAATCAGCTATGAAATCAATTGAAAACCCAAGGATAAATGTGTCAATTCGGAATATACTGAGATTTCTCAAGTGGCTTGTCACTATAACCACTGATTTGATTCGTATGTTGAAATGAAAAGTTATGCTAAGTCGAAACCTAGGCGACATGATTGTCAAATTAAAATTCCAAGGTCACTTTACCCAATTTTTTTTCATAATCGAAATACATAACTCATTTATCTGAGTGGGAAGAGTTGATCACATCAATGAACATATTAATTTGATGAAACATTTGAAGTTTCAACATTGTTGAGATTTTATGATATTAGATTGATGCCTCAAATGATAATTGAACGTTTCGAGAAGACCATGACTCGAAGAGGAATTGAAGAGTTTGGAAATGCTAGCAAAAACATAAGAATTCACAGATGTCTTGGAAAAAATACGAACCTCAATTAAATTCATCATTTCCATTCATTGATTCCAAGCAGGTCTCAAAATGATTCAAGAGAACCAACCAAGAGATTTCATCATTAGACAATGTGAGTACCAATTGAATAGAGAATCCATGAGAATCATCAAGTCGAATTGTTCAAGAGACCACGTATTTCGATCAAATTTCTGAATTCATCAGATCGATGGAGAAACCTGAAATGATTCGATTGGAATAACTAGCTTTTATATGAAATGGAATATTCCAGGGTTTAGAGAAACAGGTCATAAAATAAATGGTGATTGTATAGCATCTCAACAACCATCCAGACATTATCCAACTCATACTTTGTACAATGCAGATCCATCTCGAATTCGAAGGGCTATCCTGGAATATGAGTGGTTCCTTGAATACTATAAGCTGCTGTAGTTGTTTTCGCTGTTCATTCAAAAGTATCTTGAGTCGAATATAAGGCCCCTCGACGTCGCTCCAATTCTTTCTCATAGAGACCTCTTGAGAGCGATGATAAAAATGTCAGCCAGTCCAGCCCATGCGATATTTTCCGTTTTCAGAACATGCGGTATTCGAGCAATTCCATTCGATCACAACGAAGATTCGTCATGCGACTATTTCCTCTTTTATCGTACTTCCGGATGGTCATTATGGCTCTTGCACATATATTATGCTCGCACGTTGTTTAGGTGGATCGCAGGAATTTATGATTTTTCGAAGCTCGGCGGAAAGATTCAATATGGAGTTCAGGTGGAATATATAAGAGCGTTGTTCGTTGAAATTGTTGGTCAGATGCAACTTCACAAGAGGAGATGGACATGATTTGGTTTGCTAAAAGTCAGGAAAGTATACTAAGGCCATCATCTAAATTATGATCAGAATCAGAATATCATCACGATCATTACTATTCATCATTAAACCGAGGGTCAAGTCACACCATCTAGTTATGTTCGAAAATAGTAATCTGAGCTTTGGATTCATTTTGGATGAAGCATGAACTGGTTCCTTTTATCGAGATACGAATCATCCAAAATTCACATTTCTATATTCAAAAATATTGACATAATGTGCTCATGGACCACCTAGTAGTAGACCGCCTTTCTACGATGTCTTAGAGAGAGAGAAGGTGGTATAAAGTGATGGAAGACTGAGTTGAATGTCATATCCAACAAATCGTTGATGTAGCGCAAACACAGAGTCAAATCTTTGTGGTACACCAGCATCAATAGTCATTATGTCAGATGAGACCCGATCTACTACCACAAAGATCTATCTGCGACGGAACGCGATATTAGAAGACATAGTTGGACATTCCATATTTTCCAGAAAAACATATGTGAGAGATAAAAATTTTTACTCGGATATTCAGAGCCTGAAGAATCTGGAGAATGTGACCAACTGTAGCTACAATCACATCACAAGAAGCAATTTGTGCCTGCTATTACATCACATTAGTATGTATGGTATTATAGTTTATATATGCATACTGGGTGGCCCAATGAAAACGAAACAAGGCCGATTTGGCATAGTTATCGTTCTCAAAAAGAAAAACGCTCGAACCGGTCGATTTTTATTTCGAGAAGGAAATATTCTGCACATATTTTCGATTTTCCACTTCAAACCCCTCGGAGGGGTGAGCTCCAACCCTTGATTCTCGAATGAGATAAGGGGTCAAGTGATACATCATTTCGAAGGTAATCGGAATCTCTTACCAACGCTTCCTTGTTCTTGGAATTCAATGCAGTAGTTCTCGAGAAAACACGTTCATGAAAATGATCGGCTAGTTATGGAAAGTAACACTTTTTTTCCCTTTCATCACTATTTCTCATTTCATAGTTAGAACGATGTTCATCTAAGAAGTGCCTCATGTGTCATTTTTAAATCCTGTCCTATCCAACATTACATAAAGAATCAATTTTTGATGTCACTTCGTCGATCTCTCAGTAAAATGCATACCTTGTTGCGTTTTCATTTGCCCACCCTGTATAGTATTTTCTATCATTGAATATTTTCTTCCTTTCATCCTTCCCCCAGAATTCAACCCTGGTTGCGCCCTCGATTTGGCTCATCTAGGCCATAATGGGATCCGAAGGCCAGTCCAAACACTCCTGTGGCGAATCTCGATCCAAATCATTTTGCATTCGCTATCTATTATTCAATTATATTACCTCGACCATTATGGCGGAAGCGTCTTCATCAATTTTGAATATCGTTCCTAGGATGAATAACGCCCACTTCGAGACTTCCATCCATCACGTCAGCTGAGAATTAAGTTAACACAATTTGTGTTCCGGAACCAAGTTAGTGGATCTACGAGATACGGTGTTAATTAAATATATCACTGAATACGCTAAACTCGGGCATATTATAGATGGTAGGTTAAGTTGAGTTATCGGCAATGTTATCTGTGATTATGGTTGGAATTATTCACATCATCTCCATCGAACTTTCTTCTGGACGCCAAAGTCTCAAGTAACTTTTGTGAATCCATCACGTTCAGCAGTTTTTCCATTCGGAACATTTCCTTATTATAACTTTTAAATTTCGGAGTATGAAAAATTTTTCAAAGTTTGCAGAGGTGTTCCCTTCATCGATAGACGATTCTTTTTGCTCTGCTGGGCTTGTTGATTATTTATTCTGTACGTTCATATCCTTCTCAGTCTTTCTACTCTATTAATGATTTCTTTAGTATCTCATTCTCGATTTTCAATCTCTGATCTATTGTACTTTGATTTGGTTGATTGATATCACCAGAAGATATTTCGCAATTAGAATGAGCTCAATTCATTTTGATTCATAGCTGGAAACCACCTTGATTTCAACTTGTACTCGAGTTGATACTCTGGAGAAATAAAGAGATTGGATTCTTTACTATCGTGAGAGATACTTCCAATGGAATGGAATGGATGATGCCTCGTATGAAATTCATTCTCAAGATATCCAAACATAGGCCGGTTGCAAAATTTCTAACAAATTCTACTTTAACATTTTTGAAATTCCATTTTCGTGCTATAACCATCTTAACCTTAGTCTTAGTACTGTCTTAGTGCCTATATTACTATAAATCCTAGTCTTGGGTCCCCTCAAACTCTAAAGAGAGTCCCTCTTGTATATATTGAAGGAATAGTAGAAAATTCTCTTCCTTTTTCTTTCTTGGAATCAGTGGAATGGTTGGGAGAGCAGAGAGATATTTGATTTTTTCTCGAAAGTTTGGATCAGGAAAGAATTTTCTAAGCAAACAATTTCCTAACTTTGCCGTTCTATTGATGAATCATGCTTGGTAATGGAAAATTTGGGCCTGACAATGTATGGATATTACCCTAACTAGGGTTTTCCTATAATTCTACATTACATTCTACGAAAGAAAAAGGTAGACGAGAATATCGGGAGCAGTTTAGTGAGTCGGAAATACAAGATTGTATTCTTCGTGTGCAATCACACGTTGATGGCCTTTTTTATTCCAACGAACTTTCATTCAGCATCTAATTGGAATTGAGAAATTCACCCTGCAATATCTAGGATCTTCAATTCTCTCGTTTAATGCCAACATTAAATTGGTCGATGAAGGATTTGACCGATTCAGGGGAAACGATTGCTCAGGCCTGAATCAATAAAAATCTCAATCTGCTGTAAATTTTTCATTGGGCGTCCTTGAGCCATTCGAAATTATAAAAGTTTCGTTTCTCGTTTTCAGTGTGTACTCCTGGATGGTTATCAGCCGAATGTCGTAAAATTCTCGGAATTGCAATCAAACTCGAGGAAACTGTTCGGAATTTTTATCATCCGTCCTGAAGGCAGTCGAAGAGAAACTTTCCACATCTGAGATACGCACACGGCAACGAACAATTAGGCTAGGAAATATAAAGGAATAATATCCGCAGAATGCTGGTAAGGGATATATAAGTTACATCGGGGAATAAATTCGTTTTTTTATCACTCATGAAATAATTTCAGAATCGAGCATTCATTATGGTGATTATAGATAGATCTTTATTGAAATTGGATATCCTAGTATACAAACAACCTGAAAAGTATAAAGTAAAATAGGTATGTGGCACATATTAAAATAATTTAAAACATATGACAAACATTGGATGAATACATTATAAAGTTAATTGAACACAAGCATAATAATATCACAAAACAAAAATTGTAGCTACACGTAACAAACATAATAAATATCATATATGTACATTAGACAGAAATTTCTTCAGTTCGTTTTGGAAATGTTCAGAGATGAGCTATTTTTAATTGCATTTGGTAATTTGTTGAATCGATCAAAACCATTGAAAAATAAAGAGATCATAGTGCTTTTGTGATTTGTACTATTCACATATAGATTATTATTATTTCGAGTGAAGTGGTGGTGAATATCATGATGGAAGACAATGTACTGTTTGAAATAAGATGGTCCTAAATTGTTTAATATTTTATATATGAATATCATTGTGAAATGAAACAGTCTTTGAGAAACAGATTGCCAATTCAAAACATTAGGCATGATAATAATTGGAGTATCTCTACCGCACTTCGAAATGATACTCATACTACGATTCTGAAGTTTTTGGAGTTGAGACAATTTATTCTGATTGAATAGATGTAGGATAGATGAGCAGTAGTCAAAGTGTGGCTGTATAATTGACTTGTAAACTGTGATTCTTGACTCTGTTGAAAGATTATTAGAAATTCTGGATAAAAAGAATAATTTCTTTGAAATTTTCTCATGAATATACTCAAAATGTTCATCAAACGATAAAGTGTTATCTACCTGAAATCCCAGATATTTAGTTGTTTTAACTACTTCAATTTTTTTATCATCAATGTTTAGGTTGATGTTTTTTGAGTTTATTTGGCTATATTTATACCGAAATACATGTTCTCTGTTTTCACAACAAGTATATAAAGATATGTGTGAAGATATATGAATATATAATTTGAATGGATCGATATGTTGCCTGAGGAGATGTGGATGATAATGATAACATCATTTATTCACGATGGAAAAATAAATTCAGTCATCCTTCAGTTTGTCGAATCTAACATTCAATATTCTCCACATATTATTATCATTCCTCGGGCAATTCATAGTCCCACATTAGGAAAATTTGATAATATTTCTTCATTCAATACAATCTTTGATGATGAATGGGATATGGAATGAACGCGCTCCATTTATTTATTAAGAATGATATTTCGGATAAAAATGGTGGATTTGATTTGAGCACCTTCGCCATTTAATCAATATTTCCATTTGATATAATTTAGATTTTCCATATTAACTAATCAATATTTGACGATCAAAACATTCAAATCATCTCACGATAATATGAGACTACAGTTGATTATTTTGATGCTCCATAATGATCACACATTAATTTTCAATTCGCGCGTTCATTATACATTTTGTTGGTTTATATCAACGCTGCCCAAACACCCGAGCCCGTATCAGTGCCCGTCAACTCATGAATCTATCTGGAATGGAAATGAATAAGTATGACCTTAATCTATATTTTTGCCTGGATATATTAGGATTGTAAATGAATATTGTTCACTATGTGGCCCGCCGGTTGATATGGAATATCAATAAAATGATTATGAATAAATACTTTCAAAATATATCGTTAATTATGATAATAATCTTTATTTGTCATCATATACATCACAGACAGACGACAACCACAATTTCAATACGAAGAAACACAATATACCCAAGAAGTGACTGAACGCTCGCTTCGAGAAATAATATGGAATAGAGTAACGATAATGTCAATATTGAAAAATCAACATACAGGGTGAATCAAAAATGTGTACCGAGCTTTCTGGGGGTGATAGAACATTGAAAAATAAGTGTAGTTTGATGATTAAACTCATGGCCCAAAATGCATATCAAGGGAGATATATGCTTCCAAAGTTGATGAAATTGAAATAATTTCTCCGCATAACTTCTGAACGATGAAAGCCACCCGATTGAAATTTTGTGCATGAATGTATGTTGTCAAAATACATTTTTTCGTCACACTTCCACATTTCTGTTATTGTTATAAAGGGTGTTTTCAGAGGGTGAGTCATGATTTTTTGTAGAAAACTTTTTTCCCTGTATTATTTTCGGTGAAAAAACAGAAGCATTCGATGGAGCGAAGAAAATTACATGAAAAAGGTACTCTTATTCAAATACAAAAAATTGAGCCGTTCGTGAGATATTTGAGTTTTTGTAGTTACATGATATCAGCAGATTGATTTTATTCATCGCGAGATTCATCGGTATAACGATATTTCAGCATCATTTGCATGTCCGAAGCACTCGCCAAGCATTAGAAGCATATCAGTTTGGTGTTCGGAGGTCGAGACAAACAAAAACCCCGCCGTTTTTTCTCCCATCCCGACACATCTCATACGAAATGGGGATATCGAACTCCTCCCGTCTGGCTATTCGGTCGGATGGAGTGGGACAAAACAATGCGATTCCTGTGGGAAAAGCGGTCGATACTGCCACGTGTGAGTGAACCTGATTTCCGCGGTCTGTCGTGCCGAAGCGAAGAATGCGCTCCTAGATGGCCTTTCGATTCGCTGACCAGACTAGGACGGATAACTTATTTGAGGTTATTCCGGGTTATTCCATTCTCCCACTGTCAGGAACATATGGAAATGTGCAATATATGTTTTCAGGATATTACAAACGCGTGGATAAGCGTGGAGATCTCGGTTACCATGAGATATACAGGGTGGGGCGATAGTCCGATTGCTAGAGACCTATGACAGTTTCGAGAACGAATGTCAACTAGACAAGAGGATCTGTCATGACAAAATTTTGATGCATATGCAGGGCGCATCGAAAAACATCTGCGAATGGTGTTATAATTAGTAACGTTAGTAAGTGATTGTTGAGACATCGATATTCGACAGTCGATAATATTGGGAAGTAGAAAATATACTGATACACAAGTCATTCCGATTGAAAAAAATGCCCTCGACTCTCTGAATTCTTTTTGATGCGTCCTGTATATGCCGCATTAATTCCTTATGTTGGACCCTAGTAACCCTAGTTAACATTCGTTCTTCAATCATGCTTCCAGCTATAATAGGACTCAAGCAATTAGACTCTGACACACTGTTGCCCCACCCTGTATACAGTGTAGATTTCGAATTAGGGTGAGGTGCCATTTGGTGTACAAAAAAGTCATGCTAATGGGAGCGGTGAGAGTTCTCAACTCTGCACAGACCGTCCGGATCAACACTTATTCTAAAAAATGAGAGAACAAAAATATTTCAGGTATATATGCTTTTTCTTTTGAATGAACACAAGGTTCAGAAAATGTTCCGAAAATGATCATGCTCTCAGAGTGAAATGATATAATATTCACTATTCATAAACAGAACAAACGAACCTTTTGAAATTGAAAAAATCAAAACGAAATCAAGCAACTGTAGTACCCAATTGACACTGTTCATCGAAATATAAATATTAATATAGTAATTGATATCTCATACATGTAATATAATATGGAATATTTTGTAGCATAACATACAGTCTTTCAAGAATATCAAACTTAATACTTTCCGAAAAACAAAATCAGTTATGAACTGATCTGACTCTGAAGTTATTGGCCAATGATTTTTCTCGAACGATGCTACAGTTACTCGTAATGTTAAAAATATTCCACTTGATATCAACATTTGGGTAAGTTTTCACCAAAACAAAAATCATGCAATGCTTGGAGCAAAAACTCTGACGAGGATGATGATTTTCAAGAGGAAACCGCGTTTGTTTGATATTTTATAAGATCTATTTCGTTCGGGAATTCCACAGGATTCATATCATTTTTATATTTGTTGCCTAAATCCGTAACTTGTATTCTCAATTTGTCCTCATTATTATTTACAGGGCAGACTCGTTTCAAAATGTGATAGTCCTTTGATGCCTACCCACATTTCACCAACTGATTTTCTTGTCTAATTGAATTTCCCCATGTTTTGGTCAACATACCAATGAAAATGTTTTCCTAAAAAATTTTCCTTTCACTTCTGATTTTCTCATGTTCGGTTTGGGAAAGTTCAGAAGTTCTCGATCCATTCCGAAGGATTCTCCTGATTTCAAAAGACTTATTGAGAACACAGGGGAGGATAAAAAATCGGAACAAACTGAAAGATTCATGAGAAGCACCTGACGAGTTCTACAAAATATTACTATCGTGCTCAATAAAAAAATAATACTCTGAGAATTCTCCATTGTTTAAGCTATAAAAAGGCGCCGACACCTGAAATTTCGTTTCGGAAAAATACCAATTATTTTCAATCTACCAGCTGTCGGATGGCCCTGATTTCGAAAATATATCATCCTCGATAATAAATAGTCAAAATGATTGGAGCGCAGTTCTGGAGGGAGCTCTGAGCAGTACTTGACGTACTATAGTACTAATCAACTGATAGGACGCTGCAAGACCTCATATGAGATTGCCATATTTGTTTTGAGTTACGATAAAATAATAGAGGATAGAATCGCACCATAATCACAAGACTTGTCAGTCCTTTTGGAGCCACCATGTCGATTTCCTTGCAATTTTGACAAAAACTGATAATGTCCGACCCCGAAAACCCCTAGATCCAATTTTCAATAGAGTCGGACCATAATCACAAAACATTTTCTTACCGACAAAAAAATTCATGAAGCATTGTCACTAGAAAAATGAACACTTGCAAATTTCAAATCAATTAGACGATTAGAAACGTGTCAAATTTAACTAGCAAGATTCGATTACAAACAGACAACGCGGGACAGGGGAAATTAATTGAAAGCTACTAAAAACATGTCCCAATTTTGGCGTTTCTCTATATTTACACCGAGTTTGCCGCTACAGTATTCTGTGATTTATCGAGGGCTTTCGGATGCGTTAATCATAGAAAACTGCTGTTAAAGGTTTATCACAATGGTCTCAGGGGTGTCTCTCTGAAATGAATCGATTTGTTTGTGTCAAGTCGCAGCCACTCGATAAAATCAACAACAATTATGATGATTGTTTAGTCAGAAAAGTGATGTATCGCAAGGCCCTATATATCAGGATGATCTTTATATAACCTATATTGGATGATCATCTGAGGAATAAATCAACATATACTGTCTGTAATTTGTATTTCCAAATTTTTCAAAAACAAGGTGTCACTGAAAAATAGAGAATTCCTCTTTAAGGTATCTAAAGATTTAATTTCAAGCGCAGTGACATTTTGGGGCAGATCACAAAATCTGCCCTTACTACAAATATATTGAAATAAGTTTTAATAACTTCTACTCTATTTTTTAGAAACGAGGAGAGAAAATCCCACAAAAAGC
Organism: Gastrophysa polygoni; assembly: GCA_963576655.1. Classification (NCBI taxonomy): domain Eukaryota; kingdom Metazoa; phylum Arthropoda; class Insecta; order Coleoptera; family Chrysomelidae; genus Gastrophysa; species Gastrophysa polygoni. Next base: position 20,407,092 of record OY755089.1, read on the forward strand.
TGGAAAATGAATCAACATATCTTTGGAAACCGTGCTTTCGCTCATATTACATAACACTTTGGGCAATCTGTGTGTGAGGAGAAGCTTTCTGCGATTGCTTTCCGTTCGTAATCACCAACTTACACTAGTGGTCGTAGGAAAAATAGTATATTGCATAACTAGCGTGGACTATGACATATTTCGCACGAGTAAGATATTCAACACGAGCAGTGGATGGATGTAGTATGGTTAATAAGTATTATATTTCCCGATCAAAATTCATCTTGGGGATGAATGTGTTTCGACTCCTCCGGCAATACATCATTAATCAATCTGGCATAGTTTCTCTCACACAAATTCGAAACTATTACACTGTGAAAGTTCCATTGGAAAGCGCTTCAGCATGAGAGAAAGTTATCTGGCTCATGTATGAGAAACTTTTAGGTGGAACAAAATGATTTTCCATTTGTTGAACTTTATCGTCGAGATTCCAGTTCAGTTTTGTCAAAAGTTGGATCGTCAGCATTTCAGTTATGAATTCTTCTATGGCTTTGCGAAAATGTTAACATTTATCATGATGATAGTTTGTGTTTTTTCCCGAGTAACTCATTCGAACAGCCGTCGGAAAATGTTGCAGGTTCCGTGATGTGATATAATAGATCTGGAAAGTTTTTGACAAGCCACCAACTCATTTTCTGTTTATTTATTTATCCGCTCTTTTCACACCTGAGGTACGTGGACTTCACGGATGTTTTGAAGCATCATCTACATTCTCATTTATAGTTAAATTTTTGTCAATTCCTCCTATGGATTTCATTCATTAAATAGGAAACAGTTAAACAGAAACATTTGCAATAAGGAGACGTATTATCTGATTTTTGATGCTTCAAGGTAACTTCAGAAGAAAGAGAGTATAAAAAACCAGAATATCGAATGCACTTCTCAAAACTACGTATTCATCGACCTCATCTAATATAAAAATGATTCCATTATGATTTTCGTTACTGAGAATAGGAGCATTAATGCAAATCGACTCTAAAAATTAAAAAAAAAGCTGTCAACTTTCATGGACCAAATTTCTCCAACGAATGACCTGATGATATAAAAATAATGAACAATAATATCAATGATATTCAATTATTGATGATTAATATTATTATTGATATTAAATTGAAACAGTATTCGATTAAAATTCGAGAGTTTACAAACATCTCGGCACATGTTTTTCAGATTCCATTGTCAACTGCTCTGAAAAGTTTCACACAATTGTGAAAAGGTGTTTATTTATTTATATGTACTTATGTATCTCCAAGTTTATAAGTATTTTTTCAATAGTTATGTATTTGAAGCCGTAGTCAGTTACATACTCATATCTTTACACTCTAATTATATTTTCTGCTGAGTGTTAACATTGTATAATGTAGTAACACTATATAATGAACTGAACTCAACTGAAAACCCGGTATAAACCGCAAAATACTGGAGCGTGATGAACCTGTAAGAACCTAAATTAAATCCACCTCGAAACTACTTTGTAAATTATTGTCGATGAAATTAGACAAAGAACTTGAGTTGTGGAACTCAGCCAAGTTTGTATCTCCAGGAGATGAGATAGGGTTATCGATTACCAGACCAGAAATTAAAATTAAAATAGCCCGAGGTACCTGAACTTTGTCAACGAAGATGTTCATGCATAAAATGATATTACGAGCTTGAATTTCTGAAAATTCAACGAAAAATTCGTAGCTTTCGTAAACACTATATAGTGTCTAAATACACATAGCATAATTTGAGTAACATAAATTAACGATGAATTTCCATCTCGAAATCGAGTCTACATAAGTACAGAAAGTACTACCATTGACTAGTACTACAATTTCGTTTGATTCCGTTGATTTCATGAATGAGGTTCTCAATTGTCGAAATAAAAAAATAAATAATGGTTCACAGGAAAAAATTAGTCGAATCCTCACACAATATTTTTCATCATCGGTTGAGCTTGATCATAAGCAAGTCACCGATAATGATTTCGTTGTTATATTATCTCCAAAGACTAGGGAGTTAAAATCTATTCCTTATTTGAATAGGCTTTTTTCTGTTCTTTGTTTTTTTGGTTTTCCTGATAGTTATTTAGTCTGTTTCGTTATCGGTTGTCCGCTCTGTATATAAATCTGTTACCTAGCAACCCTTGAAACAAAGCGTTTCTGAGCCACGATATTTGGTTCATTACACAAAGGTTATGCGATGAGTATAATATCATTCGATAATATTGTGCTGTATGCTATTTAATCTATATAGCACTCTCATTCAGAAATTATGAATGACAACAGAGCTTTGTGAGCAGACGATCGCTAATTGAACACTGATTTTGGTTTATTTCGGTCGGAACCCTAATGCCATATACCGCAATGAGGATTTACAGTTATTGATTGAGTACACCTATTGATATCCAATATTATTTCATTACAAAAAGGGTTTGAAATGTTTCACGCATCAATCAATATGATATAATCACCTGATTGGGTTATAGTCATTATATGCGAGTTGGATACTATACTTCATCTACAACTGTGTGAATATTGAAGCAACTTCAAATGAACATACTCCTTATTGTATAAATTACTTCCCTTCTGATTGTTCTTATTCTGTGCCTCTGCTGCGACGATAGCCAGCTAACTTCAGATCTATCATAAATTGAAATCTTACCTTTAACCTCTGATTTTTTTTGTTTCAATGATTTCGACGTTGAGGTACGTTATTAAATAATCGAAGAAATCAAAAAATACAAACGAATCACGTTAATGTTGCGTACATTTACGAATTAAAACTGTAACAAGACAACATAAAAGGTTTGATTACGATTCGGCAGATCGATTGAGCTATGGTATACCTAATTCAATCGAACTTTCATTCAATATTCAATTAGTAATGCGGTCTATCGGTCATCTATCTTATGAACGTATGACTAGACAGTTGTGGATGAAAACTAATACAAGAGAGTGAACCGAGACCCTTGCCTTATTTTTCCTCATTTGCGAGGACAATATCCTGTGGCACTATCCAGCCATATTGCCTCCGACTGAGTTTTTTCCACATTTCATCGAGATAGATTTTGTCGGTTCATGAAAGAGATGAAACCGAATAATGACCAACAAAATATTATTATCCTCTCAGATTTCAATATGCACCTAATGATCTTCAGCTCGCATCAACTTCATTTGGTGAATATTTACCAGTGTTCTTTCAAGAGGAAAGTTTCGAACTTCAGAATATTACTTTCTTATCTCTTTGAAATGTTCCAGTTCCAGAGATTGAGATAGAGAACTCTATTAAATGAATAATATATTAACTGAAAGTGCACCATATCTAGGGCGATGAGACGTCCTCTTTTTATAGTACAGTAAGCAGTGTACAGTATAGTATAATTTCTCGAAGATGCTGTCCTCGTAATGTACCTTTTTTTTCATTTGGAAGGTAAATGTTCTGTTTTTTGAAGTAGAGCACGAAATCGCAGTGATTTTTTTGAAAATGTGCCATTACTTCCTGCTGTGTCTGCACAAAATGCAAATAATGTACCAATGGTCGAAAGAACACAACATCAACTTCACATTCAAGCAATCCCTATCGACCACACAGTTCAATTTTGAAGAGAACATTCGTGATTGGTTTTGCGCGATCATTCAGTTACGACTGATGAACTCCTGGAAATAATGTTAGAATAGTCTTTCCACTTTTTATCCTTATTTCTTCGATTGCGGACTACAAATCTATCGTGCCTGTCAATACACAGGGTGATTAGTCTCAAATCGCCACAACAAATCAATGCTTTCTAAATAGAAACACCCTGTATCCTCCAAATCATTGAAAAGAGAGCTCAGAAGGATATTAACGAAAAAGTACATAATTGAGGAACTGAGATCTTCCTATCTACCATATACAACTTATCACCGAATATACCAGGTATACACTTACATATAAATAACTTATGATTGTGCCCTTTCTTTTGTTTCTGTATATGATTCCATTCAATTGGAATATTCAATTGGAAATAAGTTATTTGTTCGTCAGTTTGCCAGATCTTGTACTTATTTTGAAAAATGGCGAAGTTATAAATGGAATTCGGATAAGCCTGTCTTTTATATTGAATCGGCAACAAGAAAACAAAGACCGACTCCGCAAACTCCCTCATTACCCGAACCTTTTCTACATCGCTGAAAAAAATAGGCGTTTCTGTTTTTTATCTTCGTCTTCCGTTTCATCTCCCAAATTGTATTTTATTTCCAATCAATCGAGCCTTACGAGAGAGTAAATTGAACAATCCCTGGATATCACGAGCCCTTTGTCGAATGATAATCTTCGATGCAGACGGGCGGGAACCCTCTTGGAACCAAATTATCGGTCTATCTGACTTTCCCGATCACCACATTGGGCTTGCTTTTTCGCTTTCATAAATATTGCTGAAGAATTTTTTCTCGGAAGGTGAGATACTGAGTGGAAGATATGCTTTGAGAAGGTTAGAGATTCCTCTAAAATTTGAATTCCTGTTGAGGAAATGCAGTTTACAAATGCATGAAAAATAAATAATTCGTAAAGCCAACTTGTATATGAACCGATCCGAATCAAATACGAGCCAAATCACTCGTATATGACCCGATAGTTGACGACATAGAGATCAATATTATTGATAATTGTACAATCAATTATATAGGAACATTGACTCAGAGGGAGTGATGTTAGTTCATTTCTCAATCAATGATGAAAGTGCATGATTACAATCTCAAAACACCAATTAATCATACAGAAATCTACCAAAAATGTTGCTATTTTCTTGGGAGTTTCATGATTATTTTGACATCATTGCGGAAAATGCCGTTTGTGTTTTTGACGAAACAAAACACCATCAATGACTTCACCAGTCTTCTCTCCATCGTTCATGAATGATTTGTCTTTCAGAACTGGACAATTCGGAAAGCGTTATTCCAGAATGAAATAAAAAGTAAAATAAAATCCCGAGATAGGAAAAGGAAAAAACAGGTTTTTCCTTCCGAAATGTCTAGAAGGATGAAAAACTATAATAAATGAGATAGTCAGATGATGGCCGAAAATAAGTCACTCGAAAGTAGACTGCTCAGTTGATAAAATAATGGGTGTTTAAAAAACGTGTAACGTTCAAAATGAATGGAAAATCAATGGAACTTTTCGCCATCGAGAGTAATAACGTAACAACACCTTTACTTCACCTGAGAAGTGTTATGGCGCTGAAGATATTTCAAATCGATTTTTCATATCGAATCATGTCTCAAAAACTCGATAGCCAGAACGGAACATCTAAAACTTCTGATGAACGAGAAACGTCATAAACTCTATACTGGGTGGCCCAATGAAAACGAACAAGGCCGATTTTTCCTCAGAAAAAAAACTCTTGGACTGGTCGATTTTTATTTCGAGGGGGAAATATCTTCCGCATGTTTTCAACTTTTTCACTTCAAACCCCTCGCAGGGATGATCTCCAAGCCTTGAATGTCAAATGGGATAAGGGGTCAAGTGATACATCATTTTGAAGGTAATCGAAATCTCTTACCAGCGCTTCCTTGTTGTTTGAAATTCAATGCAGTAGTTCTCGAGAAAACACGTTCATGAAAATAATCGGCTAGTGATGGAAAGTAACGCTTTTTTCGCTTTCATCATTATTCCTCTTTTTGTAGTGAGAAGAAGTGCCTTATGCGTTTTTTTTTTTAATCTTGTCCTATCCAACATTACATAAAGAATCATTTATTTCAATGTCAGTTCCTTGATCTCTCAGTAAAATGCTTTGTTTTTATTGGGCCACCCTGTATATCGGGATCAAATAGACCAGCATTGCCTCTCCACTGTTTTCCACATTGAACTATCGAATATTCAATTATTCCACTCCGATCTATTATACTACTTGATCAAAATTGATTATTCAATTTTCAGTAAACCTCTATACAGTCTGTATAATGAGAATTAAATTGTTCAAATGAAAAATCTGATCGAAATGTGGAGTATGATGGGTGGAAATTCAACCCTCCCTGCAGTAGCTCTATAAATACAACTTTCATGAGCTTTTGTGCACGATTCGAAAATCGCTTTCATGACGTTGACATATTCCGACTAACGCATACTCTCTCATACTCTGTCATGAATACCTCTATTTCGAATATAAGAGAATGTTTGTGGTAGCACATGGTTGGTCATTGTTTGGAAATCAAAATCGAACGGACAGCAAATACTGTAGTCAAACAGTCAATAAAAATATATTGTGATCTCTGTATAGTCCAGGAAAAAAATGCAGCTGAATTAAACTGATAGATATCGATAACAACGGAATGAATGCAAAATATCTTTGATTTCATTGCAGATATATGGAGTGGGTACCAAATGCATTGCTCATCATTGGGTTGGGTTCTCGAGAACTTTAAGAGATAGAGAGTGATAGAATGCTGTAGAAAATTCAATGAATAATATGGTTTCATTGATGAATCAGGGGAACAGGCTAATAGTTTTCGAACTATATAGAAAAAAATTGATTCAGTGCACAGAATTGGGAGTTTGACATTCTGACGACATTTTCTTCAAAGAATGGGAAATTTTCCAGTTCACAGATGTGAACTGTAACTTCTATCAAATATCAAGAGCGCCATTTTGAATTATGATACAATTATCTCTTCAATCATGACTAAAACTTATAAGTATCTATATTCATTGGAGACACTTGGACATGAATTTGGTTCTGAAGTCAAGAGGCTGTATATATCCATTTATTATTATAAATTTTAAACATCGTTCCGAGTGTCAAAAATCAAATGAATTCATTTTCTTTCGACATTTGAAGTGACTAAGTACTCAGCATAGCCTACTTGGCATCAAAGGTACCAGAAAAATGTATTTCAAAATGTTGAGCTCAATGCGCTATTTGATGTATTCGAAAAAATTGGAAATTTCCTCATGAAACTCGAAAATAATCTTAGTCAGTCCTGATATCTGGATGAATTCAGAATCACCACTGTATTTTCACTAGTAATACCACTAGAGGTCTTCGATTCGGGATAATTTTCGAAATATTCATGCGCTCGAAAAAATGTCCGGATTCAATTCGAATTCGTATGGTATTCGGTAAGAAAATTCCACACCAAATGTGTTTCCAACAACATCAATTTCAGTCTTCATCAAGTTGACAAAACCTGTCATCATCAAAGTCAAAAAAATTTCCAGTATAAATCGCTGTTGGGTACCCACCAGGAAAAAATTTCAGATAAAATTCATCCGTTTCTATGTTGATCTGACAGAAATACACGTTCTGATTGGTTGATAATCACATGTGTGGGATTTTCTATAAAACTTTTCAAATTCAACCGACTCTTCTATCATAGTTTCCGAGATCCCAATGGTGAAAATCAAATTTGGGACATCTCACAAATGACATGACACTCATTTGTAGCTCATCGGTAATTCATTAATTCTATTATGTCTATACTAGCAGCAAATTTGACATGGTATATTATCTAAACTGTGGTAATTTCAACAAAATACTGAAGAGGGTACTGGAAAGCTACGGCAATACATTTCTGTTGAATCGAGACCGATGTTTGGAAAGAATATGAAATCTGTATGATTTTTGAATAAAAAATTCACCTAAAAAAAGTAGCGACCACTGGCATAATCAGTTCCTAAACAACGTGAAAAGTTTAAGAAATTATCTCACTTCTACTATCCACCTCGGACGGGCATGTATCGGTACGTATAAATCTTAAGTTTCCACCCAACATAAACTTCAGCTCGCCTACTTGCATTCTTCCCACGCCTTGCCTATTGAAACAACGACGCAGTCACTCACGTGTTCTGCCGTCATAAACGAGCAAGTTAGCTCTAGCGTCATTTCATCGCTGTGTGCAAGTTCAAAACGGTTCTGCCGGCATCCCAATAATTAGTTTTCCATTGTGCTCTCGCAAACATTACCGAAGTGATTAGATAACGGCTCTCTCAGGATTGCCTTCACAGCGGCCTTTGCTGTCAGACCAGAATTGTCATACAGATATTCGAGATGGCTGTGCTCGCTTTGAAATGTCATCTGGATTGATAGTTGTCCAACAAGAATATGCAAGAGATCTCACTTGATTGGTGGCGATTATTAGACTGAGGTTTCGTGAATAACCTTAGTATTTCGTGAGCATTGAGAAACACTCCGAACAACAAACCCACTAGAAGGATCACAAAACAAATATTCTGATGCTAACATGAATTCCCAGAATTATCATAATATTAGTACCCAATCGTCGCCAGTGTTGTCATATCCAATCATCAAAAAGTGATAAATAGTCCATAATATTTAAATTATATATAATAATATAATATAATAAATATAATAATCAATTTGGGTCATGACGATTATGAATCAGTTCTGATCAATAGAAGATTGCTACATTATTCTGAGACTTAGCAATTTTACTTTCTTGGGGGCTCGAGGACCAGCATGGGTATTATGAATAGTTTTTGCTCAACGTTGCAACACCGCAATTTGATATTCAAGTCAACGGCGATTATTGCTTTGTTTGGTATCTGTCATTATTTACGTTTCGATTTATCGATATTATTCAACTTGTGTTCAGTTTTGTGTATTCAGAATTCATCAGAAACTCAGTTTATTTCCTGTTTTGGTGATTTGACATAATGGTGAGACGTTGTGAGGTGTGTTAAAGACAATTTGAACCTGCGATCAAAACATGTCATTTCATAGGTGAGTTACCACTGTCGTATCATTCGAGATTTTGAAGCATTTTCCCAAATGGAAAGGATAAAAATGAATTTGAATTGAATTGATTAGATTATATTGATTATACCCATAGGTCAGCTAAGACAGTGTCTTTTGGTGAAATATGGAGCACTGATGAATGCTTCCTTATTTGTGGTCAAAATATGCGAAGCTGCTGAAAAATCACTGAGAATAATGAACTCAATTAATATTTTTGATAAAAAATATTAGGAAACTTCTATACTTCTTGTACACACAACAATGAAAAATTTACCGTTGACTGTTTTTGGAACTAAGTTGAAGAAATATTTCACTGTAAGACTCCATCATGAGGCAAATAAATTGAAAGATTCAACGGAAGTTAGAGTAAGAAGTAAGTTAACAAAAAAAATCCTATTCAAGAATCAATAAATTATTTGTGTGATTATCCATGGTTGTTTTTCATTTCAGTCCTGTTTTAAATAAGAAACACTGCTATTTGTTACATCTTCACATGAGTCATGATTTTATTGTTGATATAACATTTCGTCATAATACTTTTCAACATCACATATTCATTATCGATTTTCATCTATCTACATGAAATGAAATAATCAGACATAATTTTTTTGCGTCAAAATATATGAATTCTGCTCGAGATAAAACCTCCTTCATTTTTGACGATATCGTGAAATGATAAAAAAAAAGTTTCATCTTCAGATTTGAAAATCACATTCAAATACGCAATCATATCTATTTGCCTTGAAAACGAGTTTTTCACTTTTTTGAAAATTATTTCCACTAGTAGGTACTGAACTTTGAAACCGTAAATCGTCACTGATCGCCAAAGATATAAATGTTCATTATCAAAATTGAACGTTATTTATGATAAAGAATAAGTAGACAACTGTATACTGAATAGTCAGTATATTGTTTCATATGGCGTTGAGAATTGAACTTTTCTTGTGACGTGGTCATAATAAGTCTATTGATCACAAGCAAGTTACAAAAATTACCACAGGATTGTATGTATTCTAATTTTTCGTAACAATGTGAAGGAAGTATAAGGATGTTCATTTTCCCACCAAGAAATGCTGAAAAGTACTACTGAAATTGTTACGGATCTTCAATTTGGTTTCATCATGAATTAATAATAAATTCGACCCCCTCTGACAACACGGCACTGGTGCTGGGAGAATCAGCTCCTGCTATCCTTGTTTAGACAAAGATAGATACTATAGATGTTGCTTCCAAACAAACTGTATTGCCAGGGGTGTGGATTACTTATCTAGTCTGTTCAATGATCGAAGGAGAAACATAAGGCATTGTTTTTAGTCCACCTACTGTATGTGTTTGGAAAATCAATGATGGAATCTAACAGTATCTCAATTATTTCTTCTTAATTATAGTGTACAGAATACAAAATACAGAATACTAATGTGGTGAGACTGAGATCATATCAGTAGTTGAGTGGTTGAAAAGGCTTCAACGTGGTAGCAAATTTTGAGAATAATAATAATAATAAGGGTCTTCATTGAGTATAATGAAAAAAATAGACTAAAGGCGAAGTTTACAAACTATAGTGAGAGACACCGTAGTTTTTGTTGTACCACTTAACCTCCACAGGAAAAAAGAAGTAAATACAAAACAAAATCCAGAGAAAACAGAAAAAAATCAATTTTATTCAATAGTATTCCAGGACACATAGAAAAACGATGGAGCATCTGAGACAATTGGTACTCAATAGCAATTAACTTTGATTATTCATTAACTTACGTGTAAATATGTTTCGGAAACTGCCGAATATCAGATTCTTCAGGCAGTTGATTATAAACATTAGATATGTGATGAGTAAAGGACCTCTTGAAAAATTCGTGGGCGGGCATTGTCCCTTGTAGCGCCCATTGAGATCATGAACATGTGGAAGGTAATTGTGTTGTACAGGTATGATAATAACCTTATGATGAAGGCATATTTAGATACCTCGTGTTTCAAGAGCGAGAAAGTGAGTGGTAGCTACTTTCACGAACTCTAAGCACAGTGCTTTGTTACAGCTCTGTAGACTATAGAGGTTCAACCTATTCGTATTTCCACAGACTGCAAATATCAGAAAAAATTATCCAAGAGGGTCAACCCTAGCGAGTTTCGCAAAAGTCCGGAATAAAATTATCATCTGTTCAACCAGCAACTTGAAAAAATACGCTGAAACACTTGTATTGATTGCAAGTTGGACGTATTATTGCCGAAAAATGTTTTTTCTTTCAACCCCTTGGCTTCTACCCTATACCCGTTTATTTTCCAAATGCGAAGGAAGAACCAATAACTTTTCAATGACCCTACACTCGACATACCTTCGACTTTGAAAAAAAAAGTTGGCTAGGGTTGCAGCTAAGGAGTTGAAGGAAAATTCCAATGTGAAATGACTTATTTTAGCGATTTTTTTGACTTGACAATTTGATATACCATTCCTAAACAAAACTCCAGCGATTGGCTTCACTTCATACACCTTGGGGTCTGAAATATTGAGTAAGCTTGCCTCTCCCATAAAGCGACTCGCTTTCAAGCAGCTCATAAAAACGGAAATTCGATCCATTTCCAGATAAATATATAAAGCCAATGGTAACGTCATGACGCCTTTATGAGGGCGTCAAAAAGTAGCTGATACTTTCGACGGGGTGGTATGATATTTCATTTTCGGTGCGCTGCCATTACGATGAGAAATTCGAAGCGCTCTATAAAACGAGTATAATAGAGTTATTCTGAATAATGAAATATGAGAATAGTCATGGCTGACGACAGCATATCAGAGGTTTTTTTTCAAAATATATCGACATGCATATTTCAGTCAGTGAAATAGAATCTGAAACTATCAGACTGTTCTAAAGAGTCTGAATCGACGGAATCCCGTGTTATCATTGCATGTAATACAAATGTATCGATAATTATCGAAATAAAACGAAACATCGAATGCATTATCAATAAATTGTTGCATTCGTTGAGATTATTTCATGAATGAAATGGAAACCATTATGATCATTACCAATTTATTAATAATGTCGATATTGGATGTATAGTTTGTACGGTTACATTTTAGTGATTTAATGAATGCCAACTACCCAGATTTGTGAAATATTGTATAATTTTAGAATGTGGGATTAGAAAAAAATGCAGGATCACGATCATGGCTGAAGTTCGGTCTTTTCCTAAACAGCGAAATACTGCAAGAGCAGGAGACTACTGCCACGCCAATGAGAAGGCGAAACTCAAAAAAGGAAATCAGAATATAATCTGAGGTGTCTCATATGCAATCAGAAGCCAAAATACAAAATAAAAAAAAAAGTTATGTGAAACTTTCTTCGGATCGTAGGAATTTAACTGAAAATTCCACACAGGTGATTTTTAACCAATCAGAACGTGTATTTCTGTCAGATCACAATAGCAACGGATGAATTTTATCGGAAATTTTTTCCTGGCGGGTACCCAACAGCGAATTTTGATTAATTTCAACAAAAAGCTTAAATGTTTTCTAAATTCATGGACCATTATGATTGATGTTTATATTAAAAACGCAATTATTGTATACTATGGCAGGTTGATTCGTAGTTGCTTGCTCTTGATTTAGAGATTCTTGGACTGACGTTGCAGAAATTGAAGCAGACCTCATTGCGTCAATTATATCCTGATGATGGCCCGAGTCAATTATGATATGGTTTTATGGTTTTATGGAGTGACTGCTACCATGCCCTGTTATTTTAATCAATTGCTGTTCTCCAATTCTGTTTTGCAAGAATTTGATTGAGACGAAAATTGATGTTGTTGGAAACACATTTGGTGTGGAATTTTCTCACCGAATACCACACGAGGTCAAATTAAATCCGGAAATTTTTTGACCTCTAGTGGTATTGCTAGTGAAAATTTTCGGAAAATTATTGGATTCAGGGTACCAAAATCGCGTTCACTACCATGCTTCCTGTGTCCTCATTCACAAACACCATTATCAGAAGAGTTCAACAGCACATTGTCATGAAAGACGATCAAAGGTAAATAACGTTCAAATATGCCCCTTCTATCATAAGAATGCCTAATCAAAAGTTTTTGACTGATATTGCTCCCAAAATACTCAACGTACTACCCCAAGAAATCAGAAATAACCCCACAAATAAATTCTTCCAGAAAAATATCTCACTGGAATATCCACATAGACCTCATCTCATTTCCGCTCTCCTAATATTCAATTCCCCATTCCTTCTTCGAAATGGAATTCGAATTTTCTGCTCTCCTGATACTAATATGGGAATTATCCTGTCTTCGAAATGGAATGAAAACTTCTGCTCGAATATAGAAATTAGTGTTGGAAACCCCCAGACGTTTCTGCTAGCCTGATACTTATTTCTCGATTCCGTCTCAGCAATGGAATTGTCAAATTCTTGTTTGGATATATCGTGGTTGATAAGTCGTACCCTATCGCATTTCTGCTCTCCTGATACGAGTATCAGAATTATTCCGTTCCGCGATATGAAGATAGAGATTCGAAGTCTGACTTCAAAAATGCATATCATCAATGAGAAGAACCGAATTAGCAGGATCTGATTGTTGTCTGATGAAAAGAAAATATTCTTCGCTCTACTTGAGTACGACCCTGTTAATAAGGTTCAAGATGAACTAGGTAGGTACTCAGTACTCAGTAATCGCAGGCAACATCCATTTTCCATTCACACTTTTCCTGCACTTTTTATCGAATCGTTCGAAGCGTGGTCCAGTTTGTCTTGCTATAAATTCCCGGAATCAAAGATATAATCGGCGTACTCGAGAAGTAATATTGCCTACCGTATCCTGAAGATATTGTGGAGAGAATATCGACAAAAAATCGGCATAGAGAACTCAGTTGTTTACGCCTCGCGGTGACGTTTCGTTCAATTACTTTCACCAATAATTAGAGAGTTCTTCATAGGGATTTGAGACTGAATGATGGCTTGAGGGAAAGAAGAGTTTGAGATAGCACTCCAGAGCATCTCTAGAGATTCGTACTCCCGGAAGCTATCGAAATGGATATTTCGATTTCTTGTCTTTCCAACTGCAATATCCATCACTATATACTGGGTGGCCCAATGAAAACGAAACAAGGCCGATTTGACATAGTTATCGTTCTCAGAAAAAAAAAACGCTCGAACCGGTCGATTTTTATTTCGAGGGGGAAATATTTTGCGCATGTCTCCAACTTTTTCACTTCCAACCCCTCGAAGGGGTGAGCTCTAACCTTTGTATTTCAAATGGGATAAGGGATCAAGTGATACATCATTTTGAAGGTAATCGAAATCTTTTACCAGCGCTTACTTGTTTTTTGGAATTCAATGCAGTAGTTCTCGAGAAAACACGTTCATGAAAATAATCGGCTAGTGATGGAAAGTAACGCTTTTTCCCCTTCATCACTATTTCTCATTTTGTAGTTACAACGATGTTCATCTAAGAAGTGCCTATCATTTTCTAAAAAATATTAACTATATCATCAGGGTGATTCATACAAGATGCACTGGTTTTTCTTCGTCAAATGAAGTGTAAGCCGACAGAAATTGAAAAAAAATGAAATGCGATACCTTATAATGATTAGGCAATGCACGCCCATGATGATATACATTGGTGGCCTTTTTCTGGGGATTTCGTAAACATCCGATACGTGATGTAGGTGTATACATATGTGTATGTACGGCCAATTCACATAGAATTTGATTCCGAACGGAACACTTTTCAGCTTTGAGTCACGATGTGATGAATGAAATAAATGAAATTAAATGAAAATTGATGTAATAAATCTCCAGATACTAAAACGGCTAGCCGCGTATTCAGCACCTCAGGACTTTCGGAACATATACTTTCGACCCACTAATAGTGACGATCGATCAATCACCCCACAGCTCATAACAGTCTCGCAAAATAATATATCGACACGTTACTGAATATAGGCGATGAAATGAAGATCAATCGAGCTAGAAAGTTACCAAGTTCAACTTACCTCAAGAGTCAAAACGGCGTTTCGCACTCCACTTCAGGGATCTATAACAATGAGCAAAAGTTCAGTTCCTGATACATGAAAAAGTCAACGATAAATGATAGTACATTAAGTTACAAGAGTTGTGCATTATGAAACTCCACAAGTGCGTAATCTTAGTACAACTCGAGTTGTCTACTATACTTTTTTAACGACCACGACTACAGTGATGAGTGTCAAGAATCTCGCGCCAAATGGTTAACATTCATATCATCGATTCGTCAGAATATTTTATTCTTGATAAAACTTGATGCGCTGTGGAAAACTTTCACTCATGTCACATGACATATGACATTTCTGTCATAGTGTCTAGTAGCAATACTGTCGAATCCAACATGGTGGCGGTGAGCCATCAAAGATCAAGAGAATTGAATTTGGTACATTCTGTAGATAATTGGAACGACAATTTTTGGATGAGATGGAGAAGAAATAAGTCACATTTGAGATTATACTCAACTTGGAGGATTCCATTCCTGAAACTTCATCAAACTTCAAACGGATACGAATCTACTAAACAATTATTTTTAATGAGCTCTTCATGGGGGATTTACGTCTGTCTGATGACAGTTGAAACTATCTCTGTAATTGATCTCATTTCCTCTTCTTCCGAGCTCCAGATATTCAGTTCGAATTTGAACGTTTTCGGAGATGCCTGTGTGAATCACGATCAAAGGTGAATAACGTTGAAATATGCCCATTTTATCATAAGAATGCCAAATCAGAAGTTTTTGGCTAATATTTCTCCCCAAATACTCAACTCACTACCCCAAGAAATCAGACATCATCCCACAAGTAATTTCTTTCAGAAAATGGCTGAGTTGTATATTGGTATATGTCCAAATATTTCACTGGAATATCCACATAGACCTCATATCATTTCTGCTCTCCTAATATTCAACTTCCGATTTCACTTTCGAAATGAAATTCGAATTTTCTGCTCTCCTGATACTAATATCGGAATTATTCTGCATTCGAAAGGAATGAAAACTTCTGCTCAAATATAGAGATAAGTGTTGGAAACCCCAAGCGTTTCTACTAGCCTGATACTTATTTCTCGATCCCGTCTCAGTGATGGAATTTTGAAATTCTTGTGTGGATATATCGGGGTTGACATGGCGTAAGGATAGTAGAGAACGTGCTTGAATCCATAGTTGTTGAGAAATCAGGAGAAATTTAATGTGTTTTAATGTACCTCCCAAGGATTTGTGGAGGATCGCAGCGTTGAAAAACTGTGAAAGTCATGCTAGAGGACCAGGTATGTACATGCCAATATTGGCTACCAGCACGGCACCTTTTCTCATCTAATTCGATAACGATGTCGCAGGAAGTGAGCCTTCTCAATCTATAACAGAAACCACGAGGGATTTTTTTATCAGCCAAACGCATACCGCTCTGCTCTTTGACCCTGCGAGGCAGATGGTGTTGAAATAAATTCAGCCGATCAGGGCCCAATTTATTATGTCTGCGAAACTCTCCGGCGAACCAGAAACGGATTTGGGACATGAGGCCTTTTCCTATAAAGAAAAATTGGGGCCGAACTGAGGTACAAACTTACGCGATATTTCCACTTCCCATGCAAAATATCCCGAATGGATGGGAATTTGGAATTCGTCGAACTTCTACTACATTACATGTCCTGGATGTAAAGGAATCTCATGAATAGTAACTCATCAGCTGAACGTTGGAAAATTCGAATGGAAAGTTATCTTGTAACAACGCTCTAATACAAATATAACGAGAATAATGGCTGCAAAATAATCATTATCCTACTAGTAGAATAAATATTTGATATAATACTGACTCATGAATCATGTTATAACGAGTACAAAAAAGTTTAAACTTCATGAGTAAAACAATCCTGAATGCGTTCAAAAAAAAATATTCGTAAATATAACGGAGTAATCTCGCTCGTGAGTGCTTTTTTGGCTTAAAAAGCACAGCTCGATATCTCTGAAACTACAAGTCGTGCAAAATTTTCCGGTACACGGTCGGATTTCTCGTTCATTTTTCATGTCAAACGATTCGATCGAAAAATAAAAAAAAAAAATCTTCATGTATGAAAATCCAATGTACATATCTACCGGAAAATGGAAAATTCGGATTTTTTAATTATTTTTTGAAAAATCTGGAAAAAATCACAACCTCTATTTCGGAACCGTAGATAACGAAACTATAATCGCAAAGGCATAATTTGTAAAGGTAATTTCTCTCGTGCTTTTCTTGGCTGAAAAAGCACAAATATTACCAATTCGGAGCTCGATATCTCTGAGACTTTGTGTCATGCAGAATTTTCCGTCACACGGTCGGTTTCCTCGTTCAATTTTCATTCAGACTGCGGAATTTCAAACTATTCGATCGGAAAATGAAAAATTTTGTTTATGTCTGAAAATCCAAGGTACATATTCAACGGATTATCGTATTTTGGAGAATTCGAATTTCCTAATTATTTCTTTAAGAATCTTGATGAATTCACAACCCATGTTTCGTATGCGCAGATAACGAAACTGTGATTGGAAAAAATTGAATCGTAAAGAAAACGGAGTTATCTCGATCGTAAGTGGTTTTTTGGCTGGAAATGCACAAATACTTCTTTGGAGCTCGATATCTCCGAAACTTCAAAGTGTGCAGAATTTTCCGGCACACGATCGGATTCCTCAATCAATTTCCATTTAGTTTGTAAAATTTCAAACGATACATACTGTTCAGCTCTGATGAATGTCAATGTAGATGATGTTATTTATAATTGAACAATATTTTTCTGCAGAGATTTCAAACAGATCTCTGTCTAATTTTTCATAACCTTCAAGCGACAGAAGCGAAACTCATAATCCAATATCGTCTGATGCAAGGACAAGAGTGTTTTGTAAAGCCTCAGAAATTAGGGATTATTCAGAACATTGTTCAGTGCCATCCAACAAACGGAATTCCATTTATCAAATTTGAAACATCAATGCTAATGAAATTATCTTGATTAAATCCCGCAGATAGAATCGTTGAATTCCCATTACCGTTTTATACGAAGTTAATTGCTCAAGGAATTCAGTGAATCTGAATAGGATGACGGGAACATGTTTTTCAAACGACCGAGCTCGAGTTGAAAATGTTCGACTTCAATATAGAACCAACGTCTGATTGGAACACCCAATTAACAGTAGATTCCACTAATGATTTCACTTGGTATATGAAACTCTCATCTCCTGCAGTATCAGCAAAAATCAGCTCCAATCTGCTTGGCCTCATTGCCAAGAAAGGGGCTCGACGGAATAGCACCCATTGTTCTCAAGAAATGTGCCCTTTCATACAGATTTTGTGTAATTTCTTCTAACTGAAAGATAGCTAGAATCCAACCGACTAACTGTGATCTATCTTTGTAAGTGGTGGAAGCAATCAACAGCGAGCTCATCCGATATCTAGAGAACTCAATAATCGCGAACGACAGGCAATATGGCTTTCATTACCAGAGATCATCTGACGCAGTTTGGCCTCCTAGCGAAACTTCCGTCATATGGTGTGCCACACTATGTGGTGGTAGATGGGGTCTCATCTGATACAACTACTATCAATGCTGGTGTTCCACAAGGATCCGACTTGGTACCACTTTTGTGTTTTAGTTCCACATCAATGATTTTTCGGATGTAACCTCCAGTCCAGTTCATAGCTTTGCCTTTTCCTCTAGAGCCCCTATATCATCTAATGATGCCAGAGGTGCAAGACGAAGACAGGTCGATGATTTGAATAAGTGGCTGACGAGAATTCTGAAATGGGGATCTGAAAATCTAGTACAGTTCAATGCAACAAAAACTCAAGCTTATTCACCAAGAAGGTAGATCAATTCAATTCAATTCTTTATTGATCCATTAGAACGAGCTTAAAAAAAGCAATAGGACAAGTCAGTAAATATCAGATACAGATATAATATACAAATATATAACAAACACATTCATAAATAATAAGAGGTATATAAACAATTAGGTGAGTGAACGAAGCAGCAATAATGAAAAATAATACAAAACATTTTTACTAATGTAGGTGAGAAAAAAACTCATCGATTGTATAGGGGCTAATTTCAAAAAGTAGTTGCTTTATTTTATGTTTGAATACTTGGTCCTTGGTTATAATTTTGAAAAACTCCGGAAGTGCATTATATAATCTCAGCCCCAAAATCTCAAACGAGTTCAGACGTAGAGATGAACGTGTTTTGGGTACGTGAAAATCATTTCTGATGCGGGTATTATATTCATGATGAGATTGGTTTCGTTTAGAAACTTCTTTATTTCTATGGATGTACAACAAAACTTCCAGAATGTAGAGACCTGGCAGAGTCAAAATGTTAAATTTTTTAAATAGTGTTCTACACGAGGATGTTTGTGATGCGTTTGCAATAGTTCTGATAATTCTCTTTTGCGTTACAAAAACATTGTGTGCAGGTGGAGAATTTCCCCAAACAATAATTCCATAGTTAATTCTTGATTGTATCTGCCCGTGGTAATATAAAAGTAGACCAGAGTTGTCTAGAATTCGTCTCAAGTTTCTTAACAGAAAACACTGCTTATTGAGTATTTTAATGAGAGTATCGCAATGCTGATGGAAATTAATATTGCTATCTAGAAAAAGACCTAAAAATTTTATACTGTCAACTCTTTCTATCTCAACACCGGATATTCCAATATTAATGTCTACCGAATAAATGTTTTGGGCAGTATGAAAAGCTACTGCTTTCGTTTTGGAGGCATTAAAAAATAATGAGTTTTCACTGAACCAATTTTGCAAGCTATCGAGATCTGAATTTATATTTTGTTGCAAATCAGGCAAATTTTTTGATTTAAATAGGAGGGAAGAATCATCGGCATACAAACAAGTGAGTGACTTTGGCAGAATAGATGGCAACTCATTGATATAGAGAATGAAAAGGATTGGCCCCAAAACTGATCCTTGGGGAACACCTATGTCATTATTCAACTGATCAGAAAAAAATGTTTCGTTGTATTTCTCATTTGAATATTGTATTTTGACAGCCTGGGTGCGATTTGAAAGATATGATACGAACCATTCATGCTGAATTCCTCTAATACCATTTTTGTACAGTTTGTCCAGGAGATTTCTGTGTTGTACACAGTCAAAGGCGCGGCTTAGGTCACAAAAAATCCCAGTGGGATTTTCGCCTGCTTCAACATGCCCAATTTGATAAGCGCTGTTAAGTGTCAAGGGGTTTCATATTTGACTCTACTCGTATAGTGTCAAACACCACGTCGCCGAAACATACCATACTGAATTCTTCACTTTCTTGAAATATTCGTTCCGGAAAAAGAAATAAAAAGGAAATTGAACTCAAATCACAAGCGGATTACGAAATTCGGTCCGAGGCATTATTATATTCTGCTATCTAACATTTTGAAGTACATGTTACATCATCGAATGGATTTAGTTTTCGATCAATGCTGGACGGTTCTCCATATTGTTGCAACAGCCACCACAGCATATTGTCGGCTGTTAACTCATTCCCATTATTGAAACGAACAAAGTTAGTGTGTTACATAAATCGGGCGATATCGGAAATACGAGACCCTCCAGCAAGCCGGATTAGGTTATCATGAGCATTCGCCTTTGAATATTCGAAATTATTCTGATTGTTCTGCTGTTATGGAAATGAATGGAGGAACGGGTGACTGTGACAGATCAGCTTGGCACTAAGTCTCCACAAGCCATAACTTCATATCACATGGTCAGAGCAGAGCGAATAGTTTATATGTCT
This sequence comes from Gastrophysa polygoni, assembly GCA_963576655.1. Classification (NCBI taxonomy): domain Eukaryota; kingdom Metazoa; phylum Arthropoda; class Insecta; order Coleoptera; family Chrysomelidae; genus Gastrophysa; species Gastrophysa polygoni. Next base: position 20,427,621 of record OY755089.1, read on the forward strand.
GGCGTCTGTCTGGTTTTGCGTATTCTCGGAAATGTTGACAACGATATTGTGCACGTTTACAGTGAAAAGGCATACAGAATGGGATTTTGAGTTTTCTCTGTGAATATGAGTGATAGGCAAAACCGATGTCGGAGTTCTTTGTTCGACTTTCAAGATAATAATAACATAAACCATGGTTGTCATCTTTCTCGACTCTGAACTACGGAGTGTTTTCAGGAGGAGGGTAATTGTGACCAACTGGTTGACATCTAGATACTCTTATATTGAGAAAACCCGGAAATCAATTTATTGCTATTGTTGTTTAATTGTTATTATTTTATTCAGTCAAAATGTTTGCCTTATATGCTTCGTTAATAAGCCCATGTGGTTAAATTTTTCGAGGCTGATTCAAACATGGTAATTTTGTGTTTTCATTCTTTGCAATTTCAGTGAATTTTTCAGGCGGTGATAGGAAAATATAATTAATGTTACTGTTCATGAATAACTTCTGAACCATGAATATTCTATATTGATTATCTATTATGTCCTGATGCATGATAGACAATACGATTACACAGAATTAGTTCAAAATCCATACGTGGGGAGAGCACAATGACTAACAAATTCACAATATCATGCATAGAGATGCATTCGAAACTTTTCCAGCTGTACTTCCTCCATCATGGCCGAATAATACAAGAAATGCTAGTCAAGTCAGTTTTAGATTGCTGAGATCACATTTTCGTGGTATTTTCATCCCAGAAGGTGATCACCAGTGGTACTAACTTTCATTTTTTAGGTTGCACATGTTCAATTCCGGAAATCCTTGAGTAATTGTATATGAAAAAGGCTATAATCTAAGATTTGGAGTAAAGACGGAGCTCGAGTTCAAAATACTAGAACGGAACTTTTGTACTAAGCTACAATGCTGAACAAATGAGGAACCTCAAATCTCAAATCAAAAACCATTGCAATGCATGTGGGATCATTACCAACTCAATGAAATTTGAATTCAGTATGTACTGATGAATGTATTTCAGTGAGATCGATAACAGAATTGCAGGACCTTTCCACCAACTATCAGATGATATAAGGTATATCATATCATCATTTGCGAAAACGATTGATTGGCAGATTTGATGATTTTGAGAAATGGCAAAAGTTCCAGTGCCTGTTAGAAAGACGTGTATTTCTTCTAAACCAAACAAATGGCAATCTTCAGCGACTAATATCAGAAATTGGTTCGATAGATCATTCTAATAATTCCTTCAACTCTTTGGATGTGTGTTCACCAAGTCTCGTAAGTTGATACTCATGGACATACCCAATTTCTCTCATAGCTACTATATTTTCATTAGAATGGAATAATTCTTTCATACAAGCTTTACTTCAAGTTTCTAACGATAGAGCGAAAAACTCGGCGAAGAATATTATTACCACGGGCTCTGATATCCCCGGTTGAAGCCTCAAGATGAAATTTTGATCCCTCGGTAATGATGATATGCTTAACTTCACACCAAGATATACATACAGTGATGGACAAAAGTGTGGAACCAGATGAATATCTCGGTAGCCGTTTGTTGGATTCTTTTTGATTATTTTTGAAAATATGGCGGATTCGTAATCGTCAATGTTGCCACGTTTTCAGTCTTACCAAAATTCTTGTAAACTTCATTATTTATGATGACACATCCTGCAAGTCTGTTTGTAAATTCCCTCTTAACATTAGCAAATATTCCTGGTTGAATACATTGAATCTCTTATTCTTTCAGCTAGATAGTTCTTGCAAACTATTTGGCCTGTTGAAATAAATTTCGGACTTCAAATAACCCCATAGAAAATAGTCCAGTGGTGTTAAATCGGGGGATCACGCAGTCCATTCAATCGTACTACTAATCCATCTATTAGAAAAGTCGATAAATGTGATTTTTCATATTCATGAGATAGTATAATATAGGTGTGAAGACCGCTATATCGTCTAGCTCTCTTGAGAAAATTCGAATCTGAGCACTGAAACCGCAGTGTTCAAGCAAATTAACGTGATTTTGCCTGTTCGATAATTACCTCTGGAGATGAGAACCAATTTAAACTCTCTTACGAACCCTGTTCCAAAGGCAAATGACGGATTTGTTCTTATCGAATACTCCAAAGTCATATCCAGGGTGATTCACATTAAAATGCGGAAATTTATTCAGAAGATTGCCCCCACTGAACTGGGTGTGAATAATCCCAAATCAGGCAGAATTAGAGGAAATTAATACCTTATACTTTTCGAAGCAGTGCGCTGCCCATGGCGGCAACCATAACGCTGTCTATTCTATCTGTCTAAACGAATTTGATTCGTTTGAGTCAATTGATTCCACGAATAGAAATCCATAATCCAATCATACTATTTACACGACTGGATAGTGAAGAATATCATCATTAATCAGGAACCAAAATTGAATTCCGAGTCGTCAGATCACACTACTCGTAGGCGTGAGAGCATAATATAGAGCTGATATAAATTGGTCACAATATTTCTAAATTCAATTTTGACATGTGCCGCCTCGAAATCTAGTTGAATCTGATGAAAACGAATCGTGGTCATGTTTCCAGTAGAACAATGACCTCAGTCACAATGACATCAGTCTGTGTTAGAATGGATAGCCAGTTATCTGTTCAGCGGCGCTTTTTGCAGGTTTCTCTTCACAATGATTCCATGAATTCACTCAGCTTGCTCTGAATTTCTTCCAAGCCAAAACTAGATACACCATTTTTCATTCGCGTTCTTAGATGAATGTGTACTACCCGCGACTTCGATACGACGAATATTTGGAATTATCAAATTCGAATACGATACATACACATCTTACACGGATAAATATATCGCCCCGTAAGATGTTCATATCGAGTTCGAGTTGCATATCATATAGGTTGCGAATGTTTGGAATTGGCGAAGGAGTAAAAATGATTGTTCCACCAAAACACAGACAGAGCCAGGGTAACTATTTTCCTATTTCTTTTTCTGGATAGCAAGATAGTTTTTTATTTTCCATCCCGAAACAGAATCACATAGAGCTGTGTATATCAGGTGACCTGAAAACAATTCACTCCTGATTCTGATTAGATATTTTCTCGGATGCGTTAATTCATCAATTTTATGTCATAAATGTGTGATTTCAGAAATTGTCTGAATATGGCACTTCCGGTTCCAAATTCTTATATAACCTTCCCAACGATTCATCAGAATCAAACTTGCAATCCTAAAGCTACCGATAATGAGATTTCAAAGAATTCAAACTTCGCATTTTCTTCTCAACACATTATTTTCACGAAAACTGTGCTATGGGAAATTCAGTCATGATACTTCAATGTAGAAGTTCTGACAAAAGGAGTTAAATAGCAGACTCGCGATTTCTCCCATTTCCATTCCACTCATTAATTCCCAATGCTGAGTTAGGATTTTTCGAGTTAGTAAGGAACTTCTATTTATATTGGGAAACAAAACATGAAAAGAACTACTAATTTCTGTTCCCTTTTCCTTTCTCATCCGGCTTGTGTTGCATTTTATGTTCGCAGTTTTCTATATATAGTTATATCTAATTCAATTCCATAGCCCGCCGAGATGAAGTTAAGAGTTGGTGAACACAAAATGCAGGTAAAGCATGGACATCATCTACATAGAAGAGAAACGGGAAAACGAAATTAGTTATTCCTTTCACGTTTTATACTTCGTTGTTGACAGAAATTTCTATCGAATATAAAAAAGACTTGGATAGAATTCAAAGGAGATGGTGTTCTCATATGAATGGAGGTTGGAATTGGGAGAAAGCAAGTAGCCTGCTCTATATCTTTTAACTTTTTAAAAAAATTGAAAGATCATCCAGATCTTCACGGAAAAATGTATAAAGGTTGGAATATGTGTACATTTGAATAAAATGATAAAATGAAATCAATTATTTTCAAGAATATTGTTGGATGTCTAACGACTTGTACCTTGTAACTTGTACAACTTGTAACGATGTACCTATGAAATATTATGTCTACATCATATGTTGAATGGAGTATCGAGTGTTTCTGTCTAAGTCAGATAACACACTAGAGAAATTGATTGCGTGAAACTTGTCCGTGAAACATGTTCACATGAAACTTGTTTCTTGTTCAGTGCACATTGTAGAAACTATTAAGATCATTATAAAACAGCTTGTATTCCACAAAATTATATATTCAAAACAGAGGGACATGATCAACAGCCATCAGATTCCACACAATATCAAGAAAGAGAAAATGAGGAAGATGAAGAATGAGTTGGTGATAGCTTCTGGGATAACAGTTTATTTGTCTGAGTGTTTTTTCAATACTTACACATCACCATGGCAAAACAGTTATATCGAATACATAGCAAGAATTTACAAATAACTAGAATATTGATGATATGAAAATTTCAAAACCTGATTACCTGATCCATTCATTTCCTGGGCTATTTTTTTCCATGCCATAGAGTCCCGTTTGCTATATTCCGGTAACTGATGACTATATAAACACGGTTGCTGTTCGACAATTTTCACAAGTCTAATATCGAAATTTATTTTTTCTTCTGGTATTTTGATCAGCTACTAATGTTGAAATCCTAAGACGAATGATACTTGGCGTCGGCTATTTGGAATCCTGAATATGCCGTATACTCAAAAAGGATAGAAAGTGTTCAAAATGAATTGTTAAGATTCCTAGCCTTTCAAAACAAGATTCGCGTTCAGGACCACAATTATCAGCCGATTCGGAATCAATTTAAAATCATGACATTCAGTGAAAGACGTACTATCTCAGACTCATCCATTCTTTCCAAAATAATCAGACATAAAATCGACTGCCCATATTCACTTGCAAAAATAAATCCCAATGTTCCCAGTAGAACCAATCCTCGATATTATACCCATTCAATATCCCTTATTGTAGAATCGATCTAGGACAAAACTCGCCACTAGTTCGTATACAACATCTTTGCCTCGTTTCAAATTATTGCTCAACTCTGATCAATAGTTGAAAATGATTCCTCATTTCCTGTACTCGTTTTATTATACCATTTTGTCCCAAAATTTTTACTATAATATTAATATAGAAACCTTACCATACCATATTTCCAAATCTCATCACTGCCAGATAATTATATACCGATAAGAAATTTTTATGTAAAATTGTAGATATAAATTCTTACATAGTGGATGCTGTTTTCTGGAACTTTATTTTGTTAGCAACCTAAAATGGCAAATGAATACTATACCGCCATTATCGCGCGACAAATTATGCGAATTAAAGAATTTCAAGAAACAAGTAACGACAAATACTGTCTGTAAGTTCTTCGAGGAGGTGGTACATTCATTTTTCAGTTTTTCGTGGGATTTTCTCTCCTCGTTTCGAGCGCAGTGACATTTTGGGGCAGATCCCAAATCTGTCTTTACTACAAATATATTGAAATAATTTTTAATAGCTTCTACTCTATTTTTTAGACACGAGGAGAGAAAATCCCACGAAAAACTGAAGTAACAACAAACAGAGCACGTTGCATTCCGCGCAACTTGTTGAAGAAACAATTTTTGTTCTGTTTCTCCTGTTTCCAAAACGCCATCGTTTACGTATAAGTACATGAGATAATTGACATTGAAACGAGTTGCATGTTTCTTGAAACGATGAGCTTAACGAAATTCGTTTCTCCAGTGTGTCATCCGCCTAAGAGCTGCGTTTGTAGAGAAAATCTTGTGTGTTTAAATACACATATAGCTATAGCAATCATTATTGTCATCAATAAACTAACTTTCAGCATGCTGATCAACTTTCCGCACACGCGACGCCACCAAGTCCGGTTCCCCTTATCACCTCACAGCGTCCCCCGGGAGTCTCTACAAAAAGTCCATCGTCGACGAATGGAAAACTAGCGACCGGTGGCGGTATCACGACACGCGTGAGGGGGCGGCATCTCTGAAACCCGTCGGCAGCCACTCGGTCTGCCGCCGCAGGTTCACTGAGTGCCCTTTCCATCGGAAAAGTCTGTCGAAAACCGTGGAAATCGGGGGACGCGCGCAACACTTGCATGCCGGCCCTTGCGAGGGCAAAACGATTTTCGCGTCCGTCTGCGGGAACTGGGTCGATCGAATTTCCGAATGTTTATTTCTCGACCGATCAACCACCTGTGGTTGTGTTGCATGTTTTTCGCGGAGAGTGGAGAGTTACCATTTTTTTTTTTTGAGATGTCCTCTAGATGAAGACAGGTCGGAAACGTTCCAATCGGAGGAACATTTTATGGCATTGCAACGAAGTCATAGCCTATTGAGAGTTTTCCGTTTACATGTTTCACATATTTTTGTGAACGGTGTTTCGTTAACGCAGCTCGAAATTGCCTTTATAATTCCGGGATTCCCTCGTCTTCGCTTATATAGGTCACATGAATCCCCATTCTTCAAAACGTTATTTCAGTCCACAAAATAATGATCTACAAAGCACAAATTCGACCTGTCCTGGAGTACTGTTCACATGTTTGGAGCTCAGCCCCCAAACATACGCTAAAGCACTTAGATTCAATTCAAAAGAGAGCTATTCGCCTAGTCGATGATACAACACTCACCAAATCATGGACCACTCTAGATCATCGTAGAAAGGTCGGTGATCTATGCCTTTTTTATAGGTACTTTCACGGTCGGTGTTCAACGGAGATATCATCTATTATGCCACCACGCGCGATTCTTAGTAGACAAACTAGACGAGCTCAAGCTGGTCACTCCTACACTGTCAGGCTCGAGAACTGTCGAACATCGCTTTACCAAGCATCATTCATCAATAGAACGGCAAAGTTGTGGAATTCTTTGCCTAGTGAAGTCTTTCCTGATGCTTACAACCTCCAAACTTTCAAGAAAAATTCCGACACCTTCCTTCTCTCCCAAAATTCCACCGCTGGCTAACACGATGTTCCTCGAACATTATAGGTTTCCCTTTCGTGTTGTCCACAGATGAAAAAAAAAATTATCGGTATAGGGTGATCGCTCCAAATTCCACACTATTTTCTCGGTCATTACTTCACAGAATGTCTTTTTATTTTTTGAAAAAGCATTCATTATTTACAATTGTATTAATATTCATCTTAGTTATTGCCGGAGTTCGATTAATATTTCAAGTGGGTAACTAAAAACTACATTCCCAATGTCTACTAGATGAGTGTATGATGACATCAATGAATGTTATATTATGGATACATTGAAATAAATTGAATTTCTGTTATGTGCCCATCATACCTACTCTATTCATCTGTTGCAGTGAAGTAAATAAAAAAAAGTGACTCCTAAATTTTCGAAAAAAAAAGAAGAAAAGAAGCTGAGACTTTCTCAGAATTCGTTAAATTCGTTTGATGAAACGTTCGAATATATTAGTTGAAATCGAAAAGAATTATATTACACCTTGTATACACCTTTCTATAAAGAGCCAAGATATTCTAAAAACATAAACAATTATATTCTTCATTTCGTCAGATGAATCGATTAATCGGTGTCAAAGTCCCAAGTAAAAAATCAGTGAAAGGCAAACAATGAGAGATCAAATATGAAAATAATGGAACGAAAAATATATATATTTTTGAATCATCGCATTGTGTAATAATTCAGGGTTTCTTACGCTCTAACTTCGATAATTCGTTGGCGAAGCTCTCTCAGACTATCTGAGAGCGATTTTTCGTATCTACAGATAATATAATATAATGATACAGGTTTCATAAAACGTTGTTTCGACGCTCCAGGACAAAGAGAGAAGCCATTTCATTTGACACATACACATTATTTAGAGATAATGTTTCAACCTCCATTGAATATTCATCTTCCTTCCTCATCTTCCTCAGGCCCTGTAAATTTTTCGCAATGAATTATGTAGACAGTGCCGCGTTACATCGGAAGCTAATAAATGCATTCGTTTTAGGGAAAACATTCGGTGCAACATATACATATATAGAACCTTCACGCCCTTTGAAATTCAAAGTGAAATTTTTCAACCGTTATATTAGTCCCAGGCGTGAAACAACTAATTTGTGCTTCATCAAAATGTAGTTACCTAGTAATCAACTGCTGCTGTACCCTGTTTTTCTCTCATACAATCCGGTCCAAATTTCTGCGAAATCATGTAAACAAAAAGGCTTCCTTTGTGGATGAGAAAAGGGCCATAATTCCATAATGGTCATGTCCATTTTGTAAACTGTCACCTAACTCTCAGTGACCCAGATAATCACAGCATGAGAAATGCAGTAGTTACAAATTGTGTATGTAGAAGGAAAATATGTTCAATGATTTATACACCCACGAGTTTCCTTCCTGAATGAGCTACAGGGTGTTGCGTTGTATCATGAAAATATTCAATTCTTGTGAATCCTGAGCAATTTGAATTTGATGAATTTCGAAATCTGCAGACACAAAATGTTATCTGTATATGTTATGTTATAACTAAAGTGTAAAGTTTCAAATTCCACACTCTCGAATATTTCGGCCATCTTGTCTCGAATTGAAATTGAAAAAGCAGTGAGTCGAAGTAACGTAAGAACTACTGGAGTTTTTTTTCATTTCTTGAAATGGATTAGAAGTGAAAGTACAATATGCAAAAAAAAATAATGTATCAAAACGATAATCATAGCTCCCAAAATATTATTTTTCAATTTTGGTTCTCACTAAGTTTGGTGAATTTCTGGCATGCAGAAATAACTGTTGAAAGTGAGAAGATAGGGTTGTATCTATATTTGATGGTGATAGATCATGTTTTAGTCGTGTAGACAGTGTGTTTTGAGTACAATCATTGAATATATCCTCATTCTTCTTCAATTTCATCAGTATATTATATCCTGTGATACACAATTTTTTTTCACAGCAGTATGTACATACATCAATTTGAATCCTATCATGAAAATTCCTATCTGTCACTACTTCTTTTATCCAGGGTGTTTTCGTCATGAATGTAGGTGATATTACAATCGATCATCCGGCTGAAAATGTGTCAGACCGTCATACTCCAATGAACAAACACTGTCACTTAATCATAAGAGCGCACTCTATGCCAATCGGATCAGATTTGAATTGTAAATTACATTGGAACAAAGTAAACTAACAGAACCTACTTTTCCGTTTGTTACTTTAGATATATGTCGTGTTCGACACTGACTCTGGCTTTCTTTTAACCTACAGAAGACTGAAAAGTAGTGCACTAGTAATTTGATAATGAAATACACAAAAGTTATACTTTCATGTTGTTTTTTTTTCTCTGGCAACAGAAATCAGCATTTCATTAGGATATTCATATATAAAAGTTATACTTTCATGTTGTTTTTTTTTCTCTGGCAACAGAAATCAGCATTTCATTAGGATATTCATATAAATTGTATACATATACTCGTCGAAAAACTATAATATTTGAGAAAATCATATCAGATGGCAATATTCCTGCCCAGTGATGTGTAGTCATTAATTCGAATACGAATCAGAGGAGGCGAATCAATCTAAAAAGCTGAGTCATCAAAAAGTAGGGATTATGATTTGCTTCTAAGAAGTCGAATTTGATTGAACAAACCTAAACTATGAGTAAACTTCATTTTAGAAGTATTCTCCATGAAACAAATGCGGGAAAACACTGATAGCTCGTCTGAGAATTGTAGCAAACAACTAACTCGATACAAAATGATGATACAAAATAATGACATAGGATGTTATGGAACTCTCTATTGAAAAGATCGATGAAGTGGATGGTAAACAATCCGACGAAACATTCCATAAAGTTTCCGAACATTTTAATTAGAAATGTTCATTCGTCCAATCCATTACCGACTCCGAACAATAACGAACAACCGTGAAAACTTGAAACTGTTTTGTTACGTAAAATAATATAGCTATAGCTATACTGTCACGTTCCAGTTATTGAATACCATCATTCACTTTTTACTCAAGCTGAAAAACACAGCATCAATCGTTTTGATTTCTTTCGATACAGAATAGTCAGTATTTATAACCGGTCCCGCGGTTATTGAAATATCGAAAATCGACTATACCAAACTGATTTTCTGCTCGAGGACACCGGAAGCTATTTACCCCAAACAAATATCGTATACGCAATAAACGAAGTGGATATTTGTTATTCTGTTCCTATACAATTTTTCTTCCTCATATACAGGGTGTTACAGAACTATGGGATCAATCTTCGAGGGGTTATTCAGTTCAACAGTAGAAAACATTTGAGTAGTGGGTCTCATGTCCGGAAAAGTGTCACTACGGCCCTGAAACGCGTTAAAATTTATAAAGACGATGAATTGCCTAAATTGGATTTGATGCATTCAATTTTTGCCTTTTGTACATGATATCATCACAACAATTGTTCAAAATGTCTTCCTCCAAACTGAATACATCGATTTAAACGTCGCATATGATTTCAGCGGACTTCACTGATATCGACTAGTGAAGGGAAAGTAATGTTTTTTTCCCTGTCATCACTATTTCTCATTTCGTATTTAGAACGATGTTCATCTGAGAAATGCCTTAAGTGTTTTTTCTAAATCCTGATCTATCCAACATTAGATAGAGAATCATTTACTTCAATGTCAGTAACTTGATCTCTCAGTAAAATGCATACCTTGTTCATTGGGCCACCCTGTATAGTTTATTCATTAGATATGTTATGTTCATGTTCATGACTGTGAAATATCGAATTAATAATGCTCTCGTTATTTAACAAAACTTTCGCTTGACACATCAATTCTGAATGAAATTTTCGATATATCAATAACAAGTTCATCAGAATTCAATTCGATTCAGATAATATTTTCAATTGAGGAATAAAATATGAAATACCAATTGGTGAAATGCGATCTTCCAAAAATCAAAATTTCGAATATATCGACCGAATTGACTCATTCATATTGAAACACCATTAGTAACAGTACATTTCTCGAAATGCCATTCAATTTTGGTCATAAACCTCATTATCATCTACAAAATGTTCCTCTCGAAAAAATATAGATCTTGAAGAAATAACACAAAATGTGGGTAGGTAGAAATCGAAATCAAGTATCATTTTGGCATATACTTGAACAATTGATCCGTATCCAAATTCCTCATGATGTACAAAGGAAAATGACACTGGAAATTTAGTATTAGTTTTCCTATTTATTTTGGATTCAATATTAGACAAACCGCAAAAATCCCAAAAACAGACTCTATTAGTGAATATACATAGTGCTTACTTAATATATATAATTGAGTATAAACAATCCTCACTACAATTTTGAACAAAAGCCAAGTGTCACTTCGGCGTATAAAAACAAACGCATGCACTTTCTATTTTCAATTATGTCCATTTGGAAAATTGGAAGTTGGCCATCTTCTTTGATCTTCAATGTTAATGATAATGATAAGTCCGAAATGGTTTCATATAACACCAACAATTGTATTTCCATGTTCCATTCGTCTCAAAATAGGTGGTAAATCTCAGATGATAATTTTTTTTAAAGCAACTCGTCCATATACCGAAAAACTACGATCTACTAAGCGCTCAAACAGGTAGATACGAGTGTAATTTGAACCGGCCTTGTGTTTTAAAACACCCTCAGCGCCCTTTATGGATAAACTCACCTGTTCTCCGTCAGTGAAATCCTTTGTGAGTACCTACACAATATCATTTCACTGAAAATCTCGTCGCATTCACGTCATTAGAAAAAAGCAGGTAATAATATTATTCTAACTCCCCCCGTTGTTTTCCCCACACCGGCAAAATAAACATTCCGGAACGCGGTAAAGTGATCACTAAACGTCACATTAATTCAGGAAATGAAAACAGTATTTATTTCCTACGCGTATGTGCAGACAGGTGGGAATCATAACTCAACGATGCGTTCATAATGGAATATTCTTGCCTCGAGATTCTTGCTGACCATTACATAATCTCGATGAGCACTTCACTATTTCAACTATTGCAATGCAACCCACCTATGAAATACCTATACTTTCATAACCAGGCATATTTCATAAAAATTCCAACACTTGAAGTAGGTACATAAGATTTTAAAAATGTTCATGTTGAAAATATACCAATGTATGTTTGAATGTAAGAATATCTACTCACTCTTCTTTATGGAAGTTAAGTTTCTTTTGAATTTTTGTCGAAATGATGTGTTTGAAATAATGTACACTAAATTGTCATCACAGATTTCATTGAAATGCTTCTTATATATGATAATTATAGTTGTTCATGCTTTACAGGGATGATAACCCCAAGAAGGTCACTCTGGCCCGAGGGATGGATGTCACTTGATACCTGGTAAATCCAGGATTTTATTTTCCACTAAAAACTGAATCATGCCCTTCAAACGAGTAGGTAGGCGCATGATTCTACTGATTTTGCATGCAAATTAGCTTTTTCGAGTTTTTTATGACATTGATAGGTAGTTGTCGATATTTTCAGTTCATTACAATTGTCGAAAAAAGATTAAGTTTTCAAGCGCTTGTCTTGAAAATCCAATATAAATCCATTCCAATCCAATTCACAATCTAGTTCGAAACATGACAGGAGCAACACATGACTACTCAATGAACAACCCTATCTGTCCGATTGAGATTGTTTATATATGCATATATTATGTAATATGATTACATGATGTACAGTCATAGGTCCATGTGTAGACTGCAGACCTCTATTGACATATATATATATATATCAATGAGCGTATGAAACGTCTGGTAATCTCTTTTGCACTCGAGGATGTCTAAAAAACGTTGTACGTAACACATCCAGAATAGCTCTTTAGAGAACTCGTATGCTTTCAGGCTTACACCTATATTCATTTCAAGAAAGATAACGTTACACTTTCGTTGAATAAAGTTATCAATAACAACTAGATTGTATGTGCTAACGTTGTTGATTGCAAATTCCTGAACGTTGTTTCAGCTGATGAGAAACGACGCTACAAATAACACAGTATACCGGCTCTCATCATTGTCGGCATAGTCAATGCCCTCATTTTTTCGATCCTATTATCTTGGCAAAATGGCGATTATCAACTTTGTGAATAATACTCTCCAAATCTGTATAATTTGGATTGTCAGAAGATGTCGGTATCCCATTCGATTATATTTCTCATTGTGATCTCATTAAGATATTCAAGCAAAAAGTCACGTATTTATACATCCCGATTACGATGCAGTAAGTACCAATACCTATGTCTGAAACAATGGACGAGGCGCAGACCGACATTTCATGTTCTTGCAAGTTTTTTTTTGTCTAGGTACCACGGATCATCTAATATTTAGGTATTTCAAAGTTTGACGATAAAAGTAGTCAAAGGTTCGTTCAACTCGGTCATGTAGTAAATACGGAAATGCAACCAAAAAAGTATAAACAAAACTTACCTCAGATATCAAGCATGTTTGCTCCTCTGGTGAGTTATTTCCAGATAATCGTTGGAGGACGCTCGTCATACTCCATTCAAGCTGCTCCCGACACACACTCACATGTAGTTCCACGAACAAATTCAGAATATAAAACAGAATCCTAACGAATTTACATCTTACACACCAGAAAACATCAAATCAGAGTCTAAATGTTACGGCTTCTTCCCATTCGGCGGTATTTTGCCGATTTGCGTCAATAAACAAGTTGTCCACTCGTTTCCGACTGTTTGACACAGCGCGAAACAAAAAAAATCACAAAAAATTAACGAAGTCAAAACGGTATTACTCATGGAATGAAAACTGTCAGATACAATTCATTTCAGAGATCGTACTGAAATTATGAATTAAGATAGTATTTAGTATTAAGCAATCATTTTGAGAAAAATATGGTGAATTTCATCACACGAGAAATATACAAATATATGAGAATAAATTTTAGTGAATGTATAAAAACTAGCGTCGATAGTAGTTGGATATTCTTTAATATATGTATATGATAATATATATATAATTCTTACTACATAGAAGAGTGGAAAAAGTCACATGTTCTTGCATTTTCAACAAACGAAAAAAGGTGAAAGTATTGACTTTTTTTGATCTAGTTGAAATGTATGTATGTCATACTGGAAAACTATAAAGCACAAATCGATTCTTCAAATGAAAAATGTTTTTTTATTTCATTACAAAATATCAGCAATTCAATGTTGCAACCCAACGACTGACGACTAACATCAATGCATTTGCTTCAGAAAAATCCACATAAGAATCCTTCTATCAACAAATTTAAACTACTAGAAATACTAGTACAAAAAAATATGAAACAAATAACTTCAATCTTGAAAATATGATTACAATGAAAGGACCATACATACAAACCAAATTGAGTTTCAGTGAACTTGCACGAATTTTTCATATTTTTCAGATTCCATGATGCTGATCAAATGTCTTTATTGCACCAATGCTGAAATTCCAATATTTTTTACTATACAGTGTGCTGAAGTAGACTTATTCAAGAATATTAGCGCCTCTGTTTTTGGATTTAGCCTGTATATTTCACATTTCATTGGGTACACTACCATCATCAATTATCTTGGCTTTCACATTTATAAAAAAATACTGAAAGCTGGCAATTTCAAATGAAGCTCAGGAGTTCAACTTTTGCTTCTCAATTCCAACACATACACATTTGTAAATATTTATTTGTTTAATTAGTGCAGAGACTTTCTATAAGAACATCCTATTATTCATTTTTCTAGTTTTTGTTGGATTTTCTTACTTGCATAAGAAAAAATATAATATTCATCTCAATATATTTGTAGTCAGGACAGATTTATGATCTGCCCAAAATGGCATTGAGCTTGGAATTGAACCTTCAGATACCCAGAAGAGAAATTCTCTACTTGATCATTGACAACTTGTTTTTGAAAAGATGTTCAGAAGACAAATGTATTCAACATCATCTTAGTGTAGTGGACATTTCGAGAACAAATCTGCTCCCGTTAACAACACAATGAATAAATAATTTTCTCTTAGAAAAGAGGATAGAAAATCCTACAATGACTGGAAAATTGAATATACCACCTTTTCAAATAACTACATTTGCCCTATAATTATATTTTTATTGTCTGACGTTATGCACAATGATATAAGATACCATAAGAACGTTGGAGACTTTTTTTAATCAGAGAAAGAAAAAGGTTTCAATAAATCAACAAAAATTGGGATACTGATAAGCAGAATCATAAAGTTATTCAAGATAAGCCTGATTATAACTCCAGACTAGACAACATTTCACAATACTTTTTGCAGTAGTCATACAAATAACTATTGTTAACAATAGTTCAAGAAGTAAGTTATTTTTGTACTATCACAAAAAGTAGTACTTTTGGCCCTATAAGGAGTGTAAAACTTCAACTTTCAGCACGAACGTAGAAAAAAATGTGCATTACCACTCATTGACTTTATTTGTCTCATCTACAATAACTTGCTAAAAAATTTTTTCTCGTTTTTATTTCCTTTCTTCAACCTTTCCATTCACACCAGAACAATCCGAAACCACTCCATCGATCAAATACATTGTTATTCAGCTTCTAGCAAAGAATATCGAACGTACCGATCCCAACACAACACTTTCACTTCACGCTCCTCCTGTTCGGTTCACTAGCCGTCGGAGGCGGCGGAGGCCCTCTTCTGTCCAACTCCTCCAGATAATTCAGGACCAGCTGGGTCCTTTCAGACGGAATGTGGTCCAAGACTAGATAGCGCATGTCGTTCTTCAGGATGTCCTCGATCTCCTGCATGTGCGACTGGTTCTCTCTCAACGTCGACAGGGATTTGTGAGTGATCAGTTTGGTTTCTTGCAGGAGTTCCTTGAATTGACCCTTGGCGAGGATCAGCTTGTCCTTCATGTAGTCTTTGAACTCCCTTTCACACTGAAAAAAATATGAATAGTTGTTGCATCATGATCAACTGAATAAGGTTGCGAGGCGGGGGCTTTAAACATCCCACAATGAAGGATGCATAGCATAACCTTCTTGCAGTGTGAAAACATTTATTTAGATAGATAGATAGATAGATAGATACTTTATTAATCTCTACAGGTTATTTTCACAACATAAGACAAGTAAAAAAATACAAAAAGGATATAAGTACATTATTACTACATCTAAATAGATAAAAATTAATTAAAATTAGAAACTGTTAGAGGACAGAGTACGAAGACAGAATTTTAAAAATCTTGAGATTTAATCTCACAGTACTCATCTAAGGAGTAGAATGCATGGTGGATCAGAAATTCTTTCAGGTGTACTTTGAATGTCTTTGGATATCGAATAGATCTTATACTCTCGGGTAGCAGATTGAATAAATAGCCTCCAGCATAAAGTGGGGATTTCCTGTGCTGCATTCTGAGTGGAAGATGCAAACGAAGATCATTTCTTTTTCTAGTATTGTATCCGTGGTAGTTTTTATTTTTGTTTAGCTTTTCCATATTATTGAAGGTGTATATTAATAATTCATATAGATATATAGAGGTGAATGTAAGGATTCCGTTATTTATGAATGTGCTTCTACAGGACTCTCTATATCTCTCTATTTATTTATTTATTTTCATTCATTCATTCATTCATTAAGGCTGTAATTACAATATAATGAATTCAAAATAGAAACATCATGAATCATCAGACATACACACACTGGTATCTGATAAACAAAAGAAAATATTGAAATCTGCTCTCCAAATATTGCGAATAATCATTTTTGTCGCGAAAAACTGCGACGTGAAATCAATGTAAGCATAGCTGCCAAGACATAGTTATACACAAAGATATGATATTATATATTTTCTACTAGATGCACCTTTGCCTCATCATATGCATTATCTAATTTTCATTCAATCAATCGTCTGGATTCGATATCGTAGCCAGAGCCTAATCTCTGCAATTTTCAATAGACCACTGACAGTATATAAAAAAACACTCACTCTTTCACTCGATGCAAACTTGGAGTATCTTGGATCATCCCTGATTAACTTCTTTATCTCTTTCCAGGTGCTAACCAAAGATACGTCGGCCGTTTCGTCCAATAGCTCTCTGAAATTCTGCCTTTTTTTTTTCACAAGTAGTTCTACGTGTTCATTGAACAGCTTCTCTTTGTCTTCTCTCGACAAAGTGTCGGCCAAGTCCCATCTGTGATCCTTCCGGAGAATTCTCTTCACTTCTCGCCAGCTCAACTCAGAATTTCGCACTAAATCTGACAGAAGAGCGTTGAAATGCTGAAAGAAATTTTTTTTAATAACAGACGAAAAGATCTTGGTTGGAAGATCTCGCAATTCCTTATTAATAATTCATTACCACTGTCGTGAAATAATTACTGCTCATTCAATGGAAACTATCGACAGTTCTGCTAGCTTTATGTCAACATAGCAGAACCATACTACTACAGAACAAAGTTATTAATTTTTCATTACTAATTTAGGACCACAATCTCAAAAATTTTACTTGTTAGTTGTCGGAAAATAAGAGTAATTGGCAAAATATTGTGATATCTGAATATCACTATAATATATACCATATATACTATAATTTCATGAAGCAAGAACAGTTTTCTGGCATTTCAAATTTCAAAAATGATTTTTCTTACTTAGCTGAGAAATACGCAATAATTGGTTCTGCTAGGTTAATTGACGCTTCCAGTTTGTGGAGCGAAAGGTCCACAAACTGGAAAACTGGGTCCAGAATTTGCATCTTCCGTCGCCCTTGGTCTGCTAATAAATATACCAGAAAAAACTTCATGGTCTATTATGGCAACATTCTCAATGGACCACAACAACATACACATTATGAAGAGTATCATTTTGAAAATTAAAAATACAAATCTGTTCACATTGTTGGCATATTTCAAAGACTCGACAAGAGTGGGAAAAAACAGATTTGTTCCAGCAATAATGCCCTTTGAGATACGAAATGAACATTTTCTCACCTGTACTGCTTCATCTCGTTTGTGCTGCTCCCTCTCCTTATCTCTGTCCCTCATATGAGTCGCTAAAGTTCTTTGAACTTCTTTTTCTCTCTCACGCATACTAGCTTCAGCTCTAGCCTGCCTATCTTTATCTTTTTCTTTTTGATCTTTCTCTTTTTCGTCTTCAGATTCTTCTTTTTCGGCCTCCTGAAAAAGTTCATCATAATATTCATGTTTGAAATATAATCTGGAATGTATGAAGAGATATTTCAACAGAAAATGCAGACAATGATTTTTATCATTGAATATTCACTTAATCATTTATGTTATACCCTCTTATATGCAACAGCGACTACTATTTTACTTTACCGAATATTGCTGTTTTTGACGCCCTACCAATGCTGAATGAATTAGGTGAAAACAAGTAACCAAAAAAAATTCGCAAATCGTAGAATTAGGATTGATAATAAACAAGTATAATACCTCGACTTCTTTTACAGACGACTCCTCTACATCGTTCATCGAGTCATCCTTATCCTTCTCTTTTTCTTTTTCCTTTTCTTTATCCTTATCCTTGTCCTTATCTTTGTCCTTGTCTTTGTCCTTTTCCTTCTCCTTGTCCTTGTCTTTATCTTTTTCTCTTTTATCCTTGTCCTTCGACCTCCTCTCCTTATCTTTGTCCTTCTTCTTATGCTTTTCCTTGTCCTTCTTGTGCTCCCTATCTTTTTCTTTGGCTTTCTTTTTCTCTTCTTTGAGGATCTTGCAGTATTCACGGAACAGATCTTCTCGTTGAGTGTGCGATTCCACAGCTTTGTAGCGCGAATCGGAATCAACTTTACGCTTGATATCGGACCAGTGAGAATGTCTGTCAATGTCAGAGTGTTCTCTCAGCATAGAAATGAAGTCCTTTTTTATCTGTAAGTTGAAAATACGGAAGTGTTAAACAAGGTAATGACTATAGTTGTATAGAATTACTGATCGACACAAATGCGTATTTGATTCATAGAATGCATATAAATGTTATGAAAAAATTCTGGCTGATATTGCTGAAAAAAATAACACTATTAGGAAGCTGTAAGAAAAATTATATTCTGAAATATAAACATTGATTAATAGCTGAAATCAAAAACATCTTTCTATTAGTTTGAATTGGCTCGTCATTCAAGATTTTCTCTTGGAAATACTCAATAAATGAGTTGAAGCATTTGATTGAATCTGATTAATATATTGTTATAAAACATGTTGAACGGCTAAATAGTTATTTGAAATTATTATTTACAAACTCGAGATTAAGAAATAAATCTATCAATCAGACGAAACAAGAAAATGATTATTCTGATATATTCATCATGGAATGTGTAATAAGAATATCCGATGAATAAAAGTTAAATTCTATTACTTTGTCCGATGCCAAAATAATCAAAGAATCGTTTTTGCTCACATGGAATTAATAGTAGGTAAGGAAATATTTTTGGAGTTTGTATATCTGTGGATAGAAATTACAATATCTTTCTAATTATTGAAGGCTTTTGAATCACTATCAAATATCAAAGACCAAAGATTCATGTGATGCAACAAAATACACTAATTATGAATAAAATAACCTCATAAAATATTTTTTGCGGTAAATGGGAGCAATGAATAATCAAATACAGGGTCCCAAAATATAACGACAACTTCGAGGTAATAGGGGACATCAATACAAACATTTTTTGTTTAGTATGTTCGCAAATAAGCCGTTTGGAATGTAGAGCTAATACTACATTTCAAATTATATCTAAATAACTGAATTAATTTGAACTAAGCATTAGTTTTAACTGAAATAATTGTTGTTAACTATCATGCATTTGTCCATGAAACAAAGACCAACATGAACGAAAAGTGATTCATCAATGTCATCCTGAACCTCTTTTTTTGAAATAATACCAAAAAATATTTCATTTTTCAAGCCAAAACTGAATGAAAAAAAAATGAAGTCCCCTATTACTTCTAAAAGTTTGTGTGTATGTTTTCGGGACACAGGTTCTTCCACAAATATCTAGTGCAACTGTTTCCTGAAATGATTTCAAGTTGAGAAAAACACTTTCTCGAATATATAGAAATGACAATTCCTTCAAGATAATACAAAATAATTTTTTATGATACTTATCAATTCATGGAGTAATCGTACGTAAGTAATTCCACAATACGACAAAAACATGCATTAATCTCAAGCATTGTGAAATCACATAAAATTCATCAAGATCATTGATACAATCTAACCATATCAAGTTGCCAAATTCATCAAATGAGAAAGTGAAGAAAACATGAAATAGTTCAATCCTTACCAAAAATCGAATCTAAAATACTGTGAAAATCATAACATACCGAGTATTTGCATGGAAAAAAGTGACATATTGGAGATTGAACTATCTCGTGCAAAACAAAGTCACAAGAATGAAATGATAATGAGTTACATAATGGTATCAGTTTTTTATCACCAGTACACAATCAAATCAAGCGTTCAAATATTCTCTATTCGACTGAATGAAAAGTAATTTCCTTCATACTAACCAAACCTATACACAAATATATTTCAACTGTTTTTTTTTTCAGCAAGTGAAATGTTACCTCTGCAAAGCGAGGCAATATACTATTATTTTCACTGCAGCAGATTATATTAACTAACTTGTAAGCTTTAGTACCGTCAAACAAAATTAAGGCCCATCGGTGACAAGTAGCGGCATGACATCGGACAGCAACTCAATGGACGACAGATTGGCCCTTTGGTATTGGAGGAAACGAGACAAGACCTGCCCTCCGCAACTCTTGTGAATGTCATGATGCTAGATAAAAAGACTTGACATTTACTAATGATTCAGAACTTACAGATTGTTTACTTGAAAATAAGATTGCAACCTATCTCTGCAAGTTGTATTATCTGACGCTTCCAAAGTTCTGATGCGCTGATTCATTCGTTGAAGATGATGGTTTATTTTCTGATGAGATTTTTCTCTTACAGATACCGTATCCCTAGTTCATCAGATACATTTGTCAATACCTTTGATAAAACTTAGAAAGCATGCAAGAGCGTGTATTCTGGTCATGTTAGGGTAGAAACTATACAGGGTTGGGCAAATGTGTGAAAAGAACTAATTTGATGAAACATCCAATATCTCGATTATACTTTCTATAAATCTTGTGAGACCCAACAAATATTGTACAGTCAGAACCACCTTGGTGACCTCTATCCACCGTTGACGTGTTTCCATTTCCCTTCTGAACACCTTGTATAACTTATAATTCAACCAGAGATCACGTGAATCCTCACATTTGTCCAAGCCTGTATTTCAATTCCTATCAATCATACTGTCCGCCCACCATTCAGTTTTATTTTCACTAATATTAAGCCGAGAACATCGATCATTTGATATTAGTTCTATTGATGAAGTTGAAATGAATCCATGTAAAGATCCTGAATAAAGAATAGTTCCTGTAAATGACTTTTGCCCTTCACAGTCACTGTTTCAATACGACGAATTGGGTGTGAAAAAGGGAACTGTTACCTGCACTGAATTCCATTCAATTCCCAACATAAATTAGTATATAATAAAATGATGAAATAGTTACTATTACGAGCTGAGCAATATTAGATTATTTACTGAAATCAAGCAGAGACAGATTGCAATTGTGAGCCGAATAACTGAACACCCACTATGTCATGGAAAATTTTCAAATTGCTACCTTACCATGTGCTCACTTCCCTTATTTCCAATGTTTGAAGATCCAACATAGGAATATTGGAGAATGGCATCAGATTCTTCTCAACAATTCGAAAAATTCGCGTAGGCACATATAAAATAAATAATAGTAAAAAATAACAGCAAAAAATAAATACTGTCTTTCTAAACCACATGATGTATCTATTTTCTATGTGTCGTATAACAAGAAGCAATTTTTTCATTGGTCACACTAGCTGCTTCCATAAAATGAAATGATGAAGATTAAAAAAAAATTAATCATTATTGATATTCCCATCCCCTGTATGGTACTATATTTTTTTAACATTTGCCGAAATGATTGGTTTTTTCTCATAAAACCATGAAAACAAGTAAAATGATATTCTGATCAAAATGTATTCATTTCTAATCAGCATATGCAACTACATGACGATGTAGACGATTTTTATTTCTTCTACAAGCGTGCGTGATACACCCTATACCTGCATGCAATTTATTTTGGGAGGTTTCATTTTTTCGCACTAGTGCGGAAAATCATCAAAAAAATTGTCGCGAAATATAAGTGGTCGGTGACAAAACATGAAAAAACTAAGTAGGTTTATTTCAAATTATTCGCCAATTTGCTTCTTGTTCTCAACTGCATAAATGAAAAATCGAAAAAATCAAACCTTCGATTCATTTCCTTATGCTTATAGAAAAAATGTTGATCCTAACTCATACGTGAAGGCAAATATGATATGTCAACTTCGTCAAGATCATCAAAGTTGTGCGCCAGTTACAAACGTAACTGTTTCTCAATTTAACTGCAAATTTTTCAGACTTTCATGTTCTGAAACTTTCTAAATTCATAATAAATCATATTGATGCCCATGTAATGATGTTTCCAATTATCCTTACCAGCGCGTATAACTTCTCGACTCCAGTTCCTAAAGCAATATATCACTGTAAAAACCCTATCACCCTTGATTCCTTTCATTGGATTGAAAACTTTCTGAGGTTCCTAGATGAGCAAAGATGATGGTTGAAAGTCAGGTGCTTAGTATATGAGGTTCTTACGCAAAATTCAAAACAATAAAATCAATAACTGAAATACATTATTACTACTTGTTGATTTCGTTAAAAAGTACTGAGTGCTTTTTGCTGTTCTTATCCATTCTATAAGTAGTAGAAAATGTACTACAAGTACAGCAATACTGTATAATTTATCTGTAGTAGAACTGATAAAATTTAAATCTACACAAAAACATTTTCACTAGAACAATTCTGAATGTAACGACTTAGTCACCAAGGATATATTATAAACAACCACTTGACGTAACTCAATACAGGACAGGCCTGATCGTACTTATAATTTATATGCAGTCAAGAATAATTTCATAGTGGAAAATAGCACTAGAAATAATAAATTAATAGTTCCAACTGTATTTCCTTCCACCAACACTGAATTGCAAAAACAGATAAAAACAACAAAACCAACAAGAGATATCACAATTCAACATTTATGAATTCCAAGTATAGTTGACGACGAATGATGGCGAATTCTAGTGAGCTAATTTCATTCTACCATGATGCATTCAATTCACAAAGAAGATTTTGCAGGATTTTACAAGAAAATTCATTGAAAAAAAATTCTTTCTCTCTCCACTTCCTTCTACCCTCTTGGGCGTCGTTGAAAAAAAAATATGAAAATTTGTACCCAAGATTTGAGTCCACTGTTTATTGTGGTATATTTATATTGGTTGCATTCATGAAATAGTCCAGAGAGCATTGAAACAGGTATATTTAAAGTAAATGTTGGTCTCAATACTCAAAATCCGCCAATTTCTTTCGGACTCTTCTTTCGGACTCATTGTAAAGACTTAAGAAACAAATCATGGGCAAAAATTCCGACCACACGTTGAAAGTCAAAATATTCACTAGCCCATTTTAGAACATATCATTTGAAGTATTGAAATTCATCCAAGTATAGCACATAATGGATGTCTGCTTTTGACGTATTAATATTAATCAATAGGTAACTTTGAATTTAATTTCAGTGATATGATCAAAAATTTATTCTGTGTTCAAGCATTATTTAAGTGTTCCAATTGAAACTGATGACTTCAACAATGTGACTTTATGGCGGAAATCATTCACAATATGAGAAACTTCAGTAGAAAAAATGCTCACTAGATTATTTTCTGTAGCTGTCAATAACGTCACAGCTACAGCTATTGCAATAACATCATGATTGCAGTTACTTACCGATTCTCTTCGCTGATTCTTCTCTTCTTTCTCCCGCTTTCTGACCTCAATGAGATATTCATTGAAAAGGCTCTCACGTTCACGCATCTTCTCGACACCCTTGAACCGTTCATCCTTGGCGCATTTCTGGGCAAAATCACTGAATGAAGACCTGAAATTACCAAACATTTTCAACGGCCAGTTGTATAATGTAGAAGAATATGGGTGGGCGGAGACAAAAACATGTAGGCCTCTAAATCGGGACCGTTGATGAAAAAATTCTTTGTGACCATTGTCAGCAAACTTGAGATTGTGGTATTTTAAACAAAAATTAGTGTTCTTGTCTATTCGGGTACGAGATTTCGTGAACAGAGTTTATTTTAGTGTAACAATTCACTCTCTATGGAATTTAAAATCGTGAATGTATGAGCCTGCCAATATCAGCTGAGAAAATTTTCATGATTTTTTGAGAAAAGAATGGTTTATGGAACATTTTGTGGAAAATAGAGTTATAATCACTGATACTTTCAACAGTCTCATACGTCAAGCACTGTCGATCGAATTTCGAATCAACCTGTGAATAGAAAACAATTCGATATCTCCATTATACAGGATGTTTTGTTGTAAATATACAGGATATATATTATACAGAATGTATGTTGTAAAATATGGAAACTATATACACGGTCCCAGCGAAATATAAAAGGATTTCTTGTATTAAATTGAAAAAATGGTTAAAAACCTGAAATTCGTTATCGAAGAGTTGTGAAATATTCGCAAATAATTACTTGTGTACTTCATGTTTTTCGAATGAATTTCG
This sequence comes from Gastrophysa polygoni, assembly GCA_963576655.1. NCBI lineage: Eukaryota > Metazoa > Arthropoda > Insecta > Coleoptera > Chrysomelidae > Gastrophysa > Gastrophysa polygoni. Next base: position 20,452,256 of record OY755089.1, read on the forward strand.
CATTTTCGCCCACGTTTCTCACTCTCATTCCTAAAAAAACCTATGTATTATTCAGGGTCTAAAAATTTCAAAAAAGCTGATATTTTCAATAAAAACTTAGATATTCGATGATCCCTTCAATCAGAAGTTTGGCAGTAGTTTCAGAGAAAAGGTTAAGTATTTTTTTTCACATATGATTTCAATGATAATATTGAATTTATTTTTTTCTAAAAAGTGCGGAAAGTGATAGTTACCAGCACGCAACTACCGTTGTCTTGGAAGTAGGACAGAACAATAACAATAAAACAACAGAAATATTAAGTTTGAAATACTATGAGAATTACACTCACTTGCCATGCAGACTAGCCTCACTCAACAATTTTCTGAACGCATCTTTCTTCTCTCTGAGCTTATTCCGCTTTTCTCTCCTCTCCTCCTCAGCCCTTTCTTTCACATACTTCTCGAACACCTGTTTTCTCTCTTTCGAAGTCAACAACAAATATCTATGATCGAACACAATCTTGTGCAGTTCTTTCTCCCAGGTGCTGAAAGCAGACACCTGTTTTTCCGCCAACATTTCCTTGAACAGTTTTATTCTAGTTTCCAATGGAATGACGGCGCGTTCTTTGGCCGCTCGCACTTCTGCCTCAATGGCAGCCTCTTTGCCGATGTCAATTTTTTTAACAGCTGTCATCGAGCCATTGGTACCTGAAAATCAACATTGAAAATAAACCGTCTATTAACATAACACTACAGTTTGAAATTTTAGATTGATTAATGAAACTCTTAGGTAAATATGATTATGTATTCTGAATTCTGACACAAGGGAGCGAAAATGTTTGGGCGTCATTGGAATTGCCCCAAAGTGAATTTCCATATGAAATATGAGATTGCGCATCAGGAAGCAGAATCGTAGTGGAAAGAAAATACCCGATGATCTACTTTCCAATCCTTGAATATCTCTCGTTCAGTCTGTTGTTTGGTCATATTCTCGGATTTTTCATCATTGATCTAAAGTTTGTGACATCAAACCAAAAGCCTGTTTTCTCTTATCATTTCTTTGTGCCCAACAAACAAAATGCTCACTTTGACATGTTTTCATGGTTTTAAGGATCTAAAACAGAACCCTGAGGTACACCGTATAATTCTCAACTCAGATAATTCAGTGATATGGAAAAACTCTCTGAAAACGATAGCTCACGTAAGATTCAATCAAATCCGATGCAGTCAATCTCATACCATAATATGGAAACCTTTCCAGTAGTCTGCACTGAGAAATACAGGTAAAGGCCATGGTCTAAAAGTGTTATTATTGCAACTTTCCCAGTTTCAAAACATTAAACTATGCCCTCTAAAACACTCACAGCGGCATCGGTAGTGGAACAAATTGCGTGAAAACATTTTGGTAATGTTTTTTCTTGTGAAATGAAATAACTTGTTATTCAACTTCAATGGAGTTGATCAATACAAATGCATATAATTACGCGTTATAGAACTTACTCGACACTGATACACTGGAATCGTCCAGCTTGACTTTTTTTATAGGAGTCTCCTCCACGTCACTGTCACTATCGTCAGACGATCTCTTTTTCTGGGGCGACTTGGGCATGTCCGTTTTGTTGACATTCGCGAGAGCGTCTGGAGGGCTGGACACCATTTTATCTACATCGGTGCGTTTCAACAGTTCCTCAGGTCTTTCCCAAACAGATGTTCTCGAAGATGGGTTGTAGAAGAAAACACGGCCGTCACCGGTCCAAACCACACACCTGAAAAGTACTTGATGAGTCACTGAATTCCTCACATCGAAATTGAAAGTGCTCTTCAAGGGCTACTGTAGTCCAAAACATGTGCAGGCTCATTCTGATAATATATTGGACTTGGACTTCAATAGATCGATTTTTGAAATTTGTAACATTCCAACGATTGAATTGATTTTAATGGTCTCTGTGTAAATCAAAGCTCTCATTCTATCATACTGTTTTCAAATATGGTAATCAAAAATCATTCAACCTCGGCAATTTCTTACTATCCTGTGAAAAAAAATCAAATCGGTCTGCTGGAACCTTTTTTTTTAGTAGCTTCAGGGAATGAACAGATTTAAACTTAGGATTTGACAATAAGAATTTTCTTATTGATACATGCATCCATCCAATCAATGCATATGGCAAAATACATTTTATTATTCTTACTATTTCTCTGACACCTTATAAACATCATCATCATCAAGTGCCCTAATATATGAAACATTAGTTTGTTGTTCAAAACTTCAACTCATATTTATAAACTATATAAGCAGTTGAACAAACTTTTGATTTGATTACCCTTCAGAATGCATTGAGAAAATGCAAAACTTATATTTGAAGTGTCAGAAATGAGAAATCATTAGATGCAGTGCAGTAGGTGTTTCTTTGAGATTGTCAAATAAGATGATGAAATCAATTCCCAAAATGGAATTTTTTTCAAATCGAAAAATATTTCCAGCAGTTTCGATTCTATTTGGACCATTTGAAATCGCCAATACCAGTTTATATAAATTTGTACATTCAAGGGATAGAATCATTATTGAGAAATCGAGACTGAGGCAGGAATATTTTTCTATATATAGGAAGGAACATGTAAGTCATCTAATCACCATAATCTGAAAGCGCAAGAAATCTATTAAACATTTTGATGAAACTTCAACACAAAGGAATACAAAAAAACGTCCAGGCCCAGTAATGAATATGGATCTGAAATAGAACCAAAAAATTTGAGACACTTTGAATCAACTCACCATGGTGTTCCAGATACAGGCGAACTGGACACCGGTCTAGACTTATCCTGCGCCTTCAGCTCTTTGGCTTTATCTTCCTCCTCCTTCTTCCGTTTGATCTCCTCCTGCAGCTTCTTGATCTTCTCCGCAGTCGTCTCCTTCTCCTCTTTAACGGCTTCTCCGTTCGTCACTGCTACCTGATTTCCTTGACCATTTATCTTACCTGAATCAGACGGGGGATCCACCACCGTGAGACGCGTGGAGACACCCTGTGCTGCAGCCAACTTTGCAGCTGCAAATGACATCATAATTAGAAATTTTCCACAATTTTGATCACCGAGAATTTGTTATAATGGGTTATCTGAAAACTCACTCTCGAGATCTTTGAGTGGTTGAGGTTTTTCCCAAACGGATTCTCCCTTTTTGGCGTTGTAGTAATAAAACCTGCCGTCTGGTGCTTTGTGTTCAGTCCATTCAGAAGCTCTAGCGATAATTTCTGGATCAACTTTGGACATGATAGCTGCCTCATCAATGGCTGCCATGGCACCTGGCATACCTAAACATATGTCAAGGTTTATATACTCAGGATATGAAATAATTCAATGGATATCTCCATAAATGTATGTATTTAATTCCTCTAGTCACTTGATGAATACATATTATTGTTTTGTGATATTCTGATTTGAAACAATGAGTTTCTAGTTTATTGGATATGGATATGGATATGACCAATAAATTACTATCACTACTACTAGTATCAACAGAATGTGAAGAGATTGATGACCTGATATTCATGATTTCCTTGTATGAAGATTTTGTTTCCTGAAGAAGCATATTCCAAGATTGCATTTATTTGCCATACACAAATGACTTGTAGATTGGGAATCGTTTGTCAAAGTGACAATTACCTATGATCACACTAGAATCTAAAAGAATTACTCAATGAACAACAGAACTGCTTGCACAGCATTGACAAATACAAAATAAAGGCTAAAACCAACAGTTCTCTGATTCATGAAAAACGGAAAACCGCCAATATGTGTTTCACCACATTCTATACATATTGAATGGGTACATTAGAATAACTTGTGACCTCTAAACCAATCATGAACCAGAGAGTCGGGTTAACACTAGAATTCCTAGCAGTATATATTCAGGTTTCGTGCCTTCACAAGTGTGTTCTCTATTCCCTGCTACCAAAAATTATTTTTGTAACTAATACCACCTCTCACCTGTAAGTAATCCCGGAGGCATGGGCCAAGGGGAACCCTGAGGCGCCCCAGGCCACCCTGGTTGCCCCAGTGGTGGCCACCCTGGCGGTGGCAGGCCGAAAGGCGGAGCGCCAAACTGACCGGGAGGGCCACCAAAGGGAGACATGCCAGGTGGCGGTCCGAGAAGGGCGTGCGGCGGCAGTACAGAGGCGGCTGTGGTGGTTGTGATTTGTTGTTTGTTCTGGTCTTGTTTATGATCATCTGGATCTGAAAATAGAATAGCAAATGTTTTTACAGACTTGTGAGCATTCTTGTTCTGTTCAAAGATATTAGGAAAAGTTGTGTACACACGTCTATATAACATTTGTGCTTGAAAAAACATATAACAACAATATCAGGATTCAAAGCTGGATTTGGTACACCATCTGCTCTGACAGAAGATTTCTTACATATTTCTCATTCAAACCTCAATCAAGTCGCGCCCTTTTGGGCTCACATAATAAGGATTGTAGAATTGATCCTACACCCAAATTCTTTTTTAATTATTTTCTGATTACATTTCATTTTCATTTTAAATCACTTTTGGTTCCCTGTGTGAACTATAAATTGTGGATAGTTTGTAAATTTGTTTAAATTGTTTGGTGTATTTCGTTGCTTATTATTTAAAAAATCTAATTTCCATAATATAACATATCAATAGGAAATGTTTTTCTTAGACCACGTATTTCTTTCTCTGTCTCTACTTTCTAGTGTTCTAAGAGCAAAGGTCCTTTTTTTGATTGACTATTCAATATATTTTTTACTTTTTTCTATGATTTACTTTTTGCCCAATATATCCAGACATGCTAGAAGATATTGGAATTTCTCGAAGGCAAATTGTTGGTCATATAAATATATATTTCAGCGATGATTTTATTATCTCAATGAGATTTTGCGATCCCATGTGTTGGTATCAAATTGAAACATATACCAGTACATAATGAACCCTGTATGTTTTCATGTCCACTCACCCTCCTGTTTGTTAGTGACACTAGCTTGCGCAAGAGCTGCTTGGGCAGCTGTAGATGTGTTCTGGGCAATTGTGCCTGTTGCAGCATGTGCCATCGCCTCCACCTGATCCTGTGAAATTACCTTGACATTTGGTGCATCTGGCTTTGTCCATGTAGTCTCTCTGGTCCTGGCATTGTAGTAATAAGACTTACCCTCTCCTGTTTTTGTCTCAACCCAGATTTCCGAATTCGAATCTAATCCCTATAAGGAAACAATGAAATCAAAAACTAGCTCTCAGCTTTCAGTTCTGATTAAACCTTGGATAATATGCAAGTAGTAATCATGTTAGTGGGCTTCCCAAGACTATCTTTGATCCAGAGAGTGGATAACAAAAGAAGCAGTGATGGAAAAAAAATTGCCGCTCGTGAAGAATATGAGAGAAAACAAATTCAAAAAAAGAATTAAATGACACCCAGACGATGAATAGAGTCACTAAGGAATTTCATTTTATTCTTCATTTCAAGTAGCCCATAGAAGACTAAAAAATTACAGATATAATCATTATCATTCATGTCTATCTGGATTGAAAACTGAAATGTCTGTTCAGCCAAATATAATATTAACTATCGGGTATCACTGGATTCACAAAATCATGATGTTCTTGAAATGTGAAAATACAAATGGTGGTCTATTTGAAAATCAGAAGTTGAGGTCATTTCCAGAAAGCACAGAAGTTGAAAATTAACTATGAATATGTCAAAAAATGCCCTCTAGTGAGCATATTTGGTGTGAAATTTGGTGAAATTTCAGGAATGTGGCTATAAAAATAAAAGGAGAAAAGCGCGTGTTCCAAGAGTCTTCGACACCTGGTATAAAGGGAGTGGCGGACAGAAGTTCCGTTCAGTTTAGACAGAATAGTCAAGAAAAATATTTGAAATATCTGAGAATAGTGTAAGCAAAGTTTTATATTTACATTTAAGGACTAATGAATTGAGTTTAACTAAGTGGCGGGTTTACCGGTACTCTTAGTATGCTTGATATTAGGGTTCAAAGCATTATAGGGTCCACAACATTGCATCATCATTTTGGCTTTTCATAGAAAGATTTTGTTGAAATGAAATAATTTTTTCCGCTTTTTAACAATTTCAAATTTGAATACGATATGTATGGCGGTTCAAGAGTAATGGATTGTCACAATTAAAAAAATGCCGCTATTTTTATTTTCTGAAGAAGAAAAATTTATTTGATTGAAGAATAGTAACTAGCTGGTATCATTGATGACAAAATTGACGAAAAAATATAAGACAAAGAAATGTGGAGAGTGGCATAAAAAATTATCAAGTGTAGGGTCACAAAAATTGTAGATCCTCCACTGGTTTTAGTTACATAGACTGTGTTTTTGAGTATGAATCCAGTAAGCTTCAACAATATATTCTCTCTTCGTTCACGAAAATTTTATTCTCTCGACAATAAAGCATTTCGATCTTCATCAAAAAACAAATGTGAAAAGTTTCTTACTGCATTTGGAAGAGCAGAAGACGGAGGCGGGCCTCCCGGCCCGCCCTGCTGGTTCATCGAATTAGAGCCGTGCCCGCCGACCTGGCCCTGACTTTGACCGCCGGACGCAGCGCCGGCCGCCCCTCCCGGCGGGCCGTTCTGTCCGCCTGGCGGAGGACCTCTCGGTCCTCCCGGCATCCCCAGCCCCATCAGTGGCGGGGGGGGACCCGAACCAGGCGGTCCGCCCCAGTTCGGGCCCCCGAAATTGGGCGGTCCGTTGTATCCGGGAGGGGGATTCCTCGGCGGAGGACCTCTGAACATCGGACCTCTTCCTCGGAACGGCGGAGGCCCCGGAGGGCCCCCGGGACCGAATCCTCTGCCGCGGAATCTGGGGTGCTCGCCTCTCATACCCGGAGGAGGGCCTGGCCATCGGGGAGGTGGGCCTTTGCTGGAAAGAAAAACCGTCATGGATGTTGTTTGCAACCAATATATCGGAGGAACGTCGATTCGAAAATGGTGTAATTTTTCAGGCCAGTTTGATATCTCCAGAAAACCTTGACATATAGGATGTTGTTCAAGGTGCCATTTTTAATATTGGATTTCTTCATCAAAATCAAGAGTCAGTTTGATAGTACAACCTTACCTTGATTCTCTACTGTTTTTGAGTTCCTATAATTTGAAAAAAAATATTGCGTTTGATGGTCCTACTTTAATGTGATTATCTTCTAAACCAATTTTCAAAACTTGATGATTTTTTCAACATCTTATTATCTTCTAAATAAGATATAAAACTGTAAAATCAAATTCTTAAAGTAGAAATGAAATTGTGAGAGCATGTCATGAAATATGCAAATTAAAAATCTCAAAAACACAACAGATTTACTGAATGATTCTGAATGAAAAAGTGAGACTAAAATTAATACTTTTTGAGAAATGCCAAAAAAGACAACCAAGGACAATCAAGAAACTAAGTTTCAAAGCTTAGCTCCAAAGCTTTCAGAAGCTTTCTAGTGTAGGGCCCTGAATATTCTTATATGATATTACTCAACAAACTACCTCAGAATAATAGACTAATAGAAAGTCAAAACCATTTGAAAAATGCAATACAAAGAAAATTATCATAATTATAAAGAAAAGTGGACTGAGAAAAGTTTTCACATAAGATTGGGAATATTTATTACAGTATGTTGATAATATGCAAAACACATCTAGGTTGCTATACATGTATTTCTTCAAAGATGTTAGAAGAGTTCATCATTTAGGATGAATTTCAAAATGTTTATGGAGAAAAAGGATCTAAATGAATTGATCATAGATTCACTTTATCTTTACAATTGATGCCGGCAGATAATACAAAGAACAAGAGTTTTCAAAAGTATTGATCATTAAGTTTCATAATTCATCAGAACATTCAAAAGGTATGAACAGAAGTGTGCAAAATTCAACTGTTAAATAGTTGTTCCTTTCTTCGTTTTTTTACTTAAATTTTGTATCTATTATTTCAAAAGCACTTTCCATCACTAAACAACAATGTGACATTGTTATCTCTAACTTCAGTATTTTTACTAGTATCAATTATAAAATCTAAAACAATTTATCAAATACAAATTGTTTCATTTAGGGCTGTAACGTTTTAGTGGAGCATCAAGTAGATCCAGGAATATTATACATATTTGATTATATGATGCATGTGAAATACCTCATTATTACTTCATAGGTCTATCAAACTTTTCTTTGAAATTGGAATATGAAGGGAAAATACAACGTACCCAAATCCTCCACGACCTCGCCCCCTGGGCATGAAATCTTTTGCCATATCGATATCATTTTCGAATCCAATATCATCCTCGAAATTTTCATCCGCCATGTCGGCACCATCAGTAAGATTTTCATCACTCATTGTATCAAGTACTGATAACAACTACCTTCGTCACCCAATGTTCGGTTATTGATTGAATTGTTATGAACAAATATTCCTGCAGGAAATTCAAATTCAAATAAACAAATTTAACATTAATTCATTCATCAACATCCACCATGTTGTTTCAACAGGATAACAAACGATTGCAAGAAATTAATCATGAGCTGTGTCAAAAGCACTAGGGAAATGAAATGAGTGAAGCTCGGTCAATGTTGCCAAATCATTTTTAAGCTCAACGATATCAGACAATTATTCTGATATCACAGCATGAATGCTGTGATATCAGCCTTTGTCCTCTGACAACAGTATATTTAAATTGCTCCTCACAAACAGTGGGATATCATTGCTTACTTAGACTTTTAGCAGGATTCAACATTCACAATCTCGTATATATCAACTATATAAATAAATATTTAACCAATATATAAAACAGCAGATCTGGCAACTCTGAGCACGACCAATAATGTGTTGTGCTCTAAACCAGGGTTATCACATTTGAGCAGGGTTGATGAACCACGGTTAATACTGGTTATTATTAGGGTTGTGGCTAGGATTATTTTGACAAGTTGGCGCTACAGTATATAATCACCGAACATATAGAGATATAGAGAGGAGGAAGCTTGTTTATTGCGAAAGTCAAAACCACAGTATATACCCTTCAAAACCAAGGTGACAATTGACATTGAATTGCGACTCAAACGAAGACATTGATAGATAACATGACACATGACATCATCACTCATATTGTCATTCAACATTTAAATATTTTTTCCACATTTTTTCTTAATAGTGAATCCTCAATATTTATTCCTTCCCTTCTATTGCATTCTATTCAAATAACGCCTACTGTTCTCTCTAGATCGTGATATATACTTTATAAACATAATACATATTTTAATACATGAGAATAGCAATGATCAGAAATGGATGCTAAAGTAGATGATTTTTTGAATGAAATCAATGAAATCACTCCACCAGTTCCCCAAAACCATGTTAAAAATGCTACTGGAATCAATGACCAGGGTGGTGAGTCTTTTTATGAGAAAGTTCATATTTTTGATGTAATAAAATTACAATGTATTTGTATGTATGTATGTATGAATGAATTTGGTCGATGAGTTTATGTATATATCTCAAGTCTCAAAAATGCCATCAAAGACTACTACGACCACAGCATTGCTATGGTAATATAATCTGAATCTGAACTAATACTTCCAATGTAATAACCTACTTGGAATAATGATAACAAATTGTTCTATAGATACTGTCTAAGTTTTTTGAGGAGGTGGTACATCCATTTTTCCGCTTTTTGTGGGATTTTTTCTTCTCGTTTCTAAAGAATAAAGTAGAAGTGATTGAAAATTATTTCAATATATTTGGAGTAAGGACAGACAGATTTTGTGATCCGGCCCAAAATGTCACTGCGCTTGAAATTATTAAATATATTTGTATTTCCAAATTTTTCATGAAAACAAGGTGTCACTGTTCAATAGAAAATTTCTCTTTTAGGTATCTGAAGGTTTAATTTCAAGCGCAGTGACATTTTGGGGCAGATCACAAAATTTGTCCTTACTACAAATATATCAAAGTAATTTTCAATAACTGCTACTTCATTTTTTAGAAACAAGGAGAGAAAATTCCACAAAAAGCTGAAAAATCGTTCTATATTTGCAGTTTGGCAAAAATGCTTTGATGAACTGACAGGATATTCATACTATTGGAATACCAAAACTGACCAGGTCACTTGGAATACCCCTGAGGATTACAAAGAAACAAAAATTGTCAAAAATGATAGCAAGAAAGGTCCTGGAATGTATGTTCCACCAAGAGTTGCCCCGTTGTTTCCTGGAATCAGTACTTCTACAGCAATTCCCCAAGAATCAATCAAAATATATTCCATTAGTGAAAGTACCACAGCAAAGAATACATCAAAAAATCCAAAAAAAGAAACTGATAGAGTAATGAAACGGTCACACAAGAAAAATAGTGATTCTGAGGATGAGTAAATATTTGAAATATTCTATTTTTCATTCATCGTAAACTTACTTATTGATTTTCAGAAAAATTGTGCTGATCTCTTCCTATGGCAGTGATACAGATTCAGAAGATGAACCTGAAGAGAAGAAATTCAAAAATGTTGGTTTGATTTCTTTCATTATTGATACCTACTTAGTTTATAGTATTATTATCCTCATTAGATAATGATGGTGATATTAGTTAAAGCTTAAATGCCCTATTATATATTCAAATTAATATCAATTTTATCTTGAATTACAAAAACCCTAAGTGATGACAACAATTTTAGATGTTGTATAACTGCAACAAATGACTCTAAAGTTTTCAATCTGACTACTTCAATAATTTTGCCTGTGATGATTCACTGCTAGAGATCTCCATGGAAACATGTAGAGATTTCGCAGCTTCTGAGGCTAAATATATTCAGTATACTTTTTCTGTCAGTATAATAATAACATCATTGTTTCAGGTTATAGATAAGTCTGTACCAGTTACAGATGATGATAATTTTTCTGAAGAAGAAGATGATTTAGATATCTTAGCTAAAATTCAGAAAAAGGCAAAAGAATTGAAAGAATTGGGAGGAGATTTACCACCAGAAGTTAAAGATGTTGTCATTACTGAAAAAGATGAACTCCCAGTTACTGACAAAAAGAATACAATCTCAGGCTTCTCTTTGGTAGCTGGTTATAGTGATAGTGAGGAAGAAAATGAAGAAATAAAAACAGTATTTCAAACAGAACCAGTACCCTCTCAGTCATCACACAGCACACTGTTTCCAATTCCAAAGCCTATAGATGTAGCAGATTTCATTCAATCTAAAAAGGAGGATGAAATATCCCCTATTGAAAATGATTTCAACAGTAAAGCATTCAAAAGAAAAAAGAGAATAGGTGTAGCATTAGTTAATACTGTGAGAAAGAAAAATGAAGATAATTCGTGTGAGGAGAGGAAAGGATTTGGATTTGAAAAAGAATCTGTTCCTGAAGTGAGTAGTATAACTGCTATCTATCCTGGATTTCAAAAAGGAGGTGTTATGTTCGTTAAATCAGATGTTTTGAATCCAACTATACCCACCACACCCAGAGAAGAAGTGACTAAAACATGCAAAGTAGAGGGCCTGAAAGAAGATATAAGTATAAATAGGGACGAAGTTGATGGAATGTATTCTACATTGAGGGAAAAACTGTTGTTCCTCAACGTTGGGAGTGTAGCTGTTTCAGTTGTCCAAACAATGGTGATTCAAGCAGAGGTATGATTATACAAGTAATGATAATTTAAAATATGTATACAGTGCTCACTCTTTTTGAAATAATAGTGAAAAAATAATTTTCAGAAGAAACTAAAGAATATAAAAAATCATCAGAGTGACATATTTCAACATGCTCACACTTGGTGCATTAATGGGTTTCCATATCATGACTAGAAAAATCAAAACTCAACTTCAAAAACTCTTTCATAGCCATGCAACTAGAATTGTACCAACAATGCCAAACAGGAAGTTTTACAACAATTCCCAATTGTGTGACAATATTGTATTGGTGGATCTCACAAAAATTTATTATTAGGATTTCTCAATGATGAAAGCTGTCAACTTCAATTTTCTTTACATTTGAAAAAAAAATTCACTTACATTCCAAAATATCTCCATCCCTAATACATGAAGGAGTTGTCATAACCCTATTAGTGAACTAATTTGTAATTGAAATAATATTATAATGTGTACATAATGAAATAATAAAAAGGTTCTAATTTTCAATTTATCACATAGTTGTCATAATGGGTGTGAATGTTTCTTTCAGACATTGTTCACTGCAATGACTGAGGGTGGTCTGAAACTCTCCTATCTCCAGAAATGGTTAGAGGAGATGTGTTCAGAGATAGTCAAATTAGAGAAAGAAGCGACACCCGATGGCTGGCTCTTACAGTGGGATAGGTATGACTACTAAAACATTCTCAATTTTCATGTCCATTCCCTATCCATATTTCCATGTTCTCCCCAACTTTGTTTCAATAATAATCATGTAGTTTCTCGTCAAGAGGCAGTCCATAACTTGACAAGGTGAGTTCTCCTTCAGATTTATTTTTATATTATTTGTGCGACTTCTTATGCAGTGACCTAATGACAGTGATTTAATGACATTATTGATTTTTGTTCACTTATTTTATAATTTCATGGAATGAAATTAGTTCATTTGTAACATCATGTTATTATAAGTTATGAATATGTGCTAAATGAGAAGTCCCACTATCATCATATCAATAGGTCTGCAATGGAGTTCTGGAAATCATAAGAGATACAATAATAATAGGTATTATGATGTTGACAGAGTCCATTGATGTTCTAATAATTTACATTTTTGTATTTTGTGGAAGGGAAGATATTTCATGAGAAAGTAGAATATGTTTTAGTATTCTTATTGAATTCATAGTACTGAAAATATATGCAGATTTCCTGTGTTTTGCTCTCATCTTCCAGAATAATTTGAATATGTGTAGATCTCTGTTTCCAAAATTCCATTGGAGAGGAAGTAGTATGTTATTGCACCCTGTGTACACATTAGGCATGCTGAATGAGTGGTCACAAATAAACAATTTCTTGAAACATTGAGGTGGTTTATGTTGAAATATTTCAATTTTAACTGAAAGAAGATGGATTAGGAATCTCATGGAGTCTGGTTATTTTGTGTAGAATCTTACTTATGATGACTACATATTTCTCTCAGATAACAATCAATCAAATCAAACAAAAAATTATGCCATAGAGGAATAAAAATGTTCGTAGAAAATTTGCTGCATTCAGGATATTGACATTATTTCCTTTTTCCATTAATTCACGAGGAACTTGAATAATTAGAACTTCAGTGGAGTTTTTCTCGATCATCTAAAAAAATTCTGTGAATTCTTCATCAGAGAAACTAATCATGCCAAACAAAATCATCAATCATGAATAAAAATTATGCATCTATTGAAAAAATTGGACTTATCAATTAGGTTATATGCATTGATTTCTCCATGACATCCCATTTTTTCAACCGAAATTTTACTAGGGTTAGAAGAACCCTAGTAAAATTTCCCTTTTGCCCATATTCTAGTGAAAATGTAGAATCTGAGGTTGATATAAGTTTTTTCAAAGTATTAGAATCAGTTTCATTATATTCAATTTTTTTTTTTGGCAACGTCGATGTAAGAAGTTTTGTTTAAGTAATCATTTTATCAGTTGTTAAAAACAGGAATATATCAGTATATCAGTTCTTCACCATTCTTCTATCAACAGAATAACACATTATCTATATTTTATGGAAGTATTCAATGGCTTGTTCTGTAGTTGGAAGAAGTTGTATAAGAGCAACAGGTTTGTAAAATTATTTTATCTTTCCAATTTGTGACATTTTTGTATTTTGTATTTTCCAACCCTTTCTGACATATTTCATATAGTAATGCATTTTAATGTACAGGTTACAGTCAATGGATATACCACCTGGGATGCTCAACTGCCAGCAAGAAGATTTGTGGATCAGATTAGAAGCAACAATAATAATTTCTTTAATTTTTCTAATTTGTTGAATTTTTGAACTGTTATAATGTTGTTCCTGCAGGTACAGTATACGTGTTCAAAATGAGATTTTATGATTATGGGTGCGGATTTAACTATGAACAAATCATTTTATTCACTTGAAATACCTCCTCAAGCAGGCAGCTCAACCAGAATTCTACACTTCAACTTATATCTATTATGATGATTCTTCATTTTGGAAAAGTTTCCTCTTGGTATTATTTATACTAATGAATTTGTTATCATCTCAAAATTCACCAGAAGTGTACATTATTAAAAAAATTGCAATCATTAACAATTTTCACAACGATTGAAATGTATTGCAGCTGATTGCATTTATATTGATTCAGTTCAAGTTGTTGATGATGCATTTTCAGTAGCATGTTACTTTTAACTACTCTCAATACTGGTTTTGTTTAGAGCGAGTCTCCTTGAATGTTTGTAATTATTTCATTATTTTTCCATTCTCAACGTCCTACCCATTTTCATCATATTGTTTAATCTCAGTTAAAAATATCCTGTTTCATTTTGACCTCAGATTATATCTAAAAAGAAAAGATCATAATTTCATGTAATTCTCCTGATAATTATCCGAAAATCAAATGTCATTACCAATTATAAAATTCGATATATCACACAAATTCTTGAGATTATCATATCGACGTGTAAGTAAAAAATCACCGTCAGTACTCTATTTTAATTCGATCTCATAAACGATCTCTGAGCCTTTTTTCTCTCGTGATGTTTTAGGTCTCACAAAAGGTATTATTATCAAAACCTGACGACCGGCGCAAGTCAATGGGAATATCCTCAACATGAACTCAACACATCTGACGATGCAATGGACCTTTCGACGACTCCGCCTCCTCCTATCGAACCTGCAATGCCGATGTCTCCTCCATTACCTCCGACCATAAGGAGCCCTACACCTCCACCTCCTCCAATAATCAGTGTGGATGATAATGTGGTAACTTCATCGGTACCTGGTATGTTCCTAGTTTTCTCCTGAAAAAGAAATAATGAGAAGTAGATGAAAAAATAACTTCTATTTTTGACCAATGCACGCCTGTTCCATCCATAACAGATATAACGCGAAGCTTGTGGGTTTATAAGTGACTCTTTTGCTAACTTTGCAAAACAGCAGTCGCTTTACCAGCGCTCCAAATTGTTCTAACGTATTCTTGAAAACACTTGAAACACATATTTTCATTCACTTCATCATTTCATTATGATAATTATAGTGATATTGATGTGAGAAACGGTAATTTTCAGTTACGCTAATAATAAAACTCTTACCAAGGTTAAATTTCCCTAGCCTACTAAACTGGGTTGATGAAGTGTGTCACCGTGATGACGACTTAAAAAAAAAAGTGTCGGATTAGCTGTCCACACATACATACGTATACCTACATCACGTATCGGCAGTCTATGTTCCTATCATTGGCAGCGTGCATTGCCTAATAATTATGATTTTTTTTTCATTCCTTTTATTATTATTTTTTAATTTCACTTAGTTTCCACTTCATTTGGTGGGCAGAACTCATTAAAAAACTATGAGATTGTGTTCTTATAAACACAATCATGATGTCCTAGGGTGTTATGTGCTATAACGATCTCTCATTGTGCTCGCTGATATTTCTTACCCTAAGATATCAACTGACAATAACATTTTCTCTCATTCTTTTTGTTCAATTCATTCATACACCCATATTTTCGTACAAATTTGAATGATTGATTCAACTTGATTTCACTGATTAAAATTTTTTTTGACATTAACTGTTTGAGTACAAATCAAAATGTCTACAAATGTCAATGTCATAGACAACAAAATGAAGTCAAATCTCATGCAAATCGACTGAAGAAAATCCATGATTTTTTTTTGAGACGACAAAAAGAAGACCTATAATGTTTGAGGAACTTGATGTTAGTGAAAAATAAAATCTTGTATGCACCACGAGCATTATTAGATGATAACATTCTTGGTGCAGAAATAATTATGTTGATTCCATGTCGTCAAAGATGAATATAGAGGGTTATAAACCTGAAACTTTAAATATGAGAACTTTGAGAAATTTTGAAATTCAATATTCAGGCCAGTTTACTAATGCTTCATCATCTAGGCCTATTCATTTATGCTTCATTTGTTCCAGATGTTCCTCTTCCACCTGAGCAACCACCTCTTCCTAAAATTGCTGACAATGGTGAACCTCTTCCTCCAGGAGTTGATTTGCCAGATATTGTTTCATACCCTAAAGATCAGGTAATCATTCATCTATTCAAAAAATTTCTTACAGCATCAAGAGATGTAGCATGCTGATATTACGTTTCATTCGTAGGAAAATCAAGAAAACTCTACGAAACCAGATGATACATTGAATTCGGCATTAGATTCATTTTATTCTGATATCGCTGCCATCAACCCTGTAGCTGCTGTGGTCTCGTCTCAATCAAATGCAGATAAACAGGCAGATGGTAATATTCAGCTGGCAACAGACTGCCTCAAGAAGAAAAAGAAAGCCAAGGTAAACAATCTAGTTATGAAGTTCACACCGAGTTTTTTTTTATATAATTTATGATTTTGTTCCATACCAGGAAGCAAATTTGAAAATTTAATTTCATAATCATGGATTATATTTTCAGGTGAAATTAGGGCCAGGACTTACAATGAAAAAGAAAGGAGTTTCACAACTGGTAGAGAAGTGGAAAAATGTTCAACAGCATTATGATGATTGATAATTTTTGTAATTACATGTACAAATAGTTAAATAAATATTTTTCTACCTCGTTGTGCACTTTTTTTATGATGAAACAGAAATCTTATCAAGGCAATATACAGGGTGTAACTAAATAAGTGTAAAACATTTGAGGGGGTGATACCTAATTGAAAGAAAGATAGGATCTTTTATATAAAGAAACTTCATTGGAGCATCTCATGTTAAGATACAGCCCCTTGAAGGGGGTAGATAAAATTTGTTTAACAATTTTTTTTCACAAGCGCTAAAAACGTTACAGTATTGAAATTAACCTGACATCATCTACTACCAAAAAGACACTTAGCTAGTAATTTATTTGGTTTACCCCATGGTTGTAAGGGGTGGAAAGCGCAACCCCTAAAATTTATTTCCAATGTAACTTTTTGTCTCATTATTTGTTTACCATTTAAAAATTCATTTCCGATAGCCTGTTTCATTCTAAACAAAATGTCCCTTGAATTTTTTGCCCAGAATAAACCAGTTCGTAGCAAAGAAATATTTCACGAACAAGATACACCCTGTATTTTGAAAAAAAAAAATCATATTGCTACAAAATAAATACCACAAACAAAACCTACGTAAAATTTGCCTGATTGGGAGTTCGGGGAAACTGTGGTATTTTCTGTTTCGGCTCTACGAGATGAGTCGGCTGGTACTAGTTCTAGTGTCCGGAGATGACTTTTTCACTAAAAATGCAATGGAAATGAGGATCCCTTGGAAGGAGAGGTTGACATTGTATGTTTCTAATCGTATTTGTGTGGAGATATCTTCTCCGGCTATAATAAAACTATATGACACAGCATTGTGTAACTTACTTTGTTTCACACGACACTTTGTTATTTAAAATAAAAAAAATGTTTCTTCGGAAATATCTTAGAGAAACGTTATCTTAAATCAATAAATACTTAGCTGAGAACTGTCTAGTTGTTAACCAAATGCTGAAATCGTTTTCCAAGACAACCCTGGGTTATCTCCTTTTTCAAAAAAAATCAAGACCAAAGTTGTGTTAGAAAATGCAAAAAATTCAGTGGCAATTGCAACAAAATTGCGTCAAGGATACATACTTTCTTCCTGGATCAAAGAATTTTGATGATTTCAATTGATTTGAAAGTGAACAAGATTCAATACAGAAAAATGCAATTGTGAGAATGAATTGAAATGTCTATTCAGGGAGAAAATAAATTCTCCATAATAATCATTAGTAGGCTGTAATAGAAAACAAAACAAATAGATATTCGGTACTTATTTATTGAATCTTCAAATCAAAATGAACATCTACACTTAGGCCACCAAGGCAGAAGCTGTACTTGATTCGTATTTCCAATTTGGAGGTACAACAGTTTTGGTTTTGTAGTATCTCGCTAAACGGTGGATACGTGATTCAACAAGAATCAGCCTGAATTTGCTGTCTTTATCTTTCCTGTTCCTTTCCAAATGTTTGCGGATAGCTACAGCCTTCTTGATCAAATAGTAGAGATCTTCTGGGAGGTCAGGGGCAAGTCCCATAGCTTTCATAATGCGGAGGATTTTGTTACCAGAAACAAATCGCACTTGGGCTACTCCATATGAATCCCTAAGAATAACACCTGAAAATAAATAACAGAGTTGTAATAGATAATATTGTTAAATGTTGGAGGAAAATTGGTACTGAAATGTTTGGGGGAAAAAGAACACATTTTAGATTTCTTGATGGTACCAACAACTCTCTCAAGGAATTTCAACAGATGAATGAACTCATGTATTACTATTTTGAAGTAAATGGTATTGTTATGATATTTCTATTTGTAAGTTTGATGAATATGTTATTAGCAATGTGGTCAATTAGGTATAATCTCTCCTCAAGAATTTACACAACAATTTCAGAAAGAATCTTTTTTGAATTGCCAAAACATAATAAATAATACATGATTGATCACATTGTCCATGAAATTTATTGACACAATAAAACAATCAAAAGCCAACACATTCAATATGGGCACCTCCCCATAGCTATACATTATATTGTATATTCCATTCTCTCAAAAATCTTGATGAATCAAACTTAGATGAATGACATCTTTGTCACATGAACATTATGAAAATGAATTGGGCAAAAAAAGATAACATTTCAGTACTGTTTCAAATATGGAATAGGTGCAATTCAAAGGAACAGTTTAACCTTTTTTCAAAATTAGAAGTAGATCATGCACTGTAAAGAATACTGATATCTACAGAGACTTTAAATGCAATGCATTCTATATAGTTATTATGGGAGTTGTGTACCAAATGCAAATGTAAACAACTATAATTATTATATCAAATTATATCAAAAGCTTGTTCTTACATGAAACGATGAATGTAAATCAGGTACTTACCAATCTGTGATGGAGTAAGACCTTTCTTCCCCAGTTTGAAGATGTGTTCCTTAACTTCCTCCGGAGTTACTTTCAACCATGTAGGAACACTTCGTCTATAAGGCAGTGCCGACTGGGCAATACCCTTACTGAAATAAAAAAGAAATCATTAAGGAATACAAGGCAATCTCAACAAAACCACGAGGTAACATAACCTCAAATATTCGCAGATCACAATTTTGGTATCAACTTATATATTTATATATTTAATATATGAATAGTTGCATAAAAATTTTTAGTGCAAAACTTTGATGAAATATAATAACATACCCAGGTGCGTGCATACGACCCATTTTAACGAATTTCGCAAAATGTTGAACGACAACCGAACGGTAAACGTAACTACGATAAAAAGACAGACATTATTCAAGCGCTACGAAACACGACAGATATGCCCATGCTACGAATAAACTACAAGAAATTATCGCATGTTGCCAAGTGCACGCAACTAACTGGAACTGGTTGATAGTCGTCCATCTGCTGATGAAGAGGTTTGTCAACTTCTAGTTGAAAATCCCTCAGGACCCTCAGGTACCCACATGTTTTATCAGTCAGAGGTTGGGAGGATTGATGCAGAATATGGTTTGACGAATCAACACATACTCTTTGTCGAACAATTCATTCAGCCAGAAAATTTTCCACGTCGACTGGAGTTTAGTAAATGGCTTCTAATGATCCCTATTTCACAATGAACATGCCCACTCATGGCCATGAAATATACCAAAAAATGTTTTTTTTGTAATAATTTATCCTATATCCTAATGTATTGTGTTCTGTTTCTTGAAAAATTGACTAGTTTTCCTTTCAATATGATTGTTAGTAAAATGATGGCGCATTGGGGATACATCATCGATTTTTCAAAGAAATAAACATTCCATATGTTTCAACACCGAGTGTACTATATGTGGCTATGTCTTTTGCACATGTAGGTCGTTTATACCGGTCATGATATTATGGTGGTGGTTATTATTCTTTTTCTGGACGAACAAAGGCTGCAAATGGTATGGTCGAGTCTGTTCAATGATCGGAGGTTTCATTCTACGAAGCTTGTAGGACTCGAAATATTCAGAAGTTCATGAAGAAAGTAATATATTCCCATTCAATGTCAATATAATTATGAACAATAATAATAATAAATTAACTTAAATACTATAGATCGTACCTAGGAAATTTCACGACGAACGTTGCAGTAGATGACTAGATGGCACTACTGCTTTTGCGGGCCCCCCAAAATGTCAAAAATTGACAAAAATCTCCAGTCTACTGCCAAAGTAATACAACCTGGCATTGTTCCAATCACCTGTCAATTCGCGCAGGCGCTGGCTACGAAAAACACGTAGATCGTACTTCTCGTAGCCGAATGTCGAAAAATGTCAATGTTAGCAAAATGGCTTCCTCCTCGAAAACGAGTTTTTTGGTGAAAATTGTAAACTCATGAGAATAAACTGATCGATTGCCAAAGTCGCCAGTTATAAAGGTTTAGAAATATATTGTTTCGCTAACATGTATTAAGAATAAACCTTTGGACTTGATAACATCATTGTTACACTGGTGTTAGGTACATAATAGCTTGAAAATGAATAGCAGTGATGAGAGTGATGGGGTACCACAACATAAACGTAAACGAAAATCTCGTGTTATTGAGGATAGTCCAGCTAGTACTTCTAGTGCTAGTCCTATTATTGGAGGTTCAACTTCTAGAAGAAGAAGAGCATTACAATCTAGGATTGTGGAATCATCAGATACCGACAGCAGTGGAAGTCCAATTCTTCACAGAAGGAAAATAGGGGTAGGTTATCAATATTATGATCTATTTTGATCATATTGACATTCCATTTTCCTCATTCCTCATTTCTGCCATCATGCCAATACTAATTGAGTCCTACTCAAAACTGGTAATCTAAGAATTCCTTGTAAATTCATGATCATTTGTGGATTGTATTGTCTTATATTGAGGGGATCTGATACTTTCTTGTGTTTGTTTTGTTCAATAAAAATGATACAAAATCCAACTCTAAACTATAAAAGACCTGTTACCCACAAAACCTGGAAAACAAATTGAATATTCTGATTTGACATGGTACTTATCACTTATAGGGAAGTGAAAATCCATAAGGAGTATTTTAACCAAATGTAAAATATTTTTTATATTTTCATGGAATTATCTCTCATTGTTTCTAAAAATAAAGATATGTGAAATATAATAATAATTTCAATATATTAGTAAGGACAGACATGGCTGATTGGAATAGTATCAAAATCATAGGAAACAACAACAAAAAACCAAAAAAGAAAAATTAAATAGTCTGCTTGCATTCTTCTGAAGGTTGACAATAATATTGCTTTATAGAACTTGGCATTCTCATCTCAAATCTGAGAATGAAATTGGTGAGTTCACTTGAATTCACATGCATGAATTCACTCATATTTCTTCTGTTTTTCAACTTGTCACTTGAATGTGTTGAACATTGGCAGGCAAAATATTTGAATTTTCTAATGTGTTGAATAGTGGAGTAGATTCATTCCCAAAATTTCCACAGCTATAAGAAAAGATATATTTATTTGTATATATATCCTATCATCAACATTTTGAATACAAGATGCCACTGACTATCATCAAGGAGTTTCTCTTTATCCTTGATTTGTCATCACTACAAATATTTTAAAATATTGTCCATTTTAATTTGCAGAAAGGTAAAAAGTGGTTTCAAAGAAAAGAAGATTCCATAAAAAGTGGAAAAAATAACATACCAACTCATTAACCTACCTACAGACAGTATTTAACATCAGTTGTTCAAAGCTGTGACTTCATATATTACCATAGTATGCCATATATAATTTCATTCATCTACTTCTGCTCACAGCAGTGAAATCCATTGAACATTTCCAATGAAACATTCACAAGAAATCATGGACAAAATCTCTCAGTAATTTAATTGTACCTATATTTGTGTGCTATTCTTTCTATGTGACTAACATGCCTTTTTTTACTAGAGATATCTCATCAAATGTATGTTTTATGATTTTATTTGTTCAAATATTGAACATCAGTTTGAAGTTAAAAGTAGTTGTTCAAGATTTAAAATTCTCCTGATATAGTGATAATGATGATAAAAATTTGCCAGAAAACCTCACATCGACGTTCATATGATTGGAGGCAAAACTGAGATCTCATATGCGAATTTCACATAGCACACCTTCATAGATATTCCTGACTCTAATGAAATTCTTCACAAATCAATGTTATCTGCTGATTTGAAAATTTTTCTCAGCAATAATATACAGATGGCTACTCTCGCTGGTCGTTCTTTCTTAGAATTCTGAATTTCAAACCTAATGGAACTCAGCTTGTATTACTTAAAACAAATTTTGGTGAAATTACAAGTATTTGATCAACTCCTGAGACAGATATTCAATAAAATACTGATGCTACGAGAAAATTCGAAGGTAGTAAAGTTGGGCAAAATTCATTTTCTTTCAATCAAGCACATAGCAATGCCTGTAAAAATTAATGGTCACTACAGTTTTTCACAACTTCATCTTGGAATCCTCTCAGACTTGAAGAAGCCAATTGATTTGTTTTTGTGAATAACGTTGTTTCCAACATGAGACAAATGATATGACTGACTGTACTACTATAATCTCTGGTTATCACTCAAGATGTCACAGTGACTGATGTTTTGTACATAGAAGAAATATAAGTACATTTCATTTTAAAATCTTCATTTTGGAACTCATGTTATCTCTTCACACACTATCATTTGTTATTTTTTTAGTCATTCATAATTATATATATATATTCAAATCAAATCGAAGTTCATTCAGCAATAGTGATATATATTTGCATAATAATATGTTGCAATTGTACACTGTGCATAATCTCCTGCATAATTTCCATCATAGACTCATATTGCTAGTACAGATTACTGAATGATTAAGCTAATCATTTGGAAAATGAATCGAAATTGGTTGTAAGGAATTCTAGAGTTAGTTTATTTCTAATCCACCCTCTATTTCACAGCATGATGTTCATTTTGTTGACCAGTTCAGTAACAAGTTGAGATATAGGGTGAATCCAATTGAAAATGCCACTTTAATTGAAAATTAATTGTTTATTCTTGCTTTTAGAGGGCATCAATTAATTCAGATTCAGACAGTTCAGATGATTCAATTATAAGAACATCTAGAGCAGGAAAACCAAGGCAGTTGGTGAGTGATTCAGAATGTGAGTCAGATAGCCAATGGACATCAGATTTTTCTGAGGACGAAAATAGGATTAAAACAAATTCCAAAGTGACGCCTCAAGAATCGAATATTGATTCAGACGTTAGTGATGGACAATCTGAAAAATGTCCCATTTGTTTAGCGCGGTTCAGAACTCAAGAAATTGGTACACCAGAATCATGTGACCATACTTTCTGCTTGGAATGTATCCAAGAATGGTCGAAAAACATGAATACTTGTCCAGTAGATAGACAAGAGTACAACCTCATTCTTGTACGGAAAATGCTGGATGGGAAAGTCTGCCATAAGATTCCAATCACAAAACCAACCCCACAGAATGATGTTGATATTATTGAGGACCCAACTTACTGTGAGGTTTGTGGGACTTGTGATAATGAAGATAGGATGCTTCTCTGTGATGGTTGTGATTTGGGTTACCATCTGTATTGTTTGAATCCACCATTAGACGACATCCCCACGGGTGCTTGGTACTGCAATGATTGTTCCCCAGATGATGTTTTTGATTCTGAGATTGAATTGTACGAGGTTCAGTTGCTCTTGGATGACACTCAGTCAATGTATAGGCAGTCAGCAGGCATGAGAACCAGGACATCAAATAGGTGAATCTATATTTTTTAAACCTTTTTATGTTTCTTTTTTAGTTTTAAAGTATTGCTTCAGTATTCGTGTTGTTCAATCCTTATAAAGTGCTTGATTATTCATTTCTAATTGTTATAAAAATTGTGAACAAACAATATATTGTTTCAATCTTGAT
Organism: Gastrophysa polygoni; assembly: GCA_963576655.1. Lineage (NCBI taxonomy): Eukaryota > Metazoa > Arthropoda > Insecta > Coleoptera > Chrysomelidae > Gastrophysa > Gastrophysa polygoni. The sequence continues at coordinate 20,476,323 of OY755089.1, forward strand.
TCTTTATTGATTTTTTTTTCATTAGTTGTGACATTTGTAACTTTATAAATTGATGATGAAATCAATCAACATTTGATATTCATTAACTGACTGATAATGATCAACAATGTTAATGATTGGAATAGATGCATTTTTATTGAAGAAAATATTCAAAATAATTAAATTCTATAAAAAAGTAATACTAAATTTAAAGTCAGATAATTAATTTTCTCTAGTTTCTAATTTCAAATTTGTCAAAATTTTATGATGATATTTTCAATTGCTTTTAAATTGGTATAACTGACAGGAAATGTTCATATTTTGGAATGTAATGGAAAAATTCAAATTTAAATATTTATAATGGTATTTTCATAATTTTAATAAAGGCTATTGGATTCCTTCTGTCAAATAGCTACTCTTGAGCTATCTGAAATTATTTACTGGCTAGAATTTTCATACTTATAATTTCATCAGTGTCTCAAATTCAATATAACATGAGACAACTACTCAACAGCCTGAATTAGTCGTTATGACTATCTGAGAATTTGAAGTGCATGAATTTCTGCAAAACTAATTCAAGATAATTATTTCATATGATGATTGTAGGTTGTGCTTTGTGTATGATTTGTAAAGTTCCCAATTTTCATAGTTATTTCATTGCATGATCAGTAAACTATACTCAATCCTACCCAGATGATCTAAGTTTCAGTCAACCAAAAATCAAATGATCTTGTATGATGGGGGATCTATCTTTCAACATCATTGATATGATTCATTTCTGGGTGGGTTTTGAATTAAATTTATCTAATTATATATATCTGTCGATTCATTTTCAAGTGAATCCTCATCTGATGAAGGATATAAATCTTCAAAACCATATTCACCTAAGAATGCAATAAATTCCTTTCATTTTCTCAGATTGCTCTGAAATTTTGTACACCATATTTTTTTACTGCAATCTTAGGTAAATCTGTATTTCAAAATTGGTATTCATCTGATATGATCCACTAGCCTGCGGCACCAAGAAAGTGTTTTTTCTTCCCTGCTTGAATACAACAGTTCTGTGCGAGGTGTATTTTTAGCATTAGATTTTTCTTGTAATTTTTAATTGAATTATTTTTGTATGTTTAATGTAAGTGAGTGGAAGTGATAAATCAGGTGAAAATTCATCTATAAAAAGCTAGTTGAGCTTCACTATCCTGTCCTATATGAAGAGAACATTCTGTTTGTGGCAGATGTGAATTAAAATTTTGTATATTTTGATGACACCCACTGGGGAAAAACATCATCAAGATCGGAATTTTTATATAGTTTCACACGTTTGATTCTCAAATAAAATGAAATTGTACCTCATTTGATTAGGGAGTTTGTTACAAGATCTGAACTTTGTTGTGAATATAGCTTCTAGAAGTGAGCCACCAACTGTTTTCACTCACTTCGACACAAATATCTTTTTGTACATCTGCCTCGAATGGTACAAAATCTTCATTTATATTGATATACAGGGTGCCATTTAAGTTGCCACAAAAAATCGACGTTTTTTCACATAGGAACATCCTGTATTCCAAACATATTGAATATAATAAACTTGATACACAAAGTGAATTTTAACAAGAATGTTTACAAACTACCAAAATTGAATTGAATTTAGCTTATCCCATTGCAAACTGAAAAAAAATAACATACAATTGATAACCAAATCTATATGAAGGTCATCCATCTCAAGACCATTTACAGGGTGTATCGAAATTTCGAGAACAAAGATTTTCGTCGGGGGTTGCGTGAGAATAATCAATTATTTTGAATGGTTACTATGACCTCAGCCACAAATTTTTTGTTGTTCCCATGACTATTCCTCACAAATTTCTCTAACATATTGTGGTAAAATTCACTCTGTGTATGAAGTATATAATATGCTTGGAAAGCCCTTTTGTACCCTTGTCACAATTACGTGAAGAATACAGAGTATTCCTATTCAGAAAAACATCGTTGTGGCTATTTAAAATTAATCACTCTTCATATTAATAAAAAAGCTTGTTTTGTAGCTAGCAGTGAACGACTTGTGACCCATTTGAATTATTTTTTTCAAATCAAAAAATCTAGGTAGAAAAGTGGGTGAGAACAGTTGATGACTCACACTGCAAATACATTTTTTTTTTGTCAATCAGGGTTATTTCCAATCGGTATAGTCATTGAAAAAAGTAAAACCGGAAAACACATGAAATAAATTTGTCAGGTGAGGTTTTTAATAAAATTGTTTATCTCAAATATTCAATTTTCTTCATCAAATTAATATTTTTATTCAACAGATTGATACCACGTACCCAACAAAGTGAAAGGGTGAGGCGACAAATAGAGAATAATCGGCAGCAAATTTCCACAAATAGTAATCAAAGACAAAATAACTCGATGGAGACCAGTGATCAAGTTCATGCAATTGGTAGTACTTCAACACGCAACAGAACTACTAGAAGGAGGATCAGGAGATCCAGACAGAGTACGACTAGAACTGTCTATGAAATAGATGCGGTTACAGGAGAAACAGTAGCAGTACAGAGGCCTAAAAGGAAAAAGAAAAAGAAAACGAAGAAGAAGAAGAAGAGCGACAGAGTAGCAGTTAGACCGAAGACAGTTAAAAAACGGTTAGCCCAACAGCTTGGCATCTGCAAACCCAGAAGCGATCCTCAGCATTTACCAGATGTTGCGATACCTAATCCACATGGACGTATTCAAGAAATGAGGTACAGTGCGGGCATCCCAAATATTGATCTATTCGGAAATCGCCAAGTTCTCGATTACTTTTCTGATGATGATGATGATGAAGAATATTCTATTGGCTCCCAGTTGTTGACTCGTAGAGCTCCAAATAGGTCGGACGTCAATGCATTACGTAGAGCAGTACGAAGGAAGGCCTCTATCAGTCTACCAGGAGCCGTATCAAGTACAACGGATTTACTGGACAATCTACTCAGTAGTCAAGCGCAGTTTTTATCAAGGAATGCTACTTACTCGATTGATTCAAGTGGTAAATTCAAAATAGAGAAGAAGGAGTCATCACGCAACGAATACGTCGATGTGAATAAAGAAAAAGCAAACGCGAAAGAGACCCCTTATTACAATAATAATCGTAATTACAATAATCGGTACCAAAATAATAGGTATCAAAATAACAGATACAATAACAGACAGAACAACTACTCGAATAATCAAAATCAAAACTATAGCAATTCTGAGCCATCATCCTCCATGGGATATTCTAGGTATTCAGACAATCGTGGTAGAGATAACTATGACTGCCCTCAAGATTACACCCAGAGAACTTTATGTGCTTCTACCGAATATGAATATCAGGAAAACAAGGAAAAAGAAGAGAATATCAATAATCAGAATAATGAGTCAGAAGTCGACATATATAGTGACATTGAGACAGTAAGTACTAGTAAAGTTGATGAAAATGACTATGGAGAACTGATGAAACCTCCTACCCCGCCAGAATTACCAGACATAGCGGACATGTATCCTAATGAACCACATGTACCAAATGCATATGCAGATGAAGATAATGATAGCGAAAACGACATGGTTATTGATGACGAAAAAGTCCAGGAACAGGATAATAATGTGGATGATAAGAAAGAAGAAGCTGCCGTTACATCTACTGTTGATTATAGTAATGACATAGAGCCGCCTTCTGGTTTCTACGATGCATCCGATCAGGATGCAGAGATACAGTCAGGAGCAGTGCAATCGTCAAATCTGGATCAGATCAAGAATTACCAGTCGGATGACGAGGAGTCCGCTGACGGTTGTCCAAACAGTAACATTTATTCAAAAGAAACTTTGAAGTCCACAAATGAAATGGACGAGCAGGATTCTGATGATGGCTGTCCAAATTTTAGTATATATTCTAAAGAAAGCAAAACAGTTGCACTGCACACTGATATATCTATTTCGCAAAATTTTACAGGTTCCACTCGAGACCAACAAGTTGGAGAGATAAGCTCGTCACCAAATATTGAGAGCAACTGTCAACGGCAGGAAGGTACTACAAAGTGTCAACTTCAGGTCTCCTATGACGCTGAACAACTGTACGATCCCGAAAATATGTATGACCCAGAAGAATGTTTGGAAGTTGAGAACGAGAGGACACAAACTGTAGATCCAAGTGAGAAGTATGATCCTGAACAATGTTTCGGGATAGACGAGACTCTTGACGACGAAAACGACAAGCTGTCCAATTCTGATCAGACTTATGACCCAGAAAAAGCATTTGAAGATGATAATAGCATAACTCTGGATAAAAATTTCGATGCAGAAAAATCCTGTGACGTGGAAAACGATATTCATGATGATGTTTCAATCAACACTACTCAGAATGATAATGATCGGTATGACCCAGAAATGCCATATGATGATGATGATCTGAATGAAGAAACAGATCTTCCGAAATCGGGAGACAGTCAAACAATTGAAGAAGAAGACCAAAAACTAAATATTTCCAATTCGAATATTAGTGAAGATACTCTCGAGGAAGGAAAACCCGGGGAGGATACAGATGATCCACACAATAAATATGTTACTGTAAAGTCTGTGATAAAAGGTGGTGTGACAGGGGGTCTATATAGCGATTCTGAGGATGAAGGTGTTGTTAAAATAGACAACCCAGCCTTTGCTATTTCAGACATCAATGACATGACTGAAGATATTAGTGAAGAAGAAAGAAGTTATACCCCTTGCATGGACGAGAAATCCCAAAAACAAGGGTTGGAAGGTTTGGACACTGAACTGATTTCTGACGAAGATAGAAATGATTTCGATGAATCACATGAATTAAAGAATGGATCCGATCAGGGTGACGCTCTAGAGATCAATGCTAAAGAATCAGAGTTAGACTTCACAAGACCAGAAGATTATGAGGAAGGTGAAATTGTTGATAAAAATAAAGATCAGTCTATTCCGGACGAGGAACTGGAGGTTGAACCTGGAACTCCTCAAAGAGATGAAAATAAAGAATCCAACCAATCTAAGGAAATTGAAGAGAAGTCGCCAATAAGAGAAAAACCTGATAATAAAGAAAATGATGGTAACAACAAAGAATCCTCATTCAAAAAGCTGAGTAAAAGTACAAAAGATCGAAACTACCGAGATAAAGATAAAGACAAAGAGAAAGGTAAAGGCAAAGACAAAGATAAACGCCTAGGCTCATCAAGAAAATCTAAGGATAGAGATCAGAGAGATAAAAGAGAAAAGAGGAAAGAAAAACGCAGAGAAATTGAAAGATACAACGTCAGAGCTCTTATAGCTGAAAAGCCACGCTCTATTATTGCAAAAGATCAGTTTGGTCGTGATATTAGAGACACACCTTCTAGATCGAGAAGCCGATCATACACACCACCGATACGAAGATCCGTAGAGAGAAATGATAGATCACCATCAAGAGAACGATCGTTGTCAAGAAGACGAAGGTCACCTTCTAAAGAAATCATTTCACGAAAGAGAAGGGGATCACCAACATCGAGGTCCAGATCACCCGTAAAGAAAAGATCAAGATCAAAAAATAAGAAGAGAAAAAGATCGCCAGGGCGGTTCAAGAAGAGAAGATCATCAAGAGAAAGAACTGAAAGAACTAAGCCTAAGAAACGAGTTAGAAGTCATAGCAGAAACAGATCAAGAAGCAATAGTGCAATACAAAGGCAAAGAGATTGGGAGAAGGATTGGTCACTCAGTCCTCCTCCAATGCAGTCCCAAATATCTCCCTCTTGGACGCCTCCCAGAGTTGTTGAGAATCCCCAGGTGCTGAGAAATGAAAATTTGACAGTGACCTTGAATAACACCGTTTCTGGTAAAAAGAAGAAGGAAAAGAAGAAGAAAGGTGAAAAAAGAAATAAGGATGGTTTGGAAAGTAGGTCTAAAAAGAGACGAAGTGAAAGAGAACGTACCCCACCCCCTTCCAAAGAAGTCTTTGCATCTGGCGATAATATTCTCGTTAGTGTTAGTTTCAATAATGAAAATGAAACAAGAGATATCACAACAAGAGAGAAACGTAAGAACGACGAAGGTAGTAAGAAAAAGAAAGAAAAGAAAAAGAAGAGCAATAAAAGGGATCTTACTGGTGTCAAACCAGTTGCCATTATCGATTTGGATAGATCACCTTTCAGAGAACTCACACCTTCTCCCAAACAAGTCATCATTCTGAGTGATAGCGATAACGAGGACGCTGCGAACCTAAGGAACGTTCAACAAAGCATTTGCGATTCCTCACAGCAAGTAGCGAGTCCTGAACATGCCGTCAACTACACTACAGGTCCAAAGACTCCTCCAGAACCACAGGTCAAGTTTTCGTTGAATGCCAAACCAGCTCAGGTGCGTGCGATCATCAACCCTCTTCATGATCCAGATGATATAGAGCCCAGCGATCATGTCGAGGAAGAAGAATTGTTGGCTTCAAGACTGAGTCCAGGACACAAAGGACCGAATACTCCCCCTGAACCACCGATTTCACCTCCAAGTTCTCCTGATGCTTACGATCCATTTGAGCCTACAAAATCTCGATCCCCAACTCCCGATCCAATGCAGTCAAATGATTTGAGCATAGTGATAAATGAACATGCAGATTCTCTCGATGGCCGGCATACAAATGAGTTATCGGAAAAATCTATAAATCCCATGCCCGATGTTAGCACGAAGTCCTTAACTCCTCCATTGGCAGACGTTCAACCAGCTGACTCGCAAAGCAGTGTTCATGCATCGCCTGACTCTAATATAGATAAGTCTCCAGAAAGACAAGGTGTTGTACAGAGCATACAACCATTAGTGTCTGTTTCTAAGCCGATAGCGCAAACCACTCCGTTCTCCTCAGTCCCTACTTCCATGATAACTTCGACGCCGATACCTTCTACTTTGCCACCATCCAGATTGAATATATTGAACAGCACGACTATCGCGCCAACGGCTGCCGCATCGTCTATTCCTCAGAGGATTGTGCTACCCAACCAAGTGAAATCGAGCCCCGTCAAGATATCACCAACAAAAGCAGCTATCAAGTCAACGCCGATAAAACCAATGCCAAGTAAATCAGTGAAATCTCTACGTAAGAGGACCCAGAATGGAAGTAACGACGACGTTATATTGGAGCTGGACTCGCCCTATTCTCCAGGATCTAGTGACTATGAAGACTTATTCGATCCCCCTAGCGAAATTGTCACTAAACCGATCATTAAAGGCAAACCAAAAACTACTGCCCCACAAAAACATGGATCTACGTTTGATTCTCTGTTCGGTTCGCCGAACTACAAAACGAAGAACAATAAAGATAAGAGCAAGTTCGGAAAGAAAAGTTTCACCTCCAGCAAGACAAAAACTGTAGGTGTGAAGTTAGATGAGGATAACCTGAAGATATTGGAGGATTTGCCAAACTCAGCTGTTGAGATGCAGGTAAAGGACAAGGTTAGTAGTTATTGAGTTCTTTCTGTCTCTATCACATTATATAGTAGAGTTGACATCAATAACGTTGCTATACTGAAAACTGTTTCGGAATATTGGTGTTTATAGCAAAGTTGCCATCCAGAAACAGAACAATCCTAGGGACGTCGTTAATTGAATGTATTCCTGGACTTAAAACTTTTCTGTTAAGAAATTGAAGTGGCCTTCCGAATTAAACCACATCTACATATATAAAAATTGCCAAGCATTAGTATGGCAAAAACTCAAAAATGGCTCGATCGATTTGAATATCTTTTTGTTTTGTTTGCCTTAATACAGGTTTGGTTTAGGTTTCATCAATGAAATTATTAAAAAAATATATTGAGAAAATAATATTACTATAATTTATTGATTCTTATTATTTTTTCGCAGTTCCTCAAGAAGCTAAATAGGCAGGAAAGGGTGGTAGAAGAAGTGAAACTGGTCCTGAAGCCGTATTACAATAAAAAGAGGATAAGCAAAGAAGAGTATAAGGACATTCTTCGGAGAAGTGTTCCCAAGGTAATACTTGTAATACTATATTTTGCATGTCACACGCAGAAAAGATTATGTGTTTTTCATTCGTCAGTCGCTGAGCATTTTGCTTTTCGCTGCTTCGAATTTCGAAAAATTAGTGGGAAGCGTATTCATGTATGTGAGGTACACTATCCTGCTCGTTCTAATATACCTCACCACATTTTTGATTCAGGTATCAATTGATTGGAAACTGATGTCTGACCTAGTGTAAGAAACTGCCACTTTGGTTGTAAAGAATCTAATCAATGATCAATCAACAGTATTGAATACATTTTTTTTTCATTAAATATTTAGTACTGTGAATCTTGTGTATAATAAATTTTGAAAAATTTTGAAATCAAGGAAAATCTCAAATTCATTGAATATGGCAACTGTATAATCTCATCTTGATGAAATAATTTGTCATTGTCTACATTATATTTCGTGTATTTTTCAGATATGTCACAACAAAACTGGTGAAATAAATCCAACCAAGATCAAGAACCTCATTGAAGCTTATGTTAGGAAAATGAAGCATAGTAAAAAAGTTACATCATCTAGTTCTGTAAATCCTCAAAAAGTTTAGAATTTTTTCAGTAAATCTTTTTTCAAATTGTAAATATTAATTTATGAATAAAATTTGGTTATTTTATTTGAGTTAGCTTCTATAGATTATTTATATTTCACTTTTATGATTTGAAAAAAATCAATGGTAGATGTACGATTTTCAGTGAATATACATGATAGTGTATATTTTATATTTTCGTTTGATTTCATCTCCCAAAATAAAACAACCGATTATGCAATAATAGTTAGTATTTTGTTTAAAATTACACACTCAAACTACTGCTGTGGCAAATCCAACACGATTGTTGCCAAGGTCAAACTCAGTATAGTATTTTCCAATGAAAACATCACCCAAGATCCATAGGGGGCCGTTAGGTTCTGGGATATCCATTCCCATGAAACCTGATATGCAAGTGGTTACTAAGAGCTGCTTCACCTGAAATGGTAAAAGTTATATATTTCTTATTTAATACTCGTGTTTCATTTATAACTATAATATTTTCACTTTGAATTGCTAAAGGAATACAAATTCATATAAAAGCAATACAAATATCGAGTGTAATTCGGCAGGAGAGTTTGATGAATAACAAAACGCAGGAAATTGTCGCCAGATTGATGATCACGTCGCAACTGTATTAGTAGGCACACAGGTATTAACAATTTGACTAATTCAACTCATTGTTAGTGCTTAGAAATTCGAATAGTTGTTCACAAACATGCCAAACTATTCATTTCGGCAAACAATATAATTAATAAACAAATGAATAATTGAAAAAACCACTAGTTCATTTGTACCTGTAAAAGTTGTAGCTAACTTTGTCAAACTGACAATAGAAACATAATACGACAGTTCACTGTGATTTCTTTCCATAAAGGTTAGAATCAACCTTGATGGAATACTTGGTTTTCCGTAAAAAAAAATAACAAAATTCTGTTTCACTCGCGATATATTCAAGCGTAGAAAAAACACTTTTCTACTTTCATTACTACTACGTTTAGAACTTTTATTTGTTGGAAGTACCCACCTTAAGTACGTAATCATCTGGAGTTAGCGTGAAAGTTTTTCCTCCCAAAACAATATCAACGTTCGGCATAGAAGACATTTTATCGCAGTCCACCATATATTCACCGGCTGTTATAGGAGTTGCTCCGATAGCCTGTAATAAAATCAGTTCATATCTCCAATTATTGACGAAAACAATTAATTATTACATGTTTGATACAGTGAATGGATTAATTAACTACAACGATCTATTGGAACTCGTCAGATTGAATGTAACAAGTACACTCATCAGGAATTCATAAGTATCCTCTGTTGATTTCCATAGCACCAATTATAGTGAAATCCTTGAAATTCCAGTCAAAATGTCTCATCTCATCATTTGCAATTTGAATTTCTCATAATGATGGACCATTCAATGACCAATCTTAAATTTTTATTCCGAGTGTAGAAGCTCATTTTGAAGAACATGATGACTTCTGTCAAGTTCATGGAAATAACGTTACCACCCAACAGTCGAAGAAGAGAAAAGTATCGATACAAAGAAATCCAGCCGCAGTCCAGAAAAGAAAGTGAATCCCACCGTTTTACAGGCTTTACTACAAATTATTCGATGCATGTCGAAAAAAGAATCCCATGATTATTACAATTTTCAAAATCTTAAATATACAATAATGCACATGCGAATAGCAACCAAAAAATCGATAGTGTTTTATTTTGTGGCTGGGGGTACATTTAACACAAATTAAATTTTTTAAATAACCCATAGGACATTTTCAAAATGAGAATCTTGTGATAGTTTTTAGTGAACGATACATATATTTTCAATTGAATATTGAACTTCTTTTTTTGTTCAAAACTGTACCGAGAGCGAACCGACACATATAGAAAACTGATCTATAGGAGCGATGGAGAAGTTTAACCCAACAGGAAAACAGGATTTCCCATTATTTATATTAGTATTTGTTCGAATCACCATGTATAATGTCAGTATAGTTTGAAAATGCCGTTCAAAGAATGTAATGTATTGATATCTCACGCATGCTAGGTGTTTTTCATATGCATTCAAAATCGGAAAAATTACATCGTTAAACAGATTGAATTAACCAAAAAGCAATCTGTTTGAACATCTTCAACTAATGTGTGCTCACAGTTTGGATCTTCTCAATATCTGCAGTAGGTCCAGTGATCAAACTGGTACCAGTGTCCACGATAGCCTGGCATCCGCCTTCGCACAGTGTGTTCGTACTAACGACAAGTTCGTCCATTTTGATTTGCCAATAACCTTTTCGAGTGATTGGAACGTAAGTGAATTCACCGGTGTAGTATGTTGGATCGGAACCTCCCAGGAATAACTCGCCACCAATTTTAGCATCCGGGTTCCTGAAATCAATGATTCAATCATAGACTCAATCACTGTCCAAATTTCGACGTACTAATATATTCCATGTTGAATGAGTGATGATCAATTCAGTGATCATCATAATAATAGGTCCTCAAGAGAGACCACATGATTTTCTCATCAAATGATGTATTGGAAGAGAAACGAGGCGAAATGATTCCTATGTTTGAATGAACTCCATTATTTTACACGCACCTATTCATGTAGAATGAAAAAACGGATTCTTGTACACCACCTTGTTCAACTAAGTTGTAGAAAAAAGGTGTAACATGATTGACAGAGATGGTGTCATAGGCCATGCCGAGGATGCCGTCGAATTTACCAGCAGCAAAAGCTAGGCCAGGTTCATTGGTAGCTTCAGCAAAGTCTTGATCGGTTACAGCAAGACCAGCTACCTGTGAAGAACGGTTCATTCATGAAATTAACGTAATGATTTCAATCAATTTCAATCAATCATGCTCTGCTTGATGAATGTAGAAAATTTCTTTCATAACCCAGCACAAAAATGTGAATAATGAACTTCCTTCATCCTCATATCTAGGAGGATTCAAATCATAAACTTCAAAAAATAATCAGTGATCAGATAATCAGATATCGGTACACATTTCAAACGATACGGCGCACCAGCGAATCAGTCGTAATTTGCTAAATATGTCTCTCCATAGCACAGCTTGATTAGGTAAAGCTTATAAAATAAATATAAAATCAATTAGATCTACTTCTTCATAATAATGTAACATTCATTGTCACAAAGATTTCTCGATGATCTCCAGTAATTTATTGACGCTTTGTTTTCGATTTCATGAGAATCAAAACTATGAGATATCCGCTACATTTCCAGAAAGAACTTGATAGATAGCAATGACCTCATGTACGTATTGTTCTCGTTGCTGAAATGAACGTATCAACTACATATAAGGCGTAAGCTGATTGACTGAAAACCTCTTTAAATCGCAAATACGAAGAAAAAAATCATTCGATATCCCTACCTCAACAGTATCAGTTGACATAAATCCTTGCAAACTACCAGATCCATAAGCGATAGAAAAACTACTTCCGTTCGCTTTGTAGGTAGATGATTCTCCAGAGTCATATTTGTTATGGAATTCTGAAATATATAAATACGCTATAAAGACATCAAGAATAATATAATATATATCATAATGAATATATGAATTTATTATTCTGATTCATGATAACTTATGAAGATAACAATGGCTGAATTTGAAACAACAAATATATTATATCGAAAAATAGCTTCATTTCGATTATATGGAATAATTTTAGGGACTTCATTGATATCCAGATCGAAAAATGAATTGTATATTCGGCTATTGTGTGCATAACCTGATTCACAAAATAATGTAGTTTTATGAAATTGATGTCATTACCGAAAAAAAAAAAACGGAAATTAAAAATAAACTGAATACTTTGAAAAGTTTCCAATAGCGAGCATATTTGGTGTCCCAAATTTCAGAAATGTAGCATTTAGCTCTCAAAACAAAGGAGAAAATAGCGTATCCCATGAGTATGCGTATGCATATGCGTTATTCTTGACAAGCAAAATCATTGGAATAAGTAAAAGTCCCTGAATAGCAATAGAAAATACGTACGGCATGCTACGTTCAGTATTTTACATTTTTTTGAAGGAATCCACAAGTTCGATGAACCAGTATCGAAAATAACTTTGAATTTCTGTCCAGGTGATCCAATGGTGATTTCGCCATAGTATTGTGCCTAGAACATATTTTTTGCAAATAGTTACCTACATATATGCATTCATAATACCTATATCTGTGCCAGTGAGCTTTTTAAACTATACTACAGTACCAGTACTGCACTACAGTACGTTGGTATACTACAGTACGGTACTATACTGAAGTACCTATACAGAGGGTACAAAGTCAATAAGGATGTATATCAATTATTGATGGTTTTGATCTCCGTAACCGTGGGAGATACGAGATCGATTGATGATCGACACCAAATGTAGAGTTTATCAATGCCAATCATAAGTAGGAACATATTTTTAATTTAAATTTTAATATTTTTTCATAATTTCTTTATTTATAAAAATATTCGAACAGGGTTTTTCATAGCAGTTAGAAGCAAGCAAGGCATAGCAAGGTTTAGAAGAATAAAAAATGTATCAACTCTCCTAGGTTTTGAGATATCAGCACCAATTTTCATTTTTCAATTACATATGATAAGTTATAGTAAGCAATGACCTGTATTTGGAAACTGGAAGTAGGTGCTACTATCCCAAAATCTAGACGAGTTCCTATCAATTATTACTTTTTTCGAAATCTTCATTGTGCTATGTGAATGAGAAACCCTATTCGGATTTCTCCAGTAAATTAAGCGGTTATGAAGGAAATATGGAATTTACCAAAAAGAAGTTTTGCGAATGGATCAAAAACGAATAGGTCTTGAAATATTTTTTATATTTTGACCTTTATGAACGCTGAATTTGGATCAGAGAAACCCATGGTGAGCATGATAAGTAGGACACACTGTATATATGACACATATGGGAAACATATGAGGCACATATGAGGGAAATTTTACTTACGTCCATATAGTTGGTCAAGGCTTCAGATCCATCAGTGTATTTATTTGAAAAGTATTCTCTGGATACACCCTTCGATCTGAGAGTGTTTCTGGCAGAATCGATTTTGTACAGGGGAACCCTAAAAATTATAATCTTCTGCTTTTTGATGCGTCGAATTTCAATGCATATAGGATCATTTATAACGAATCGTTTTCTTGGTTTAATTCAAAAAATATATGAGAATCCCCGTATATGATATCAATTTGTTTCAAATTGTGTGGGTAGATGTCAACATAATTTTGAGTGAGTTTGGTTTTTGCACGGCGAGATCAATTGACTTTTTACCTGACAATATCACAATTTACAGTTGCCAAAGCACATAATACTGCCAAAACCAACACTTGAAACATGGTGATTTTTAGTCCAGGACCTTGGGATTCGAACTGGAAACAACGAGTTCAAAAAACGATTTTTATAGTCAAATTTGAAGTGGAACAATTCTCTAGATTGGTATGAATACCCTAAAGATAAGGCTGATCGAAGATAAATGATTATGTAAGGAGTACTAGCATATTCAATATAAATTCAGTAAACAACTTGAGAAGCTTTCCAATCTGGTTTTTCGTTAATAATATCGAAAGTAAGTGAGTACAATAACATATGTAAAAGTAATAATGTAGACATTCTGAGCTATTTTTCATTCGGTGATTTTTATCTATTATTATCTATCATTATTATCATTATCTAGCTAATCCAATAATGCATAATACTGACAAGCAATTATTACAAATACCAAATCAGAAGGAAGAGGGAAATTGAAGTGAGAAAATATTAGTCAATGTTTATCTATATATTTTCGGAACCGCTGAAAAAATTCAAGCTTTTGACTTATTTTCGAACTTTTAGTGATTTTGATTTCATTCCGTGCATATATGGTTGCATTAGAATTCGTATAGAAATGGTTGTTCCAACACCCTTTTCGATGATTTAATGTCATAGGGGTCATATCAAGACTGATTCATTTACATTAAAACTACAGCTCGTACTCGTATCAATTAATACATAGTCCACACTCAAATATACAATAGTACTGAAATAACTGATAAATTTGACTTGTTTTAGATTTAGATTTACGTGTTAAAATGTCACTGTCAAATGTCACTTTTTATTTCATCAGATACTTGAATTAATTCACAATAAATACTCGATTTTTCAATCGGCCACAAAAGTATTTATATCGAATATTTTTTCAAGTAAATTGGTACACGATCATCTGAGGGGGTGCTCAATTCAATGATGATGCTAGATTTCTCGTATAAAACGGTTTTGATTCATTGAATTTTAACCTTCAGAAATATATGTAACAGGCGGGCCTTGGATTCTGTAGAAAAAATAATTATATTCTGTCCTTGAGTCCAGTTTTCCGAGCTCTAAATTTGTCGAGATCGGTTATGGGTCACACATAAGGTGGTCACTTTCAAAAAATGACAATTCTATATTTTCAACGGTAATTTGGAATTGTTTACAAGAAATTCCTCGGAAAAAGATGCAAAAGTTTTGAAACAACCATTTTTTTCCCTGTCCCTTGTAAGTGAGGTATGAAAATATACGCGAAAAAACTTTACGTGACCTTCGTAATGACGATACAAATGGAAACAAAGTATAAATACATACAATAATACTGCGAGTATTCATGAGCCAAAAGTATCCAAAATAATCAAGTCATTATTTAATCTTATCTATTATTTCTATGAATAATAATGATCGATTAGATTGGATAAATGATTGATAATCAATATATTCGAGAAACTTTTATTATGATTCTCTTACATTGAAACTATCTCATCCAATCAACTGAAACACAAATAAAGAGAGCAACGTAACAATAATAATAATCATAAGAAATACATGACTGTGTGAACTATCATGCAGAGTAGGTAAATGATCTCAAAGTGATTCAGCGAATCCTATTCTATTATTGCCCAAATCGAATTCTGTATAGAATCTGCCAATGAAAACATCACCCAAAATCCACAAGGGGCCATTTGGTGGTGGAATATCAAGTCCCATGAATCCAGAGAGGCAAATAGTTTTGCCAGCTTGAGAGATCTAAACAAATGAATATACAAACAAATATGAGTGATGACCAAAATAATAATGTTTTCAATTTTTGTTTTGTCAGGGAGAATTCTCGGACATCAAACGGTAAATATATTCAGAGGGTCAAGAATTTTTTAGAAGAATACAGATTTTCTGACAGTTTTTCAATAACATGTTGTTAAGTTTTGAAATCTTATATGCAAAATAAGGTGGAAAACACGAATTATTGATCTCTTTTATCATATTCATTCGTGTCAGATAATCAGTCACTCAATTTGAAGAGCCATTATAAAAGTATCAGGATACATGGTGATTCAAATTGATGTTAATTCTACTTCTGCACTATTCAATTTTCGAAATCAAGATATAGACCATATTTTGGCAGCATCAAATTTTGTCTTTCCCTAACACAAATGAACTGGAATCTGATCAAACAACTGAAAATAGATCAAAGAAAGAATGTCGGAATGGGCTCTAAAAGCGTTGGAAGGGAATTACTCACCCTCAAAACATAGTCTACGCCTTTCAAAGTAAAATTCTGTCCAGCTAACATGAAGTCAATATCAGGCAAACTAGGAATTAAACCACAATCGATGATGTATTCTCCACCAGCAAGAGGGGTTGCACCGATCGCCTGAAAAAAAAAAATGAAACTTGGGTTTCACACACAAATAGAGAATTTCTCTTTTAGGTATCTGAAGGTTTAATTTCAAATGCAGTGATATTTTGCGGTAGATCATAAGTCTACCCTTTCTGCAAATATATTTAAATATTTAAAATAGTTTCTTTTTTTTTTTGGAAACGAGGAGAGATCCCAAAAATCTGTGGAAATGAACCACATGAACTTTACCTCGTTAATGTCAGAAATATCATCGGTCGGCCCGGCGATCAGACTGGTACCGGTATCAGCAATCGCCTCACACCCTCCCTCGCAGAACGGATTAGTTCCGACTGTAATACCATCCATTCTGAATTGCCAGTAAGCTTGACGATCGACGGGTAGGTAAGTGAAGTCGCCTTTGTAATGTTGGGGATCAGAGCCGCCCAGGAGAAGTTCTCCACCTGACACTGCAGCAGGATCCCTACATATCATGTTCATTTATATTCACATATACGTATGGTGGAATTTCAAAATTAATTGGATAATCAGAAAACAAATTTCGCCGAAAGTTGGTGCATGTGCGATAAACAAATTAGATACAATTAGAATCTTTGCAAGTCAAAAAATATGAAAATTTGTACAATAGTAAAGAACCCTTATATTAGAAAATTCAACAAAATCTATGAAGATGTTAGGGTTTATAAAGAGAACCATCTTCGATTTCACCAACATCACTGCTATTAAATCCCTTTATTTTTCCCTGGTTAGATCTCATCTAGACTATTGTTCCTCAGTTTGGTCCCCCCATTACATTACACATAAAGTGAAACTTGAGGCTGTCCAGCACAATTTCCTGAGATATATAGCCTTCAAGATGCATGTATACTACGACTATGCTACAGTAGAACGCATTTTGAATATACCTTCTCTTGAGGTTCGCAGAAAACAAAGAGACCTAATAATTCTACACAAAATTATCAATGGACTATGTACCAGCCCCGAGCTTCTATCCAGAATATCCCTACTTGTCCCCATCCGTGCAACTAGGCAGATGCAAACCTTTTTTGTTTCTTTTCATAGATTCAACTACTCCTACAAAAGCTTTATCCCCAGAACTCTTCGATTAGCGAACTCTCTGAATAACCTTCAAATCTTCAACATACCAGTCTCTCGCTTCAAAAACCATATTCTTCACCTAGCCATCTAATACTTTCAGCTTGTGTTCTTGTATTATGTTTAGTGTTGTTAGGCCTACATGAATTGAATCAGTTCATATTGTTAGCCAAACAAAGAAAAAAATCGAACCACCATATTTTATATTGTATTCTATCAACTAATATAATGTACTGTATCACTTTATCTGAATTGGGCTTGCCCGTAAATATTAAATAAATAAATAAATAAATAAAAATGTGAGATAAGTTGTTATGGATTGAATATCATGCATAAATACCAAAACATCGTCTACCAACGAAAAAAAAAAAATATGAAAAACATCAATTATTTCCTAAAATATTTTTATTCATATTCACCCCGAAAACTTTCATGAATTGAACAAAATCAAATCGATTCTGCATAACTCTGTTTGAATTCAAGCATATGTAAAATTAACTTAGATTTTATATTTCTCATGTAATCACAAACTTCAATGCTTCAAATTGAAACGATATTAAACACAACTTTAAAATTGGGCACAAATTCTTTTCAACAAGATGAAGCAGTAATAATGATAAAATGCAATATTAGAAAACTCTCTTTTAAAGTACAACATTCTCATTTCAAATGTTTATTTAAGAAAAAATGTACAAATTAATGGACAAACAAGAAAAATATTTATATTTTTTCTTGGGAGGCCATGTTTTGGTAGCTAGAAATGCACTTTCAGTCCTAAACGACTTTTGTCAATAAATTTTTGCTGAATTTTCTGAAAAAATGGTACAGTTTTCATATTTTTTGACTGTGCAATTAATTTTGAAAATTTTCACATGTTGCACACTCAAAAATGTAAAACTGTGCTCTATTCATTACTCACCTATTCAAATAGAAAGAGAAAATCGGTTGATTTACAAGTCCTTGCTCCACCATTTTGTAGAATACAGGTGGGACACCATCAACAGATATCCTGCTATAAGCCATACCCAGGATTCCATCAAATTTAGCTGCCACAAAAGCTAGACCAGGTTCATTTAGAGCCTCCGCGAATGTCTGGTCTTTTATTTTGATTCCACCGACCTGAAATATATATTTCACTACTACAGAAATCGAATCAGAATCTTTGTTGAAACTACATATATCAAGAATCTATGTAGGAACACCAAGAAAATTCCTAGATATATTCATTGATGCAAATTATAGTATATTAACATAAGTAGGAACAATAAAAGTGAAGATGGGAAAATCTGATTTTTACTGTAATCATTTTTGATATTATGATTTGGATAAAAAATACTCACTTCAACTTCATCAGTTGATAAATATCCACTCAGACTCCCTGATCCATAATGTATAGCAAATGCTGTGCCATTTTGTTTGTAGGTTGTTGACTTTGATCCGTCATATTTATTATGTAGCACTAAAATAAGAAAAAATGGTTGAATGTGATTTTTTTTTAGCTTTAGCACAAAAGTAACCACAAAATTCATAATTCTGTCTCAATTTATTATTTTCTGAAGTAAGTTTGTCCCTGATGTAAATGGAACCAAGGAGTAAAAGTGCTCATAAAGTAAACAATTGCGTCCGGGAAGTGCGTGTGCGTGTGTATTTCATCGCCTAAAAAATATGAAACAACAATATGGCTTTTATAAAAAGATAAAAGTTGACTGTTGCCTGTTTGTTCACAAGTGTTTTGACACACGTGATATTATTTTTCCTTTCAGTTTCTCAATGACAATCTCAATTTTCAATACTCACCACAAAAATACGCCACTTTGGCCAAGCTCCAGAAACGAAGTATATAGACTTTTTTCTATTTTTGAAATTTCCTGAGGCATTGTATTTTTATATGAATCCTTGACCATTGCCATTCATCTTCAGAATGCATATTTTTGGCAAATGAACAATAGAAATTTTTGAGCAAATGCTTTGTCAGACTTCACATTGTCAGTGAGTATTCCAATTATTTCAGATATATAATAGAGGATACTGTTGCTACTGAATGAATTTTGATATACAGGGTGTTCCGGTGATCATGTTACAAACTTCTAGGGTAGATAAAACACACGAAAATAAGAAAAAATTTCATGTGCACATGGGTCCGGAAACGCTTCTTCAGGGAGCTAGCGCCCTTCGAAGATGACCTCCAAAAACTACTTTTCGTTTTATAGCTTCGGTACTACTGCAGCTATCGCAACCAATTTTGGAACATGAAATCTAGTTCGTAGGTTCATCAATTTGAGCCTTCCGGATTTTGTCACCTTCAACCAGGGGCGTACAAACCAGGGGGGTATTTGGGTAAATTTGACCCTACTCCTCTTAGGCTTCAATTTCTTACCATTTTTATATCTGATTATGATTCTCCAATGCCTTTTACATAAAAAAGGTACTCTTGTAAAAATCACTATCTGTCACCGTTTTCTCCGAAAATGGCTAAATCCAATCGATAATAAATTATTGGTCTTATCCTTGACTCACTCGTTAAACCTGTTTGTGTTACTTGTTTATTTTGTACTTTTGAAACTTCAAAACAAAGTTTTTCATTGGTGCTCGTGAATGAATTATTGCAAATTTATCATAAGTTTTGCTTGTGTAGGTTTAATTGTTTTTTTTCGAAATATTTTGTATACGTTCCCTTTTACTTTTTATACCCCCAATTTCTAAAAGCAATAAATTTCTCTAATCTAATTTATTTTCATTAAAGAAGAAGATTTGACTAACTAATAATGCTCACTATCTGTACTGAACCTCATTTTCATATTTCAACGTAATAATTGGTTTAAGACCAATAATTTATTATTGATTGGATTTAGCCATTTTCGGAGGAAACGGTGACAGCGATTTTTACAAGAGTATCTTTTTTATGTAATAGGCATTGGAGAATCCTAATCAGATATAAAAATGGTAAGAAATTGAAGCCTAAGAGGAGTAGGGTCAAATTTGCCCAAATACCCCCTTGGTTTGTACGCCCCTGGTTAAAGGTGACAAAATCCGGAAGGCTCAAATTGATGAACCTACGAACTAGATTTCATGTTCCAAAATTGGTTGCGATAGCTGCAGTAGTACCGAAGCTATAAAACGAAAAGTAGTTTTTGGAGGTCATCTTCGAAGGGCCCTAGCTCCCTGAAGAAGCGTTTCCGGACCCATGTTCACATGAACTTTTTTTCTTATTTTCGTGTGTTTTATATACCCTAGAAGTTTGTAACATGATCAACGGAACACCCTGTAGATATACATTGACAAATTTGCTTGCCAAAATGTATTCAATTCTGGGTCATCAAATCAGATAAAATAGAATAAAATGTTCAGAAATGAACTTGTGCTTCAACCAGTATTGCCAATTATATTCATTGTATAAATTTGACTGAACTTTGACTTTATCTCTTCAAATTGTAAAGAAATATTTCTTTCATCTAAAGCTTTATCATTTTTTTCAAGTAGGTAGATACCTTTCATAATTAGGAGTTGCCATATTTTTTTTCATCCTTTCATATTTATACTCCAATATTTTTCAAATAGATCATCTATATGTTGATATCACATTTCAGAAATGCCATATCAATCACCTCATTCTTACAATCTTGGGAATAACATGTATGTTTTCCATTCATATCTCTAGTCATAAATAAATTGCATGAACTTTGCCCTAATTTATCAGTGAATTCAATACACTCTTTACTCACAACAGGCAATGTTCGTGAAATGGCACTTTTTTGAAGGTACCCACAAATTGGATGACCCTGTATCAAAAACCACTTTGAATTTTTGTGGAGGATTTCCAATTGAAATAGCGCCAAAATATTGAGCCTGAAAAAAAAAGTTATAGATCAGTAAATAAATATTTTGGAGAATGAATTATCATTGTCTATAGAGGATAATTTACTGTGGTGTGAGGAATATCTGGGAGGAGTAGGCTGCTATATTGAAGTGAGGTCTATCATTCTTCTTACAGTAGAAGACATACATAATACCCAAATTTGAGACTTCAATTTAGAGTCGAAAAAATCATATACCAAGTTCAATAATGAAAATGTTTCTAGTGTTGTCAACTTAGTTGTAAACTAGATTTATAGATTGTGAATAGTTCATACAAAATTTTCCATGGATAAAAAATTGTAACCAATATTCATAGTCAAAATAATTTGATATCAGCTGCATGAAAATGATATGCAATGTTCATTAACCTGAATTGCATATCTACTTGGCTTGTACATGGAAAATTGCTATCAGCAGTAGACACATAATAATAGAAGGTTCAATACTCACCAATCCGAAATAATGAAAAAAGTTTTATATGAAGAAAAAAATCACTTATACTATTCAGAAAGAATAATGAGGCACATAGCTCTTGAATTGAAATAATTGTTAACATTGCACAACATTCCTTATGTTTATATTTGAAAATTCGCAAGTTCTATAGCTTTAACAAATTCACAACCAATTTGAGTTTCTTATGCAAACACGTATATGCATATAGTAACATTGCAGGAAAAATTTTGTGGGGATTGATGTACCATATACTATCAATTTAATACATACATCCAAGTAATTTGATAAGGGTTCTGGTACTGGCCCCCCAACTCCCTTGTGACTGTATCTCATGATAACTTGATGAACATCAGTTCCAACATCATGCAAACTTCTTCGTGCTGATTTGAACTTTTCCAATGGGATTCTATAAACCAAGTAAAAATTCCATAAATACAGAGAGCTGCTTTGTAGAGCAGTGAACAAGTTAACTATGTATCAATATATATAATAATCAAACCCACCTTATGAAATCACCTTGCACACATGTGAAAACTATACAAAACGATAATAAGAGTGATCGAATCATTTTCCTTGTGTTGATCAACGCTCAGCACAGGATTACGAGTGAGATGTTTATATTTATATGTTTTCTTTTTTGGAAGTGGAAGTCGAACTGTCAAACTCATATGATTTTGTTTGCGCACCGAACTCAAGTTCTGTGGATTTATCACAGAAGAATGCTGGAATCGGAAACATAGAACCTCATGTAGAGAACTTCTCTCTGCATAGAAAACAGAGCAAAGAGCGCTCTATTCGAATGACAAACCAACAGATGGTGCTTGGCATCGAATTAGAAGTGGGGTGAAGTTATTTTTTTAATTTGTGTAATCGTCAACTGAAAATCTTTGCAGTATGTACGGTGTTTATGAATCATTCAGATTGAAACCTATTTACTAATTACTTGCTCATATTGAACAAACCTCAAAGCACACGACGAGGAATTTGTAATATCACCTTCCTATCTGGCTTATTCTCACTTATATAAATCACCTATGCACTTCCATTTTGTATACACCATCCCTTGTATTACGGATTTGTTTATTCCAAATTTTACATAAGTGTTGAGACACTAATTTTCCTTACACCAAATCTTGAGACAATGGAAAACAATGAAGTCTTAACTGAGTCGGCTTTTACATTTTGTGAAACCGGAAATTGAAGTCGGCATAAACAAACACTACTACAAAACTAATGTTTACTTGTTGAAATGCCGTTAATCATCGTTCTCGACATGAAGTCACTATGGTACATACACATGTTAGTACCCTTGGCTGAATTATTGTCTCCATTTAGCAAGATGCTTACCTAAAAAGCGCCAAATAAGCCATCAAAGAAATATTCACAACAAAAATTATAAAAGATATAAAATACAAATAAATTATGAATAACCAGAATCGCCCTAACTATTTCAAGATTTGAAATATCATTTGGAAATTCATTGGATCCTGATTCTTTCCAATGTTGAAAAAAAAAAACACCAATCTACTTGAACTGTTTATTGCCATATCATTAATGAGAAACATTTTGTACCATCAGCATATAATGCACCATTACTATTTACTATAATACTCGGAACTACATGAAATTCTGAACCAGATTCACAACAATAACCCATAACATGAATATATGGGACATTAGTATCTACCTTTTATTTGGACTCAATATATTTATATATTGTTAGCTGATATACACCTCAAATTATTTCAATATTTAGTACAAAACCACTAGCAAGTACAAAATTAGTTTTTTTTTTGATATGAACACATTTAGAAAACACCTGTTAGTGATGAATTTATCTTGTTTCAATAACAGGAACCGTAAACATCCTAAAGACACATCATTGACTTCACGACACAAAAATACCAACTAATATAGTCAACCGTTTTCAAAGAAATTAAGTACACAAACGCACCAATAAAACTCGTGGCACCCACTCTGATAGCAGTCAACAAATATCAACATCTTCATCTGCTTAGAATTGTGCCAAATAACTTAAAATAAATGCGATTTCTTAATAATAATAATGGTGTCATGTAGTAAAAATATGTACAACGTTAGGGTTTCGCCTTTACCCTATCATTATACATAAGAATAAAAAAAATCCAACCCAATTGTTACAAATGTGAAGTCAAATGAGATTAGGCAGTTACTTCTGTTTCTGTGTTTGATTCAGCTTCCGCAGATTCTTCTACAACTTTCGCCTTTTTCTCAGGTGTCGCCTGGATAGCACTATCAGTGGCATCCCCGCCACCCGTTGATTTTCTCTTGGTAGACGGCTTTTCTGTAAATAAAAAAAAACTTCCTCAACGAAGGACAAAAAATAGGTTAAATGTAAGCGACGCATCTTTCACTGAGACTCAACTTATTTCCTACATGTAATTTTGGGAAAATATAGCACATCTCAAGGTCGGCGATCTAGGCCTTTTTATAGGTACTTTCACGGTCGGTGCTCAACGGAAATATCATCTAATATGCCACCACGCGCGATTCCTAGTAGACAAACCAGGCGAGCTCAGACTGCTCACCGCTACACTGTCAGACTCGAGACCTGTCGAACATCGCTATACCAAGCATCATTCATCAATAGAACGGCAAAGTTATGGAATTCTTTGCCTAGTGAAGTCTTTCCACTCCACCGCTGGCTAACACGATGTTCCTCGAATATTATAGGTTTCCCTTTCGTGTTGTCCATAGATGAAAAAAAAAACCTACCCCTGTCAGTTATCACAGATCTCTTCACCAGAATCTAGACAATAATATATCAGTAATTTCACTCTCCGTATTCCCTTTGACGTTTCGAGTCATTTGGCCCGACGACAAGAAATCAGCATAGAAATGATTTGAACAAAACCTTCCTTAAAAATGTCAGATGTACCAACTATAAGGCAAATGCCATGTTGTAGGCCAACAAGCTTTATTGGATTCGATATTTTGTGAAATCAGCTTTGACGACACATACGGAGACGTTAATTCAACATCAACAAAAACTAACGCCACACACATAAAACTTTAAATGAGAATTGGTTGATTAGCACAAATAACATTGAAGTCTGAAAAGCATCAATAAATTGCTGATTTTCGCAAAAACCAAGGGTTGGAAAGCAACGTATCTTTGAGTGGGACCCCCAACAACCCTTGTGGGGCTCTGACAAAGAGTCCACAGCAGAGCAGAAAACTAAAAGAGGAAAATTAAACAAACCTCTTTCAAGATCATTCTATTGTGTCACTTGTTGTAGAGAAAGAAAAGTTAGAAAATCTTGTTCTACTACGTATGGTCTGGTTTGCTAATTGGCTAGAGGCCATTATGTTACTTCGTAGATGTTCAGCCAGCCGAAGCATTTGTACCTCGGCTCGACCAAACGACTGATTTTTTCGAAATTGATCTTTATTCAACAGATCCTCAGAATATTAATGGCGATATGCATATATTCAGTTGGAGAAAACTGACTGAAACCATTTTAATACTTATGGAAATTTGAAGATTAGGAAGTAAGCGGACTGTAACTTAGAAGTTCATTGTTCAAGTGTCATTCACCTCATCACCACTTCTGCTTCGACGAATACTATAGCCAGTCGACTTTACAAAAAAAAAAAAACTGTACAATGAAGATGATTTCACCAGTATATTCATGATACTATAATCATCAATCAATTTATTTTTATTAGAGTAAGAGCGTGGATAAGCTAGTAAATACTCGATTGTCAAGGAATCCCCTCAGTTCTCATAATCTTGCACTCATTGGGCTACAAGTTTTGCAAAATAAGACAACTGATAGTACGAAGCTCTCCCTAGAGGATTGAATATAATTTATATTTATACATACATTTTTTGATTTTTTATACACTATGGGAACTTAAGGAATAGTGCGAGGCAGACAAATTATAAGATAAGAAATAATATTGCACTTTGTCAAGCTTCCAGCACATACAAAAAAATCTCAACTGTTGGAGAAATATATGGAACAATTTAAAATATTCCAAATTTCATTTAATTTTGTTGAAAGGTGGAAAATTTGAAGAGTGCTACCTGAGTTGGAGTTCCTGTTATTGGCACCATGCAATGAATTGCATTTTGTGAATTATAATGATGATCTGAAAATTCAATACTCTGAATATAAGATGCTATTTTCATTCCATAAAAAAAAAAGTTACGATAGTGCCCCCTCCCTCAACACATTTTTGGTAGGTAGTTGTGTCAATCTGTAACATTGAATCTTGATTGACTATCTCATTGTGATTTGATTACCTCGCTCTGATAATAATGATGGTGATAGTTCATATAGGAAGTGGTTACTGGAGATGGTCTGCTCTACTATCTACAGCCAACCCCTCTAATGTCAAAACAACTGTAATCAAAGGAAACTCACTACACAAGGTAAATGTAATGTATAGGATTTTCTCAAGTCAGAATATTTTAGGAAGCAGTGACGCAACTGTTGAATAATCCATATTGAGCACCTGTCTGAGTGAACATTTAATTTTTTCTAGATTTTAGCGAAAGCCAGCAGCTGAATAAATTGCATAATATAAATATGATAAATAAAATCAGCCCTCATGAAAAATTTCATTTTTCCACATAGATTAGATAAACCTGATTAACAAAAATGTTCACATATCACCACCTTGTTTTAGACATTGCGATCACTCGGAATAAAAGCAGTTTCATTGCCTTGGCTGAATATCTAGCCTTGCTAGGCTCGGCTATGAATTACCAGTCTTGGCGGTTATCAACTACTTTTCTGTCTAGTTGAATAAATAATTATTACTATTTACCTGCGGGTTCGGCTTCAGCATCCTCTTTCGCCGGCGTTTCGGATTCGGCCTCATTGGATTCCTCTTTCGAGTCACCGTTGGCAGCAACTTTGTCTCCGTTTTCTACTTTTTCAGTAGCTTTCTCTTCAACGTTGGTAGTTTCAACTTCCTCAGTGGTGGGAACATCCCTTGAAAAATAATAATACCAGCTATAAAGACTATTCTGGTGAAATATAAAGAAATTCTAGCCCTTGAGATGAATGTCAATGATCTAATCTACAAAATGATCTGAACATGGCTTTTGGTTGAACGATTTCAGATGCTATAAATGCTATATTCATTCACCAATAAACCATTCAGATAAATATCCCCTCAGCTCTCATAATCTTGCGCACATCGGGCCACCAACTTTGCAAAATAAGATGCAGAAATATCTACACCCAGTATTAAACTGATAATGCAAAATCACTCCTAGCGACTTAGTTCACATCATTGGGGATAAGAACAATAACGCATTCAAAGCATCATGAAAATTGTGCGTGAGGTACGTTGAATCACTCCTCGAATATCAAACAATAAAAATGTTTCAACTTTTAATAACTATCACATTTCTTTTTCGATCGCAACTTTCAATGTTGGAATCCAATGTCCGAGTCGAAATTTGTGCGGGCTGAAGAGAGCAAGACAGTTTTCTATAGTGGACTCCGAACCACTTCTGGGGGACCGAGACTGCCGAAATGATATCATGATCAATATCATGAACCAATTACATTGGAAAAATAGTAGCAGCCGACCCAGTTTGAACTCAAAATCCTTGTGGTTCAGCTAAGCTTACCAGAGGGTTATTTGTCAAGCGATTATAAGAACAGTTGGGAGTGGTATCAGAAACCATAGAATAGAGGATATTTCAAAAATGAGCACCTCTTTCAAATATCATTCTACAATACCCCTGATAATAAAACTAATAAAAATCTATAAATCGAATGGCGGACACGTATATTTATTATTATCTATGATTTCATTTTTTTTTTCTCTAGTAAAGTTTCATACCGATTTTTTTTAGAAGTGTTCGGACAATAGTGAACATAGTAAAATGTTAAAAATAAGGAACTTCCAACGTTTTTTCTTATTTCTGATAAATAGTTGTAGATAAAATTTAGCATTAAACTCACACTTAATGATTATTACCCACTGAGATGCTCTGCTGGCTCGTTCTGCAAGTTTGATCTTTCTTGGTAATAGCCATCAGTATGTGCTTGTGTACTACTATATACTGTTCTTGCATGATATCAACGTAAAGCATGATATCAACGTAAATCACATTCATTTACCTAATTTCTACGTCATATACCCTTCTCCACCTCTGAATATGGTGACATGATACATGGATGGACAAGATTAATCAAATTTTCAAGACACATTGTCAAGTTTAAATAGTCTATCGTTATGCTGAAACTCTATCATAGTGCCGAAAAAGGAAACAAATCATTGAGCACGTTCATACTGGTTCATACTGACCAACGCATAATTTGATACCTCAAAGACGAAGAAATCAATTTCCAATTGTGTTTTTTTAATCGTTATTTCGCACATAGAAAAATAATACTATCAGTTGGAAATTTAGAAATTTCTAATTAAGTATCATATTATGAACGAGGTAATTGAACGGTACCTCATTAAATGTGTATTTTTTTTTTCATTTTTCCACGGTCATGGAAATATTACATGATCATATCAAGGCAACAATGTGTTGATACTATAATAAGAATTTTATGTTAACCTTACAAACGGTTTAGATTATGATGCCACATTTGTATCTGACTCATGCGTAATAATATCCTCAGAGCTACAAAATGATGACTAATTGAATTAGGACCTCACAAAGTGCAAGATTTTCTCAACGAAATGTTGTATTTGCTGAATTGTCATGATATAATTTTCCAAGAAACGAATGTTCAGAGAAATTCTGTTAATTTTTTTGACTTAATAGTTCAGTATTCCGTTGATCCATTCCTGACTCGAACGATTAAAATGAGTATTAGGCAGTTTGGAAATGAAAAATAGAGCAATGATTACTTGAAATCATCAAAATTTATGTTAATTCAAATTGAAGGATCATCAACTTTTTTAAATGACAGATCCACCATACAACATATTTTTATTTTTCCTCCCAGCTCCCGAATTATACTTCAAAATTTAAAAAAATGAGTGATTCTTTCAGAGCAAGATGCAAATACATTTTTTTTCAAAATAGTTTATATATATTTGATAACGAAATGATGACATAGCATTTGAAGTTATTTTGATACACCTGGAAGTGCCGCCATTTTCAGATCAGTGTCATAGAACTTGGATACTATTCATTATGATTTGAATCACGAGAACTGCCCAAGGTTTCTTTGGAGAATCCGGAAATGCTGACCCGAACGAAATGATCACAATAATATGGAAAAAGATGTTCATCCAAGTATTTATAGTATGAAATCAAATATTAACTTTGCAGAAGCGGGCAGGTAGTCTAGTAATCTAATTTGGTTTCCAAATATTTCAGTTATATTAATAGACAAACTTATCGTACAGCGTTAGGTCCATCACTTTTCTAGAACAGCTTTTTCAATCGAAATTTGAATCTGCTGATATTCAATGGATTTCATACTGCTTTCCACCAGAAGTTAGCACATTCATTTGAAAATAAAGAAGAAATTCATATTCATGTAAGGTATCACTGACTGACAATAATGTGATATCTTCAAACACGAATAAAATGACGAGAATAACTTTTGGATAAGTAAAATCATATAATAGTATAATACTTTTTTGTTATAATGGCAAAAGGGTTCATCACGAAGATCAACTCCATTAAATTGAGGATTTCAAGTCAATAATCGATTAAAAAGTATTCATTTCTAATCCGACAACTAAAATGCCATTGAGCGCAAACATATTTACCGCGATAAATGGTTGAACAAAAATATGTTGGATAGAATTATATAACGATTTAACCACAACGGATTCTTAGGAATCGTAGAGGTAATCGTAAAGAAACTAAAGGGGACCTTGGAAGAAGAAACGGTGAACCGTAACCTCTTAGGGGGGTGAGCGGTCAGCCGCAATACCATCGGGTAGGTACTTTCGACTAATTATTTACCTTCGCTGACAGTAGCGAACATCCTACAAAATTTAAAATACAAAGGATTGTAAAAGGACTAAAAAATAAATTTCAGTTGCTTGAACCTCAAATCAAAAGAAGGTACTCTTGTTTATTGTCGATAAAAAAAAAATAATGAATAAAATAGAATCATGGTCCTTCAATGTTCATGGTTCATTCAAAATTAAACACTAATTAGTTCAATTTTTTCCTCAAAAACGGTTCATTTCATCGACAATAAACGAGAGTAGGTTTTTTCTAATTCAAGGTTCAAGCTACCCAAATTTATTTCTTCTTAGGCCTTCATTATACATGGTGTTGAAAATCTGAGCATCAAAGATAAATCTTAGTCCATCCCTGATAAGCTAGATATGTTTCAAGGACACTATTTCCAGGGATCCGTCCTTACTATCAACATATTGAAATAACGAAGTTGTTTGAAGTGAATCTCACTTAATTATTTCATTTTTTAAATCTACACTGATTCTTGTTCAATTTTATATTATATTTCCCCATATAGGTTATGTTCCTACTATTGGAACCAATCAATAATTAAATGTCCTCTCTGACTAGAAATAAGCAAGTTTCAAAAATGCAGTTTGAGACAGATCCATGTGAAATTGTATAAGACTCGAGGCATAGGTACGTAGGTACCTATCCTATAGGTATCATCTGCCTTGCTAAAAGGGGGTCGTTATCAGGTTATATCAATATTTACTTCGGATAATTTGTAAACACATTTTTGAGTCAAAAAACCGTTTAAAATAGATTTGAAGTGATACATTATTTATCAAATGATACATACCTGTACCAGTAATAATTTACCATAAGTTTCAAGACATTGAAGAAAAGTCTCTTGGTATGATGAGGATTATCCCCCTGATCATAATATAACGTACTGAAGTTACATCCTGTATATGTATACCTACCTATGTAAAATCTCCTAGAATGGTTAACAATGTATTTTTTTAGACAAGCAGGGGTGTTGGATTTGAGAATCGTAAGATTTTTCAATATTTCATCCTTCTCACGTAAGTCTACGCACTGTAAATGAAAAAGCAATCTTGACAATCGAATGTACAGATTCTTATCTTGTGATTATACCAGTCAGACTCCGTAGAGAAGTGAAAAATACACAGGGTGTTCCAATTGGAATTCCCAAGTTGGAATCGTTTCCGTTGAAACCGGAAGTGATGGGAGAGTATGAAATATTGAAAAAAAAAGCCAATTCTTGAATTCTGGAAACCATGGCTTAGGTAAATCTAAGGAATAAGTTGAAACAAAAAATACACATTGTGGAAATGTTATAGGTAATTTCACCGATGGTTCGATAGATCGTACTAATGATTTTATGCGATGCAAGTAAATCTGAGCATAACCTATCGATGATCACATTATTACTAGGGTATTCAATATAAGCGTCATTATATCATTTCCCTTCGAACATCAAAGACTAGTGAAGAGGATATACTAAATCAAATACAAGGTAATCAAAAAATCACATACTTATTAGAATAATTACATTATTAGGTTTGACATTATTCAATACGTTAGGAATTGAATTGAATTCAATTTGAAAACGCGGAACTGCAGGTACGAAACATAAAACACAACGATAATGTAGGACGCGCCGGTATTTTTTCAACCATTCTGACTGAATACCGCCTCGCGCTTCGAGTCAAGCACAGATACCGCCAAAACTAATCGTGTAAATTGAAGCTCTTAAAGAAGAAAATTGCACAATTAATCAATATGTAATCACTTACTTGGTGTTTTCTGCCTTGTCTGTCATGTTTTTAGTATTTTTTTGTAAATAATTCACTCAAAAATCAAGCAAAACTGAAGAGCGTGCACGTTCCGTACGTGAAGCAAGCGAAACCGAACAGTAAAGAGAGAGTTGGAGCGACGCGAAACAGAAACCAAGCAAGGAAGCTTACAAACGCTGTTCGCTGATTGGTAGAGCGCTTTCAAGGTAAACAATGATACAAATGTCGGTTATTTCCGCCAACACTCGTCATGGAAATTTTTCGATTTCATTTTCATTTGCTATGATTCCGTTACTTTTCTCCAGAAATTATTGTGCAAATACTTCAGAATTGAAATTATTCTGACACCTCAAAATGCGTACAGAAAATATTTCTGAAAAGGCAGGGTGTCAGAGAGGAATGCCTATAGGAACTCATCTGAACATCGATTTTACTTTAGCATGACCCAGATATATAGGAATATTACTCAGATGAGAGATCCTGATTATAAAATTGAATCAGGTACAAATTGAAAATAAACATATGCCCACATATGCCTGATATACCCACAAGGTAATGAATTTTGGGCACCTACCTTTGTACCAACTAATAATAGGTACCTATGACCCGCATTATTAGCATCATATATTTATTATTTGTATTTGAATCTTCAAACAGATGAAGTATGTAGGTAGGTGAACTTGATAGGAAGGTAGGTAACTATCAAAACTCAGAAGTAGAACTGAACTTTTCTAGTTTCAGATATTTGATATTAATATTGAACGTCCCACAGGTGTGAGTTTTTAGAAGGATGTGGCTTGGATATTGATACAATATATTATGGAGCCAGCTATTCGTTATCTTTTGAATATTGAATGTACTAAAATCAAACTGTATTGAATTTTAAAATAAGAATGGGTGTCCGACCAAGGTGAAATTTCAATGTTGGTATAATGTTTCTCGATTAGTATGTAATCAAGGTGGATATAGGATGGTGAAATAACTCTTCAATTGTTTCTTTCCAAAACATGTAGACCTGTCAAACGACCTCACTAAGGCCGCACCACTTGAGTATAGATGGCGATACGATCGTCCATCCGGTGAAGTCAAATCCGCTTTTACTGATAATGACGGATACCTGACAGTGATGGATAGCTAACAGTTCAGTTTTTACATTTATGTTGAATTTCAAATCCACATCGTGTTTCCAGCATTTCCAAGATAACCTTCGAGATCGGCATAGGTGACGCCACCTAGTTTCGATCTTGGGAAGCCTTAGTAAGGTATCAAAATTCAACATAATCAAGTAGGCGAAGGTCCACAACTTTTTCTAGTGGCTGGGTATAAGGAGTTGAGACACCAGTCTTCATTTACATCATGTATGTAATGAACAGTTTTACCAAAGTGAATCATTCATATCGACATCTAGGAATTCTCTATGCAACTATAAAATGTATGTGAAAACTTTAAATGTTGAACGGTCACCGTCAGCAGTGATAAACCAGAAATCAGAATGATTTGATGATTCGATATTGAGATAAAAAGTTATCCAACTGGAACTTTTTACAATAGAACTCTTTCACAGATTGTGACATCTACTCAAGCATCTACTAGACATTTCTGATACTCGTCACAGTTGTGTGGAGTACCGACAGAGAGCACTCGCTCTCGCAGAAGGCATCTTCATTTCAATATTCTTCTGTCTTCGTCTTTTATCAACAGCTGCGTCGTGAATGATTGGCGACTGAAAATAGTGAAAACCTCCTAAACCTAAATGAAGTGAGAAAATTGACCCAGAGGTAGCCATTTTATGTAGTTTATTGTGATTTCCGAAAGCGAAAACTAGCGTGATTGTTTCATCGCCAAAGTTACTTACGTAATTCGAGTTGAGCTGGGACAAACCCAGTTGAGAGTGTGAATAAAAAAGGAGGACGAACTGTAATAGAAATGAATGTGAAAAAAGTGTGTTGACATAGGACAATTATTGACATTCTTGTCCTCCGCTCTTGCATCAGAGAATCTCCTTGGTGCTTCAGGCGGAGTGTATATAGTAAATTCGGAGCCCTGGAAGGCTTAAAAGTTCAAACCATGGGCAACAATGCCGCTACGGCGAACAAAAAGGTTGATGCAGCTGAAAGCGTTAAGGAATTTCTGGATCAGGCTAAAGAGGATTTCGAGGAAAAATGGAAGAGAAATCCAACGAACACAGCCGGCTTGGATGATTTCGAAAGGATCAAGACGCTTGGGACGGGATCCTTCGGCCGGGTCATGATTGTGCAACACAAACCAACCAAAGAATATTATGCCATGAAAATCCTGGACAAACAAAAAGTAGTTAAATTGAAGCAGGTGGAACATACTTTGAATGAGAAGCGTATACTACAAGCAATCAGTTTTCCATTTCTCGTCAGCCTGAAGTTCCATTTCAAAGACAATTCCAACCTTTATATGGTGTTGGAGTATGTGCCAGGAGGTGAGATGTTCTCACATTTGCGAAAAGTTGGAAGGTTCTCAGAGCCCCACTCACGGTTCTATGCTGCTCAAATAGTTTTGGCATTCGAATATCTTCACTATTTAGATCTGATTTATCGAGATCTGAAACCTGAGAACTTACTAATTGATTCGCAAGGTTATCTCAAAGTAACTGACTTTGGGTTTGCTAAAAAAGTCAAGGGACGTACCTGGACACTCTGTGGAACGCCTGAATATCTGGCCCCAGAGATCATCCTCAGCAAGGGATACAACAAAGCAGTGGACTGGTGGGCTTTGGGTGTACTCGTTTATGAGATGGCAGCTGGTTACCCCCCTTTCTTTGCTGATCAACCTATTCAGATATACGAGAAGATAGTATCAGGTAAAGTACGTTTTCCCTCTCATTTCGGATCAGATTTGAAAGATCTCTTACGCAATCTGCTGCAAGTAGACTTGACAAAGCGTTATGGCAACCTCAAAGCTGGGGTTAATGACATAAAGGGGCACAAGTGGTTTGCATCAACAGATTGGATTGCCATTTTTCAAAAGAAAATCGAGGCACCTTTCATACCAAGATGTAAAGGGCCAGGAGACACAAGTAATTTTGATGATTATGAAGAGGAGGCACTTCGCATATCATCCACAGAGAAGTGCACCAAGGAGTTTGCTGAGTTTTGAATAGTCAATGTGTTTTGTGTAAGTAGCCTTGCCACTTTCACAGACTAAGACAGTCTGCCATTGTCTGAGGCTCTTCCATTATATGGTTTTGCGCTTACTCAGTTGGTTCTCTGCACTGCAATTGCACTATGTTATTATGGCAGTGGTGATTAGGAAATGTATGAGATAGTGGAGTCGAATTGGTAGGATAATATTTGGCCCCCTTTGGGCATAATGAGTGATGGAGTCCTAGTATGTTTTTATTGTATTTTAATTTATTAGTCATTGTTGTATATATTGTATAATAGCCGGTTTTAGAATTTTTCACTATTTACATTAAATAGTGTGCAAACCAATGTTGATTTTTGTATCAGTGCAGAGGTTACCAATCTGAAAGTATACAGTTAACATTACTTAGTATGATACAATCTTGTTATAGTAAGTAAATATTAGGAAAAGACGTTAGGCCATTATACAGCTGCCTCAGAGAGCTTGAACTTCCAGTATATTTTTTTGGTAGATGAGTAAATTCCAAAAGTCTAGCCACCCTCTTATTTGCTAGTATATAGATTTATAGCATAATGTGCAATACAAATCGAAGTCAAAAATCATTTCTGGGAGATTTCAATCAAAAATAGTAGCAATATCATTGTTATTTAAAGATGTGTAATCATTTTGGAAATATTCTCTGGAATTATCTTGGAATTTAAGTATCATTCTACAGATTCTACTACTTCTATACTATTCTTCATTTATATTTCAGATATTCATATTCTATACTTCAGATTTCACTTCTATTTATTTACTTTACTATTCTACAGAGCATGATATATACCTGATTTGTGCCTATTTCATTAGGTAAAAGGCCATTATCTCTGATATTTTGGGCCAAATTGAAAATGCAATTGATCAGATCATGTGAAAACTTCTATAGAATTCAATTCTGTGATAAAAATTATCATGAGGGGTGTAATGAAAAAGTTGTAGACAAAAACTACTTTTGAGAATCATCATATATTTAATCATGTCCTGTGAACAATTGCTGGTAATGCAATGTTAACATTTTGAGAATTTCATTTCTGGTTTGCTACAAATGACATACACCACTGTATTTTTCCACCTCAGATATTTTCTATCAAGTAGATACAGATTTTGCTATCCAATCTAAAGCCATACCATACCTTATTTTGTTTATATTGAATCGCTCTTGGGTTATTTTGCAAGAAGAATGAAATATGGAACTATTCCATAATATATAACAAATATAGAAGGTATTTTTGGATTCTATTGGAAAATCTGCATTGGCTCAATGGAAAAAATAGTGGGTCAGTTGGAATTAAAGTAAGTTAAAAACATGCATTATTTCAAACTCATCTAATTATCTACTGACAACAATGATCATCAAGAGATATCAGATCAATTTACGACATTGTCAGAAATGTTATAGTCTCAAGTTGAGTACCAATACCTTTTATTGATTTATGATTATGTCAAAAATGTTTTATAACTTGATCACGTCATTTTGTTATTGGACTTCACTGTACCTACTCAAGTCATCAAATTTCGTTGACATGGATAGAAATTGCCACAATGACTTTTTTAGAAATTACTTTTTATGGCTGATGTTATTCTCAATCATGTGTCCAAAGCAAACAGCAACAGTTTAAAATCCTGTTGAGTTTGTTAGACTTGTATCAATCTTTTTTGAATCATCATGTTCAATGCTGGGATTAATGCATTTGCATCATGAAAAATATCACTTAGTTTTTAGATTTTTTTAACTTGAGCCTGTCCACTGTAACTTTTTCAGATCTATTGCAGAACTCTGATGCTTTTAGAGTGAACTGTTTAGATTTGTATTTTTAATCGGACTAACTATAGTCTTGTCCGAGGCTTGTGGTTTTTCCTCGCCTTGTCAAAGTAACACCATTCTAGTCAAGCCTTTGGAATAGCAAAAAGCATGAACTGGTATTTCTTCTTCTTTGTCACAGAACCTGCACATACATGTTTTCTCTACTTCGAGACACAATAGCCTACTAGTAGTAGCAGGTGCGCCATTGCATTTTCCAAAGGTTCATAAATGAACATCATGGGCTGTCTTCAGTCCTGTCTGGAGGATAGTAAACTCATATTTCTTAAGATTTCATTTTCATCCATTTTTATATGGATGATTTCACTGAAGGGCTTAGGGCTGATCATTGCCAATATTAAACCCGATTTCTAGTTCAATATACTTTCTTTCCCCTTTCGACTTCTTCAGTTCATAATGATTATTAAAAACTGAAATAATAATAAATAGTGAAAATAAAATTTTCTGCTTTGTGTAGTTTTATCTCTACATTACATGATTAACTTTCAATGCTTACCATAGGTAAGTATCCATGTTCTCAACGGCGGTCAAAGAACAACAAGAACAAATAAATATTTTCTCTGATTCATCAAATTGTCCAAAATGCAAAATTGTGATATTTGTCGTTTCTGAAATAGAACATCCTGTATATCATGATAATTGTTTGCCCTCATTTGATCCACCCTGAATCCCTTATGTTACGAAGTTCCCAATGCTCAGCCACGAATTTGTTCACTCTGTATATTATTGTGCTGGAGAAATGTTTCA
The DNA here is from genome assembly GCA_963576655.1 of Gastrophysa polygoni. Taxonomy (NCBI): domain Eukaryota; kingdom Metazoa; phylum Arthropoda; class Insecta; order Coleoptera; family Chrysomelidae; genus Gastrophysa; species Gastrophysa polygoni. The sequence continues at coordinate 20,513,354 of OY755089.1, forward strand.
ATCGAGAATATTTATTCTTTCCAGCTGGTTGAATGGATATACGATGGGTTGTAGCTGAAGGCAATGTACCTCTAGATAGCAAATCAAAAACAATTACGTCACTCTCAGGCGCATGCTTTCTATATCAAGTTTTTTTAAGGCTTAACGCCTAGTCGTCAGTACTGGGAGCTACGTCACATGAGGGAAAACGCCCACTTTTCCGCGTGATGAGACAACCGTTTTTCTATGAACCGTGTACACCGAACTTCAATTTCAACAAGGATATCCAAAGACTTCCAACGAATTTCAAGGATTCCAGTTGCTTGTAAAACAGATTTCTACTGCGGTTAACCTAAGGAGAATTCCAAGAAAATTCAAAAGAATTCAGTGAGTTTTGAATAATACCGCAGTTCATCCAAGGAATTTCAAGTAATTCCAAATTCCCAGGAATATCAGAATTATATCGCGTTTTATCCAACAAGGAATCACAAAGAATTCCAAGGAGTTCCAGGAAAGTCCAAAGAATTTCAAGGAATACCATGTAATTCCAAAGAAGTCTGTCTGTCTGGTTTGTACACCAGAACTCCCTCGCGGTTGAAAAATGATATGCCGAGAATTGCAAAGGAATCTCGTCGAAATTCATGGAATTTATTTCCTGGAAAGAAAATGAGGAAAATATTTTCCCTTGTCGAATATGCTCCTCTATAGTACCGAAAATTAGGTTAATATATATGTTTAATTCCTCGTCGACTTGATCATCACAAAACATTTTATCGTATCGTATGTTCATTTTAGAATGGTCTTGGCTTCCGATTTGTGTCATAATGAGATATCCGTACATGTATTTATATAGAAATTAGCTGGATTTTAAGGCGGTGACTGGAATATCCATATTTTTACCGTAATTTGTCCATATCAACATATTTTCGAGTTGTTCCTCAATTCTAATAGGTATTATTGTTGAGCTGGCAAGTATTTCACATTTAGCTGTCTTGTGCTAGTCAATTTAGGTGCCACAATATTTCGGTACCCTCGTTTTACTCCAAATATTGGCTTTTTTAAACTATAACAGCATATCATTTGTTGTAAGTATTGTATATTTATTGTTGTGCTTATGGTTTATGTAAATGTAATTTCCATGGTTACAAAGTCTAATATTCACCCTCGTATTCACCTACGCCTCAAATGATGCGAAAAATAGAAAACTGCCCCAGAAAGTTGGTATATTGACAGAGAACATAAAATGGAGGGATATCCTTTATGGATTAACTTTTTTGGAGCAGTCAATTATCTGATTCATTTGTTTATTGGCAGTTTATGTTGAAGTTTTTAAATTTTAAATGGATTAGATACTCCCCAAAATACTTTACAGTTTGATGATAATGAGTCTTAATTAAAAATTAAAATTCTGTAGCTCTAATTACGTTATTACATGTAATAGATTGTCGAAGTTTTGTTTGAAATATATGATCTGATTTAATCCTAACGTGGTGATTATTTGTATCTCCTAGGAACTGTTACCATCTAGCGTGAACAAAAATGGAAAAGTCATTTATTGTCGATATGCTAATTGACCACAATGTATTTTGAACATGAGCAAGTTCTAGCTCACGTACTTATATTGGTATTTTTATGATAATCAGTTTGCAAATGTCATTAGAATACAGGTCTTGAATAATCTCAATAAGGTAATATATTTAATGGTAGGTTATAGCAACTCGTTTAAAGAAACGGGAATGAGAATGAAATATGTATTTAAGTCCAGATGACTACTTATGTAATAAATACGTACATCAGTGACGACGTGAAATTATTAGTTGTGTCAATATTTGACTGCTGACAGTTTTTACAGTTCAGTCGAGTTCATTAACAGTAGATATTAAATTACTCCAATTGATAGATATTGAATTTAAGTTGAGTTGAGATTATTGATGTTATTCAACTGATACAATTAAAATCACATCAATCCAAACTCAACTCAGCACGCTTTTCTACGAAAGATCTTAAGAGCACACAACTGTAGAATCATTTTTTTTTACATTGTAATTCAATATAAAATGGTCAAAAATAGAAATGGGACACTGTTTTAGCTTCCGTATTTGTGAATCTATTCGGAAGTTTTTTAGTTATCATTATACTAGTTTCCGATTCGATATTGAATCAAATCTAGTGAGCTTTCATGAAGCATTTTCAGCTATGTTAACATCATACGATAAATTATATATAATTTTTATGAAAACGTATTGATCGATAGAATATAATCAGCAACATCGCGAAAATGGATGGCTTTAAGTAAATATAATGCTTCATACAATGGACGTTTGGCAATGGCACGTGTCTTGTTTGAGGAAATTAAAACAACTGTGATGGGTCCGAGTTTTTATCTTCCCTGTACACAAATAATATAGGAGAGGTGAATTGTATAGAGTTGAATCCGAGTTTTAAATTGCTATCCTTCAATAATCTTGCGTTCACCACACCTTTTTCATGAATTTCAGATTTTATATTGTTGAAACCAAAAAGTTGAAAAGAAATCAATTCCGAGAAATAGTTTGTTCTGTAGTTCTAGGAGAACATGTATATTTCGAAATGAATTTGAAATATGACCTGCAGGTGAGTGTATTTTTTTGTGTTGATTTTTTTCATAGGAATTTATTGGGAAACGATTGTTTGATTTTAGTTGTGCTACACCCCTAAGAGCTTTCGTATGTGTACGATGATATTTTGAATTGCTCAAAACTCACTTTACTTTGAACTAAACAAGCGTGATATATTTTTGGTGCTTGTGCGTTACCTCTACTGATATCTATTCCTTGAAGTTTACTCCTAACGTTAAAAATCTCCGATCTATCCAAATGGCTGCCGCGCATAGACAAAACAAACTGAAATAAGAAAAAAATCACTCACCATTGTGCCATTTGAAGAGGTTTCTATTGAACTGGTAGGTTTATATTTAGTAGGTAGGTTTCTAGGATAATCCGTTTTTTTCATTTGAGAAACCAAACTTGCAAGAGAAATTTCATGATCAATTCATGACTGATATTTGACAAACATGTCATATTGACTTTTCTTCCTTTCACAGAATGTTTACAAAACGATCAACTTAGTTTTGTTTATGTTTTATACAATTATGAAATATTGCATACGATTATATACTAAAACGTTCAAAATTGTGCAGGGTGGCTCCTAAACATAAGCACTATCGAAACAAAACTTAGTAATTTGTTATGAATTATAGTGAATCTATTTGTATCTATGCATTTTGTTGAGCAACGTTTTTTTAAAAATTTGCTTTCCTTTTTACTCGGCGCTTAGCAACATTACTGTTTCAAATCCAATTTTCATGACCTTCTCATGTAATTGAATGTAAAACGATGTGTCTTCTACTTATCCAATTGAATATCATTTGTCACGACATCAGTTGTGTATCAATAATAAATAGATACAGATTATAACTGAAAATATGCGGAATATCTGGGAAAAAACTCGTTCTCTAGTATGAGACTTTTGTACTGTGATATAAAAGGATGAAACAAACTTTCGAATTCACAATCGATGATCACCTGATACAAATTCTTGTCGTATTCACTAATTTCATTGTCCTTTGATCACAGAAGCCATCAAGTAGGTTGATGAGGATTCGAATAACCCGATAATATTTCTTATATTATACCCGAAACGGAAATCATGATTGGGAAAATTGTTAGCTGCTTCCCTACAATAATTTCATTTTAGAGGAGAATAATTCTGCCCCAAATCTACTCATGCCATTTCTTCCCCTTGGCCGGCAAGGGATTCTCAGATTACACATCATTTCATAGGGATTGACATTATCATCGATAAATATATATATATATATATATATATATATATATATATATATATATATATATATATATCCTTGCTTATTTCCTACACTTTCTTCATATTAGGTTGATAAAGGGTGATTTACCTAAGAATGCAAATACAAATATGGTATATTAGAAGGTCATCAGAGAAAGCAAATAAAACTGAAACGATCCGAGTAAAATTATGGATTTATCCGAAACCTCTAGATAAGCCACTTGTAGCGAAACAGCTTTTTATTTCAAAACGCAGTCTGATGCACCCTCTTTGGCATGATCTCCCAGATATACAGAGAAATCTGACATCGCGATCGGTAACAAGAACAAAAAAAAACGCGTTCATCAAAGTTTACTGATGTTTACTCTCAGATTTGGAGAATAAATCTTTGCATTCTTAGGTGAATCACCCTATATATTCTCATCCAATGTAAAGATGTTGGTCCATGCCATTTTAACAGCTCAAATTGTGGAAAGATGGAGGGTAGTATTTCCCAGAGATGACAGATCTGAAAAAGTTATGAAATGATCTGAAACTGTTGGGATAATATTATTTCACACCACCATCAATAAGTTCAGATCTATCTAATGAACAAGAATTATTATCACAATGTATGGCTATATACTGCTACAACTTCCAGTATTCAAAATATTCAATTATTCCTAGTTTACTGCCATTTTCAATAATAAGAGAACTTTTGGGATAGGTACATAATTATATATGCTGCTATATCATATTCATATGCAACCAGAAACCTGCTTCCGCACGAGACAATTATTATTTCCATAGAATACAGTTAGTTGTTTTTGGTAAAGCTATGAAATAATTCCAACAGATAAAAATATGTGGATAAGAAGATAATGGAAAATGTGGTGGATATGATGTCATCAGTTTGTGACCCGTAGATAAAAATCAAACTGACTACACCATATATATATGTATACATAACGATGTACAGAACACTGGTGCTAACGCTAACGCCGTTTTCCGCTATAATGGCCTAATAGTTATGAAACTCTCCAGAAGATGATGACATTTTTACAGATTTCTGTACAATTACTTGACGTTTTGAGATTGTAATTATGTAGTTCGAGTAGTAACCTAAATTACAACTTCTGAATCAACATTTTTATAAAACTGCAATTATCAATAATACTGGTGTTGTGTTCATTTTTGTG